>JAPJYX010000043.1:0-606261 GCA_030503985.1 Himalopsyche tibetana
GGAATGACAAAAAAAAATTTTTTTTTTTTTATCGGAGGTCGAACTTTGTCCATGGCCATGTGGTTCCTCGAGTTCATAAAATTTTGAAGGTCAATTTTTTTTTTCAAGGTCGAACATCTCAAAGGCCGAGTCTTTTTCGATGCTCGACTTTCTCCTCGAGGTGACCATTCTTTGAAGGTCAAATATTTTTTCAAGGTCATTTCGACTTGAAGGTAAAAAAATTCTTCACGCTCGTCGAGTGATCAAAAAAAAAACAATAAAGGAATGACAAAAAAAAAATTTTTTTTTTTTTATCGGAGGTCGAACTTTGTCCATGGCCATGTGGTTCCTCGAGTTCATAAAATTTTGAAGGTCATTTTTTTTTTTCAAGGTCGAACATCTCAAAGGCCGAGTCTTTTTTGATGCTCGACTTTCTCCTCGAGGTGACCATTCTTTGAAGGTCAAATATTTTTTCAAGGTCATTTCGACTTGAAGGTAAAAAAATTCTTCACGCTCGTCGAGTGATCAAAAAAAAAAACAATAAAGGAATGACAAAAAAAAATTTTTTTTTTTTATCGGAGGTCGAACTTTGTCCATGGCCATGTGGTTCCTCGAGTTCATAAAATTTTGAAGGTCAATTTTTTTTTTCAAGGTCGAACATCTCAAAGGCCGAGTCTTTTTCGATGCTCGACTTTCTCCTCGAGGTGACCATTCTTTGAAGGTCAAATATTTTTTCAAGGTCATTTCGACTTGAAGGTAAAAAAATTCTTCACGCTCGTCGAGTGATCAAAAAAAAAACAATAAAGGAATGACAAAAAAAAATTTTTTTTTTTTTATCGGAGGTCGAACTTTGTCCATGGCCATGTGGTTCCTCGAGTTCATAAAATTTTGAAGGTCAATTTTTTTTTTCAAGGTCGAACATCTCAAAGGCCGAGTCTTTTTCGATGCTCGACTTTCTCCTCGAGGTGACCATTCTTTGAAGGTCAAATATTTTTTCAAGGTCATTTCGACTTGAAGGTAAAAAAATTCTTCACGCTCGTCGAGTGATCAAAAAAAAAACAATTAAGGAATGACAAAAAAAAATTTTTTTTTTTTTATCGGAGGTCGAACTTTGTCCATGGCCATGTGGTTCCTCGAGTTCATAAAATTTTGAAGGTCAATTTTTTTTTTCAAGGTCGAACATCTCAAAGGCCGAGTCTTTTTCGATGCTCGACTTTCTCCTCGAGGTGACCATTCTTTGAAGGTCAAATATTTTTTCAAGGTCATTTCAACTTGAAGGTAAAAAAATTCTTCACGCTCGTCGAGTGATCAAAAAAAAAAACAATAAAGGAATGACAAAAAAAAATTTTTTTTTTTTTATCGGAGGTCGAACTTTGTCCATGGCCATGTGGTTCCTCGAGTTCATAAAATTTTGAAGGTCAATTTTTTTTTTCAAGGTCGAACATCTCAAAGGCCGAGTCTTTTTCGATGCTCGACTTTCTCCTCGAGGTGACCATTCTTTGAAGGTCAAATATTTTTTCAAGGTCATTTCGACTTGAAGGTAAAAAAATTCTTCACGCTCGTCGAGTGATCAAAAAAAAAACAATAAAGGAATGACAAAAAAAAATTTTTTTTTTTTTATCGGAGGTCGAACTTTGTCCATGGCCATGTGGTTCCTCGAGTTCATAAAATTTTGAAGGTCATTTTTTTTTTTCAAGGTCGAACATCTCAAAGGCCGAGTCTTTTCGATGCTCGACTTTCTCCTCGAGGTGACCATTCTTTGAAGGTCAAATATTTTTTCAAGGTCATTTCGACTTGAAGGTAAAAAAATTCTTCACGCTCGTCGAGTGATCAAAAAAAAAACAATAAAGGAATGACAAAAAAAAAATTTTTTTTTTTTATCGGAGGTCGAACTTTGTCCATGGCCATGTGGTTCCTCGAGTTCATAAAATTTTGAAGGTCAATTTTTTTTTTCAAGGTCGAACATCTCAAAGGCCGAGTCTTTTTCGATGCTCGACTTTCTCCTCGAGGTGACCATTCTTTGAAGGTCAAATATTTTTTCAAGGTCATTTCGACTTGAAGGTAAAAAAATTCTTCACGCTCGTCGAGTGATCAAAAAAAAAAACAATAAAGGAATGACAAAAAAAAAATTTTTTTTTTTTATCGGAGGTCGAACTTTGTCCATGGCCATGTGGTTCCTCGAGTTCATAAAATTTTGAAGGTCAATTTTTTTTTTCAAGGTCGAACATCTCAAAGGCCGAGTCTTTTTCGATGCTCGACTTTCTCCTCGAGGTGACCATTCTTTGAAGGTCAAATATTTTTTCAAGGTCATTTCGACTTGAAGGTAAAAAAATTCTTCACGCTCGTCGAGTGATCAAAAAAAAAAACAATAAAGGAATGACAAAAAAAAATTTTTTTTTTTTTATCGGAGGTCGAACTTTGTCCATGGCCATGTGGTTCCTCGAGTTCATAAAATTTTGAAGGTCATTTTTTTTTTTCAAGGTCGAACATCTCAAAGGCCGAGTCTTTTTCGATGCTCGACTTTCTCCTCGAGGTGACCATTCTTTGAAGGTCAAATATTTTTTCAAGGTCATTTCGACTTGAAGGTAAAAAAATTCTTCACGCTCGTCGAGTGATCAAAAAAAAAACAATTAAGGAATGACAAAAAAAAATTTTTTTTTTTTTATCGGAGGTCGAACTTTGTCCATGGCCATGTGGTTCCTCGAGTTCATAAAATTTTGAAGGTCAATTTTTTTTTTCAAGGTCGAACATCTCAAAGGCCGAGTCTTTTTCGATGCTCGACTTTCTCCTCGAGGTGACCATTCTTTGAAGGTCAAATATTTTTTCAAGGTCATTTCGACTTGAAGGTAAAAAAATTCTTCACGCTCGTCGAGTGATCAAAAAAAAAAACAATAAAGGAATGACAAAAAAAAATTTTTTTTTTTTTATCGGAGGTCGAACTTTGTCCATGGCCATGTGGTTCCTCGAGTTCATAAAATTTTGAAGGTCAATTTTTTTTTTCAAGGTCGAACATCTCAAAGGCCGAGTCTTTTTCGATGCTCGACTTTCTCCTCGAGGTGACCATTCTTTGAAGGTCAAATATTTTTTCAAGGTCATTTCGACTTGAAGGTAAAAAAATTCTTCACGCTCGTCGAGTGATCAAAAAAAAAACAATTAAGGAATGACAAAAAAAAATTTTTTTTTTTTTATCGGAGGTCGAACTTTGTCCATGGCCATGTGGTTCCTCGAGTTCATAAAATTTTGAAGGTCAATTTTTTTTTTCAAGGTCAAACATCTCAAAGGCCGAGTCTTTTTCGATGCTCAACTTTCTCCTCGAGGTGACCATTCTTTGAAGGTCAAATATTTTTTCAAGGTCATTTCGACTTGAAGGTAAAAAAATTCTTCACGCTCGTCGAGTGATCAAAAAAAAAACAATTAAGGAATGACAAAAAAAAATTTTTTTTTTTTTATCGGAGGTCGAACTTTGTCCATGGCCATGTGGTTCCTCGAGTTCATAAAATTTTGAAGGTCAATTTTTTTTTTCAAGGTCGAACATCTCAAAGGCCGAGTCTTTTTCGATGCTCGACTTTCTCCTCGAGGTGACCATTCTTTGAAGGTCAAATATTTTTTCAAGGTCATTTCGACTTGAAGGTAAAAAAATTCTTCACGCTCGTCGAGTGATCAAAAAAAAAACAATAAAGGAATGACAAAAAAAAAATTTTTTTTTTTTATCGGAGGTCGAACTTTGTCCATGGCCATGTGGTTCCTCGAGTTCATAAAATTTTGAAGGTCAATTTTTTTTTTCAAGGTCGAACATCTCAAAGGCCGAGTCTTTTTCGATGCTCGACTTTCTCCTCGAGGTGACCATTCTTTGAAGGTCAAATATTTTTTCAAGGTCATTTCGACTTGAAGGTAAAAAAATTCTTCACGCTCGTCGAGTGATCAAAAAAAAAAACAATAAAGGAATGACAAAAAAAAATTTTTTTTTTTTTATCGGAGGTCGAACTTTGTCCATGGCCATGTGGTTCCTCGAGTTCATAAAATTTTGAAGGTCATTTTTTTTTTTCAAGGTCGAACATCTCAAAGGCCGAGTCTTTTTTGATGCTCGACTTTCTCCTCGAGGTGACCATTCTTTGAAGGTCAAATATTTTTTCAAGGTCATTTCGACTTGAAGGTAAAAAAATTCTTCACGCTCGTCGAGTGATCAAAAAAAAAAACAATAAAGGAATGACAAAAAAAAAATTTTTTTTTTTATCGGAGGTCGAACTTTGTCCATGGCCATGTGGTTCCTCGAGTTCATAAAATTTTGAAGGTCAATTTTTTTTTTCAAGGTCGAACATCTCAAAGGCCGAGTCTTTTTCGATGCTCGACTTTCTCCTCGAGGTGACCATTCTTTGAAGGTCAAATATTTTTTCAAGGTCATTTGGACTTGAAGGTAAAAAAATTCTTCACGCTCGTCGAGTGATCAAAAAAAAAACAATAAAGGAATGACAAAAAAAAATTTTTTTTTTTTTATCGGAGGTCGAACTTTGTCCATGGCCATGTGGTTCCTCGAGTTCATAAAATTTTGAAGGTCAATTTTTTTTTTCAAGGTCGAACATCTCAAAGGCCGAGTCTTTTTCGATGCTCGACTTTCTCCTCGAGGTGACCATTCTTTGAAGGTCAAATATTTTTTCAAGGTCATTTCGACTTGAAGGTAAAAAAATTCTTCACGCTCGTCGAGTGATCAAAAAAAAAACAATAAAGGAATGACAAAAAAAAATTTTTTTTTTTTTATCGGAGGTCGAACTTTGTCCATGGCCATGTGGTTCCTCGAGTTCATAAAATTTTGAAGGTCATTTTTTTTTTTCAAGGTCGAACATCTCAAAGGCCGAGTCTTTTTCGATGCTCGACTTTCTCCTCGAGGTGACCATTCTTTGAAGGTCAAATATTTTTTCAAGGTCATTTCGACTTGAAGGTAAAAAAATTCTTCACGCTCGTCGAGTGATCAAAAAAAAAACAATAAAGGAATGACAAAAAAAAAATTTTTTTTTTTTATCGGAGGTCGAACTTTGTCCATGGCCATGTGGTTCCTCGAGTTCATAAAATTTTGAAGGTCAATTTTTTTTTTCAAGGTCGAACATCTCAAAGGCCGAGTCTTTTTCGATGCTCGACTTTCTCCTCGAGGTGACCATTCTTTGAAGGTCAAATATTTTTTCAAGGTCATTTCGACTTGAAGGTAAAAAAATTCTTCACGCTCGTCGAGTGATCAAAAAAAAAACAATAAAGGAATGACAAAAAAAATTTTTTTTTTTTTTATCGGAGGTCGAACTTTGTCCATGGCCATGTGGTTCCTCGAGTTCATAAAATTTTGAAGGTCATTTTTTTTTTTCAAGGTCGAACATCTCAAAGGCCGAGTCTTTTTCGATGCTCGACTTTCTCCTCGAGGTGACCATTCTTTGAAGGTCAAATATTTTTTCAAGGTCATTTCGACTTGAAGGTAAAAAAATTCTTCACGCTCGTCGAGTGATCAAAAAAAAAACAATTAAGGAATGACAAAAAAAAATTTTTTTTTTTTTATCGGAGGTCGAACTTTGTCCATGGCCATGTGGTTCCTCGAGTTCATAAAATTTTGAAGGTCAATTTTTTTTTTCAAGGTCGAACATCTCAAAGGCCGAGTCTTTTTCGATGCTCGACTTTCTCCTCGAGGTGACCATTCTTTGAAGGTCAAATATTTTTTCAAGGTCATTTCGACTTGAAGGTAAAAAAATTCTTCACGCTCGTCGAGTGATCAAAAAAAAAACAATTAAGGAATGACAAAAAAAAATTTTTTTTTTTTTATCGGAGGTCGAACTTTGTCCATGGCCATGTGGTTCCTCGAGTTCATAAAATTTTGAAGGTCAATTTTTTTTTCAAGGTCAAACATCTCAAAGGCCGAGTCTTTTTCGATGCTCAACTTTCTCCTCGAGGTGACCATTCTTTGAAGGTCAAATATTTTTTCAAGGTCATTTCGACTTGAAGGTCAAAAAATTCTTCACGCTCGTCGAGTGATCAAAAAAAAAAACAATGAAGGAATGACAAAAAAAAAAAAAAAAAAATTTATTGGAGGTCGAACTTTGTCCATGGCCATATTGTTCCTCGAGTTCATCAAATTTTGAAGGTCAATTTTTTTTTTCAAGGTCAAACATCTCAAAGGCCGAGTCTTTTTCGATGCTCAACTTTCTCCTCGAGGTGACCATTCTTTGAAGGTCAAATATTTTTTCAAGGTCATTTCGACTTGAAGGTCAAAAAATTCTTCACGCTCGTCGAGTGATCAAAAAAAAAACAATGAAGGAATGACAAAAAAAAAAAAAAAAAAATTTATTGGAGGTCGAACTTTGTCCATGGCCATATTGTTCCTCGAGTTCATAAAATTTTGAAGGTCAATTTTTTTTTTCAAGGTCAAACATCTCAAAGGCCGAGTCTTTTTCGATGCTCAACTTTCTCCTCGAGGTGACCATTCTTTGAAGGTCAAATATTTTTTCAAGGTCATTTCGACTTGAAGGTCAAAAAATTCTTCACGCTCGTCGAGTGATCAAAAAAAAAACAATAAAGGAATGACAAAAAAAAAATTTTTTTTTTTTATCGGAGGTCGAACTTTGTCCATGGCCATATTGTTCCTCGAGTTCATAAAATTTTGAAGGTCAATTTTTTTTTTCAAGGTCAAACATCTCAAAGGCCGAGTCTTTTTCGATGCTCAACTTTCTCCTCGAGGTGACCATTCTTTGAAGGTCAAATATTTTTTCAAGGTCATTTCGACTTGAAGGTCAAAAAATTCTTCACGCTCGTCGAGTGATCAAAAAAAAAAACAATGAAGGAATGACAAAAAAAAAAAAAAATTTATTGGAGGTCGAACTTTGTCCATGGCCATATTGTTCCTCGAGTTCATCAAATTTTGAAGGTCAATTTTTTTTTTCAAGGTCAAACATCTCAAAGGCCGAGTCTTTTTCGATGCTCAACTTTCTCCTCGAGGTGACCATTCTTTGAAGGTCAAATATTTTTTCAAGGTCATTTCGACTTGAAGGTCAAAAAATTCTTCACGCTCGTCGAGTGATCAAAAAAAAAACAATGAAGGAATGACAAAAAAAAAAAAAAAAAAATTTATTGGAGGTCGAACTTTGTCCATGGCCATATTGTTCCTCGAGTTCATAAAATTTTGAAGGTCAATTTTTTTTTTCAAGGTCAAACATCTCAAAGGCCGAGTCTTTTTCGATGCTCAACTTTCTCCTCGAGGTGACCATTCTTTGAAGGTCAAATATTTTTTCAAGGTCATTTCGACTTGAGGGTCAAAAAATTCTTCACGCTCGTCGAGTGATCAAAAAAAAAACAATGAAGGAATGACAAAAAAAAAAAAAAATTTATTGGAGGTCGAACTTTGTCCATGGCCATATTGTTCCTCGAGTTCATCAAATTTTGAAGGTCAATTTTTTTTTTCAAGGTCAAACATCTCAAAGGCCGAGTCTTTTTCGATGCTCAACTTTCTCCTCGAGGTGACCATTCTTTGAAGGTCAAATATTTTTTCAAGGTCATTTCGACTTGAAGGTCAAAAAATTCTTCACGCTCGTCGAGTGATCAAAAAAAAAAACAATGAAGGAATGACAAAAAAAAAAAAAAATTATTGGAGGTCGAACTTTGTCCATGGCCATATTGTTCCTCGAGTTCATCAAATTTTGAAGGTCAATTTTTTTTTTCAAGTCAAACATCTCAAAGGCCGAGTCTTTTTCGATGCTCAACTTTCTCCTCGAGGTGACCATTCTTTGAAGGTCAAATATTTTTTCAAGGTCATTTCGACTTGAAGGTCAAAAAATTCTTCACGCTCGTCAAATGATCAAAAAAAAAACAATGAAGGAATGACAAAAAAAAAAAAAAAAAAATTTATTGGAGGTCGAACTTTGTCCATGGCCATGCGGTTTCTCGAGTTCATCAAATTTTGAAGGACAATTTTTTTTTTCAAGGTCAAACACCTCAAAGGCCGAGTCTTTTTCGATGCTCAACTTTCTCCTCGAGGTGACCATTCTTTGAAGGTCAAATATTTTTTCAAGGTCATTTCGACTTGAAGGTCAAAAAATTCTTCACGCTCGTCGAGTGATCAAAAAAAAAAACAATGAAGGAATGACAAAAAAAAAAAAAAAATTATTGGAGGTCGAACTTTGTCCATGGCCATATTGTTCCTCGAGTTCATCAAATTTTGAAGGTCAATTTTTTTTTTCAAGGTCAAACATCTCAAAGGCCGAGTCTTTTTCGATGCTCAACTTTCTCCTCGAGGTGACCATTCTTTGAAGGTCAAATATTTTTTCAAGGTCATTTCGACTTGAAGGTCAAAAAATTCTTCACGCTCGTCGAGTGATCAAAAAAAAAAAACAATGAAGGAATGACAAAAAAAAAAAAAAAATTATTGGAGGTCGAACTTTGTCCATGGCCATATTGTTCCTCGAGTTCATAAAATTTTGAAGGTCAATTTTTTTTTTCAAGGTCAAACATCTCAAAGGCCGAGTCTTTTTCGATGCTCAACTTTCTCCTCGAGGTGACCATTCTTTGAAGGTCAAATATTTTTTCAAGGTCATTTTGACTTGAAGGTCAAAAAATTCTTCACGCTCGTCGAGTGATCAAAAAAAAAACAATGAAGGAATGACAAAAAAAAAAAAAAAAAATTATTGGAGGTCGAACTTTGTCCATGGCCATATTGTTCCTCGAGTTCATAAAATTTTGAAGGTCAATTTTTTTTTTCAAGGTCAAACATCTCAAAGGCCGAGTCTTTTTCGATGCTCAACTTTCTCCTCGAGGTGACCATTCTTTGAAGGTCAAATATTTTTTCAAGGTCATTTCGACTTGAAGGTCAAAAAATTCTTCACGCTCGTCGAGTGATCAAAAAAAAAAACAATGAAGGAATGACAAAAAAAAAAAAAATTATTGGAGGTCGAACTTTGTCCATGGCCATATTGTTCCTCGAGTTCATAAAATTTTGAAGGTCAATTTTTTTTTTCAAGGTCAAACATCTCAAAGGCCGAGTCTTTTTCGATGCTCAACTTTCTCCTCGAGGTGACCATTCTTTGAAGGTCAAATATTTTTTCAAGGTCATTTCGACTTGAAGGTCAAAAAATTCTTCACGCTCGTCGAGTGATCAAAAAAAAAAACAATGAAGGAATGACAAAAAAAAAAAAAAAAATTTATTGGAGGTCGAACTTTGTCCATGGCCATATTGTTCCTCGAGTTCATAAAATTTTGAAGGTCAATTTTTTTTTTCAAGGTCAAACATCTCAAAGGCCGAGTCTTTTTCGATGCTCAACTTTCTCCTCGAGGTGACCATTTTTTGAAGGTCAAATATTTTTTCAAGGTCATTTCGACTTGAAGGTCAAAAAATTCTTCACGCTCGTCAAATGATCAAAAAAAAAACAATGAAGGAATGACAAAAAAAAAAAAAAATTTATTGGAGGTCGAACTTTGTCCATGGCCATGCGGTTTCTCGAGTTCATCAAATTTTGAAGGACAATTTTTTTTTTCAAGGTCAAACACCTCAAAGGCCGAGTCTTTTTCGATGCTCAACTTTCTCCTCGAGGTGACCATTCTTTGAAGGTCAAATATTTTTTCAAGGTCATTTCGACTTGAAGGTCAAAAAATTCTTCACGCTCGTCGAGTGATCAAAAAAAAAAACAATGAAGGAATGACAAAAAAAAAAAAAAAATTATTGGAGGTCGAACTTTGTCCATGGCCATATTGTTCCTCGAGTTCATCAAATTTTGAAGGTCAATTTTTTTTTTCAAGGTCAAACATCTCAAAGGCCGAGTCTTTTTCGATGCTCAACTTTCTCCTCGAGGTGACCATTCTTTGAAGGTCAAATATTTTTTCAAGGTCATTTCGACTTGAAGGTCAAAAAATTCTTCACGCTCGTCGAGTGATCAAAAAAAAAAACAATGAAGGAATGACAAAAAAAAAAAAAAAAATTTATTGGAGGTCGAACTTTGTCCATGGCCATATTGTTCCTCGAGTTCATAAAATTTTGAAGGTCAATTTTTTTTTTCAAGGTCAAACATCTCAAAGGCCGAGTCTTTTTCGATGCTCAACTTTCTCCTCGAGGTGACCATTTTTTGAAGGTCAAATATTTTTTCAAGGTCATTTCGACTTGAAGGTCAAAAAATTCTTCACGCTCGTCAAATGATCAAAAAAAAAACAATGAAGGAATGACAAAAAAAAAAAAAAAAAAATTTATTGGAGGTCGAACTTTGTCCATGGCCATGCGGTTTCTCGAGTTCATCAAATTTTGAAGGACAATTTTTTTTTTCAAGGTCAAACACCTCAAAGGCCGAGTCTTTTTCGATGCTCAACTTTCTCCTCGAGGTGACCATTCTTTGAAGGTCAAATATTTTTTCAAGGTCATTTCGACTTGAAGGTCAAAAAATTCTTCACGCTCGTCGAGTGATCAAAAAAAAAAACAATGAAGGAATGACAAAAAAAAAAAAAAAATTATTGGAGGTCGAACTTTGTCCATGGCCATATTGTTCCTCGAGTTCATCAAATTTTGAAGGTCAATTTTTTTTTTCAAGGTCAAACATCTCAAAGGCCGAGTCTTTTTCGATGCTCAACTTTCTCCTCGAGGTGACCATTCTTTGAAGGTCAAATATTTTTTCAAGGTCATTTCGACTTGAAGGTCAAAAAATTCTTCACGCTCGTCGAGTGATCAAAAAAAAAAACAATGAAGGAATGACAAAAAAAAAAAAAAAATTATTGGAGGTCGAACTTTGTCCATGGCCATATTGTTCCTCGAGTTCATAAAATTTTGAAGGTCAATTTTTTTTTTCAAGGTCAAACATCTCAAAGGCCGAGTCTTTTTCGATGCTCAACTTTCTCCTCGAGGTGACCATTCTTTGAAGGTCAAATATTTTTTCAAGGTCATTTTGACTTGAAGGTCAAAAAATTCTTCACGCTCGTCGAGTGATCAAAAAAAAAACAATGAAGGAATGACAAAAAAAAAAAAAAAAAATTATTGGAGGTCGAACTTTGTCCATGGCCATATTGTTCCTCGAGTTCATAAAATTTTGAAGGTCAATTTTTTTTTTCAAGGTCAAACATCTCAAAGGCCGAGTCTTTTTCGATGCTCAACTTTCTCCTCGAGGTGACCATTCTTTGAAGGTCAAATATTTTTTCAAGGTCATTTCGACTTGAAGGTCAAAAAATTCTTCACGCTCGTCGAGTGATCAAAAAAAAAAACAATGAAGGAATGACAAAAAAAAAAAAAATTATTGGAGGTCGAACTTTGTCCATGGCCATATTGTTCCTCGAGTTCATAAAATTTTGAAGGTCAATTTTTTTTTTCAAGGTCAAACATCTCAAAGGCCGAGTCTTTTTCGATGCTCAACTTTCTCCTCGAGGTGACCATTCTTTGAAGGTCAAATATTTTTTCAAGGTCATTTCGACTTGAAGGTCAAAAAATTCTTCACGCTCGTCGAGTGATCAAAAAAAAAAACAATGAAGGAATGACAAAAAAAAAAAAAAAAATTTATTGGAGGTCGAACTTTGTCCATGGCCATATTGTTCCTCGAGTTCATAAAATTTTGAAGGTCAATTTTTTTTTTCAAGGTCAAACATCTCAAAGGCCGAGTCTTTTTCGATGCTCAACTTTCTCCTCGAGGTGACCATTTTTTGAAGGTCAAATATTTTTTCAAGGTCATTTCGACTTGAAGGTCAAAAAATTCTTCACGCTCGTCAAATGATCAAAAAAAAAACAATGAAGGAATGACAAAAAAAAAAAAAAAAAAATTTATTGGAGGTCGAACTTTGTCCATGGCCATGCGGTTTCTCGAGTTCATCAAATTTTGAAGGACAATTTTTTTTTTTCAAGGTCAAACACCTCAAAGGCCGAGTCTTTTTCGATGCTCAACTTTCTCCTCGAGGTGACCATTCTTTGAAGGTCAAATATTTTTTCAAGGTCATTTCGACTTGAAGGTCAAAAAATTCTTCACGCTCGTCGAGTGATCAAAAAAAAAACAATGAAGGAATGACAAAAAAAAAAAAAATTATTGGAGGTCGAACTTTGTCCATGGCCATATTGTTCCTCGAGTTCATAAAATCTTGAAGGTCAATTTTTTTTTTCAAGGTCAAACATCTCAAAGGCCGAGTCTTTTTCGATGCTCAACTTTCTCCTCGAGGTGACCATTCTTTGAAGGTCAAATATTTTTTCAAGGTCATTTCGACTTGAAGGTCAAAAAATTCTTCACGCTCGTCGAGTGATCAAAAAAAAAAACAATGAAGGAATGACAAAAAAAAAAAAAATTATTGGAGGTCGAACTTTGTCCATGGCCATATTGTTCCTCGAGTTCATAAAATTTTGAAGGTCAATTTTTTTTTTCAAGGTCAAACATCTCAAAGGCCGAGTCTTTTTCGATGCTCAACTTTCTCCTCGAGGTGACCATTCTTTGAAGGTCAAATATTTTTTCAAGGTCATTTCGACTTGAAGGTCAAAAAATTCTTCACGCTCGTCGAGTGATCAAAAAAAAAAACAATGAAGGAATGACAAAAAAAAAAAAAAAAATTTATTGGAGGTCGAACTTTGTCCATGGCCATATTGTTCCTCGAGTTCATAAAATTTTGAAGGTCAATTTTTTTTTTCAAGGTCAAACATCTCAAAGGCCGAGTCTTTTTCGATGCTCAACTTTCTCCTCGAGGTGACCATTCTTTGAAGGTCAAATATTTTTTCAAGGTCATTTCGACTTGAAGGTCAAAAAATTCTTCACGCTCGTCGAGTGATCAAAAAAAAAAACAATGAAGGAATGACAAAAAAAAAAAAAAAAATTATTGGAGGTCGAACTTTGTCCATGGCCATATTGTTCCTCGAGTTCATAAAATTTTGAAGGTCAATTTTTTTTTTCAAGGTCAAACATCTCAAAGGCCGAGTCTTTTTCGATGCTCAACTTTCTCCTCGAGGTGACCATTCTTTGAAGGTCAAATATTTTTTCAAGGTCATTTCGACTTGAAGGTCAAAAAATTCTTCACGCTCGTCGAGTGATCAAAAAAAAAAACAATGAAGGAATGACAAAAAAAAAAAAAAAAAATTATTGGAGGTCGAACTTTGTCCATGGCCATATTGTTCCTCGAGTTCATAAAATTTTGAAGGTCAATTTTTTTTTTCAAGGTCAAACATCTCAAAGGCCGAGTCTTTTTCGATGCTCAACTTTCTCCTCGAGGTGACCATTCTTTGAAGGTCAAATATTTTTTCAAGGTCATTTCGACTTGAAGGTCAAAAAATTCTTCACGCTCGTCGAGTGATCAAAAAAAAAAACAATGAAGGAATGACAAAAAAAAAAAAAAAAATTATTGGAGGTCGAACTTTGTCCATGGCCATATTGTTCCTCGAGTTCATAAAATTTTGAAGGTCAATTTTTGTTTTCAAGGTCAAACATCTCAAAGGCCGAGTCTTTTTCGATGCTCAACTTTCTCCTCGAGGTGACCATTCTTTGAAGGTCAAATATTTTTTCAAGGTCATTTCGACTTGAAGGTCAAAAAATTCTTCACGCTCGTCGAGTGATCAAAAAAAAAAACAATGAAGGAATGACAAAAAAAAAAAAAATTTATTAGAGGTCGAACTTTGTCCATGGCCATATTGTTCCTCGAGTTCATAAAATTTTGAAGGTCAATTTTTTTTTTCAAGGTCAAACATCTCAAAGGCCGAGTCTTTTTCGATGCTCAACTTTCTCCTCGAGGTGACCATTCTTTGAAGGTCAAATATTTTTTCAAGGTCATTTCGACTTGAAGGTCAAAAAATTCTTCACGCTCGTCGAGTGATCAAAAAAAAAAACAATGAAGGAATGAAAAAAAAAAAAAAAATTTATTAGAGGTCGAACTTTGTCCATGGCCATATTGTTCCTCGAGTTCATAAAATTTTGAAGGTCAATTTTTTTTTTCAAGGTCAAACATCTCAAAGGCCGAGTCTTTTTCGATGCTCAACTTTCTCCTCGAGGTGACCATTCTTTGAAAGTCAAATATTTTTTCAAGGTCATTTCGACTTGAAGTAGGGCTTCCAAACCGGTTTAAACCGAAACCGGTTACCCGGTTTTTCGCCTGTTTTGAAATAAACCGTAAACCGGTTTATTTCCCACGGTTAACCGCGTTTTTAAAAATTCTATATTTATAAGTTTATTGATTTTTTTTTGAAAAAAATAGTTTTTTTTAATTTAATTTCGCACTTAATTCAACGCATATTATAAAGGGGAAATATGTATTTACACATTGCTAAATAATATCAACTAGCTGTAAGCCCGTTGCCCAGCAACGTGAGATTTTTGTTGCAAAGTATTTAATTTTATTTTATTTTATGGTAATTTATTTTATTTTATTTTATTTTATTTTATTTTTTGGAATAATGTCAAGTTTGCTAACAACTATTTTTCGTAGGAGCAGAAATTTCGTAAATTATTTAATATTTGGAATAATGTTCAAGTTTGCTAACATCCATTTTTCGTAGGAGCAGAAATTTCGTAAATTATTTAATATTTAGAATAATGTTCAAGTTTGCTAACAACCATTTTTCGTATTAGCAGAAATTTCGTAAATTATTTAATTATTGGAATAATGTTTAAGTTTACTAACAACCATTTTTCGTAGTAACAGAAATTTCGTAAAATATTTTATTTTTGAAATAATGTTTAAGTTTGTTAACAACCATTTTTCGTAGAAGCAGAAATTTAGTAAATTATTGAATTTTTGGAATAATGTTCAAGTTTGCTAACAACCATTTTTTGTAGGAGTAGAAATTTCGTAAAATATTTAATATTTGAAATAATGTTTAAGTTTGCTAACAATCATTTTTCGTAGTAGCCGAAATTTCGTAAACTATTTAATTTTTGGAATAATGTTTAAGTTTGCTAACAACCATTTTTCGTAGTAGCAGAAATTTCGTAGAATATTTTATTTTTGAAATAATGTTTAAGTTTGCTAACAACCATTTTTCGTAGTAGCCGAAATTTCGTTTATATTTAATTTTTGGAATAATGTTCAAGTTTGCTAACAACCATTTTTCGTAGGAGCAGAAATTTCGTAAATTATTTAATATTTGGAATAATGTTCAAGTTTGCTAACAACCATTTTTCGTAGTAGCCGAAATTTCGTAAATTATTTTATTTTTGGAATAATTTTCAAGTTTGCTAACAACCATTTTTCGTAGTAGCAGAAATTTCGTAAATTATTTAATATTTGGAATAATGTTCAAGTTTGCTAACAACCATTTTTCGTAGGAGCAGAAATTTCGTAAATTATTTAATATTTGGAATAATGTTCATGTTTGCTAACAACCATTTTTCGTAGGAGCAGAAATTTCGTAAATTATTTAATATTTGGAATAACGTTCATGTTTGCTAACAACCATTTATTGTAGTATATATATTTTATTCAACTAATTTTCAAATACGCTAACAAATACATTTTGTAGAAGAGAACATCAGTACGCACACATTTGTGAAAAGCAAGTGAAAAGTAAAAAGTGAAAAGCGAGTGATTATTTAATAATTCAAATGTTTCAAGTATGGAAACAAATGTATTTTGTAAATTTAAGGTTTCAAGTGTGCAAACAAATTTATTTCGAAAAAAATGAAGACTCTGGGACCATATATCGACAGCCCTGCTAATGTTTCAAGTATCCAAACAAATATATTTCGTAGAAAAAGAAAAATATCTCATAAGTATTTGACATATTCTATTTTTCAATTATTCAAACTCGTTTAGTGCAATGCTTCACCGACAGATGTCATTGTAATTTTTGAAATAAATAGACGTTCCACCTCGCTAATTTTAATCGCTTTGTGGAACAATGGATATTTGTTCAAACGATTAGAATGAAAATGGGACATGAGTTCGATCCTCGGCTTGACAGAATATTTTTGGTCAGTACGAAAATTAATTGTTTTGTCATGACTTCAAATATTCACTAATAGACGTCAGAGAAAAATGAACGGATGGCGATAGCGGGCAAGAGTGGTGGGGGGAAGGGGACCGTCTTCAGGGGGAGGGGGAGGGGAAATCAGTGACAATCATGCAATCAAAACGGACATTATTGACTACTAGCTGTAAGCCCGTTGCCCAGCAACGTGAGATTTTTGTTGCATAGTATTTAATTTAATTTAATTTTATGTTATTTTATTTTATGGTATTTTATTTTATTTTATTTCATTTCATTTTATTTTATTTTATTTTATTTTATTTTATTTTATTTTATTTTATTTTATTTTATTGAATTTAATTTAATTTTATTATATTTTATTTTAATATATTTTATTTTTATAGTTAGCAGATATTTCGTAAATTATTTAATATTTGGAATAATGTTTAAGTTTGCTAACAACAATTTTTCGTATTAGCAGAAACTTCGTAAATTACTTAATTTTTAGAATAATGTTCAAGTTTGCTGACAACTATTTTTCGTAGTAGCAGAAATTTCGTGAATTATTGAATTTTTGGAAAAAAAAAGTTTGATAACAACCATTTTTCGTAGTAGCCGAAATTTCGTAAATGATTTAATATTTGGAATAATGTTCAAGTTTGCTAACAACCATTTTTCGTAGTAGCATAAATTTCGTAAAATATTGATTTTTTGGAATAAAGTTTAAGTTTGCTAACAACCATTTTTCGTAGTAGCAGAAATTTCGTAAATTATTTAATATTTGGAATAATGTTCAAGTTTGCTAACAACCATTTTTCGCAGTAGCATAAATTTCGTGAAATATTTAATTTTTGGAATAAAGTTAAAGTTTGCTAACAACCAATTTTCGTAGTAGCCGAAATTTCGTAAATTATTGAATTTTTGGAATAAAGTTTAAGTTTGCTAACAACCATTTTTCGTAGTAGCAGAAATTTCGTAAATTATTGAATTTTTGGAATAATGTTCAAGTTTGCTAACAGCCATTTTTCGTAGTAGCAGAAATTTCGTAAATTATTTAATATTTGGAATAATGTTCAAGTTTGCTAACAATCATTTTTCGTAGTATATATATTTTATTCAACTAATTTTCAAATACGCTACAAATACATTTCGTAAAAGAAGAAAAAGACCCGAGGACATCAGTACGCACACATTTGTGAAAAGTAAAAAGTGAAAAGTGATTATTTTATCTATATATTAATAGCCGATAATGTCCGTCTGAGTGTAAGATGTCCTCGATTTCCCCTCCCCCTGCCCCTCCCCCTCCTCCTCCTGCTAAGCCGCGCTGTCACTTTTTATTCATACTTAAGACATATTTTTTCAATATACACTGTTACTTATGATTTTCCTCGATTTCCTCTCCTCCTCCCCCTCCCCCTCACCAGCCTCGATGTAGCCATTTTTTATTCCTACCTTTTCGATGACGTCATTATATACTATTATTTGATGGAACATATCAAATCGCTGAAAAATTGAATTCTCATACAAAAAAGCACCTTGGTCTGGATTCGAAACACGGTCCTTGAATTATGAGTTGAGAGCTTTTCCACTCGGGTAAACAAACAACTGCCAGATACGATAAAATTACATTATATATATTCTATTACGTTCGAATTTTGAAACTTTTGTTTTTTATTTGAAACACAGCATATATATCCTAATTTTTGCACATTCATTAATTCCAACGTACCCGAAAGGTAAAGCGCTAGATTGGTAAGCTGATGGTCAGTGGTTCGAGTCTGACCCCGAGCGTTTTTTTTTGGTTTATAACATTTTTTTTTTAAACACAGTACATCTTGATCGTATGAAAATAATAAAATCCGATTGATAAGCGTGATAAGTTTTTCAAAAAATAAATACCTATATATTAATATTCGATAAAATAATCACAATTAAAAATTTACAACGTCTATTTCTGCTACTACGAAAAATGGATGTTAGCAAACTTAAACATTATTCCAAAAATTCAATAATTTACGTAATTTCTGCTACTACGAAAAATGGTTGTTAGCAAACTTAAAAGTTATTCCAAAATATAATAATTTACGAAATTTCTGCTATTACGAAAAATGGTTGTTAGCAAACTTAAACATTATTCCAAATATTAAATAATTTACGAAATTTCTGCTACTACGAAAAATGGTTGTTAGCAAACTCAAACATTATTTCAAATATTAAATAATTTACGAAATTTCTGCTCCTACGAAAAATGGTTGTTAGCAAACTCAAACATTATTTCAAATATTAAATAATTTACGAAATTTCGGCTACTACGAAAAATGGTTAGCAAACTTGAACATTATTCTAAATATTAAATAATTTACGAAATTTCTGCTCCTACGAAAAATGGTTGTTAGCAAACTTGAACATTATTCCAAATATTAAATAATTTACGAAATTTCTGCTACTACGAAAAATGGTTGTTAGCAAACTCAAACATTATTTCAAATATTAAATAATTTACGATATTTCTGCTTCTACGAAAAATGGTTGTAAGCAAACTTAAACATAATTCCAAAACTTAAATAATTTACGAAATTTCTGCTACTACGAAAAATGATTGATAGCAAACTTGAACATTATTCCAAATATTAAATA
The DNA here is from genome assembly GCA_030503985.1 of Himalopsyche tibetana. Classification (NCBI taxonomy): domain Eukaryota; kingdom Metazoa; phylum Arthropoda; class Insecta; order Trichoptera; family Rhyacophilidae; genus Himalopsyche; species Himalopsyche tibetana. The sequence goes on from JAPJYX010000043.1 coordinate 18,479, forward strand.
ATTTACGAAATTTCGGCTCCTACGAAAAATGGTTGTTAGCAAACTTGAACATTATTCCAAAAATTCAATAATTTACGAAATTTCTGCTACTACGAAAAATGGTTGTTAGCAAACTTGAACATTATTCCAAATATTAAATAATTTACTAAATTTCTGCTCCTACGAAAAATGGTTGTTAGCAAACTTGAACTTTATTCCGAAAATTCAATTATTTACGATATTTCGGCTATTACGAAAAATGGTTGTTAGCAAACTTAAACTTTATTCCAAAAATTCAATAATTTACGATATTTCGGCTACTACGAAAAATGGTTGTTAGCAAACTTAAACATTATTTCAAATATTAAATATTTCACGAAATTTCTACTCCTACGAAAAATGGTTGTTAGCAAACATGAACATTATTCTAAATATTAAATAATTTACGAAATTTCGGCTACTACGAAAAATGGTTGTTAGCATACTTAAACATTATTTCAAATATTAAATATTTTACAAAATATCTACTCCTACGAAAAATGGTTGTTAGCAAACTTGAACATTATTCCAAATATTAAATAATTTACGAAATTTCTGCTTCTACGAAAAATGGTTGTTAGCAAACTTGAACATTATTCCAAAAATTCAATAATTTACGAAATTTCTGCTACTACGAAAAATGGTTGTTAGCAAACTTGAACATTATTCCAAATATTAAATAATTTACTAAATTTCTGCTCCTACGAAAAATGGTTGTTAGCAAACTTGAACTTTATTCCGAAAATTCAATAATTTACGATATTTCGGCTATTACGAAAAATGGTTGTTAGCAAACTTAAACTTTATTCCAAAAATTCAATAATTTACGATATTTCGGCTACTACGAAAAATGGTTGTTAGCAAACTTAAACATTATTTCAAATATTAAATATTTCACGAAATTTCTACTCCTACGAAAAATGGTTGTTAGCAAACATGAACATTATTCTAAATATTAAATAATTTACGAAATTTCGGCTACTACGAAAAATGGTTGTTAGCATACTTAAACATTATTTCAAATATTAAATATTTTACAAAATTTCTACTCCTACGAAAAATGGTTGTTAGCAAACTTGAACATTATTCCAAATATTAAATAATTTACGAAATTTCTGCTTCTACGAAAAATGGTTGTTAGCAAACTTGAACATTATTCCAAAAATTCAATAATTTACGAAATTTCTGCTACTACGAAAAATGGTTGTTAGCAAACTTGAACATTATTCCAAATATTAAATAATTTACTAAATTTCTGCTCCTACGAAAAATGGTTGTTAGCAAACTTAAACATTATTCCAAAAATTGAATACTTTACGAAATTTATGCTTCTACGAAAAATGGTTGTTAGCAAACTTAAACTTTATTCCAAAAATTCAATAATTCACGAAATTTCTGCTACTACGAAAAATGGTTGTTAGCAAACTTAAACATTATTCCAAAAATTGAATATTTTACGAAATTTATGCTTCTACGAAAAATAGTTGTTAGCAAACTTAAACATTACTCCAAAAATTAAATATTTTACGAAATTTCTGCTACTACGAAAAATGGTTGTTAGCAAACATAAACATTATTCCAAAAATTAAATAATTTACGAAATTTCTGCTAACTATAAAAATAAAATTAAATAAATAAAAATTAAATGAAATAAAATAAAATAAAATAAAATAAAATACCATAAAATAAAATAACATAAAATAAAATTAAAATTAATACTATGCAACAAAAATCTCACGTTGCTGGGCAACGGGCTTACAGCTAGTCGGCTATTAATATATAGATTGTCACGTAGGTATTCAATTTATAGACATAAATGTCTTTTCAGGAAGAAAATTAACTTTATCAAACGACGAAATGTATCTTACTTACATTGTCTGTAATAAATTCGGCCCTTGTTACACTATAGCTCGCATTGAAAATATTAACTGACAACATTGAGAAGACATCCGTATTAATCTTGAATGAATGGCGAACAGGGATAGCATTTGTATCATTATAGAAATACGCAATGATTAATCTCCAATTTCTTTGTTTTCAATTCTGTGTATGCCTGTTTTTAAATGGATTATTCTTTTGCCTATTTAAATATTATTCTTAATAATTTTGATTGTGATCAATTACTATTAACAAAAAATTAATTGTTGCTTTTCTTATAATAATTTAAAATACACTTTACTTATATATTGAGTCACTAGTTTATTTTAATTTCATCGAAAGGTATTGCCGAACCCTCTTTGATTAGTAAAACTTGTTCCGAGAAATTTGTGGAAAAAAACGGGTAAGTAATAGTCATTGTTATCCTTTTCTTTTTGTTAGGGTCATACGTGTTCATTTGCAATATGTAATAATTTCTTTTCAAAAGATATTGTCTTACAAGTATATATTTTTCTAAAAAAAACATTCGAAGAAGTAAATTTTTATGAATTCATCTGACAAGTAAAAGCGCACGAAACAATAACCTACATTTTAGTTTTTATGACGATGCGTTCATTGTTTTGATTTTGTAAAAGGGCGGAAGTCGGGCAGAATATCACCAAACCGTATGTACTCTTATGTATAATCAGTGGTGGTACACATATTCTGTAATATAAAATGATTTGCTTAGTAAATTATGCAACGTTTTTGAAGAATTAACAAAATTGGTTCATTACTATTACAATGCCGATTGACTTGTTCCGATGACGATGTTTTCTTTCAGCAATACAAATATTTAAAATTTCCTAGTACAATGAATAATTAAAAATTGGTAATCAATATTATCGATAGAGAAGAATGTTATGAGCAAAAAAGTAATTGACATGTTTTCAAGCAATACAGATAGGCGGTTGGATTATATCATGACATAAAAACAAGATAACAATAATTAATTTGATTTTATTTTAAAAATTGATATTCTCAATATTTTAGTGAAATATACTTATTTGTTTTGTTATCTAACACAGGACGCTACTGTAAATAAGCAAAGCTCCCCTGGTTGGTTTGGGTATATTGCACATGCACAAATACAATTTGTATCAATCATGATGTTTTACGACCATTGGACAATCGTCAAAGATATTATACAAACTAAACACTAGACGACAGTAATTATCTAAAACCTTGACTTGATCCTGTGCCAGCGATTTCCAAACTGGAAGGCTCGGAAAAAATACTGAAATATATTTTGTATGATATGATATAGATAAATAAATAAAATCTCATCATTATGCAACGTTACAGTATGGCATAAGTGAATGAATGCTTATTTTCAACATTTGTTTCTGACTTCTGAATAACATTTAATTCTCAACACTAGCTAAAAAGAAACTAATTTTTGAGTCAGTTATGCGTGGTACTCTCTTTATTGCCCCCAAGATTTGATAAACGTTGTGCTTATTAACAACCATACCCTTTGTACTAATAACAATTGAATATCCAATAAAATATATATTTTTGTTATTATTCAATAAATTGTGTTTTTTGTATCAACATCATCAACAACTTTAAATTCAGAAAAAATATACCAATCATTGCTATCTATCCGGACAACATCAACCGATAGCGAACGAGTATTTTCAGTATCAAACAATTTGTGTACAAAAATAAGAATTTCCATGAATAATGAATCATTAGATGCATTCGTTTTTTTTAAATATTAATTTTTATATAAAAAATAGACCAAAAATGCACAAAAAGTTTTTTTATATTAATGTTAAAAAAAAGATATGTTAATGTTATAAATTACCAAGTTTAGTGTTTTCAATTAGGTTTGTAAATGTGAATCATATCATCATTCATTCGTACATAAATAATACAATAATAAACATTTTTATATTGTTTGTGTTTCAATATTTTTGTCCATTGCATTTTTTCTATCAATGACTATTTGTGTGCAAGTACAGATTGAAATTAATTAGATTAAAAGATTAAAATGTTATTTTTATAAGGTTTTTAAATTTCATTATTTTTGTTTGTGTATTTTTAAAGTAGTCAAAATGGAGTTAATTATTTTTTAACAGTTGTGTGTACTCATTACGGTCGGTCATTAAGGAAAACATATATAAAATGTTTTTTTCAATGATGTTATTCATTTTTTGTTATTAATAGTTATAAGTATCGAGTCACCTTGTTTTGTATTAAAATTTTGTAAATATTACATGAAGAAACATTAAGTATTAATTCAATTATTATTCAAAGCATTTAATTTGTGTTTTGTCAATTGCATTTTATTTTTTATTAATGTATAGTTGTATATATGAAATTATATTTGATACGCTTGTTAAAAAAAAGTGTTTTTTCTTGTATTTATGGTGGATTTGGAGGTAACTTTGTGGGAGTTTATTTAAGCTATACAATTTACCCCCTCCTCTCACCCATCCTATCCTGTGAACGGGGCGTATCGAATGCGATTAGCTTACCACTAATCCTGTCCTAGCCCTATCCTTCTATCCCTACTCTCTTTGGAAAAAGAGAGGTTGAGCAACTGAGTAACAGCCAGTTCTCGTAGAAACACTTCTGTTGAGATAAACTCCATAAAGGGTATATTTGCTCCACGTTGGGAGCGGACATGGTTTAAAAAAAATAAATTAATATAATGCGAGAACTGCCTTGAATTCATTTTTTTATCTTTATATAATATTTTGTATACATTTCATGTGTAAATATTTTTGAAATAAATATAAATATTGTATTTTTTTTGCCGAATTTTATTATTAACCATTGTTATTTTTATTTTTACTTATAAAAGAAGCAAAAATAGTTTGTATGATTTTTGCATTTTTCAGAAATGACTGATATATATGTATGTACCTAAAAGATTTCGGTTTAAACCGGTTAACCGGTTTATTTTGAAAAAAAAAACCGAAAACCGGTTAGTTTATATCTCCGGTTAATTGGAAGCCCTAACTTGAAGGTCAAAAAATTCTTCACGCTCGTCGAGTGATCAAAAAAAAAAACAATGAAGGAATGACAAAAAAAAAAAAAAAAATTTATTAGAGGTCGAACTTTGTCCATGGCCATATTGTTCCTCGAGTTCATAAAATTTTGAAGGTCAATTTTTTTTTTCAAGGTCAAACATCTCAAAGGCCGAGTCTTTTTCGATGCTCAACTTTCTCCTCGAGGTGACCATTCTTTGAAGGTCAAATATTTTTTCAAGGTCATTTCGACTTGAAGGTCAAAAAATTCTTCACGCTCGTCGAGTGATCAAAAAAAAAACAATGAAGGAATGACAAAAAAAAAAAAAAAAATTTATTGGAGGTCGAACTTTGTCCATGGCCATATTGTTCCTCGAGTTCATAAAATTTTGAAGGTCAATTTTTTTTTTCAAGGTCAAACATCTCAAAGGCCGAGTCTTTTTCGATGCTCAACTTTCTCCGCGAGGTGACCATTCTTTAAAGGTCAAATATTTTTTCAAGGTCATTTCGACTTGAAGGTCAAAAAATTCTTCACGCTCGTCGAGTGATCAAAAAAAAAAACAATGAAGGAATGACAAAAAAAAAAAAAAAAATTTATTGGAGGTCGAACTTTGTCCATGGCCATATTGTTCCTCGAGTTCATAAAATTTTGAAGGTCAATTTTTTTTTTCAAGGTCAAACATCTCAAAGGCCGAGTCTTTTTCGATGCTCAACTTTCTCCTCGAGGTGACCATTCTTTGAAGGTCAAATATTTTTTCAAGGTCATTTCGACTTGAAGGTCAAAAAATTCTTCACGCTCGTCGAGTGATCAAAAAAAAAAACAATGAAGGAATGACAAAAAAAAAAAAAAAATTATTGGAGGTCGAACTTTGTCCATGGCCATATTGTTCCTCGAGTTCATCAAATTTTGAAGGTCAATTTTTTTTTTCAAGGTCAAACATCTCAAAGGCCGAGTCTTTTTCGATGCTCAACTTTCTCCTCGAGGTGACCATTTTTTGAAGGTCAAATATTTTTTCAAGGTCATTTCGACTTGAAGGTCAAAAAATTCTTCACGCTCGTCAAATGATCAAAAAAAAAACAATGAAGGAATGACAAAAAAAAAAAAAAAAAAATTTATTGGAGGTCGAACTTTGTCCATGGCCATGCGGTTTCTCGAGTTCATCAAATTTTGAAGGTCAATTTTTTTTTTCAAGGTCAAACCTCAAAGGCCGAGTCTTTTTCGATGCTCAACTTTCTCCTCGAGGTGACCATTCTTTGAAGGTCAAATATTTTTTCAAGGTCATTTCGACTTGAAGGTCAAAAAATTCTTCACGCTCGTCGAGTGATCAAAAAAAAAACAATGAAGGAATGACAAAAAAAAAAAAAAAAAATTTATTAGAGGTCGAACTTTGTCCATGGCCATATTGTTCCTCGAGTTCATAAAATTTTGAAGGTCAATTTTTATTTTCAAGGTCAAACACCTCAAAGGCCGAGTCTTTTTCGATGCTCAACTTTCTCCTCGAGGTGACCATTCTTTGAAGGTCAAATATTTTTTCAAGGTCATTTCGACTTGAAGGTCAAAAAATTCTTCACGCTCGTCGAGTGATCAAAAAAAAAACAATGAAGGAATGACAAAAAAAAAAAAAATTTATTGGAGGTCGAACTTTGTCCATGGCCATATTGTTCCTCGAGTTCATCAAATTTTGAAGGTCAATTTTTTTTTTCAAGGTCAAACACCTCAAAGGCTGAGTCTTTTTCGATGCTCAACTTTCTCCTCGTTGTGACCACTCTTTGAAGGTCAAATATTTTTTCAAGGTCATTTCGACTTGAAGGTCAAAAAATTCTTCACGCTCGTCGAGTGATCAAAAAAAAAACAATGAAGGAATGACAAAAAAAAAAAAAAAATTTATTGGAGGTCGAACTTTGTCCATGGCCATGCGGTTTCTCGAGTTCATCAAATTTTGAAGGTCAATTTATATTTTCAAGGTCAAACACCTCAAAGGCCGAGTCTTTTTCGATGCTCAACTTTCTCCTCGAGGTGACCATTCTTTGAAGGTCAAATATTTTTTCAAGGTCATTTCGACTTGAAGGTCAAAAAATTCTTCACGCTCGTCGAGTGATCAAAAAAAAAACAATGAAGGAATGACAAAAAAAAAAAAAATTTATTGGAGGTCGAACTTTGTCCATGGCCATATTGTTCCTCGAGTTCATCAAATTTTGAAGGTCAATTTTTTTTTTCAAGGTCAAACATCTCAAAGGCCGAGTCTTTTTCGATGCTCAACTTTCTCCTCGTTGTGACCACTCTTTGAAGGTCAAATATTTTTTCAAGGTCATTTCGACTTGAAGGTCAAAAAATTCTTCACGCTCGTCGAGTGATCAAAAAAAAAAACAATGAAGGAATGACAAAAAAAAAAAAAAAAATTATTGGAGGTCGAACTTTGTCCATGGCCATATTGTTCCTCGAGTTCATCAAATTTTGAAGGTCAATTTTTTTTTCAAGGTCAAACACCTCAAAGGCCGAGTCTTTTTCGATGCTCAACTTTCTCCTCGAGGTGACCACTCTTTGAAGGTCAAATATTTTTTCAAGGTCATTTCGACTTGAAGGTCAAAAAATTCTTCAGGCTCGTCGAGTGATCAAAAAAAAAACAATTAAGGAATGACAAAAAAAAAAAATTTTTTTTTATTGGAGGTCGAACTTTGTCCATGGCCATGTGGTTCCTCGAGTTCATCAAATTTTGAAGGTCAATTTTTTTTTTCAAGCTCAAACATCTCAAAGGCCGAGTCTTTTTCGATGCTCAACTTTCTCCTCGAGGTCACCATTCTTTGAAGGACAAATATTTTTTCAAGGTCATTTTTACTCGAAGTTCATCGAGTTCTTTATGGTTCCTCGAGTTCATCACTGTTTTTTGCTCCTTTTAAAAAGTCTTCTTCCGCTCCTAATGTGGAACAAATGGCCTTTTTATGGAATTACCTCAACAAAAGTTTTTCTTTTAGAAAACTTTGTTGCCCAGTTGCTCGCAGTGGCGGCTCGTGAGTTCCATATTTGGGTTTTCTGTGGGTCGATTAAAATTTCAGATAAAGACCTTATTACTTTTATTTTATTTAATATATCAAAAATTATTACATTTAAAAGAAGAAGCTTTTGCAAATAAAGTCCATTCATTTATTTTTGTTATTGACATTTTTTTCTTTATTTTTTTCATTTATGTTTTGAATTTTTCCTATTATATCTTTCTCTTTTGAAAGCATCGATAAAGCTGTCATTTTTTCTTGACTTGTTGTGTTCCAAAGGTAAGTTTTAATTTTGTTTAATATAGAAAAGCAACGCTCAGGTTTTGCAATTATAATTGGAGTAGTAATCAACTTTTAAAGAGCTTCGTCAATTCTCCAAGAACATCGCTTAAATTATTAGCATGGATTATTTTTAATAATGATTATAACTTTTCCGGTTCTAAGCTCAAGAAATGCGACCCCATTACCAAAATTTTCTTTAATACCTATTTTAATATGGGTGATACAATGTTTATAATTAAGGTATTCTTATATCATAGGTTTTTGGACCTTTAGTTGTTTATATAAATACGCGATAACGCGATAAGCGATCGTTCGCAAGATAGCTGGGTAAACGCGTCAGTTGCAATTGCATATGTGTGCTGGGATGACGTCTTTTTTTACGCGCAACTTAAAATATGATTAATTATTAAAAAAAAAACCACAGATTTTTATAAAAAAAATGTATGAGGAATGATGCAGAGAGATATTTTAAAGCCCTTTGACTGTTTTTTTTTTGAAATTCATAAGAAAATAGAAAAAAATGAAAAATTAATTTTTTTATCATACTAACAGGGGCGAGTTTTAATTGTTTTACCAAGAAATTTTAGAGATTAATCGAGCTCAGCTCAACAGTTTGACAATTTTTAACAAGCAACTTTATCTACCAAATTCTCTATTGTTGTACCCCTTTTAAATAATTGTCAATTTAAATAATTGTCATTTATTAATAATTCAAGCACTTGCTTTCATTAAATATTAATTCAAAGACTTAAAAACAAATCAATTCATTAATAATAGGTCAGATAAAACTCTAGATTTATTTTAAACATTCCTATGTTATTATCTGGTCATTAATATTTTTAAAAAATCTCCATAATTAAAACAAACCCACTTAATTCATTGAAATTTTTATACATTCAATTTTCGCTAATTTACATTTTAAGCCTCCAAGGACGAGCGTCACCATATGGTCACAGTTAACACCATTGTCTATTGATCCCGCTATTCATCCCTTTTCTACCTGAATATCGTTGCTTTCGCTCAAATTTGGTTAAGAAGAGTACAGACTACAGTAAGTCATCAGCCGTGGGGACAAAAACGAACTCCAAAAGCACATGTGATTTTTTTAATTTCCGTTTTTTTAAATTACTTTTTGAAACTGTTTGTTATTTTTTTATAAAAAAACATCAAATTATTTACAGTTATTTTGCAAATATATTTGTATTGAAATTATGTTGATCTAAAGAGGTCAAATTGTACTTTAAAAAAAAAAAAACACGTTTAGCTATATTTCAACCCCGAATGTTTGCGAGCCCATACGGTCACTTTTGTCCTTACTACTGTCCGTACTCAATATTACACGGTAATAAAAGGATGAGCATGACTATATAGTCATGCGGGGTTCCTATACAACGACTTTGTTTTTTTTTTTTTTTAATTTTGGATAGGAATAAAAGTTATCCGTGATTTCAATATGGTTTAGAAAATAATTTTTTTTATCAGAAAAAAGCTCTCGTCTCTGGAGGGTAAATAGCCTTTTAACTTTGTGATCTACTTATATTTTTGTATATAAACGATACAAACTGTTTACTACGCGTCAGTTCAAGTACATCCGTGCACTTGGAATGCCTGAATATGCCGAAAGGCGAAACCCGGGTCGTTAGCGACAAAACTCATGGAAAAGTACAAAATTCAAACAATTCAAATTTGACGTCTTATGTTAATAAAAATAATAAAACATTTTTAAGTACTTTTTCCACATAAAATTTATTTGATCAGGAACGGTTTCGCTCATCATTATCAACTGATATGAAAAATATATAAACAGATCTATTTATAAAAAATAAATTGAAATAAATATGTAAGCAACTACCTATTAACAATGAAAATGATTTACAAATTACATTATACTTACACATAATTAAAATGCTTAACGCCTATGACATACAATTAAAATATCACGTTGAAATTGAAATCATGATTAACTTTTCCGGTTCTAAGCTCAAGAAATGCGACTCCATTTTTGGACCTTTTGTAGTTTTTATAAATACGCGATAACGCGATGAGGCGATAAGAGATCGTTTGTATGATAGCTTAGCTAAACGTGTCAGTTGCAATTTCATATGTGTGCTGGGATGACGTCTTTTTTACGCGCAATTTAAAATATGATTATTTATTAAAAAACCACGGATTTTATAAAAAAAAAATGTATGAAGAACGATGCAGAGAGATATTTTAAAGCTTTTAGACAATTTTTTTATTTGAAATTTATAAGAATAAGGCCAATAATGAGGAAACTACTGGGGTCCCTAAACGACCTCCATCGGATGAGAAGTATTTTTCTAGTCTCTTAGCAGCCTGATCAAATTATATTTGCAAGTTCTCCTTTACTTTACCCTTTACATTGGCCCCTTTACTTTGCCCGTTTTGAAACCGTTTTGTGCAAGCTTTCGATGACTTATGTCGCTTTAACATATTGAAACGTGCTGACTTATAGTCACACCCATTGCAAGTAAAAGGCCTAGCATTATGGATGTTGGCTTTGTGTAACTTTAAAAGGTGATCTGTTCCTGCTTTGAAGTCACATTCGTCACACTTTAAAGTCTTATTATGAATATTAAAATGTTTTTTAAACGAATCACGATTCTTAGTTGTAAAGTCACATTTTGAACATTTGTAAATTTTTTTTACATAATGGACATACAAATGCTTTTTAAAAAGTGATAAATTTGAAATTTTCAAATTGCAAACTTTACATACGTAGTTTTTTAAATGGATTCTTTTATGTTTCCTTAAATGATACGAAGTCTTCGTTTTATAGTCGCAAACGTCACATTCAAATGGCTTTTCATCAGAGTGTTTCAACATGTGTTCATTCAAATGAGTTTTTGTTCTCGATTTAAAATCGCATTGATTACAACTGAACGGTCTTTCTCCAGAATGAATCAACATATGTAACTTCAACAAAGCAAGTTTCACACATTGATACTCACAAATATCACATTTGAAAGGCTTTTCGCCTGCGTGTCGCATTAAATGTAGCTTTAAATCAGTTAGGCGCACAGAAAAGTAGCTACATTGTTCACATTTAAAGATTTTTTTAGTAGTTTTTACTAGTTTATGTAATTTTGACGCGCACGAACTTTCCGTTTTTTGGTCGCATTGGTCACATTCGAATGGCATTTTAACGTAATGTGTTAATTTATGATCACTCAAAATCAGTTTGTTTTTAAAGCTTTTCTTACAAATATTACAATTAAATTTTTCTTCACAATTACCACTGTGACTCTTTTGGTGGCGTTTCACATCGGCACTTCGTGTGGATTTATAATCACACACATCACATTCAAAAAGCTTTTTCTTTATAGCTGATAGATTTCGCACAGTATGAAAGCTTTTGTGATTCGATAGAGATTTTAAAGTTTTAAAAACATCAAAACAAATGCTGCATACGAAATTCCGTTCGTGAAAAAATTCCTTTTTGAGTTCTATCACAGCAACTGGGTCAAGTTTCAAGATTTCTTTCTTAACACCAGGGACTTCAATGACGATTGCTTCTTCGTGTGATTTGATTTTAGCTGAATAATTTGATGGATGATCGATGTAAGGCTTGGACTCTTTGTTTATTCCAGAAATCTAAAAAGAATATTAAAAGTTATTAATTAATTATTAAGCATTTCTTGAGCTTAGAACAGGAAAAGTTAAAATGACGATTATCACTTCATTACATATATAATTAATTTTAATTTTTATCAGGTCTGATTCGTTTTAAATATTGTTGTCATACTATCTTAGGCTTTTTCAGTTGTGATTAAATGGCTCTGTATCCAATATATACAATTAAATCAAATTGAAAATCCTTTAAATAGTTAAGCACCTTGGAAGTGGACACGAATTTCTGGTAGAGTCTAAATAAAAATACGTTGTTTGTACAAGAATTGATTGTTACATAGCTTCCAAACTTCATTTCTTTTAAATGAAAATAAAAAATACACCAAGAAGAGAACAAGTGGTAAGTTTAAGAAACGATAGGAATTCTGTACCAGTCTATTTTTATTAATTAAATGAGAGAGGAGAGAATGTCAGGCGTCGTCAACAAACAGAATAAAAAAACTAAAAAATCTATTGATTTTACATAAGCAAGTCAATATTACTTTGAGAAGACATGAAAAAACTTATAAAAAATAAGTTTTAAAAAAAGCAATTAACAGGATTTCCAGGAAAATTTATTAACTTACAACTAGTCCTGGTTTGCTCCATACTTTTCATCTTTACTACCCTTTTTGGAAAAGACAGGTGAAGTCACTAAGAAACAAACATTTTTTTTTATAAAAAAAATCTGTTAAAACACTTCCATTAGAGGGCCATAAAGTCGTAGACATGAATTAAAAAATACATTGTGTAATTTACTTTCAACACTTTTTTACACGATTTTCTCTTGAACAATTTGTTTGATTTTAAAAATAACACAAATTTTTACATAGAAGAAACAAATCTTAATTTTTTATATGAATTTTGTCACGTAATACACGGTTTTTTATTAAACGTGTATACCGCGTTAAAACGGTGTATTAAGAAGCTGCAATTACCTCTTCCGATGTTCCAGCAGCAGAAAGAAACTCGCAAACTTCAGACTGTTCATTCTTAATAGAACGTAATTTTGGAATAACTCCATCATCTAAGTGACTCAGGTATGGGCCATCTTCCAATTTGATGCTCAAATGATCTCTTAATGTATCCGACTGAAATCAATTGCATTATTTTTACACATGATTAAAAACTCAATATATATTTTTTAAATAAATAATTTCCATGAGCCGCAAAATAATAATATCAAAGCGTAAATAAAGCAATGTCCTTTTAATATTTTTAATCAATATGCGTTCACAAGTTTTTCTACAAGAACTGCATTTAAGTCGGTTTTTTAACCTCAAAGTCACAAACGATTAATGGATATCTGTTGAAATGTATGAATGTGTGAGTATGGAGCGTGGCAAAAAGCGGTTGGCTGACTACTAGTCTTGCCCAAGCGCATAGTTTGATACATCGCGAAGGTGGAAAGGGAAGCGCCGCCATTTCGAGGTAATTTTGTTGCGTATCGAGATTTCTATTTACTATAACTTTTGACTCGGAGAAATTACGATGTTCATTCAAGTTTCAATCGTTAGCTCTTGACAAAATCTATCGATCACAGATAAAACATTAGTGTAATATTGTAACTGTGACTAAAATATGTTATGTCAGGCTATACGCGTCAAAAAGCCAAATCTAAATACAGATATCGTATGCGGTTGGAAAAGGCTTCTCAAGAGCAATCGAATGGTACCATTAAAACACCATATGATCGAGTCAAGCAGTAACGTAAAAATGGGGCGTTATATCACCGTTTACGAGACGTATTCACGTACAACACACGGCCGTGAACATAACACAGCCACACCCCATTTTTTTTAAGATACCTAGTTTTGTTTTATTTTAATAGTTATAGACAACCAGCTATTCACTTGTAACATCTTCTATGTACTATAAACAGTCAGCTGATTACATTTTATGATATCTTTACTTACCCCTTTAAGATCTTCTTCGATTTTTTCCTGCTTTACATATATCACTTGCTTGTGTTCAGTTATTGTATCTGTTACGTCATAAATGTTATATTGACTATAAAAATACGTGTTTTCTTGTCCATCCAATGGCGGTAATTCATCTTCTGGCTCATTTTTAATATCCATATTGATCTACTGGCTAGATTACAACAGCTAACTGATCAAACGGATTCGTAAGAATAGACAATAAGAAGATTTATTTATATACATAGACAATAAATAAATACAAAATAATCTTTTGAGTCGGAATTAAAACAAAATTGTTACTATTTTAAAGATGTTTGCTTTGTCACACATGTGGAGCAGCGATTAAAAAAATAATTACACAATTCACAAGGCTTAATAATTGATAATGTATAATTGAAACCCTTTTTGTCTCTTTGTTTTGGGTTATAACAGAAAAATGATTATATTTTAAATCACAATTATTCCGTTCGAATTCAGTGACCATCTTTTAAAAGAGGAATAAATAAGATATGGGATTTTATTTAACTTATATAAAAATTTACAATCAAGTTATTTAATGTTAAGTGCTTAATACAATTTAACACACTCGCTATTTTTTGCAGGCCTTTTTAAATGTATTATCAACCATAAATGAAGTCACTTTAAATCATTTTGTAGTGTAGTTAATATTTTTTATTATTAAACGACTAATCATACATTGATTAAATTGTCTATGTGACTTTTAAAAATTATTTTCAATGAAAAATTAAACCATAGACACAGAATATTCCGATAAAGTTAGAACTTTCATAGAGAAGAATAATAAAGATACAAAAAAAGGTGCTTGATTGTTTTCAATTTTACAGTGAACCACGATGAAGGATGCACAAGCACTTTTATCTTAAGGTCGAATATTTTATCAATGATCAAATGAAAACACACATTTTTTGTACAAGGTGGGTTTTTATTATTTAATTTTTTTTTGACATCTTAAAATTGCTTCCATAGGGAAGCGATCCAAAACAAACGAATGATAACAAAATCGGGGGATACAGTTTGGTGTTGCAGCTTTATATCTATTATCGCTATCAAAACTTCAATTGCACCACTGGATAGTAAAAGAATCAAAAAAAAAATATTGCGCTATGTAAGGACTGTGGTACATCGCGCGGGGCGGAGGGGAATCGCCGCCATTTTGAGGTAATTTTGCTGCGTATCGATATTACTATTAACATTAACTTTTGACTCGAAGAAGTTGCGATGTTCTTTCAAATCTCAATCGTTAGCTCTCAACAAAATCTATCGTTTATTGATAAAACATTAGTGTTATATTGAGACTGTGACTAGGGTATCCAATCCCGGAGCCTTTTTCCAATCCCGGGATTAAATAATTTTGAATCCCGGGATTGGGATTTTCTTACCGAGGAATTTGAAATCCTCGATTTGGTATACTTTTTCCCAGATTCTCACAAAAGCATGTTTTTTTTTTTAGCTCACCGAGGAATTTTGAATCCTCGATTTAACAATTTCGTGTAAATTTTCGGGATTTGCTCAAAATTTGTCAATCCCAGGATTTCGGGATCACAAAATTGAACGGGATCCCGGGATTGGATGCCCTAACTGTGACTATAGTTAGGAATTAAAATATATCAAAAATGTATAATGTCGGGCTATATGCGCCAAAAGGCCAAATCGGAATACAGAGATCGTATACGGTTGAAAGGGCTTCTAAAGAGCAATCGACTGGTAATATTAAAACACCATATGACAGAGTCAAGCAGTGCCGGGAACGTAAAAATGGGGCGTAGTATCACCTGTTACGAGACGTATTCACGTACAACACACGGCCGTGTCCATGACGAAGTCACACGCCATTTTTTTTATAGCCGTAGAATTGGTCACGACAATCCGGTATAGTTAACTACTCAAATAAATCACCAGACAGTATAATAAAGTAGTTAAATATAGATTAAATAATTAAAGGGATCTTATTTTCCCTCACATCTTGAGAATCTTTTCACCATACAAATACAAGCATCTGTCTTTTTTTTTGATGATCAAGTGTTAAGAGACCATTTCGGATTTCATTAAAAAGATAATTTGCTAAGAAATTAATGAATTTATAAAACATCTGTTAATACTTGTATCCAGGCCTCATTAATTGCTTAAACAATGGTGACTATACGAAGCTTCTCTTTATCCTTTATTAAATTGAATTAGAAAAGAGTATCATTGTGAATAACGTACACCAAACCAACTTATTAAGTAAAGTATCTGGAACAAAACTTATATATATTAAAATTAAAAACGTCGATACCTGCATTAACATATCGACTGTGGAAAGGAAAAAGGATGTAACCCACAGATTTTCTTAGATAATCACAATGTATTAAACTTGATACACGTTCTTTCAAGAGGGCGCAAGCTACAAATGCCAAATAAGTATCTAAATTAAGCTTTAAAGTTTGAAAAAACTTGTAAAAAATTGAAACTAAGAAAAAAGACTGAAATAAAGATTTTTCCTAGACAATTTATTTATTAAATATAAGATAATGTCAATTCAACACCGGTTAAGAAGTCTCCGTGCACTTCAAGGATGTGTATAATTCATAATTTGCATACGGCCCAAAACACTTTTTTTGCGCCTCATGCAAAATTTTATATGAGTGGAGGGTTACGTAATTTTTCCTTTCCACAGTCGATTTGTTGAATTTGTGTTCGTGTATAAGAGTGAAATTTTATGCAAAAAGATTAATAAATCTAGTTTGAAATTTACCTTGTCGGGAAAAGAACCAAGGGCACCCTAATTGGTAGAACAAACTCTAACCAACTACACCACAGTGAGCGATTTTTCGTTGGAACAAAAAAGAGTTTAAATTTAAAAACCAATCGGATAGCTTACGCATGGGTAGACCAATTTAAAACACACAAGAGATCGAGAAACAAAATTGCTCATAACACATTAAAACGGCTTTTCTCCGGTGTGTAACATTTAATGCCTTCTTAAATTACCAGATTGAGCAGATTGATAATTGCACTTGTCACATTTAAAAGGTTTCCGGTGTGTAACAATTTATGTTTTTTTAATGAACTGGAATCGACAGTTTTAAAGTTGCAAGTGTCACATTAAAA
Organism: Himalopsyche tibetana; assembly: GCA_030503985.1. Lineage (NCBI taxonomy): Eukaryota > Metazoa > Arthropoda > Insecta > Trichoptera > Rhyacophilidae > Himalopsyche > Himalopsyche tibetana. The sequence goes on from JAPJYX010000043.1 coordinate 35,328, forward strand.
AAGCTTTTCTCCAGTGTGTGAAATCATTATGATTTTTTAATGAACCTGAATATGAAGATTCAAAATTGCATTTGTCACACTTGGAAGGCTTTTTTCCGGTGTGTAACAAAATGTTTTTTAAATGAACTGGAATGGACAGTTTTATAGTTGCATTTGTCACATTTAAAAGGCTTCTCTCCGGTGTGTGACATTTTATGCACTTTAAGATGACCAGATCGAGCAGTTTTAAAGTTGCACATGTCACATTTAAAAGGCTTCTCTCCGGTGTGTGACATTTTATGAGATTTAAGATAACCTGAATATGCAGATTCATAATTGCATTTGTCACATTTAAAACTCTTTTCTCCGGTGTGAATAACTTTATGTTTTTTTAATGAACTGGAATCGACAGTTTTATAGTTGCACTTGTCACATTTAAAAGGCTTCTCTCCGGTGTGTAACATAAAATGTTTTTTTAATGAACTGGAATCAACAGTTTTAAAGTTGCACTTATCACATTTATAAGGTTTTTCTCCGGTGTGTGACATTTTATGCCTTCTTAAATGACCAGATTTAGCAGATTTATAATTGCATTTGTCGCATTTAAAAGGCTTCTCTCCGGTGTGAAACATAAAATGTTTTTTGAGTGAATTGGAATCGACAGTTTTAAAGTTGCACTTGTCACACTTAAAAGGCTTTTCTCCGGTGTGTGACATTTTATGCCTTCTTAAATGACGAGATTGAGCACATTCATAATTGCATTTGTCGCATTTAAAAGGGTTCTCTCCGGTGTGTAACATTATATGTTTTTTGAGTGAACTGGAATTGACAGTTTTAAAGTTGCACTTGTCACACTTAAAAGGCTTTTCTCCGGTGTGTGACAATTTATGCACTTTAAGATGACAAGATCGAGCAGTTTTAAAGTTGCACATGTCACATTTAAAAGGCTTCTCTCCGGTGTGTGACATTTTATGCGATTTTAGATGACCTGAATATGCAGATTCATAATTGCATTTGTCACATTTAAAAGGCTTTTCTCCGGTGTGTGACATTTTATGCATTCTTAAATAACGAGATTGAGCACATTCATAATTGCATTTTTCGCATTTAAAAGGCTTCTCTCCAGTGTGAAACATTATATGTTTTTTGAGTGAGCTGGAATTGACAGTTTTATAGTTGCAAATGTCACATTGAAAAGGCTTCTTTCCGGTGTGTGACATTTTATGCACTTTAAGACGACCAGATACAGCGGTTTTAAAGTTGCACATGTCACATTTAAAAGGTTTTTCTCCAGTGTGTGACATTTATGAATTTTTAATGAACCTGAATATACAGATGCATAATTGCATTTGTCACATTTAAAAGGCTTCTCTCCGGTGTGTAACATTATATGTTTTTTGAGTGTACTGGAGTTGACAGTTTTAAAGTTGCAAATGTCACATTGAAAAGGCTTTTCTCCAATGTGCGACATTTTATGCACTTTAAAATGACCAGATCGAGCAGTTTTAAAGTTGCACAAGTCACATTGAAAAGGCTTCTCTTCGGCGTGTGACATTTTATGAGATTTAAGATAACCTGAATATGCAGATTTATAATTGCATTTGTCACATTTAAAAGCCTTTTCTCCGGTGTGAATAATTTTATGTCTTTTTAATGAACTGGAATCGACAGTTTTAAAGTTGCATTTGTCACATTTAAAAGGCTTCTCTCCGGTGTGTAACGTTTTAAGCGATTTTAGATTACCAGATGCGGCAGACTTAATGTTGCTTTGGTCACCTTTCAAAGCCATTTCTCCAGTGTGTACCATTTTATGAACTATGACATGATTGAATCCGGCACATTTAAAAGGCTCTTCTTCAGTGTGTGACATTTTATGCCCATTGAGATTACAAGAATGCGCGGCTCTCTTGTCGCATTGATTGTTTTTGAAAGTCTTCGGTCGAGAACGATGTATTGCATCCATCTGCAAAAATAATATTTTTAAATTGCATTTGTCTGATAAAAACAGCTGTTTTTTTCCAGTTTAAGGTATGCACACGCTGCACTATCATCGGATTCGACCGATTAGTAAAGATTTTTAACCTTTTTAAATGTTTTTGAAAACGAACTTGATGACAAAGGAAAGATACTGAGGTAAAGGAATGTTAAAATGAGGGTTAAACTGATGTTGGCGTGAGTGCCTAGATTTCGTTAATAAGAAACGAGAGATCAGACAGCACATTCATATTGTTGTTCTAGTAAAGACATGTTTAATGCACTCTTCAGAGCTAAGAGCCAGCTATCTGTCGTTCAGATTCAACAGTAAATTACTCGAAGCTGTATGCCAGTTGCTTTCAACGGAGGGGGGGAGGTTTTCGCTGCACTTTTAAATGAAAAGTTTAGGTCAGAAAATTTACTGGCGTGAAAATTAAATTGCAAACCTATTTATTGAATAAGCCAGAAAATCTATGCTTAGAAATTCACTCAATTTTTAAAAGAACTAAAATACACCGGGACTGTAAAACGAAATATGCAAAAAGCGGATATAATAAAATAATATATTCATTAAAATCATAATTGATCTGCCCTGCTGAGCTGCTTTATCCAATATCGACAATGACGAGTATTTATATTTTATCATTTTTAGAATAATTCAAATGTTTCAAGTATGCAAAAAAATATATTTCGGAGAAGAAGAAGCAGACCCCGGGACATATATCGACAGCCTTTTAAATGTTTCAAGTAAGCAAAAAAATATATTTCGGAGAAGGAAATGAAGACCCCTGGACATGTATCGACAGCCCTGCAAATGTTTAAAGTAATAAACAAATATATTTCAGGGAAGAAAATGAAGACCCCTGGACATGTATCGAAAGCCCTGCAAATGTTTAAATTAATAAACAAATATATTTCAGGGAAGAAATTGAAGACCCCGGTACATATATCGACAGCCCTGCAAATGTATCAAATATGTAAACAAATATATTGCGGAGAAAAAAAGAAAACCCCGGGACATGTATCAAAAGCCCTGCAAATGTTTAAATTATTAAACAAATATATTTCAGGGAAGAAATTGAAGACCCCGGGACATATATCGACAACCCTGAAAATTTTTCAAGTAAGCAAACAAATATATTTCGAAGAAGAACATGAAAACCCCGGGACATGTATCGACAGCCCTGCAAATGTTTAAAGTAATAAACAAATATATTTCAGGGAAGAAAATAAAGACCCCGGGACATATATCGACAGCCCTGCAGTATTTATATTTTGTTATAACTATAAACTAAAGCTTGTATTTGTATGCAATTTTTTAGATCATAAACACTAAAAAAATACACAGCACGAAAAATGTGTGCAGTAATAATTATTTTGATTTTTTTAGAATAATTCAACTGTCTATGTATGCAGTATGCGTATTTTGAATTTTTTGAATCAATTAGAACAAAATAATATTGTGTTTTTTCATAATATTATGCCTTTTCACTATGTATTGACAGTGAACACCCTATGAGTGACTCTTGTTGAAAAAAATTAAAAGAAATATATCATTAAAAAGTCGTTCCTTTAAAAAATAATTGATAATCGCTAATACCTCTCTACTCTTGTGATCATTTTCTTGTTCAATTATTTTTTCGTGAAGTACAAGTGGCTCATCTTTGATGTCAATTGAATAATCTTCATTCCAAATATCATTCACAGCCAACTGGCAATGATCACTATCATGTGAGTTCTCTTGTGACAGTTGTTTAAGCTTTGGTTGTATTTCTGTATTCCTTTTAAGCTTCTCACTTCTTCGGCGCATGAAAACAAAATGAAAGATTAATCTTTTCTATCATAGTGAACAATATATGAAATTGTTTTGGAGAACAACTGTAATTATTCAGTCAAAACATTAAACAAACTAAGTCTTTCCTGTGACATTATCACAGTCTATTGATACACTTCATGTGAGATGTTTAAAACTAAATCAATTAATAAGTATTCGACGACGTTTATTTCACTGTGAATATAACTAACTCTCTTGGAAAAAAATATATTACAATAATGAATCAGACGCTATAGGCGTCTTTTCAATAAAATCAAGTCATATTTTAGAGTTGTCACAGTTTTTTAATGTTTAAATTTCATAATTCCATTTAGATTATGTATTTCATCGTAAGAAAACAATGCTCAAATCATGTTCAGGTGTTGTTTGAAAATATATGAACTCGCTATTTCGTTAATGTTAAAAAGAATGATGCAGTCAAAAGACAGCGCATCGTCACTTCAGTGGTTGAAGAAATACGTTGGAACTGTCTGGGTAGCATACTTTGTATGCGCGAAAAGACTTAATAAATGTGTTCAAAAAATACATTAAAAAATATTTTCTCTAGAATGTGACATTTTATAAGCTCAAATAGCAAAATATATATATATCAAAATTAAACAAACCTCTTTGTTCCATAGGATTTTGATTTTCCATGAAAAGTCACATGTCGATTGAGTAAATGTGACGATGGAAATATATCCAAACAAATGCTGCATACGAAATTTCGCCTGTTAAACACGCCATTTTCCAACATCACAACAGCTTCAACTTCGCGTTGAAGAATTTTTGTTATTATGTTTTGTTGATCTTGATCGATGATTGTTTCTTCGTGATTCGCCAGTGGTTCGTGTTTGATGTCAATGGAATGTTTTTCATTCATATTAGTACAACAGGAGTTATCTGCATTGTTTGATGACACCGGGTCATTGTCTGGGTCGATTGACAAATTGCCTTCAAGCTTCAATCTTAATTTATACATGAAAACAGACGCAAAAAGTGTGCTTGATTAATAGAATATGGTATTGATTTAGAAATATTTTTAATACATAACTACGGCAACAGCAGTTATTTAATAATGAAAATGTAACAAACCTTAATTTAGCATGGCGAGTTGAATGCTGCTCAAGGAAGTTTGACGATGGGAATATTTGATAGCAAACGCTGCATACAAAATTGTGCTCGTTAAAAACACAGTTTTCTATCATTATTACAGCGACCATTTCCTGCTGTGAATTTCCCGTTTGTGCGTTCGGTTGATGGATGTGAGTTTCAGCTTGAAATTGATTCGGAGGCCAATTCACCGCTGCTAATTCAGTATGAACCGTAGGGTTAACATTCAAAAATTTAAACTAAAACCAAAAATAAAATTTATTTAACATCGCGAAGATATTGTTTTCACATATAAAAATAATTTGATTTTGAATAGAAACAGATAAAAATGGTCTTATATGAAATACTTCGTTAACCTTCATGGACCTGCGGTGAACTTCGATGGCTTCGTAATTGATGTCAATCGAATTTTCCCCGTCACTGACGTCATTCATATTGTTTGTTTGATTATCACTGTCGGAAGACTTAGTTGGTGTATTAGCTAACAATGAGTCATGGTCGAGTGTTATTGTGACATTGGCTTCAAGCTTCACTCTTAATTGTTACATGGAAACAGAAAAAAATGAAAAACCATTGAATAAAAATTAACATTTGTCATAGACTAAGGTTCAATGAATGCATTAAACGTTGAAGGTAAAAGATATTTGAAAAGTTGTATTTTTTGTAACTGTTGTGTTTTTGTTTTATAATGAATATATTAAATAAAAGAAATTGTACAAAAACATCTTATTTACATTCTCAATAAAGAGACAAATAGATTAATCAAAAAAGACCATACTGGCAATCGATCATATGCCCATATCAATAAAAGCCAATGGCATTTAACAACAGGCAATGGTACTTGACAAATGAACTGAGCATATTCTGGTCCTATCTAGTATTGTCAAAGCTTTTCGGTACACTCAAGACCAGCCATACTCAACCTGCGGCCCAGTCAGCTCTTATGAGCGGCCCAAAATAATTGTAGTCACCAAATATTTTTAAAAGATATTTAAAAGTTTGACTCAATATCAAAATTTACATTAATTTTTAATTAAACGATTTAATATTTAGGATACATTGGTATTTTTGTGTACTTTTTATATATTTTTTATTTGTTTTTTTTTACTATGAAAAATACATAAATGTATACATATCGACAGTGGAAAGGAAAAAGGACGTAACCCACAATTTTTTCAAAACAGGTATTTTTCGATAATCACAATTTATCAAACTTGATACACGTTCTATCAAAAGGATGCATGCTGCAAATGCCGAATTAGTATCTAAATTAAGCTTTAAAGTTTCAAAAAATGACCTTGTAAAAAATTAAAACCAAGAAAAAAGACTGAAATAAAGGTTTTTCCTAGAAGATTTCTTTAGTAAATATTAGATTATGCCAATTAAACACCGGTTTAGAAGTCTTTGTGCACTTCAGGGTTGTGTATAATTCATAATTTGCATATAGCCCAAAATCATCAAAACACGTTTTTTGCGCCTCCTGTCAAATTTGATATGTGTGGGTTGCGTCCTTTTTCGTTTCCACAGTCGATATGTAAAAGGTAGTTTTGTTTTAACATCATAATACATACGTATGTGTGCAGTATGGTATGTGCTATATTTACAGATCACTGTAAATATTTTGCGGCCCACGTAGAAAAGCGAAAATCGGAATGCGGCCCGGAAAAAAGAAGGTTGAGTATGATTGCTAAAGACCATTCAAATTACCTGACACGAATATGTGTTATTTTCGTGAATATTTCAATTAAACGACAGAAATGATATCAAATAGAATAAAAGCTTTCGAGCGACTTGTGACATTAAACAAACCTGTTTTTGGCATCAATTTTCGGTGTTTCATGACAAGTCACGTGTTGTTGAAGTATCTGCGATGATGGGAAAGTATCAAAGCAAACGCTGCAAACGAAACTTTGCTCATAGAAAACAGCATTCTCAAGCAATACAGCCACGTCTCTTTCCTGCGGTGAACTTTCATTTTGTATGTGCAGTAAGTTAATATAAGGTGTCAAAGATAAATAATTCTGAGAAAAAATCTTCAATTGAGGCTTAAAAGAATCTGTCGAGTCAGCATTGGTTGTTTCAGACTGAAACGGAAAGAAAACAAAATGACGTATTATTTATCGGGTAGCGGTAAGCTTTGTTAGCATCAGTGCAGGATCTAACGGGGTCGAATCCCAGTACGAACAGCATTTTTTCAATCGATTTTCTTTCGAACACTTGGGTGTTTGTGATGTCCGAAAATTCTCTCCCACCCTCTTTCCTGAAGACTCGACTTTGGAAGGGAAAAAGGACGTTGGTTTTGATGATTTTGGGCCATATGCTAATTATGAATTATACACAACCTTGAAGTGCACGGAGACTTCTAAACTGGAGTTTAATTGACATAATCTAATATTAATAAAAGAAGTTGTCTAGGAAAATCCTTTATTTCAGTCTTTTTTCTTGGTTTTAATGTGTTATAAAGTCATATTTTTCAAACTTAAATGCTAAATTTAGATACTAATTCGGCATTTGCACCTTGCATTCTGTTGACAGAATGTGTATTAGGTTCAAAACATTGTGATTACCAAAAAAAACTGTAAATAACGTCCTTTTCCATTTCCACAGTCGATATATATAGAAACTTATTAAAAATTAGATTACGGTAGAAGTTATTTAAAGCTAGTCATGGATTATATCGGCGAAAAACTTCACAAAATAAGCTTAAAACAACGCCACGGTTTAAAAATATTTATCGACGGCTTGATAATCGCGTTTAAATCACATTATTACGTAGAACACTGATAAATTATGCGAAACACGATTTTTTTTCAATACTTCGCCTCTATTATTCATTATGGCCGATCGGCCACAGCTTCAATACATTTTGAACACACTTACCAAAGTCACGTACCGACATTTTCATAGTGATAGTATATTTAAAAGTTTTGCGTTCAAAGAAAGCTCGACGGTCATAACCTCAAAAAGCAGGCGTAATGGCTACACGTGTTAACCACGTAACTACTATAACAATGTTTATATGTGATTTTAAAAGAACTGATCGACTATATTGTGCTTAAGATTACCTTATTAGTCTCGCGATGATCTGTTTCGTCAACAGTTTCTTCCTGCTTAACGGGCGTCTGGACATTGATGTCAATCGACTGTTCCTCATTCCAGATAGCATATACATTGTTTGGCCAACTATTGCAATGATACGCGTTCTCTGATGCATCTCTCGACGGAAATTCATCGTCTGGTTCTGTTTTGATATCCATTTCAAGAGAATTTCGATTCAGTCAATAGAAATCATATTTCAAGCTTTATAAAATACACTTATGCCATAGACAGTAATGATTAAAATTTTGCTCTTATTTGCATAGACAATTAATTCAATGTATGATTAGACCTAAAATGATAGTAACTGTCAGTGGCGGTTCTAGGTACTGGGCTAGGTGGGCTAAGCCCGACCTGCATTTTTCACCCAAACCTTTACATGGCTGAATAAAAATGATCAGAAATTCGTCCGCTGAACGAAATAAATACATTTATAAGCGTAACTAAGCTTTCCCAAATGAATATTATATCTTTGTTTAAATTTTCCTCTGTCAATATAAAACAATGCCATGTCTACCTACAACAATATTCTTGATTGTGTTTTGTATTACAATTTTAAACTGAGCCAGCATAAAAAAAAACAATAACCCTGTTAACATAGAGAACAGGCAACGTGACGTCAGTCTGGCAACACCTGCGTTTAAACGACTCAGGGGCTAGAACTTTCTAGCCCGCAATCATAGATAATAACCTGCAATATTATAGCGTATACATTGTTTGGCCAACTATCGCAATGATACTCGTTCTCTGAGAATTTCGATTCAGTCAAAAGAAATCAAATGTCAAGCTTTATAAAATACAGTATTACCGTAGACAATAGATGCTATTCATAGACAATTGAATCAATGTATGCTTCGATTTAAAAGTATGACGTGTATGAATAAATACAAAGTAAATTGAGATTTTTATGCTATAAATTTTAACCCGTTAACAGCTACAAAAATATTTTTTTTTGTCATGTAAGCTAGCAAGTTTCTAAAGGCTAATAAAGGAAAACTTAATGTTAATTTTGTGAGTCCTTCAGACAGGGATGGCAAACCTATGGCACGCGTGCCCGAGGTGGCACGTTCGAGAATTTTGATGGCACGCGAACGATTTTCAAGTTAATTTTTTTTTTTTAATATTATAAAAGTTGTTTTTTTAATTTTATAAAGTTATCTGTGGTATTGAGAATTTATTCCGTTTTCATAAATTTTCAAATATTTTCAAAGACAAAAACTTATGTTTTTCAATGATCCAAACTCTAAAAAATATGCATTGACGTCGTTATAATAAGAACACACTGGTGGGTAGCGTGTGCGGCACACCGGTGGGTCGTTAGCTTTGGAGTGGTTAAATTTTTTTTTCTTTTTGTTGTTGTAGGTAAAACAAAAACACATAAAATATTTGCAATATTTTTTTATTAATTGATTTGAAATTTCTTCATTGCTTATTAAAGATTGTACATATATGCCCTTCACCCTTTAAATTATTTTGTATTTGTCTGTCGTACATAAGCAGCGTGACAGTTTGAACAAATGAGCCGGTAAAAACCGTTTCGAGAAAATGATTCAAAATTATTGTTTTCACAAAAGCTTCCATTAAATGTGAACTGTATAAAAAGATTGTTTCACACGCTATGTAATGACAGCTTTTTTATTATGATGTTATATTTTTTCTTTGCCTATATCACCTGCTTCCCCGATTACTTGCCATTTATATTGTGAATATTCATATATATATATATATATTTTAAAACCATGTCCGCTCCTAATGTGGAGCATATGGACTTCTAATGGAGTTAATCTCAACAGAAGTGTTTGTACGAGAACTGCTTGTTACTCAGTTGCTCAACCTCTCTTTTTCCAAAGAGAGTAAGGACAGAAGGATAGGGCTAGGACAGTATTAGTGGTAAGCTAATCGCTCTCGATACGCTATATTCATAGGATAGGATGGGTGAGAGGAGGGAATGAAATAAATTGTGTAATCTTTAATTTTCATTTGGCTTAAACTTTTGAAGGGCTTCTAGCCAGTGTGGGACGTTTTATGCCTTTTTAAATTACCAGAATACACAGTTTTATAATTGCATTGGTCACATTTAAAAGGCTTTTCTCCAGTGTGTGACATTTTGTGCATTTTTAAGCAAGTAGAATTAACAGTTTTATAATTGCATTGCTCACATTCCAAAGGCTTTTCTTCAGTGTGTGCCATTTTATGAATTCTTAAATTACTAGAATTTACAGTTTTATAATTACATTTGTCACATTCAAAGGGCTTTTCTCCAGTGTGTGACATTTTATGCATTTTAAGACCACTAGAATTAACAGTTTTGTAATGACATTAATCACACTTAAAAGGCTTTTCTCCAGTGTGTGACATTTTATGCATTTTAAGACCACTAGAATTAACAGTTTTGTAATGACATTGGTCACACTTAAAAGGCTTTTCTCCAGTGTGTGACATTTTATGCCTTTTTAAATCGCTTGAATATACAGTTTTGTAATTGCATTGGTCACATTCAAAAGGCTTTTCTCCAGTGTGGGACATTTTATGCCTTTTTAAATGACCAGAATATACAGTTTTGTAATTGCATTGGTCACATTCAAAAGGCTTTTCTCCAGTGTGGGACATTTTATGCCTTTTTAAATGACCAGAATATACAGTTTTGTAATTGCATTGGTCACATTCAAAAGGCATTTCTCCATTGTGTAACATTTTATGCGTTTTAAGACGACTAGAATTAACAGTTTTGTAATGACATTGGTCGCACTTAAAAGGCTTTTCTCCAGTGTGTGACATTTTATGCGTTTTATGACTACTAGAATTAACAGTTTTGTAATCACATTGGTCACATTTAGAAGGAATTTCTCCAGTGTGTGACATTTTATGCATTTTAAGACCACTAGAATAAAAAGTTTTGTAATGACATTGGTCGCACTTAAAAGGCTTTTCTGCAGTGTGTGACATTTTATGCATTTTAAGATTACTAGAATAAACAGTTTTGTAATGACATTGGTCACACTTAAAAGGCTTTTCTCCAGTGTGTGACATTTTATGCATTTTTAGATTACGAGAATTCACAGTTTTATAGTTGCATTGGTCACATTCAAAAGGTTTTTCTCCGGTGTGTGTCATTTTATGTTTATTTAAGTCAGCCGAACGAGCAGATTTATAACTGCATTGGTCGCATTTAAACCAATTACTAATAAGAGCAGCTTTATGATTAAATTGGTCATAGTTGAGAGTTTTTCTCTGAGAGTGAAGTTTTTTATCTGCCTGTAAAGAAATAAAGTATGTTTCAAATCGGAAAAAACACAGCATCAAACATTCTTTTATCTACATATATTGTCTCGTATTGTATTGAGGTATCTCAACAGAAGTTTTTTCTACGAAAACAGTTTGTTGCTAAGTCACTCAACCTCTTTTTTTCCAAAGTGAGTAGAAGGGAAGGAATGGTAAGGCTACAACAGGACAAGTGGTTATATAAAGAAGAGAAAAAAATGTGGATCGACATCACAAACACCCAGTCTTCGATCACAACTTTGAATTGAATAAGTCTTTAATTCACTGTGATTGTACCGCAAATCGAACCCAGAACTGCGTGATGGGTACAGCAAGCTGTCACCAACTAGGCCACAGCAGGCGATGTTAATTGCGAACATATTAATGGTTGAATACACCACTGATGGACAATTTCTTGTTTATACCTTTCTAGACTGGTGACCACCATTTTCATGCTGGATTACTTTTTTATGGACTTCAACTGCTTCGTATTTGATGTCGATGGAATGATCTTCATTCCAAATATCATTCATATTATTTTGGTGACTTTTAATACCATCCAGGTTTTCTGATGGAGTGATTTCATGTTCTGGCTCAATGTTGATTTGCATTTTAACCTTCTTACTGATTTTTTACATGAAAGCAAAAAAAAAGATTAATCACAAACTGCCAGCTCAACTTTCTTTTCTCCAAGCATATACATCTCTGATATATTGATAAACCTACGAAATCATTTTAACGAAAATCAAACGACAACGCCGGTAAACACAAGTTAAGGCATTTTTGGAATCAACTTTCCGTTACAAATTAAATTAAATTGAAAAAATATTATGATTAAAAACAGTGCAGACTGTCTGGGAAGCACAGCTGTACACGACTTTAATAAATATTAATTGTTCAATGCTCGCATTAACTGAGTTTTGACAAAGGCTTGGCTTGGAGACCAGATACTTGCCTCAGATACTGGGTGAGGGGTGTTTGGTTTTGTGAGGAAATCTAAGATGAGGGAACGCTTAAAACAGGACATCGTCAATTCATTGGTTTACGAGAAACGTTGGAACTGGCTGGGTCACATTCTGCGGTTGCCTCCGCAAAGCCTTTGTTCTGGGTGTCTCTTCTTCCAACTGGCGGATCCGGAGCCTTGGACGACTGTCAAGTACTAGCAATTGGCGGGAAATAGAAACTATCAAGGCGTCACGTGGTGGTCACATGTTTCACAAAGGGAACGAAGATGCGTTCGAAAATTTAAAATCAACAAAAAATATTTAAAAACAGTTTTCGCATTCATTTTCCTGATTTGACACAAGGCCGCAGTTAACATTGACCAAGGAATCTTTGGCCGGAAACAGTTTCATGAAGTGAATGAGAAGTCTCAAAATAACTAGCGTGTGACCTTTTTTTTTAAGTCTTTCAGGAATTTTCAAATCTAAAATCTCAGGAATTTACGAATACACAATTTTTTTGAGAATTACAGAATGAGCCAGAAGGCCGCACCAGAGTAGCCAGAAGGCCGCAGGTTCCACACGCCAGGTCTATACTCTACACTGTGATTTTGAATCAGCGCAAATCTAAGGCTTACATAATTACATGTCAACAGTTAATATTTGAATTCGATGAAAGGAACTATATTTTAATGCTTATTGAACTTTTTACTAAACAAACCTTCTTTGTTCATCGGATTTTGATGTCCCATGAAAAGTCACATGTCGATTGAGTGAATGTAGCGATGGGAATATATCCAAGCAAACGCTGCAAACGAAATTTCGCCTGTAAAACACGCCATTTTCCATCAATACAACAGCTTCAACTTCGCGCTGTAAAATTTCTCCTTCGAAAGATTGTTCGTTGATAAAACGAGTCGAAGCAAGTTGATTCCGAGAAAAGCTTTTGGAGTTTGGGTCACTTGTTCCTGGACAGGTAAGATTGGTATTTTGAAACTGAAAAGTAAGTTCGATATTAATTGACATACATTTGATGAAACAAAGTTTAACTTCCAGCATACATCAAGCTTAGTGACTTTTTTGTGAAAATAATTATTATATTCTATTTGATTTACTGTTAACGTAAAGATTACCTTTTGAGAGTCGCGTTGATCTTGATCGTCGATTGCACCTTCGTGATTCGCCAGTGGCTCGTGTTTGATGTCAATGGATTGTTCTTCATTCATATTAATGCAGCAGGAGTTATCAGCGTTGTTTGATGTCAACGAGTTATTGTCCGGTTCTATTGACAAATCGCCTTCAAGTTTCACTCTTAATTGTTACATGAAAACAAAAACAATGTATGTTGAATACAATTTATATATTTAATCGACTATGGCTTAATGAATTTATTGTCTATAATAAATATTTTAGAGAATAATATTTTATTTTATTGAATTTAAAATGAAGGAATGAAATAAATGTTAATTTGAATATTATTTCAAGAAATATAGCCACCCCTGCATATACAAAGGGTGCATTCATCAAATTTCACATTGAACGGCCGCTACTGTTCACGCTGATTACTTGGGGAAATTGGTAATCGAAAGTCTCGGATAAATCGGACATGTGTCTCGGCTTGAATTGCAAGAAATCTGGCAACCCTAATTAAGTAAATCTAATATGAGTGCAAAGGCTTAAAAACATCTTCATGCAAATGACAATCTGCGTTCATTTAATTAAAATGACATATGACAAATATGATAACTTATGAGCCTAATTGTCTACGAACCTGGTTTCCAAATGAAGATTCGCTTTTCCATGCAAAGCCAAGTGCTGTTGAAGTAAACGCGCTGATGGGAAAGTATCAAAGCATACGCTGCAAACAAAATTTTGGTCAAAGAAAACACAATTCTCAAGCATTATTACAACGTCTACCTCTTGCGGTAAACGTTCATTTTTAATTTGCAGTAAGTTTATATCAGATGTCAGAGATAAATCATTCTGAGACAAAGTCATGGGTTGTGGTTTGAAAGGACGTGCAGAGTCAGTATTGCTGGTTTCAAACTGAAACAAAAACAAAACAAAATATCGTATCATTTGTCAAGGGTCCTAGTTCTAGCACGAACAGCATTTTTTTCAATATGTTTATCGATTTTTGTTCGAAGGCATTGATATTGTCAATTCTCTCCCACCCTTCCGATTCTTAAGGTTAGAGAAAGATTATTTTACCACTAGTTCTTTCCCAGCCTTCTTCAACCTTCTCTAACCTAGAACTTGCCGCCTGTGTGGTCGAGTGGTCAACGTCGTTGGCTTCGGCTACGGAGGTCACGGGTTTGAATCCTATTACGGACAGTTTTATAAATTGATTTTTCAATCAATTTATGAATTTCTGTTCGAAGGCATGGATGTATGTGATGTCTTAAATTCCCTCTCCCACCCATCCTATCCCATGAACGGGGTTTATGGAGATCAATAAGCTAACCACTAGTCCCGTCCTAGCCCTATCCTTCTTTCCATTCCTAAACTCTTTAGAAAAAGAGAGGTTGAGCAACTGAGTAACAAGCAGTTCTCGTAAAAACACTTCTGTCGAGATAAACTCCATAAGGAGACCATATGCTCTACATTGGAAGCGGACATGGTAAAAAAAAAAGTTTAATACATTGTGGTTGTCAAAGCAAAACCTATTTTGAGAAAACTGTGGGTTACGTCTTTTTCCATTTCCACAGTCGATATATATAGAAACTTATTAAAAATTTGATTTCGGTAGAAGTTATTTAAAGCTAGTCATGGATTATTTCGGCGAAAAACTTCACAAACTAAGCTTAAAACAACGCCACGGTTTAAAATTATGTATCGACGGCTTGATAATCGCGTTGAAATCACACATTATTACGAAAAACGCGGATAAATTATGCGAAAAACGACATATTTTCCACTACAGCGCCTCCATTATTCATCATGGCCGAGCGGCCACAGCTTCAATACAACATTTTGAACACACTTACCAAAGTAACGTACCGACATTTTCATTGTCATATCATATTTAAAAGCTTTGCGCTCAAAGAAAACTCGACGGTCATAACCTCAATAAGCATGCGTAATGACTACACGTGTTAACCACGTAACAACTATAACAATGTTTGTATGTGATTTTAAAAGATCTGATCGACTATATTGTGCTTAAGATTACCTTATTAGTCTCGCGATGATCTGCTTCGTCAACGGGTTCTTCCTGCTTCTCGGGTGTCTCAACTTTGATGTCAATCGACTGTTCCGCATTCCAGATAGCATTTACATTGTTTGGCCGACTATCGCAATGATACGCGTTCTCTGATGCATCTGTCGACGGAAATTCATCGTCTGGTTCTGTTTTGATATCCATTTTCAAGAGAATTTCGATTCAGTCAATAGAAATCAAATGTCAAGCTTTATAAAATACAGTGTTACCGTAGACAATAGATGCTATTCATAGACAATTGAATCAATGTATGCTTCGATTTAAAAGTATGGCGTGTATGAATAAATACAAGGTAAATTGAGATTTTTATGCTATAAATTTTAACCCGTTAACAGCTAGAAAAAAATAACGTTTTTTGTCGTGTAAGCTAGCAATTTTCTAAAGGCTAATTTAGGAAAACTTAATGTTAGTTTTGTGAGTCCTTCAGACAGGGATGGCAAACCTTTGGAACGCGTGCCCGAGGTGGCAGGTTTGAGAATTTTGATGGCACGCGAACGATTTTCAAGTTCAAATTTTTTTTTTTAAGATTTAAAAAATAAAATTTTGATCAAATTCTCCGTGGTATTGAAAATTTATTCCGTTTCATTAATTTTCAAATATTTTCAAAGACAATCAAATTATGTTTATTTTTTTTACTGCTTGGGCACGCCAGACAATCGATAAAAAATATTTGAGAATTTTGGCACGCGGACCCAAAAAGGTTCGCCATCCTTGCATTAAGGGTAAGAGTCACGCTAAAGCTGTTTGCAAATTACACTGTAAAAAGTATTTATATTCGTGCTAATAAACGAAAGGGTAGCTAGAAAAATATTTTTATATTTTTAAATTGAGTATTAACTTCATTATTTAAAAAAGCAACAAACAAAAGAGCTTTCGTTTTTATCTAGAAAAAAAGTAACGGCTGGTTTTTTATCACTGATTTAAAAACCTGAAGATAGTTCAAGCACTAATCTTGAATACTATATTCAATAAAGTTTGATTAAATACGTAATTAGCACTTTATTTGGATTTGAAAACGGTTTATTTCAAAACTATTTTATACGATGTTTTTTAGCAAAAGAAGTGACAAAATACAAAAAAATCGAGTATAGATTTATGAACAATTCATTTTCCTAATCTTTGGTCTAAATTTTATAATTTTAAGAGCTTTCGTTAATTTTCTACCGACGTTGAAAATAAATGCACAATTGATCATTTTAATAGGTGTCATAATAGGTAGGTGTCGCGGCTTGGGTTGTTTGGCAACATAAGTTTGAAACGATGAAGTATATTATTCCGTAGTTTTTGTTTGCTACCAAGCAGGAATAGCTTGTATGTGGTGGTATGACTCGTATAGGTATACACGATGCACACACACACTACGATATCTAATCCTATGCCTTCTTACTGGTTCCTACACTGCCCACACATTCCTTCTTTCATTTATTGAATCGACATTATAACCTATTTTATTTTTGACAGCTTGTTTGTTATGGTATAAAATGTTCTTTTTCTACATTATTTTTATATTTTATGCAAAATAATAGCTACTGTGTCTATTATTTAGAATACTAAATACTCACTTTATATTATTTATAATAAATTAAAGCTTTTAGCTATCATCTTTAGACGCGATCATTGTTTGTATTGACGTTATAACCTATCTTATAAGATATAAAATTGCTTTTTTCAAACTTATTTTTCATTATATGAACAATCATAACTTGTACTGTGTCTATCATTTAGAATACAGCATACCTACTTTATATAATTTAAGCTTTCACCTATCACGTTTGGAGTGTTTGGACCGCGTTTCCGACATTCCGACGTAATTTTAGTACTGTAAATAAACATGGATATAAAAGATACTCGTCCTTCATTTTTGCCGAAGAAGCAGTGTCGTAAGAATAAACGTTCTAAATTTATCAAGAAGTTATGGGCAGCCGCTGCAATGGCGAGAGATCGGAAACGTGAAAATGAAGAAATTCAATGTTCAGGCATTTTACCGAACGAAGTGACCACATCATGGAAGAGTCGTCTATCTCATAGTTTCTCAACCTTTTTAAGCCCGTGGCCCCCTTTTGAGTCTCAAATTTTTCCGTGCCCCCCCCCTATCCATAGTAATAAAATTCTCGGGGCTCGGGAAAAATGAAAAAATATACATTTATTTTTAAAAAAATACAACACAAAATTTTGTACACAAATTGTTATTTAAAAATTTAAGATTTCGACTGAAGGTGCTTGGTGGAATTTCAATAAATTTGAATCGTTCAAATTATGTACATTCTCACAGATTTTGTCACTAACGACCCGGGTTTCGCCTTTTGGCATCTTCAGGCGTTCATGTACACGGATGAACTTGAACTGACGCTTAGTAAATGAATGTTTCGTGTTTATATAAGAAATGCCTGGATACTATAATATGTCCTATTTTTTTGCTGTGGAAACTTCTTAAAGCTTTTAAAATTATTCAAATGGTTTTTCTTTCATTCCCATATGTTTTTTATAAAATGGATATTAGTATTAGCGAAGCAAAACACATTAAGCACATGAGTTTCATATTGTCACGGGGTGATGAAAGAAATCCGTGGACAAGATAGTCAATACAATAGTGTCGACACTTACTTTTAGATGTTATTTTGGTATGTTTTAGAGTTATTATGGTATCCCTAAATACCATTGGAAAAAGTATGTATAATACATACATTATTTCTGCTGCAATGCATAACTGTCCCACTGTATTCTATTTCATTTTAATATAAATTTTAGTTCATTATATTTTGGGTGGCCGTGGCCCCCCTTAAGTCTGCTGTGGCTCCCCAAAACTGAAATTTTCTTCTGTGGCCCCCTCGGGACATGCTGTGGCCCCCCAGGGGGCCACATGGCTCCCGGTTGAGAAACGCTGGTCTATCTGAACAAATGGAAAAAAATGTTCTGATAGAGAAGCAATTGGCTCATGACAATAATGAAGTTGATGAAGGCCATCCTTACATTACTGTAATTGTTGATGGAGGGTGGTCAAAAAGAAGCTACGGGCATAGCTTTTCATCAAAATCTGGTCGTCCGTTGCGGTCTTTTCATCAGGAAAGATTCCTCATTTCTAGCTGCGAGTCCAGATGG
Source organism: Himalopsyche tibetana (assembly GCA_030503985.1). Lineage (NCBI taxonomy): Eukaryota > Metazoa > Arthropoda > Insecta > Trichoptera > Rhyacophilidae > Himalopsyche > Himalopsyche tibetana. Next base: position 53,824 of record JAPJYX010000043.1, read on the forward strand.
TTTAGTTGGAGATAATGGATTGATTGAGGTGAAATGTCTGCCCTCTATAGGTAAAAAAACAATTTATGATGCTGCTCTCGAAGATAATATCTGCGTCAATATTGTTGATTGTAAGCTCCACCTCAAAAAAACCCACAATTATTGGTTTCAAATACAAGGCCAATTGTATATTGCCAAAAAAGATTTTTGTGACCTGATCATTTATGCAGACAGTGGATTGGAAATTATTAGATTGTATCCTGATCCAGACTTTGAATTAACAGTCATACCACGTTTGTCATTTTTTTATAGATATGCATTTCTTCCGGAGCTTGCTGATAGCCGTATTCAACGGGGTATGAAAATTCGTGAACCGGCGAGATATGTTGATATGCCTGTCGTAATCTAAGTCTCTTAGTGTAATTCAATAAGTCCGTCATTCTAGTTCACTCCAGTCTATTGGTTTTTATAGAGTCGAGACCCAGTACATAGTAATAATACCTATACAGTATTTTAAACAGGGCCCAACGGATCCCCATAAGAGTCTATATCGCCCCATAATCAGCAGAACAACGTAAGCGACGATTCATACATTTCTACAGGAATGGTCAGGCATAAATCATACTAAAAGTTTTGTTGACTTAAATGCGGTTAGTAATATTAGGTTAATTAAAGTTTCTTTTTACTAAAGGAAGTTAAAAAAACAATCTTCTTCTGTTGATATGTCCACCTGGGGACTGGTCATGGATAAATGATCTTGCTTCTATTCGTTCATATATATAATATAATAATAACATACTCATAATAAAGGATAAACTCAAATACTATAATTTTCAATACAAATCAGGATGTTGATTGACAGAATATATTGTTTATCTCTTCTTAGCCAGTAGATATAATATATAGCTGAGCGTATGTAAGTTTAAACACACTTCTGATGAAGTCATACTTCGAAATAGCTAACAACTACGTATAAAGCAGGCCTGTGGAGTCGGAGTCGCGATATTTTGGCCAGAGTCGGAGTCGTGAAAAATGAGCGGCTTGATTTTTTTTTGAAAAATGTATTTAGTTATGTGTATTCAAACAAAATAGTCCAAAGTGTTGACATTGAATGCTTGGCTGACTAAAGATGATCTGATGGTATACATATATATATATATATATATGTTAAAATGAAATTGTTGAAAAATTTCCTACGAGTCGTTAATTATTTTTAAGCTGGAGTCGGAGTCGTCTTTTTTTTACACGACTCCACAGCCCTGGTATAAAGTAATATTTGTAGAACTAAAACACTTCTTATTAGATTATTGAAGTTTTTTAAAACCTTGTTACAAGCAACCTGTCTGTGTTGTTATCCGTTATCCATTTTGAATAACTGCCCCATGAGTGCCCCCCAAAACTTAAAATATGCCCTGTAATGGTGTTAACTTTTATGATTAATAAATACTGCTTTATACATTAAAACCTTTTCGATACTTTTGGCAATTTTTCTAGATAAACATGATCGAATTGCCAGATTTTTAGGAAATAAACATTTTTTTACACCCACTGATGTTTTTATTTTATACCTACCTACATTAATGACAGGAAACTGAATCAGGGAGAGGACCAAATGAAGAGTGCTCAGCAATTGCAGATTTTTTAAACATTTAAGAGGATACATACAAGGATAATTAAACGACCATGACCATAAAATTGTTCTCAAATTCCTTTTCTGCTCTAAGGTATCTTACTAAATAAAATTGATAGTAAGCAATGCAATTTGTTAAAATAAAAAATATTTTTATTGTTCGTGGCAATTGCTACTTGTCTGCAGATAGGAAGTCTGGAAGAATACAACAAAAAAAAAAATGAAAAAGACTAGCATTCTTTCCCCTGGTGATTTTTCTTTACCATGTCCGCTTCCAATGTGGAGCATATGGAGTTTATCTCAATAGAAGTGTTTGTTACTCAGTTGTTCAACCTCTCTTTTTCCAAAGAGAGTAGGAATAGAAGGATAGGGCTAGGACAGGATTAATGGTTAGCTAATCGTTTCGATACGCCCCGTTCATTGGATAGTATGGGTGGGAGAGAGGATTTTAAAACATCACATACATCCATGCCTACGAACATATTTTCATAAATCAATTTATAAAACTGTCTGTACTGGGATTCAAAGCCAACGATGTTGAACACACAGGCGGCTGAATATTAGAGTAAATTTAATAAATGTTGTAAAATATAAAATAAATAAATAAAAGTCAATTTATTTTACTACAAATGTGCATTGAATCCAATATTAAGAACATTTTTTTTCATTTCAAATGACAACAAAAAATATTTACGTTTCAAAATGGAAAAGCTAGCGTGGGCGTTGCTTCATTTTACAACACAACGCCAATATTTGTAGGGGTGACGAGAAAATCCAAAAAAAATGAAACCTTCGCCTCACTGAGGTAAAAATATGTAGTATTTCCAGAAAATGTGCGTTTTGGAAAAAATACATTAGAATAACGAATTGAAATAACTTTTCACCATATGTTAAGTTTATTAAGCAGGTCAATGATTTTAAAATTATGTACTGTTTAATTTTTGATTGATTCAATCATAATATTATGCTTGTGTATTCGCTATAGTTTTTTGGCTCTACTGGAAAGATCGATTTTCAGAAATAGTACGTTTTGCATTATAACCCCACAATTGCGGCATAATACATCTTGTAATGAATATTTACCATGCATTTGTGTGCATTTTATTTCATGTCGATGCAAATGAACTTTCATGTGATACTCGGTAATTCATGTCTAAGCTTGCGAAGTTACATTCATCTGCCAAACCGATATCAAACGTCAGTTTGACAGATACTTTTTGTATACGAAATTCATAGACAACGGTCGCAAAAAATATAGAACTCTATGGCGCTATTTCGCGTCAAAAGGTAAAAGCTTTTGTATGAAGCATACTATCATTCCCTACTGGATGTCAGGAAGGATGAATTTAGGTGAATTGCTTATGGTGCAACCTTCCCGTTAAGACCGGTAGTCTCTTTCAAATCAGCCCCTTCTTATAAATTGGCAAAAATGGCGAACCAACTTTTTAGACATAAATTAGATTTCAGTCCTAAATTTAGTATTAAAAACTCAATTGAATTAGTAGAAAAAATTAAAGACATTAAAGTGCCAGTAAATTCAAAACTTGTTTCTTTCGACATAGTTAGTTTATTTACGAGTGTCCCAATACCGGATTTAAAAATAGCATTTTTAGATTTCATAGATAGAAAAAATTTAAATCCCTTACTAACTAGAGATATTAAATCTATAGTGAACTGTTGTATCGATCGAAACTTTTTTAAATTTAACGATAAAATCTATCAACAGTTGAATGGACTAGCAATGGGAAGTCCGCTGTCTCCCATTTTAGCTGATTTTTTCATGGATTTTTTAGAATCTAAAATTTGCAATTTAGATCTTTTTAGTAATGTCATCTACTGGTACAGGTACGTAGATGATATTTTAGTTCTTTGGGGTGGCACCGAGAGACAACTCTCCCGGTTTTTAAATAATATCAATAACGTTAATCAATGTCGATCAAATTAGTAGTTCTTCTAGACACCATATTTCACATAAATTAGCTTCCTTCCATTGTTTTATTCATCGACTTCTAATGATTCCGATGACTAAAGCAAATTTTGATTTAGAATTAGAGACCATAGAAACAAATAGCAGTTAACAATGGCTATGCTACGGATATAGTAGATCGTCTTTTATTTAATAAAACTAAAAAACTTGCACTCTTAAATGTTAGCTCTGGCCTGGTGTTGGATAAACCTGTTGTTATAAAACAGTGGGTTAAATTAAATTACTTGGGTAGAGTTACAGAAAAAATCGCTAGGAAAATTGTTCGAAATAAATTTAATGTAACCTTTTATAACACACTCAACTTAAGTCGTGTTTTAGTTAATTCTAAAGATAAATTAAACTTTTTGAACCAAAGCGGTATTTATTTACTCAATTGCGACTCCTGTAACGCCAAATATATTGGTCAAACAGGTAGATCGTTTAATATTAGAATCAAAGAGCATTTGAATTGTGCTAAGAAAGGGGATGAACAGTCTTCATTTGGAAACCATCTGTTTTAAAATAAACACACTTTCGATATTGGTAGAAACTTTAAAGTTCTACATTAAAATAACAAGTCTGTCAAACTAGACAAGCAAGAAATCCTAGAAATCAATTGATTCAAATTTTTACCTGATTCAGATCTTTTGAACGATCAAATAATTTTTGCTAGTTCCCCGTTACTTTATCCATTGCATTAGCCCTTGTTAACTATTCTTTTATATAAATTAAAAAAATAAATAAATATAGATTTCTTTTGTTAGAATTGATATGGTCTTTGAAAAAATTGTTTTTCAGAATCTTCCTGGCTGTCGATTTTGTTTAAGTGATGAATGAACACACCAACTACTTGGAAGCGGGGAAAACATAAAACTATCATTAAGCATATTGATATCATTAAGCATATTCACTTTATTAATGTAGCATTTTATCACTTTGTCAAAAATTTCCCAAATTTTAATTATGTTTGTAATTACTTTCAATCGCATTCTGAATTTATGAATCTGGGATGACTTTTAAATTATATGTTAGATGTGTTGAACATTTTAATTTTGTGTTATTTTAGAATCACTTTAATGTAATTGGCAATTTATTTTCAATGCCAACTGTTGTGTATAACTTTTCAATTTTGTATAAATAGCATTGTTAAATTATATTTCTTATCAGTTGACAATGCTCGCAATGAGCGAAACCGGTCCTGACATATTAAATAAAGTGGAATGAAGTACAAAGGATTATTGTTTTTATTAGTATAATTTAGACACTATTTGTTTTGAGTTAAACAAGAAAAATGATTTTATATTTATTCACAACTATTCCGTACGAATACAATGACCATCTTTTAAAAGAAAAATAAACAAGATATGGGATTATATTTATTTACTAGATACACAATCTAGCAATATAACGTTTGGAGCTTACTTTAGTTCAACACACTCTCTATTATTTTCAGACCTTGTGAAATGTATTAACAGTCACTCCATATCATTTTGTAGTTCCGTAACTATTTTTTATTATTATACGACTAATCATACATTGATTTAAATGTCTATGCGAAAATGAGCAAACTGTTGGTGGATACTATATTTTATAAAGTTTGTTGCTAGATTTAAATTGACTTTATCAAAAATCTCTTGAAATGGATATCAAAATAGAACCAAATGATAAGTAACCGTCCACAAATTCATCTGAGAACTTTATTAATTGATTTGGCATTTACTTGGTAGAACTCCATTTATAACAGATTAAAATAACAAAGTATTTTAGCTCTACAGTTTTTAATAATTTTATTCGTTGATAGCTATTTCGGCTTGCGCCATCGTCAGAACTATGTTTAAACTAATATTTTGCTCAGCTATATATACTGGCTCTGAAGAGATACACAATGCATCAAGTTATTCGCTCTAACATCCTAATTATAATTACAAATTACACTTATCAAAGAACGATTAACAATCTGGGTTTATTTCTTAAAACATTAATTAGGATAAAATTAAAATGATATTTATTATTAATGACATTACATAAAATTTATCAACTATGGCTTTATTGTTTCGAACAACAATAAGCAATATGGGTTTTTTCAAAGTAAATTATGATAAATTATACTAATATTTATTATTAATTACAATAGGGGTTTTAACAACGGTGATGGATTAATAATCGTTTGTTCGTTTAAGATGTTTTGTTTATGCCTATTAATCTCAAGTTGCTCTAATAAATTTAATTTTTGACCCTTATGCCAAAGATGCAAAACGGTTGGCTCTAAACTTAAGTTAATGTCATGAGACTCGGTCAAAAAATGGTTTGCAAATTGTGAGTCTGATTTTGTATTGTTAAAAGATCTTATGTGCTCTTTAGCACGTGTTGAAATGCTTCTACCGGTCTGTCCTATGTAGATCGCATTACACGATCCACAGGACATTTTATATATTCCGCTTCTGTCAAGGTTGTTGATTTTATCTTTACTGTTTTTAAGCTGGATTCCTAAATTATTATTAACCTTAAATGCTACGTTAACCGAATGTTTAATTTCATTGTGGATTTTTTCGCTAATTCTTCCTAGGTAGTTAATAGATCTAAAGAAACGGTTCTCTTGTATAACGTTAGGGTAAATAAGTTGTCTTGATAGTTTTAATCGTTTTTTATGTAGTAAATTTTGTATCACCGTTGCCTTGTACCCGTTATTGATCGTAATGTGTATGATAGTCTTAAGTTCATTTTGGTAATCAAAATTATTCATTGGCACTGATACTAATCTATGTATCATGGAATTATATGCTGCCAGTTTATGATTCCATGAGTGGAGAGATTTTGCGTGGATTGTAGTGTCGCAAAAAGTTGGTTTCCTAAAAATTTTGAAATTATGATTTTTATCTACTCTAGTTATCGTTAGGTCTAGAAAATTGATGCTTTTGTCTATCTCTACTTCTAGCGTGAATTTAATTTTACTATGTATCAAGTTAGCTTTGAGTAAAAAATTACTTAGCTGTCTTTCCGTTCCTAGCCAACAAATCAAGATATCGTCTACATAGCGGTAGTAATATAAAATATTTTTATGATCGAGTTCTAAAAGTTTTATTTCTAAATTATTCATGAAAATTTCTGCAAGAAGTGGGCTTAAAGGGCTGCCCATCGGTAAACCGTCATCCTGTTGATAATATTCTGAGTTAAATAAAAAGTAATTGTTTTCGGTGCACACTTTAATTAAAGAGTAAATCTCTTCGGCTTCAAATGGATGAATTTTCGATTTTTCAAGATATTCGTGCATAACCTCAAGGCACTCTTTAACAGGAATGTTTGAAAATAGACTAATGACATCTAGTGAAATAAATTTACTATTCGCGGGTATTTGTATGTTTTTAATTTTATCGATTAGGTCTATCGAATTTTCTACGCTGTGATGAGCTTTGAATTTAGTTTTATCTTTGAAAATTTTATTCATTAGGTATGCTAATTTAACTGTCGGAGTATTTGTAAAGGATACTACTGGTCGAATTGGAGTTCCGGTCTTATGAATTTTTGGCTGACCATATAATAACGGCGCCGTTGGATTCATGAGGTTAACGTATCTTTTCATAGATTCAGTTGGGAAAACGATGTTGCAGTCTTTTACAATATTTTTAATTTTAGTCGCTAATTTAGACGTCGGGTCCTTTGTGAGTTTAGTAAATTCGGATGGTTTAAGAAAGTTGTTTACTTTATCTATGTAGTCATTTTTATTCAAAATAACTATGGAGTTGCCTTTATCAGCTTTAGTTATAATCAAATTGTTAGTAATAGTTTTAGCTTTAATATTTTTAAGCGTTGTAAATTCTTTATTAACAGGTTTCCGTTTAGTTGTAATCGCTGAATTTGATATTATTTTGGCTGTAGTATGTTTAAGTAATTTGTTATCTTCAACTCTTGACAATGCCAATTCAGTGTCTACCGCAAGTAGTTCTAGTTGTCTGGCTGATGGAAATTGGGGGATTTGATATTTAAAACCTTTGTCAAGAAGATTGGTCTCTTCATCTGAGAATTTAACTGAAGACAGATTAATGGTCTTCTGGTAAAACTTGAGTTGTTTTGTGTTATATTTAGAATCAATATCGGTATTAGGTTTGCTGTTTTCAATTAAGTTTGTGAGTTTACGGCATTGTTTTTGAAATTTAAGGAAAATAATATAGTTGATATCGTCTCTTATTGAGGTATCAAGTAAATCGAATTCTATGGGATGTAATTTAAAGCTAAGTTCCGCATGTAGGACCTTAATATAATGTAAAAGATTATCACGTTTTCTCATACCTTCGCGAATTTCTTGTTTCAGCCATATCTTTTTCGCCCTGTCAAGCGCAAATTTACCGGCTGCTGTAGAAGATTTGGTCTTGATTTGTATATACTTTGGCGTCACTTTACACTTAATACACTGTAAATTAAACCACACATTTTGCACAGTCGTTTTATGTCTAAGTTTTAAACGTTTAAAGAGAATTGCCTGAGTAGCCATATCGGCTTCTTTCTTTAAATTTTATGTAATGTCATTAATAATAAATATCATTTTAATTTTATCCTAATTAATGTTTTAAGAAATAAACCCAGATTGTTAATCGTTCTTTGATAAGTGTAATTTGTAATTATAATTAGGATGTTAGAGCGAATAACTTGATGCATTGTGTATCTCTTCAGAGCCAGTATATATAGCTGAGCAAAATATTAGTTTAAACATAGTTCTGACGATGGCGCAAGCCGAAATAGCTATCAACGAATAAAATTATTAAAAACTGTAGAGCTAAAATACTTTGTTATTTTAATCTGTTACATCTGAGAACGTTTATAATGGCGATATTCCTTAAAACACTGAGAATGCTATCCGGAAAAAGGAATAGTTGACTGAGATTAAAGTCCATAGGCCAGAGACAAGAAAAAAATGTCCATCACTTGAAAATTTGATACAAATTCAAGTAATACTTGCAACTAGTTTCTATCGAAGTGTAAATAAATTATATATTAATATATCTATTGAAGATCTCCCTTGAAAAGTAGCAATTTATTTAACATTACTGTAAAGCTTTTGCTTATGCCGTAAACTTCAATTTCATTTTCAAAGCAATTGATACTCAATGTAAAACGTCATCAACTAAACCAGGGGTATCCAACTGAAGTCATACAGTGGGCCAGATAAAACATTGCATGTGCCACTTTTCTCTTGATTTCCGATTTTTGTCTTTCGGTGGAATCACAGCCATCTCACTTTAACTCTGTCATCATATTGTCCATGGCAGTGGTTCCCAAAGTGGTTCCTACAGACCCCCAGGGGCCCCTGTGACCACTCAGGGGGTCCGTGGCCGGTCAAAATTAATAATGAAGGCTTTCTGGAACAAAACAGGAAGCATATGCCATATAATATATGTTGAAATGATATTCCGTAAAAAATGTCTCAAACATTTAATGATTTAAGTTCAGTGTTTTGCGAAAAAAAGTTCGTGGCCCATATACAGTGGAACCTTTCATAACGAGCACCTCTTATCACGTGTAATTCCCACAACGAGCAAAACAGATTGTGAAAAAAATACTGTCTTAACGAACGATGATTGCCTCAAGATGAATGACAAAGCTTGGGAAGAGGTTACCAAGAGGACCCTCAATTCTGCTTCTAAGAAGTTTTGGGCAGAGAGCGTTGTCAAATGTGATTTTGAGGACCTGTGGAGTCAACTGTCAACAAGATTGTATCTTTGGTCAATACCGTGGGACTGGAGGTGGATAACAACGATATTGATGAGCTTGTGGAAGAGCATGGTAAAGATCTGCAATAATTTAAACACCAATAATTTATGGAGGAGAGTTTGTTCATGGAGTAGGAAGAAGTAGCAGAACAATCTTCTGGAGCAATAGGAGAAATGCTGAAAGCATGGAAAACTATCGCATCGTACATTGAGAAGCATATCGACTGTGGAAAGGAAAAAGAACGTAACCCACACATATCAAAATTTACAGGAGGCGCTAAAAACGTGTTTTGATGATTTTGTGACATATGCAAATTATGAATTATACACAACCTTGAAGTGCACGGATACTTCTAAATTGGTGTTTCATTGACATAACCTAAAATTTATTAAAGAAATTGTCTCGGAAAAATCTTTATTTCAGTGTTTTTTCTTGGTTTTAATTTTTTACAAGGTCATCTTTTTCAAACTTAAAAGCTAAATTTAGATACTTATTCGGCATTTCAAGCTTCCATCCTTTTGATAGAATGCGTGTGAAGTTGTATACATAGTGATTATTGAAAAAAAGCTGTTTTTGAAAATTGAGGGTTACGTCCTTTTTCCTTTCTACAGTCGATATCTCTAACAAAGAGGTGGCTATGCGTTTTACAAATTTATTCAATGATAATGCTCTCATATTTTCATCAAATTTTGAAACGTGAAGCAAAAAAAAATGTCTCAAGACAGCTTTCTAGTATAAAAGAATGAATTATTTGTCCTAATTAATAAATTTATTTGAATAAACGTTAAAAATTTTAAAAACGATTTTTTTCCGTCATGGAACGCATTATTGTATTTTACATTGTTTCGTGTGAGAAAAATTGTTTCGCATGAGTATTTCACAAAACGAAAAAAAGATTCTGGAACGAATTAAGCTCGTTATGAGAGGATCCACCAGTGGCGGATTATCCCATAAGCGCAAGAGGCGCGCGCTTGGGGCCTCCAAATTTTAGGGGCCTCAAAAATAGCATAAATTATATAATTCCTTATATTTTAATTTCAGTTTTCAATATTCATTATTATTCTACGAAGAGTTTTGCAACCCTTTTACGTTATTCGAAAAACAGGGCCTCCAAAATGTATTGCGCCTAAAGCCTCCAAAGTATATTTGCTTTAGGAACTTATGATAAAGGAGCGGTGTTAAAAATAAAATTTATGATAAAGGCCATGACCATCAATTTGACCTCTTATTAAAAAAAAAATATATTTCAAAATAAATTGAAAAGAATGGCTTGAAAAAAAATACTGACCTTCAAAAAATGGTGACCGTGAGGAGAGAACTGAACATCAAAAATGACTCACCCATTGAGATATATGACCTTGACGAAAATATTTGACCTTCCAAATTTGATGAACTCGAAGAACAATAAGCCCATGATGAAAAATTAACCTCTTTTTTTTTCAAAATGAATTGAAATTAACGACTATGAAGAATTTTTTGACTTTGAAAAAAAAAATCACAAACATTCTTGCCTCGGAACAAAATTCGATAAATAGAAAAAAAAGTGTTTTTATTAGTTTCTCAAAAACGCACTTCAATTACAAATTCAAAATTTTCATACATTTAAATAAAATTCATATTTTACAGAGCAATATAAAAATCATTGAAACAATTATAATAAGTAAGCATAAATTTGTATAAATAAAATGTTAGATTTCGTCTAAAGGTGCTTGGCGTAATTTCAATATTAAATAAATATGTTTAATACATGTTCGCTTTCAATGTGGACCAACCGACATTCCAATATAGATATCTTGACAGAAGCAATGATATAAAAGAAAGGGGTCCAGATAAAAATCATAATTTCAAAAATTTTAGGAAACCAACATTTTGCGACACTAACATCTACGCGAAATCCCTGCAATCATGGAATCACAAACTGTCAGCATAAAATCAACTATCGAGGTAACTTATTTACCCTAATTTTATACAAGAGAACCCCTTTTTTAGATCAATTAACTACCTAGGAAGAATTACTGAAAAAAATCCACAATAAAATTAAGCATTCGGTTAAGGTTAATAATTATTAAAGAATTCAGCTTAAAAACAGTAAAGATAAAATCAAAAACCCTGTCCTGTGGATCGTGTAATTCGATTTACATAGGACAGACAGGTAGAAGCATATAGACACGTGCTAAAGAGCATATAAGATCTTTTAACAATACAAAATCAGATTCAAAATTTGCAAACCATTTTTGACCGAGTCTCATAACATAGCGCCAACCGTTTTGCTTATTTGTCATAAGGGTAAAAAACTAAATTTATTAGAACAAATTAAAATTAATAGGCACAAACAAATTATCTTAAATGAACAAACCATTATAAATTCACCACCGTTGTTAAAACCCCTAATGTAATTAATAATTAATGTCAGTGAAATCTATATAAATATACCTTGAACTAAAACCATAGTTAATAAGTTTAATATAATTAATAATTAACATCAGTTTAATTTATTCAATTGATTTTAAGAACCACAGATTGCTTATCGTTTGTATAAGGATGTTAGAGTGAAAAATATGATCCATTGTGTATAGCTGAGAATAATATAGGTTTAATCATAGTTCTGACAATGGCGAAAGCAGAAATAGCTGTCAAATCATAAATATAAACAACTATAGAACAAAACACATTGCTACTCTTACCCTATTATGTCGCTGAAAGTCTTTTTAAGTTTCAATATTGTATCACAAGAAAAAATAGTTAAGTCAATCATATCGTAGAATAATAATAAGCTGACATGATAAACGTTTAGTACCTGCAGTTTCCGTGACGGCATCAATCAACAACTTTTTTTGTTATTTTTTTTCCGAGAACCGGTCTTTTTTAAAGCTTTTTTACGATGTGTTTTTTTATGTGTCCTAACATTACCATGGTTAATAGATCTATAGTCACACTCGTCGCACTTGAACGGCTTCTCTCCGGTGTGTATCATTCGATGTTTTTTAAAACTCGTCGAACGCGTGGTCTTAAATTCACATTTGTCACACGCGAACGGCTTTTCACCGGAGTGAAATAGCTTATGCGTTTTAAGCTGGCCAAGAGAATAATATTTACAATTGCAAATGTCACAGTGAAAACGCTTTTCGCCAGTGTGATATTTACGGTGAGAATTCAATATTCCAGCTCTGAACGTTTTAAAATCACACAGGTTACACTTGAAAGACATGACGGCAGTGTGTCTCTTTTTATGTAACATAAAATGTTTACGCGTCTTTGATTTATAGCTACATTCGTCACACGCAAACAGTTCCTCTGATGTATGTATCATTTTGTGCTCATTCAGTTTTGCTTTCACTTTCGATTTGAAGCTGCATTGGTCACACGTGTAGGGTTTTTCCGCCGAGTGACACAATTTGTGTATTTGGAGGTCACACATTCTAATGCACTTAAAGTTGCAAATTTCACACAAAAACCGAAACTGGCCGTTATGTCTCATTAAGTGCATTCGCATATCAATCGGGCGCTTACATATAAACGGACATCTGTCGCATTTAAAGATCTCCTTTACAACTTTTGAGACTTTGTGCCAATAGTTTTCGCAATTATTCTCAGTTTCTGGGGTGCACTTGTCACATTTAAAAGGCATTTCTACAGTGTGAATGCTTCTATGGTTGTTATATTCTGATATATCAACATGTTTCTTGTAACAAATGTTGCACTGAAACCGGTTTAAGCAAGTTTTTGATAACTTATGTCGATTTAACGTTGTGTAACATGATGTCTTATAGTTACAAGCATTGCAAGTAAAAGGCTTAGCATTGTGGATGTTGGCTTTGTGTTCTTTTAACCTACGATCTTTTCCTGTTTTGAAGTCGCATTTGTCACATATAAAAATCATTTCATGAAGATTAGAATGTTTTTTTAACGCTCGAAGACTCGTAGTTGCAAAGTCACACTTTTCACATTTGTGAGGTCTCTTTCTATGATGGACAAACACATGCTTAAGTAAAAGCGATAGATTTAAAAAACTCAACTTGCAGACTTTACATATATAGTTTTTTTTTATGTGAATTCTTTCATGCTTCATCAAACAATAAGACGTTTTCGTTTTATAGTTACAAACGTCACATTTAAAAGGCTTTTCAGTAGAGTGTGTCAACATGTGGCGCTTAAGATTAGCTTTTGATCTGAATTTAAAATCACATTGATCGCAACAAAACGGTCTTTCATCGGAATGAATCAACAAATGTTTCTTCAAAAAAGCAGGTCTCACAGAAAAGAAGCCACATTGTTCGCATTTCAAGATTTTTTTAGCAGTTTTTGCTAGTTTATGTAATTTTGACGCGCACGAACTTTCCGTTTCTTGGTCGCATTGGTCACATTCGAATGGCATTTTGACGTAATGTGTTAGTTTATGATCATTCAAAATCGGTTTATTTTCAAAGCTTTTCTTACAAATATTACAATTAAATTTTTCTTCACAATTACCACTGTGACGCTTTTGGTGACGTTTCACATTGGTGATTTGTGTGGATTTATAATCACACACGTCACATTCAAAAAGCTTTTTCTTTATAGCTGATAGATTTCGCACAGTATGAAAGCTTTTGTGATTCGATAGAGATTTTAACGTTTTAAAAACATCAAAACAAACGCTGCATACAAAATTCCGTTTGTGGAAGATTTCATTTTTGAGCATTATCACAGCAACTGGGCCAAGTTTCAAGATTTCCTTTTTAACATCAGTGACTTCAATGATGATTGTTTCTTCGTGTGATTCGATTATAGCCGAACAATTTGATAGATGATTGATGTCAGGCACGGGTTTGTTGTTAATTCCAGAAATCTTAAAAGAATATTAAAAGTTATTATATATACAAGATAACAATAAAATAAATTAAAACACGAAATGAATCGAATTATTTTTTAAATTTATTCAACTCTCGCGGCTTGGAGACTATAAAAATACTTCTCTGCCGATGGGGGTCGTTTAGGGACCCCAGTCGTTTCCTCATTATTGACCTTATTCTCTCCTAATATCTCTCTGCATCATTCCTCATACATTTTTTAAATAAAAATCCGTGGTTTTTTAATAAATAATCATATTTTAAGTTGCGCGTAAAAAAGACGTCATCCCAGCACACGTGTGAAATTTCAACTGACGAGTTTAGACCAGCTATCTTACGAACGATTGCTTATCGCCTCATCGCGTTATCGCGTATTTATATAAACAACAAAAGGTCCAAAAAAAACTATCGCCCATATTAAAATAGATATTTAAGAAAATGTGGGTATTGGAGTCGCATTTCTTGAGCTTGGAACAGGAAATGTTAAAATGACGATTATAACTTTATTATATATTTAATTATTTTTAATTTGTGTCAGGTCTGATTCTATTTAATTTTTTTTGTCATACTCTTTAAGGCTTTTTCAGTTGTGATTAAATGGCTCTGTATCCAATAAATAAAATTAAATCAATTTGAAAATGCTTTAAATGGTTAAGCATCTTGAAAGTGGACACGAATTTCTGGTAGAATCTAAATAAAAATACGTTGTTTGTACAAGAATTGATTGTTACATAGCTTCCAAGCCTCATTTTTTTTAAATGAAAATTACAAAATACAGCAAGAAGAGAACAAGTGGTGAGTTTAAGAAACGGTTAGAATTCTGTACTGGTCTATTTTTGAAATTAAATGAGAGAAGAGAGAATGTCAGGCGTCGTCAACAAACAGAATAAAAAAACTAGAAAATCTAATAATTTTACATAAGCAAGTCAATATTACTTTAAGAAGACAAGAAAAAACTAATAAAAATTTAGTTTTAAAAAAAGCAATTAACACGATTTCCAGGAAAAGTTATTAACTAACAACTGGTCCTGTTTTGCTCTGTAATTTTTATCTTTACTATTCTCTTTGGAAAAGACAGGTGAAGTCACTAAGTAACAAAATTTTTTTTTATAAAAAAAATCTGTTAAAACACTTCCATTAGAGGGCCATAAAGGCGTAGACATGAATTAAAATATATTGTGTAATTTACTTTCAACACTTTTTTACACGATTTTATCTACAACAATTTGTTTGTTTTTAAAAATAACACAAATTATTACATAGAAGAAACAAATCTTAAATTTTGTCACGTAATACACGGTTTTTTATAAAACGTGTATACCGTGTAAAAACTGTGTATTGAGAAGCTGCAATTACCTCTCCCGATGTGCTAGCAGCAGAAAGGAACTCGCAAATTTCAGACTGTTCATTCTTAATAGAACATAATTTTGGAATAACTCCATCATCTAGGTGACTCAGGTATGGGCCATCTTCCGATTCGATGCTCAAGGGATCTCTTGAGATATCCGACTGAAATCAATTTGCATTATTTTTACATATGATATAAAATTAAATATTTTTCTTTTAAATAAATACTTTTCATGGGCCGCAAAGTAATAAAATCAAAGCGTGAATAAACCAAATTGTTTTATATCAAAGTCACAAACGATTTGTGGTTTTCTGTTAAAAGGTATAGATGTGTGTGTATGGAGAGTGGCAAAAGCGAATAGCTGACTACTAGTCTTGTCCTAACACATAGTTTGAGTGCATTTTCTTAAAAACATGCCACTTTTTTAATTTTATTTTAAATTTATAATTCGAACATGGAATAGAAAAAGGACGTAACCCACATTTTTATCCAAAACAGCTTTTTTTAATTATCACAATGTATCCAACTTGATACGCGTTCTATCAAAAGGATGCAAGCTGCAAATGCCGAACTAGTATCTAAATTTAGCTTTTAAATTTGAAAAAGATGACCTTGTAAAAAAATAAAACCAAGAAAAAAGACTGAAATAAAGGTTTTTTCAAGGCAATTTCTTTAATCAATATTGGGTTATGTCAATTAAACACCAGTTTAGAAGTCACCGTGCACTTCAAGGGTCTATATCATTAGATAGGTATGCGCAAACAAAATTAATTAATAACTTTTTCGAAATTCACGGAAGCTTTCGTGATCGACCAAATTTTGCTTTGGGATCGACCGGATGGACACCCATGCTATACATGCTGTGCTGTTTTATATTAAAAATCAGATAGGTTGTAGCTTATTGGGACAGTACAGCGCACTGTCAGAAATGAAAATGGCGTGGATTCGGTTCACATCCGTCCGCTTTCGGTCCGTTTCCGCGACTCTGTGTGCTAGAGGGGTTAAAGGGAACAGTTATTTGCATGTAACATCTTTAATGTACTATAAACAGCCCGCTAATTACTGTTTGGGATATTTCCACTTACCCCTTTAAGATCTTCTTCGATTTCTTCCTGCTTTACATATGTCATTTGCTCGTGTTCAGTTATTGTATCTGTTACGTCGTAAATGTTACTCTGGCGATCAAACAACGTGTTTTCTTGTCCATCCAATGGCGGTAACTCAACTTTTGGGTCTATTTTAAAATCCATATTGATGTATTTGCTAGATTATATCAGCTAACTGATTGCGAACAATCTTAAGAATAGACAATAAGAAGATTTATTTATATATACATAGACAATAAATAAGCACAAAATAATCTTTTGAGTCAGTATTTAAATAAAATTGTTACTATTTAAAAGATGTTTGCTTTTGTCAGACATGTGTAACTTGATTCACAAAGCTTAAAAATTGACAATGTATAATTTAGACACTATTTGTTTTGAGTTAAGCAAGAAAAATGATTTTACATTTATTCACAACTATTCCAGTCGAATACAATGACCATCTTTTAAAAGAAAAATAAACAAAATATGGGATTATATTTATTTACTAGATACACAATCTAGCAAAATAACGTTTGGAGCTTATTTAAGTTCAACACACTCTTTATTATTTTCAGACCTTGTTAAATGTATTATTAGTCACTTCAATTCATTTTGTAGTTCATACATTGATTTAAATGTCTATGCGAAAATGAGCAAACTGTTATTTATTACCTGGATACTATATTTTATAAAGTTTGTGGCTAGATTTAACATTTCATTTAAAATCGGAAGACTATGCAGCTGTGCTCTATTTATTTCCAAAATTTCCTGGAAAAAGAGCTTATGACTGTCCGTATTTGGGTGTAACATTTTTATCCCTTGTTCCTGATTGAACACGTGTCCTACCGAAATTAAGTGATTAGCAAAAGTAGACGTGTCTTTTTTCAATCTCAAGGCTGCCATATGTTCTAAAACTCGGATGTTCAGTGACCTTTCTGTTTTGCCGATATAAAACTTTGTACAGCAAGAGCATTGCAATGAAGAGGCGAAACCCGGGTCGTTAGTGACAAAATCTGTGAGAATGTACATAGTTTGAACGATTCAAATTTAAAGTAGTTAATTTTAAGGTGACAGATATTTTCTCTAATTTTCGCTATGGGAAAATAGTTTGATTTTAAATTTTGTAACTTGACATTAAACGCACCGTGTCCGGAGATGAATTGTCGGGTAAAGTGACCGGAGAGAGCCAGGTTGCATTCTGACAAAAACATATCTGGGAAGAATAAATAGGTAATTCTGCCCTAAGAGGATTTTGACTGGCGATTATTTGTTCCACAAATAATCAATTTCTAAAACAGTAAATAACGTGTTTTCATTTGCCGGCCATTTCAAGGTGATCAACGTAGCTTTGAAACGGCGCCTTTATCTGGTTTAAAGGACCATAAAATTCAGGACTAAAGTCATTTAAATGTGATCAATGTAGCTTTGCCGCGGTACAGTTGTGTAATTTGAAGCGACATAAATTAAAACATTAAATTGTGAACAATGCAGTTTTTAAACGGCGCGTTCGTCTTATTTAACTCTCGCGGCTCGGAGACTAGAAAAATTCTTCTATGCCGATGGGGGTCGTATAGGGACCCCAGTAATTTCCTCATTATTGGCCTTATTATTAAAAAAATTAAAAAAAAAAAAATAGTCTAAAGGCTTTAAAGTATATTTCAGTATCATTCCTCATACATTTTTTTTTATTAAAATTCGAGGTTTTTTAATAAATAATCATATTTTAAGTTGCGCGTAAAAAAGACGTCATCCCAGCACACATATGAAATTGCAACTGACGAGTTTATCTCAGCTATCTTACGAACGATCGCTTATCGCGTTATTGCGTATTTATATAAACTACAAAAGGTCCAAAAAACTATGATATAAGAAAATCTTAATTATAAACATTGTATCACCCATATTAAAATAGATATTTAAGAAAATGTTGGTATTGGGGTCGCATTTCTTGAGCTAAGAAACGGAAAAGTTAAGGAGACAGAGTATCTTTCTTTGTTTTGCAATTGTAGTATAAGCCAGATTGTAACATGAGCTGATATTTTTTTTAACGTGTTGGTAACACTTCAAAAGTTTTTCTCTAGTGTGAAATAATTTTAAGCCTACTTATGTTAGACACACAGTGGGTATATTTATGCCAGCAGTAATATAGAATAGTTACTTGCTGTTCACTATTTTATCACAAAAACAGACGGTTTTTCAATTGCATTGGTCACTCAAGAGAGGATTTTTATAATTGTGCTGTATTTCATGTTTTGGAGACGTCATATATCTGGACCAAGCTTAATACTTTTTTATTTATGTGTACAATTCAATGAACTTTGATTATTATTAGCAATTCATTAGAGAAGTGGCTTACATCGAATATGTACCAATTAATACACTTAAGATAAGGCAATTTTAAAACTAAGTTTGTCACATATGAAAAGCTTTTCTCCAGTGGGTGACATTTTACAATTTTTGAGTCACTGTATGCTTGGCTGACAAAATATGATCTGATGGTAAACATATTGACTTTTGAAAGGAAAAAGGACGTAACCCACACGTATCAATTTTTACAGGTGGCGCAAAAAACGTGCTTTGATGATTTTGGGACATATGCAAATTATGAATTATACACAGCATTGAAGTGCACGGTGACTTCTCAACTGGTGTTGAATTGACATAATCTAATATTAATTAAGGACTTTGTCTAGGAAAAACCTTTATTTCAGTCTTTTTTTTTTGGTTTTAATTTTCAACAAGGTCATTTTTTTCAAACTTGAAAGCTAAATTTAGATACTAATTCGGCATTTGCAGCTTACATCGTTTTGATAGAACGTGTATCAAGTTTGACACAATGTGATTATGGATAAAACCTGTTTTGAAAAAACTGTAGGTTACGTCCTTTTTCCTTTCCAATGTCGATATATATATATAAAACAAAATGAAAATATTGATAAATTTTTCCGGAGTCGGAGTCGTTAATTACTTTAAAGCGGGAGTCGGAGAAATCTTTTTATCAAGAAAGGAAGATGAATTATCTTGCTGTTCAAATTTCAAGGCTTTTCTCGATTGTGCAACATTTTATGCCTTTTTAAATGACCAGATCGGGCGAATTTATAGTTGCATTTGTCACATTTAAAAGGTCTTTCTCCAGTGTGTGACCTATTATGCACTTTGAGATCCCAAGGTCGGGCAGATTTAAAATGGCATTCGTCACATTTAAAGGACATCTCTCTGGTGTGTGTAATTTGATGCGATTTAAGAATACCAGATGAGGCAGATTCAAATTTGCATTGGTCGCATTTGAAAGCCTTATTTCCGGTGTGTGACATTTTATGCAATTTGAGATAATGAGATCGGGCAGATTTAAAATTGCATTCGTCACATTTAAAAGGCTTTTCCCTAGTGTGTATCATTTTATGCATTTTGAGATTACCAGACGAGGCAGATTTAAAATTGCAACGGTCACACTTAAAAGGCTTTTCACCAGTGTGTATCATTTTATGTGTTTTGAGATTACCAGACGAGGCAGATTTAAAATTGCATTTGTTACATTTGAAGGCTTTTTCTCCGTTGTGTGACATTTCATGAAATTTGAGATGAGCTTTTCGGGCAGAATTAAAATTGCATTGGTCACATTGAAAAGGCTTTTCTCCGGTGTGTAACATTTTATGCAATTTAAGACGACTAAATCGGGCAGATTTGAAAGTGCATTTGTCACATTTGAAAGGCTTTTCTCCACTGTGTGTAGTTTTATGCAATTTAAGATTACCAAATGAGGCAGATTCAAATTTGCATTGGTCGCATTTGAAAGCCTTTTCTCCGGTGTGTGACATTTTAGGCAATTTTAGCAATTTGCATTGATTATTGTTGCAAGTCTTTGGTCGAGAATGTTGTACTGTATTCATCTGCAAAAAATATATTTTTTAAATAACATTGGTTTGAAAAAAAATGGCATTTTGTTGTCAGTTTAAGACATATATGGACAACCTCCGGCCCACTGAACAATTTTGTCCGGCCCTGATTCATTCAAGGCAATTGGCATTCAAGTTGAAGGCCAATAGAATTAATATTATGTCGTTCATTATATAGAAAAACATTTATATAAGAAGCAGCAACGTGTTTTATTTATTTAATATTGCTTTTTTATGTTTAATGATTTGGTCCGGCCCTTGACGCAAAGACAGAATGGTAATTTGGCTCCAGACCTAGGAAAGGCTGCCCATGCCGGCTGCTTGTTTACTATGATGTTTACTATTATTAACTCTCGCGGCCCGGAGACTAGAAAAATATTTCTCATCCGATGGAGGTCGTTTAAGGACTCCAGTGGTTTCCTAATTATTGGCCTTATTCTTATGAATTTTAAAAAAACTAATAGTCTAAGGGCTTTAAAATATATCTCTGCATCATTTCTCGTATTTTTTTTATAAAAATCCGTGATTTTTTAATAAATTATCATATTTTAAAAAAGACGTCATTCCAGCGCACATATGAAATTGCAACTGACGAGTTTAGCTCAGCTATCATACGAACGATCGCTTATCGCGTTATCGCGTATTAATATAATCTACAAAAAGTCCAAAAAACTATGATATAAGAATACCTTAATTATAAACATTGTATCACCCATATTAAAATAGATATTTAAGAAAATGTGGGTATTGGGGTCGCATTTCTTGAGCTTAGAACCGGAAAAGTTATAAAGTTTATATAAATATTAAATTTTATTTATTTTGTTTCTTTGAATTGATATGGTTTTTGAAAAAATCTTTTTTGAATCTTCATGGCTGTCGATTTCGTAAATGTTACATTAAAATGTACATTTCCTATCAGTTGACAATGCTTGCCATGAACGAAACCGGTCCGGACGATTATCAATTATAACAAAATAATATTGTGATTTTTTCATATTATGCCTTTTCACTATGTATTGACAGTGAACACCCTAAAAGTGACTCTAGTTGAAAAAAATTAAAAGAAATATATCATTAGAAAGTCGTTCCTTTAAAAAATAATTGATTGGCAAAAACATTTATTGGCAAATAGTAAATAATTGTGAATACCTCTCTAGACTTGTGGTGATTTTTAAGTTCAATTATTTTTTCATGAACTACAAGTGGCTCATCTTTGATGTCAATTGAATAATCTTCATTACAAATATCATTCACAGCCAATTGGCAATGATCACTATCATGTGAGTTCTCTTGTGACAGTTGTTTAAGCTTTGGTTGTATTTCTGTATTCCTTTTAAGCTTCTCACTTCTTCGGCGCATGAAAACAAAATGAAAGATTAATCTTTTCTATCATAGTGAACAATATATCAAATTGTTTTGGAGAACAACTGTAATTATTCAGTCAAAACATTAAACAAACTAAGTCTTTCCTGTGACATTATCACAGTCTATTGATACACTTCATGTGAGATGTTTAAAACTAAATCAATTAATAAGTATTCGACGACGTTTATTTCACTGTGAATATAGCTAACTCTCTTGGAAAAAAATATATTAAAATAATGAATCAGACGCTATAAGCGTCTTTTCAATAAAATCAAGTCATATTTTTAGAGTTGTCACAGTTTTTTAATATTTAAATTTTATAATTCTATTTAGATTATGTATTTCACCGTAAGAAAACAATGTTTAAATCATGTTCAGGTGTTGTTTGAAAATATATGAACTCCCTATTTCGTTAATGTTAAAAAGAATGATGCAGTCAAAAGACAGCGCATCGTCACTTCAGTGGTTGAAGAAATACGTTGGAACTGTCTGGGTAGCATACTTTGTATGCGGGAAAAGCCTTAATAAATGTGTTCAAAAAATACATTAAAAAATATTTTCTCTAGAATGTGACATGTTATAAGCTCATATAGATTTAACAAACCTCTTTGTTCCATAGGATTTTGATTTTCCATGAAAAGTCACATGTCGTTTGAGTAAATGTGACGATGGAAATATATCCAAACAAATGCTGCATACGAAATTTCGCCTGTTAAACACGCCATTTTCCAACATCACAACAGCTTCAACTTCGCGTTGTAGAATTTTTGTGATTATGTTTTGTTGATCTTGATCAATGATTGTTTCTTCGTGATTCGCCAGCGGTTCGTGTTTGATGTCAATGGAATGTTCTTCATTCATATTAATGCAACAGGAGTTATCTGCGTTGGTTGATGTCCCCGAGTCATTGTCCGGGTCGATTGACAAATCGGTTTCAAGCTTCAATCTTAATTTATACATGAAAACAGATGCAAAAAGTGTGCTTGATTAATAGAATATGGTATTGATTTAGAAATATTTTTAATACATTACTACGGCAACAGCAGTTATTTAACAGTGAAAATGTAACAAACCTTAATTTAGCATGGCGAGTTGAATGCTGCCTAAGAAAGTTTGACGATGGGAATATTTGATAGCAAACGCTGCATACAAAATTGTGCTCGTTAAAAACACAGTTTTCTATCATTATTACAGCGACAATTTTCTGCTGTGAATTTTCCGTTTGTGCGTTCAGTTGATGGATTTGAGCTTCAGCTTGAAATTGATTCGGAGGCCAATTCACCGCTGCTAATTCAGTATGAACCGTAGGGTAAACATTCAAAATTTTAAACTAAAACCAAAAATAAAACAAAATTTATTTAACATCACGAAGATACTGTTTTCACATATCAAAATAATTTGATTTTGAATAGAAACAGATAAAAATGGTTTTATATGAAATACTTCGTTAACCTTCATGGACCTGCGGTGAATGTCGATTGCTTCGTATTTGATGTCAATCGAATTTCCCCCGTCACTGACGTCATTCATATTGTTTGTTTGATTATCACTGTCGGAAGACTTAGTTGGTGTATTAGCTAACAATGAGTCATCGTCGAGTTTTATTGTGACATTGGCTTCAAGCTTCACTCTTAATTGTTACATGGAAAAAGAAAAAAATGAAAAATCGTTGAATAAAAATCAACATTTGCCATAGGCTATGGCTCAATGAATGCATTAAACGTTGAAGGTAAAAGATATTTGAAACATTGTATTTTTTATAACTGTTGTATTTTTGTTTTATAATGAATATATTAAATAAAAGAAATTGTAAAAAAACATCTTATTTCCATTCTCAATAAAGAGACAAAAATAAATCAAACATCCATGTGCTCTGAAATGGATTAATCAAAAAAGACCATACTGGCAATCGATCATATGACCATATCAATGAAAGCCAATGGCATTTAACAAGAGGCAATGGTACTTGTCAAATGAACTGAGCATGTTCTGGTCCTATCTAGTATTGTCAAAGCTTTTCGGTACACTCAAGACCAGCCATACTCAACCTGCGGCCCAAAATAATTATAGTCAACAAACATTTTTAAAAGATATTTAAAAGTTTGACTCAATATCAAAATTCATATTAATTTTTAATTAAACGATTTAATGTTTAGGATACATTGGTATTTTTGTGTACTTTTTATATATTTTTTATTTGTTTTTTTTTTACTATGAAAAAAAAAATAAATGTATACATATCGACAGTGGAAAGGAAAAAGGACGTAACCCACAGTTTTTTCAAAACAGGTATTTTTCGATAATCACAATGTATCAAACTTGATACACGTTCTATCAAAAGGATGCAAGCTGCAAATGCCGAATTAGTATCTAAATTAAGCTTTAAAATTTCAAAAAATGATCTTGTAAAAAATTAAAACCAAGAAAAAAGACTGAAATAAAGGTTTTTCCTAGACGATTTCTTTAGTCAATATTAGATTATGTCAATTAAACACCAGTTTAGAAGTCTTTGTGCACTTCAGGGTTGTGTATAATTCATAATTTGCATATAGCCCAAAATCATCAAAACACGTTTTTTACGCCTCCTGTCAAATTTGATATGTGTGGGTTACGTCCTTTTTCTTTTCCACAGTCGATATGTAAAAGGTAGTTTTGTTTTAACATCATAATACATACGTATGTGTGCAGTATGGTATGTGCTATATTTACAGATTACTGTAAATATTTTGCGGCCCACGTAGAAAAGCTAAAATCGGAATGCGGCCCGGAAAAAAGAAGGTTGAGTATGATTGCTAAAGACCATTCAAATTACCTGACACGAATATGTGTTATTTTCGTGAATATTTCAAATAAACGACAGAAATTATATCAAATAGAATAAAAGCTTTCGAGCGACTTGTGACATTTAACAAACCTGTTTTTGGCATCAATTTTCGGTGTTTCATGACAAGTCACGTGTTGTTGAAGTATCTGCGATGATGGGAAAGTATCAAAGCAAACGCTGCAAACGAAACTTTGCTCATAGAAAACAGCGTTCTCAAGCAATACAGCCACGTCTACTTCCTGCGGTGAACTTTCATTTTGTATGTGCAGTAAGTTAATATAAGGTGTCAAAGATAAATAATTCTGAGACAAAATCTTCAATTGAGGCTTAAAAGAATCTGTCGAGTCAGCATTGGTTGTTTCAAACTGAAACAAAAATAACAAAAAATGACGTATTATTTATCGGGTAGCGGTAAGCGCTGTGAGCATCAGTGCAGGATCTAACGGGGTCGAATCCCTGTACAAACAGCATTTTTTCAATCGATTTTT
Source organism: Himalopsyche tibetana (assembly GCA_030503985.1). NCBI lineage: Eukaryota > Metazoa > Arthropoda > Insecta > Trichoptera > Rhyacophilidae > Himalopsyche > Himalopsyche tibetana. Next base: position 78,943 of record JAPJYX010000043.1, read on the forward strand.
TTTCGAACACTTGGGTGTTTGTGATGTCCGAAAATTTTCTCCACCCTCTTTCCTGAAGACTCGACTTTGGAAAGGAAAAAGGACGTTAGTTTTGATGATTTTGGGCCATATCCTAATTAAGAATTATACACAAACCTTGAAGTGCACGGAGACTTCTAAACTGGGGTTTAATTGACATAATCTAATATAAATTAAAAAAGTTGTCTAGGAAAATCCTTTATTTCAGTCTTTTTTCTTGGTTTTAATTTGTTATAAAGTCATATTTTTCAAACTTTAATGCTAAATTTAGATACTAATTCGGCATTTGCACCTTGCATTCTTTTGACAGAATGTGTATCAAGTTCAAAACATTGTGATTACCAAAAAAAACTGTAAGTAACGTCCTTTTCCATTTCCACAGTCGATATATATAGAAACTTATTAAAAATTTGATTACGGTAGAAGTTATTTAAAGCTAGTCATGGATTATATCGGCGAAAAACTTCAGAAAATAAGCTTAAAACAACGCCACGGTTTAAAAATATTTATCGACGGCTTGATAATCGCGTTTAGATCACACATTATTACGTAGAACACTGATAAATTATGCGAAAAACGATTTTTTTTCAATACTTCGCCTCTATTATTCATTATGGCCGATCGGCCACAGCTTCAATACATTTTGAACACACTTACCAAAGTCACGTACCGACATTTTCATAGTGATAGTATATTTAAAAGTTTTGCGTTCAAAGAAAGCTCGACGGTCATAACCTCAAAAAGCAGGCGTAATGGCTACACGTGTTAACCACGTAACTACTATAACAATGTTTATATGTGATTTTAAAAGAACTGATCGACTATATTGTGCTTAAGATTACCTTATTAGTCTCGCGATGATCTGTTTCGTCAACAGTTTCTTCCTGCTTAACGGGCGTCTGGACATTGATGTCAATCGACTGTTCCTTATTCCAGATAGCATATACATTGTTTGGCCAACTATTGCAATGATACGCGTTCTCTGATGCATCTCTCGACGGAAATTCATCGTCTGGTTCTGTTTTGATATCCATTTCAAGAGAATTTCGATTCAGTCAATAGAAATCATATTTCAAGCTTTATAAAATACACTTATGCCATAGACAGTAATGATTAAAATTTTGCTCTTATTTGCATAGACAATTAATTCAATGTATGATTAGACCTAAAATGATAGTAACTGTCAGTGGCGGTTCTAGGTACTGGGCTAGGTGGGCTAAGCCCGACCTGCATTTTTCACCCAAACCTTTACATGGCTGAATAAAAATGATCAGAAATTCGTCCGCTGAACGAAATAAATACATTTATAAGCGTAACTAAGCTTTCCCAAATGAATATTATATCTTTGTTTAAATTTTCCTCTGTCAATATAAAACAATGCCATGTCTACCTACAACAATATTCTTGATTGTGTTTTGTATTACAATTTTAAACTGAGCCAGCATAAAAAAAAAACAATAACCCTGTTAACATAGAGAACAGGCAACGTGACGTCAGTCTGGCAACACCTGCGTTTAAACGACTCAGGGGCTAGAACTTTCTAGCCCGCAATCATAGATAATAACCTGCAATATAATAGCGTATACATTGTTTGGCCAACTATCGCAATGATACTCGTTCTCTGAGAATTTCGATTCAGTCAAAAGAAATCAAATGTCAAGCTTTATAAAATACAGTATTACCGTAGACAATAGATGCTATTCATAGACAATTGAATCAATGTATGCTTCGATTTAAAAGAATGACGTGTATGAATAAATACAAAGTAAATTGAGATTTTTATGCTATAAATTTTAACCCGTTAACAGCTACAAAAATATTTTTTTTTGTCATGTAAGCTAGCAATTTTCTAAAGGCTAATAAAGGAAAACTTAATGTCATTTTATTAATAATTCAAGCACTTGCTATCTACTTGCTAATATTAATTCAAAAGCTTAAAAACAAATCAACTCATTGATAATAGGTCGGATAAAACCCTAGATTTATTTTAAACATTCCTATGTTATTATCTGGTCATTATTATTTTCAAAAAATCCCCATAATTAAAACAAACCCACTTAATCCATTGAAAATTGTGTACATTCAATTTTCGCTAATTTACATTTTAATAGCCTTTTAAATTAGTGATCTACTTATATTTTTGTTTATAAACGATACAAACTGTTTACTACGCGTCAGTTCAAGTACATCCTTGCACTTGGAATGCCTGAAGATGCCGAAAGGCGAAACCCAGGTCGTGAGCGACAAAACTCACGGAGAAGTACAAAATTCAAACAATTCAAATTTGATATTGAAATTCCATCAAGCACCCTCAGTCGAAATACTTAGTTATAGTTTGCATTGCTAAGAGGTCTTCAACTTTTTATTTATAGTTTATTTTTCTTATATTTTGCTTTAATTTGTTTGCCGCCTGTGTGGTCGAGTGGTAGACGTTGTTGGCTTCGGCTACGAGGGGCCCGGGTTCAAATCCCGGTACGGACAGTTTTATAAATTGATTTTTCAACTGATTTATGAATTTCTTTTCAAAGTGGATGTATGTGATGTCTTGAATTCTCCCCTCTCACCCATCCTATCCTATGAACGGGGCGTATCTAGAGCGATTAGTTTACCACTAATCCTGTCCTAGCACTATCCTTCTATGCCTACTCTCTTTGGAAAAGGAGAGGTTGAGCAACTGAGTAACAAGCAGTTCTTGAAGAAACACTTCTGTTGAGATTAATTCCATGAGGAGTCGATATGCTCCACATTGTGAGCAGACATGGTTTTAAACATGGTTTTGTTTGTTTAAATATCACTGTTTTAATGTATTTATTATCAGTTGACAATGCTCACCATGAGTGAAACCGGTCCTGATCCAATAAATTTTATTTGGAAAAAGTAAAAAAAATGTTTTATTATAATCCTGTTTGTGTATATATTTCATATTTTACACCTCCGTGTTCATGATACAGGCATAGCCAGTCGAGTCATTCAATATGTCTCTTTATATTGTCAATAATTATTTATCATTTCAGGTATTTCTATAAAAAATAGTTTTACATCCAAATATTAATAAATAATTTAAAAAAAATAACGTCTTTTGCACAAAATCATTGAAATTGAATTGCTCTAAGAAATGGGTTCTTAGCCCCGTGCCCGCAACGTATACAACATGCTTGAGACATCGCTTTGATGCCGTGTTTTGAATATCAAGCATTTATAATATTTTAATTTTATTAAAGCTAATTTTTCCCCTTATTTAAGCATTTATAATTAAAATAAAGGCGTAAGTGATACCTAAAATATGTTTAAGCTTCTTAAATAGGTTTAAATACTATTAATAAAAAGTGAACCTGAGGTGACATTGCGGCACGGAACGTGATTTTCTAGGACGGTACGTTAGGGGTTAACTATAATATTTTGCATTGGGTCGCATTTAATCTAATAATCCTCAAACTTAACTCGACGCCGTACCATTTAAAAATAATAGACTAATCACTTATTAACGTTTTCCCTGCCTAGTTTGCAATAGTCGAATTAAAGTCTTTGATTATTCGAATATTATGATGTATGGTGATACAATACTTCAGCTCTACACCAAGAAATATCAAATTTTCAAACGTGGCGATATCAGAACATTCACGCCCGGTTTAAAATAAGCCGCTCCCATTGGATAGAACAACATTTCAAAAATGTGCTGTTCAAAATAAATCGAAATCATTGGTCTGTACCTTACTGCGGACGTTTTACAAACGGACCTTATCGGCTATTAATGTTAAGATTCGGCATTTCCACCTTGCATCTTTTTGGCAGAATGTGTATCAAGTTTAAAACATTGTGGTTACCAAAAAAAACTGTAAATAACGTCCGTTTCCATTTCCACGGTCGATATATATAGAAACTTACCAACAGATTAAAAATAACAAAGAATTTTAGTTCTACAGTTTAATGATTTTATTCGTTGATAGCTATTTCGGCTTGCGCCATCGTCAGAACTATGTTTAAACTAATATTTTGCTCAGCTATATATACTGGCTCTGAAGAGACACACAATGCATCAAGTTATTCACTCTAACATCCTAATTATAATGACAATATTACACTTATCAAATGTGATTCTAGTTTTTCAAAGAACGATTAACAATCTGGGTTTATTTCTTAAAAAATTAGTTAGGATAATATTAAAATGATATTTATTATTAATGACATTACATAAATTTATTAACTATGGCTTTATTGTTTCGAACAACAATAAGCAATATGGGATTTTTCAAAGTAAATTAGGATAAATTATACTAATATTTATTATTAATTACAATAGGGGTTTTAACAACGGTGATGGATTAATAATCGTTTGTTTGTTTAAGATGTTTTGTTTATGCCTATTAATCTCAAGTTGTTCTAATAAATTTAATTTTTGACCCTTATGACAAAGATGCAAAACGGTTGGCTCTAAACTTAAGTTAATGTCATGAGACTCGGTCAAAAAATGGTTTGCAAATTGTGAGTCTGATTTTGTATTGTTAAAAGATCTTAAATGCTCTTTAGCACGTGTTGATATGCTTCCACCAGTCTGTCCTATGTAAATCGCATTACACGATCCACAGGACATTTTATATATTCCGCTTCTGTCAAGGTTGTTGATTTTATCTTTACTGTTTTTAAGCTGGATTCCTAAATTATTATTAACCTTAACTTAACCTTGCTAAACCTCTCTTTTTCCAAAGAGAGTAAGGATAGGATAGGGCTAGGACAGGATTAGTGGTAAGCTAATCGCTCTCGATACGCCCCGTTCATAAGATAGGATGGGTGAGAGGAGGGAATTCAAGACATCACATACATCCATGCCTTTGAACAGAAGTTCATAAATCGATTGAAAAATCAATTTATTTATAACATTATTGCAGGATAAAACAAATTTATATTTGGTTTAAAAACCTCGTTTTGTTTGACCTGAAAAGCATGGAGCATTTTAAAACAGAATTTTATGAAAACTTGATTATGATATTTTGTAAAACCGATATTGAAGCAAAAATTTCAAGTTTAATAGTACAGAAGTTTACAGTTTTAAGTTATCTGTTACAGCGGATGACAAGGTTTTAGAATTTGGATTTTAAAAAGAGAAAAGATGCATTCAAAGCAATTAAATAAATTGTGTTATCCTTAATTTTCATTTGGCTTAAACTTTTGAAGGGCTTCTAGCCAGTGTGAGACATTTTATGCCTTTTTAAATTACAAGAATTCACAGTTTTATAATTGCATTGGTCACATTTAAAAGGCTTTTCTCCAGTGTGTGACATGTTATGCATTTTAAGACAACTTGATTTAACAGTTTTGTAATTACATTGGTCACACTTAAAAGGCTTTTCTCCAGTGTGTATCTTTTTATGATTTCTAAGATGAACAGAATAAACAGTTTTATAGTTGCATTGGTCACATTCAAAAGGCTTTTCTCCAGTGTGTGACATTTTATGCCTTTTTAAATTACGAGAATTCACAGTTTTGTAGTTGCATTGGTCACATTCAAAGGGCTTTTCTCCAGTGTGTGACATTTTATGCATTTTAAGACCACTAGAATTTACAGTTTTGTAATGACATTGGTCACACTTAAAAGGCTTTTCTCTCATGTGTGACATTTTATGCATTTTTAGACTACTAGAATTAACAGTTTTGTAATGACATTGGTCACACTTGAAAGGCTTTTCTCCAGTGTGTATCATTTTATGAATTCTGAGATTAGCATAATTAATAGTTTTATAATTGCATTTGTCACATTCAAAAGGCTTTTCCCCAGTGTGTGACATTTTATGCATTTTAAGACCACTAGAATTAACAGTTTTGTAATGACATTGGTCACACTTAAAAGGCTTTTCTCCAGTGTGTGACATTTTATGCATTTTAAGACAACTAGATTTAGCAGTTTTGTAATAACATTGGCCACACTTAAAAGGCTTTTCTCCAGTGTGTATCATTTTATGCATTTTAAGACGACTAGAATTAATAGTTTTGTAATTACATTGGTCACACTTAAAAGGCTTTTCTCCAGTGTGTGACATTTTATGAATTCTAAGATTATAAGAAGTCACAGTTTTATAACTGCATTGGTCACATTCAAAAGGTTTTTCTCCGGTGTGTGTCATTTTATGTTTTTTTAAGGAAGCCGAACGAGCAGATTTATAACTGCATTGGTCGCATTTAAACCAATTACCAATAAGGGCAGCTTTATGATAAAACTGGTCATAGTTGAGGGTTTTTCTCTCAGAGTGAAGTTTTTTATCTGCCTGTAAAGAAATAGAGAGTTTTTCAAATAGGAACGAACACAGCATCAAACATTCTTTTATCTACATATATTGTATTGAGGTATCTCAACAGAAGTTTTTTCTACGAAAACTGTTGGTTACTAAGTCGCCCAACCTCTTTTTTCCCAAAGTGAGTAGAAGGGAAAGAAGGATAAGGCTACACAACAGGACAAGTGGTTAACTAATCGCTAGTGGATATTGCTAAAGGATCAGAAGGATGGGAGAAGAGAAAAAAATGTGGATCTACATCACAAACACCCAGTCTTTTATCACAACTTTGAATTGAATAATTCTTAAATTCACTGTGATTGCACCGCGAATCGAACCCAGACCTGCGTGATGGGTACACCAAGCTGTCACCAACTAGGCCACAGCAGGCGATGTTAATTGCGAACATATTAATGGTGGAATACACCACTGACGAACAATTTCTTAAGTAGATTCCTCTTTTTTCGATTAAAAGGAAATGAGGGTTAAGTGACATTCTCATTGGATGTCACTGTTCCTCAGAGACAAGGTTGTCTCGTGTTGACGGCAAGAAACCAAAATCAAACAAAACAACAAAAGCAAAATGCCTGTATCAGACTTCTTTAACCTTTTCGCTGCCGTAGTAAAAAGGACTTATGTTCCTAGCACGCCGGCTATAATATGCAATTATTAATTAAATTTGATATCGACGAAATAATTCGTTCACTTGTTCAGTACGTTAAATTGACGAGATATGTCGTCTGTGCCGGTCATCCAGCTAAGAGATTCATATTTACTGAATTATTTCGCATCATTTCGTAATATCACAAGATATCAGATAAAATTATATTGTTGATACCTTAATAAGTGTCTTGTTTATACCTTTCTAGACTGGTGACCACCATTTTCATGCTGGATTACGTTTTCATGGACTTCAACTGCTTCGTATTTGATGTCGATGGAATGATCTTCATTCCAAATATCATTCATATTATTTTGGTGACTTTTAATACTATCCGAGTTTTCTGATGGAGTGATTTTATGTTCCGGCTCAATTTTGATTTGCATTTTAACCTTCATACTGATTTTTTACATGAAAACAGAAAAAAAGATTAATCACAAACTGCCAGCTCAACTTTCTGTTCTCCAAGCATATACATCTCTGATATATTGATAAACCTACGAGGAATGGAAAAAAAATATTGAAAATTAAACGCCAGCGCCGGTAACCACTCTTTGAATCAACTTTCCAATACAAATTAAAATAATATGAAATGTCTGTGACAACTGAAAGGTGGAGCAAAAGAAAACAGTGCAGACTGTCTGGGAAGCACCTCTGTACACGACTTAAATCAACTACTAATTGTTCAATAGTTTCATGACGATTATGAGACCAGATACTTGCCTCAGATATTGGGTGAGGGGTGTTTACTTTTGCGAGGAAATCTAAGTTAAGGGAACGTGTAAAACAGCACATCGTCAAGTCAATAGTTGAATCCTCCACAAAGGGAATGAACATGATCCAAACGAAGACGAAAAAAGGGAAGATGCGTTCGGAAATTTAAAACTAACAAAAAACACTTAAAACAGTTTTGTCAAAACCGGGGTTTGGGAACCTTTTCTTATCTCATGGCCGCTTTCAATTTTCTGATTCGACATAAGGCCGCAGTAAACATTGACTAGGGAGTTTTCATGCCAATTTCGAAAGCCCAGAAATTTGCGAATTTCCCAAAATAACCAGCTTGCGATCATTCAGGAATTTTCAAAATCTCAGGAATTTACGAATTTACAAAATTTAAGAGAATTACAAAACTAGCCAGAAGGCCGCACTAGAGTAGTCAGAAAGCCGCAGGTTCCCCACGCCTGGTCTACACTCTAGACCAGCCATACTCAACCTGCGGCTCAGTAAGCCCTAATGTACGGTCCAGTAAGCTTTCCATCGGTGAGCTAAAAAAAAGAAGTTTTGGAGATATGTAGGGAAAAAGTATACCAAATCGAGCATTTCAAATTCTTAGGTGGGCTAAAAAAAAAGAAGTACATATACTATTAATATGTTGCGGCTCACGTAGAGAAGCAAATATCGGAATGCGGCCCGGAAGAAAAAAAGGTTGAGTATGGCTACTCTAGACTGTGATTTTGAATAAGCGCAAATCTAAACCCTCACATAATCACATGTCAACAGTTAATATTTGAATTCGATGAAAGGAACTATATTTTAATGCTTTTTGAACTTTTAATCGAAACAAACCTTTTTTTTCCATCGGATTTTGATGTCCCATGAAGAGTCAAATGTCGATTGAGTAAATATAGTGAAGGAAATATATCCAAGCAAACGCTGCAAACGAAATTTCGCCTGTAAAACACGCCATTTTCCATCAATACAACAGCTTCAACTTCGCGCTGTAAAATTTCTCCTTGAAAAGATTTTTCGTTGATAAAACGCGTCAAAACAAGTCGATTCCGAGAAAAGCTTTTGGAATCTGGGTCACTTGTTCCTGGACAGGTAAGATTAGTATTTTGAACCTGAAAAGTAAACTCAATATTAATTGACAAACATTTGATGAAACAAAGTTTAATTTCCAGCATTCATTAAGTATGGTGACTTTTTTGTGAAAATGATTATTATATTCTATTTGATTTACTGTTAACGTAAAGATTACCTTTTGAGAGTCGTGTTGATCTTGATCAATTGTACCTTCGTGATTCGCCAGTGGCTCGTGTTTGATGTCAATGGATTGTTCTTCATTCAAATTAATGCAGCAGGAGTTATCAGCGTTGTTTGATGTCACTGAGTCATTGTCCTGTTCTATTGACAAATCGCCTTCAAGTTTCACTCTTAATTGTTGCATAAAAATAAAACAGGTCTGTCAATTTCACAGTTCACAAGCTTGGTTAACATTTAGTCTCAAATAAGTGAAATTGAATTATTATTGTTTCAAAGAAAGGAACCCGAATAAGATACGCGTTATTAAGGTCTCAATTAGAACTTAACAGATCACTCTCAAAAATACGATTGATTTTTATTCAAAACTGTAAATCAAAAATGAATGCAAAGGCTTAAAAACTTCTTCATGCAAATGTCAATCTGCGTTCATTAAATTAAAATGACATATGACAAATATGTGTGATTGTTTAAATGATGGATAACTTATGAGCCTAAATGTCTACGAACCTGGTTTCCAAATGAAAATTCGCTTTTCCATGCAAAGTCAAGTGCTGTTGAAGTAAACGCGCTGATGGGAAAGTATCAAAGCAGACGCTGCAAATAAAATTGTGCTCATAGAAAACACAATTCTCAAGCATTATTACAACGTCTACCTCTTGCGGTAAACGTTCATTTTTTAATTGCAGTAAGTTTAAATCAGGTGTCAGAGATGAATCATTCTGAGACAAAGTCATCGGTTGCGGGTTGAAAGGATCTTCAGAATCGGTATTACTGGTTTCAAACTGAAACAATAAGAAAACAAAATATCGTATCATTTGTCACGGGTCCTAGTTCTAGCACGAACAGCATTTTTTTTTCAATATATTTATCGATTTTTGTTCAAGGCATGGATATTTTCAATTCTCTCCCACCCTTCCGATTCTTAGGGTTAGAGAAAGATTAGTTTACCACTAGTCCTTTTCTAGCCTTGTCGAACATAGACAAACTCCTATCGAGATACCTTCATAACGAGACTTTATGCTTCACGTGAGAAGCGGACATGAAAATGCAAGAAAATGTTAAATAAAGGTTGGTGACATACCAATAAGTTTGCTTAATCTCCGTTGAATGTCTAGGATTTTAAACATTTATATATTAGGTCCTAATGATATAATCTATTATTCATTTTGCACGGACTTAAACACAAACTTTTCCAATAAACAAAGAAGACTAAACTACTTCGCTTAGTTTGGGACCTAATTGAAGCTTTTGAGGTTTCCTACTTTCTACATTTCACATTTTTCTTTACAGTACCAGCCACTTGGGAAAAAACAGAACAAATGTAGGCCATCATAATATTGTATCGAACGAGCAGAGTAAGAATGAGACGGAGAAGAGTGACACATCAGAGAAATGTAATATTTAATTTGGCACTCTGAATGATTTCAGTTGGACACCCCTGGTTAAGTTGGTGACGTTTAAAATTGAGTTGCAATCGCTAAGAAGTGAAAGTTGAACTTTACTTCAGAAGCAGAAGCTGTAATTGCCTATTAATCCGGCAATATGTATTATTAAAAAAATGCTACTTTTCAAGACAGATCTTTAATTTGATAGAAACTAGTTGCAAGTATTAATTTGAACGCGTTAAAAATTTTTAAACGACATTTTTAGTCTTATTATATTTGAAAGCTTTGCGTTTAAAGAAAACTCGACGGTCGTAACCTCAAAAAGCATGCGTAATGGCTACACGTGTTAACCACGTAACAACTATAACAATGTTTTTATGTGATTTTAAAAGATCTGAGCGACTGAATTATGCTTAAGATTACCTTATTAGTCTCGCGATGATTTGTTTCGTCAACAATTTCTTCCTGCTTTTCGGTTGTCTCAACTTTGATGTCAATCGACTGTTCCTCATCCCAGATAGCATTTACATTGTTTGGCCGACTATCGCAATGATACGCGTTCTCTGATGCATCTGTTGACGGAAATTCATCGTCTGGTTCAATTTTGATATCCATTTCAAGAGAATTTTGATTTAGTCGATAGAAATCCAATTACAAGCTTTATTAATAGCAGTTATAACATAGACAATAATTCTAATAAAATTTTCCTCTTATTTGCATAGACAATTAATTCAATGTATGATTAGACCTAAAATGATAGTAATTGCAATACAAAATGATGGCGGAAATAACTCATCGTGTGTTTTAATTGTAAGTGTCTGTGATTTACTATTAATATATGTCCAAAAAGTACATATTAATTAGGTTTTATTTTTTGAAAAAAATCACGGCCCTCAGTGTATGGCTATATAAATTTTGCACGGCACAGATCAGGTCAACGCGATTATCAATTCCTTGAAAAATAATTTTAAATCATGTCGTTTTAAGCTTTGTTTGTGAGGATTCAAGAATATCAACAAAAACAAGTTATAACATTTTTTATGCTCGCGTAGTTCTGTCAAACATGACATTGTCTTATTTTGAGCATCAAGTTGCTTTGAATTGTTTTTGTAATTGCAGTGGTTTTTTGAACATTCTCAGTCAAATTTGATACACATAAAAGCACTTTACATTGGCATGAAGTAATCTATGCTTTACTGATGTCAGTTCCTTATGCAAACTAGGCGTAAAGGAAATTACGTCACCTAATCTTGGACGACAGTGCCCCTGTTTGTAGATCTCTAATGTCATAATGTCCATTTTGTCTATCTTCACGATATACGACTAAACATGATTTTATTGTCTATGTTCAGTCAAAAAAAAGTTGGAAGTCATTTCTTTTCAATTTTGAGCTGCTAAAGAAACAATGGATATCAAGCTTGAACCATACCAACAGGAAGATAATGCAGAAACACATTCATCAAATGAAGATTCGTTTGACTCTTACATGCAACCAGCGGATTCAACGAATGATTTTCAGGTTACCTTTCTGTCATTTTACCACCATATTAGTATGAAGTTTAATGTGTATTGGATTCAGAAACTTTATCGCTGTCTGTTTTAATAATTCTATTTTTAACTACGTACAATAACGTCATTAGAAGTTTAATCAATATTTAAAATTAGCGGTCAGTACACACACGCGCATTCACAAACGATTACGTCGTTTCGTATGCTTTTTAACTATAATGAATGTGTGAAAGACTATCAAATCTGACTATTCATAGTGCATAATTTTCGTTGGTAGTTACGTCCCGGGGTCTTCTTCTTCTTCTTCTTCGAAATATATTATTTTGCATAATTAAACATTTGAATTATTCTTAAAATTAAAAAAATTAAAACTGCAGGTATGTCGATGTTATACAGAGGAGCTCAATAATTTTATTCATGAATATATTTATTTGCCACCTGTGTGGTCGAGTGGTCAACGTTGTTGGCTCCGGCTACGGAGGGCCCGGGTTCAAATCCCGGTACGGACAGTTTTATAAATTGATTTTTCAATCGATTTATGAATTTCTGTTCAAAGGCATGGATGTATGTGATGTCTTCAATTCCCCCCTCTCATCCATCCTATCCTATGAACGGGGCGTATCGAGAGCGATTAGCTTACCACTAATCCTGTCCTAGCTCTATCCTTCCAACCCAAATACTTGAAAGTTTTATGTAATCTTTTACAATTGACCAGGGACAACCGATGTCTTGAAATAATTCTTTGATTGTTTTACGAGGTTGGATTTAACTATAGATTTCTGCACTTCGTCATCGATTTTTTATGGTTTTCCCTAATTCGGCTTATGTTTTTAGATTTATGTTTCAATTTTTAAACTTTTTAAGCCACCTTAGCCAGTAACATTTTTTTAGAATACCTCCATTAGCTTTTAACTCTTTCCATTACATTTAGAATGAATTCAACGCGCATTTTTTGCATCAAATAAAATAAAATATACATAAATGCAAAAAACGACGTTTCTGTGACCCCTCGTGTGTTCAAAAAAATGTTCTGGGACATAGTTTCCGAGACCATAACGTACATGTTCAAGATCATTTGTTCCCAGGTTAGTGGCGAGCATGACTTTTGCTTGTACAGCAAAGAGCGATTTTTTCTGAAAGCTAGATTTTAGCCGGTCTGTTTCCAAGTTCTTAAATATATAATAATGAAGTTTCTTTACTAGTTTTTCAGATAGAAATTCGTCGATTTCACGTGAGCTGTAATCATTTCCCTTAATTGTGTATTTTATATTTCAGTTTCAAACGTCGATACAAGCAATCGTTAAGAGGGAAAGAAGTCCATCGCCGATTTCTTCTGCTGCCGACTTACCATTGCCTTATCATGTAGTTGATATCATCAAAAACAATGTAAAAGAAGAACTGTCAAAAGGAGAACTTGTCGCCGTTATAGCATTGGAAAGGAGAACATTCCACGAACGAAATTTCGTTTGCTGTTTTTGTTTTGTTATATTCTCTTCTGAACGATTGCTAAAACATCACAATTGTGAGACGAAAAATATAAAGAATTCAACTGAACGTGAGAATTCTTTGAGTGATGAAAACGATGTTCAACAGTCAGGCCTTAAACCATTCGAGGAGGAAAAAAACGCAAACATATTTTCGTCAAGCGAAGATTTGTTTGACTCTCCAGTACATCCAGCGAATTCTACAAACGATTTTCAGGTTACCTTTCTGTCTTTTTATAAACATATAATATTGTTATGTATTCATGTATTATTACACTATCAAATTTAAAAATTCGCATTTGCTTTTGGTGGCCGTTTCTGTCTTCACGGCTGATGACTCACTCAAGTCTGTACCCTTCTTAACCAAATATGAGTGAAAGCAACGATATTCAGGTAGAAAAAACGATGGATAGTGGGATCAATAGACAACAGTGTTTTTTTTTAAACCATGTCCGCTCCCAATGTGGAGCATATGGACTCCTAATGGAGTTTATCTCAACAGAAGTTTTTCTACGAAAACTGTTTGTTACTCAGTTGCTCAACCTCTATTTTTCCAAAGAGATTAGGGATAGAATAGGGCTAGGACAGGATGAGTGGTAAGCTAGTCGCTCTCGATACGCCCTGTTCATAGGATAGGATGAGTGAAAGGGGGGAATTCAAGACATCACATACACCCATGCCTTTAAACAGAAATTCATAAATCGATTGAAAAATCAATTTATAAAAACTGTCCGTACCGGGATTTGAACCCGGGCCCTCTGTAGCCGAAGTCAACACCGTTGACCACTCGACCACACAGGTGAACTTTTTTTTTACTTCAAGTTTATCTTCTCTGCCCCTCACCATTTAATCCATTATCACATTTGTTTTTAAAAATTGTTCATAAAATTTGAATTATGTGTATATACACATACTATTTTTATTTATTGTTGCCTTTTAAATATCTTTAAAAAAATTAACTTAAACGTTAACAGGTTTCCGTGCAATTCTAAGTAAATAATATTGAAGCCTCAATTGTGTATTTTATATTTCAGTTTGATTCTTCGATACAAGTAAACGTTAAGAGGGAAAGAAGTCCATCGCCGATTTCTTCTGCTGCCGATTTATCATTGCCTTATCATGAAATTAATATCGTCAAAAACAATGTTAAAGAAGAACTGACAAAAAAAGAACTCATCGCTGTTACATTATTAGAAAGGAGAACATTCCAAGAACGAAATTTCGTTTGCGGTCATTGTTTTGATATATTCTCATCTGAACGATTGCTTAAACATCACAATTTTAGTCATTTTCATGGGACAAACAATACACAAGTTTCAAACGAATGTGAGAATTCTTTGATAGATGACAACTATGCTCAAAACCAACGTCTTAAAACTTACAAATGTGGTCAATGTAGCTTTCAAACGGCGCATTCGTCTCATTTAATAAACCATAAAACGACACATTCCGGACAAAAACCGTATAAATGTGATCAATGCAGCTTTAGCACGGTGAACATGTCTCGATTGAAGCGACATAAATTAGTACATTCAGGCGAAAAACCATTTATATGTGATCAATGTGGCTTTAAAACAGTTCATTCGACTAATTTAAGGAATCATAAAAAAATCCATTCCGGATTGAAACCGTTTAAATGTGACAAATGCAGCTTTAGTGCGATAAAGATGAGTCGATTAAAGCAGCATGAATTAATCCATTCAGGTGATAAGCCATTCTGTTGTGATCAATGTAGCTTTAAAACGGCGCATTCGTCTTGTTTAAAAGACCACAAAATGGGACATTCAGGACTTAAACCACATAAATGTGATCAATGCGGCTATAGCGCAGTACTGTTGTCTTATTTGTTGAGACATAAATTTAAACATTCAGGGAGGAAGCCATTTAAATGTGATCAATGCAGCTACAGTGCGATGACGATGTCTCGATTGAAGCTACATAAATTCATTCATTCTGGCGAAAAACCATTCAATTGTGATGAATGTAGCTTTAAAACGGCACATTCGTCTCATTTAAAGAACCATAAAACGACACATTCCGGACAAAAACCGTGCAAATGTGATCAATGCAGCTTTAGCACGGTGAACATGTCTCGATTGAAGCGACATAAATTAGTACATTCTGGCGAAAAAACATTTATATGTGATCAATGCACCTTTAAATCAGTACATTTGTATAGTTTACAGCAGCACAAATTAATACATTCTGGTGAAAAACCATTAAAATGTGATCATTGCAGCTACAGCGCGAAAAAAATGTTTCGTTTAAAGCGGCATGAGTTAATCCATTCAGGTGATTATCCATTCTGTTGTGATCAATGTAGCTTTAAAACGGCGCATTCTGCCAGTTTAAAAAACCATAAATTGACACATTCCGGAATAAAACCATTTCAATGTGATCAATGCAGCTATAGCTCGGTACGGTTGTGTCATTTGAAACAACACAAATCAACACATTTTGTTAAAAAACCATTTAAAAGTGATTAATGTAGCTTTGAAACAGCTATTTCGCCTCGCTTAAAAAGCCATAAAATGAAACATTGCGAACTTAAATTATTTGAGTGCGATCAGTGCAGTTTTAAGTCGGCACAGTTGTTTTTATTAAAGAAACATAAAACTTTGCATTCAGACAAATGAAAATAATTGACTGCTTCATCGGCTCGTTTTGACAACTTGAAGCAACAGATTCAATGCAGAGTTCGAACACAAGAATAAAGGTTTTGATGCAACGTACAATTGTTTAAGACAAAACCCATTCAAAATCATTTTTTAATTTAGCTTTATTTGCATTTAAAATACGTGTCTATATGACTTTTTTAAAAAATATATGAAAAAATCTTTGAATCCTCAATCATTTCATAAACAATAAAATAAAATAAAATTTCAATCTAAAGAACATAAACGATAAACTCTTACATGAACAAGGGAAAAAAGCTCTTTTTCTATGAAGTTTTGGAAATAACTACACCATTTCGATTTTAAATGAAATATTAAACCTGCCAGGATCTCCACTTCTACACCCTATATAAATATAATCATAAAACCTTTGCCGACAAACAAATAAATATAACTCTTGAAACTATTTACTACTCAAATCTGTGGGCATTCCCAATAGCTTATCCTTTTTGCCAGCAATGGCTTTTGACTCAATGATATATTTATTTCATATATCAACACGAAACATTCATTTACTAAGCGCCAGTTTAAGTTCATCCGTGCACTTGAGCGCCTGAAGATACCGAAAGGCGAAACCCAGGTCGTTAGTGACAAAATTTGAGAGAATCTACATACATAGTTTGACCGATTCAATTTTTTTTCATTCGCGTTTAAATAGTGGCCCATTATTGAACCAATACACAAATTGCACAAACTACATTTTTTAGCTTCTAAAATAGGTTCAATAAAGAGTGAAACTGAGATGTCATCGTGGCAGGAAACGTGATTTTCTAGGATGGCATGTCACGGGTTAAAAAGTTATATATTTGATAGCACTAGGGTTGTCAGACGTCCCGATTAATCTTGACTGTCACCGGTTTTGAGTCTCGTGCCCCTGTGTCTCGAAGAAACCTTTCGGGTCCCCCTAATGTCCCGGTTGACGACTCACCCTGATTGCTTAGGGAAATCGGTTAATCTATGGATATTGGATTCGACAGTCTTTGAAGATCTAAAAAACATAATATTAAGTCACGCTTATCGACAAAAAAGGACCACGTCCCGGCTTGACTTGGTAGAACTTCAAGAACTTTAAATTTTTATATGTTTATCTCAGATGGAAACATCTTAACTGATGATTGCTTCAAGTAACAAATTAAAATAACAATCCTTTTTTCTAAATTACAACCACTATCTATTATATAAACTCATTTATGTTACCTACAAGTTAATTCTTTTAGGAGGGAGTCTTTATGTATACACTTCATCATTCACTGTACAATATTGATAACCCCTGACATGCAATGATTATAATTTATCTTATCTTATCACTTTATTAATTCGTTTATCTTATAATCACAAAATAACAACGTGAGTTTAAAGAGGTCTCCACTATGTCTTGACGACTTTTCAATTTAGACGTTGAATTTGACTAAAGTAGAAGGAATCAAATGTATATATTTGTCAGTTGAAAAGTTATTGTTGCATATACATAATAGATTGCAATAAAATAGGACAAACTTTTATTATGTTGTGTCAGGGGCAATCAACATTTCACAGCAGTTGAATAAGGGTATCCATAACATCTTTACCATAAACAATGATTGCTACTTTCAATGTAACAATAAGCTTTCGATCGACAAACACGAACATTCTTTCGAAACAGGGAAGTACTAATCAATGGGTCCGAAAGCTCAGTTTTACTTACCAAGACTTCTCTTTATTATTATAATATCCTTTTAAGGTGTTCACTGTCAATACTTGGTGGAATGGCATTAAAATAAAAGAAATAAAACATTTTTAGTAATTTTTCCACAACAATTTTGTAGATTAGAACCGGTTTCATTCATAATCCACTTCTAATTATGGTTGACAGACATAAAGATTTATTTATTTTATATACACATTGTTGGTTTTTACTTTATTTATGATAATTCATACTTGATTGATTTTTGATGTTATAGTTTGCATTGCTAAGAGGTCTTCAAAATTTTGCTTCAATTTGTTTGCCGCCTGTGTGTTCGAGTGGTCGACGTTGCTGGCTTCGGCTACGAGGGGCCCGGGTTCAAATCCCGGTATGGACAGTTTTATAAATTGTTTTTTCAACCGATTTATGAATTTCTGTTCAAAGGCATGGATATATGTGATGTTTTAAATTCCCCCCTCTTACCCATACTTTCCTATGAACGGGGCGTATCGAGAGCGATTAGTTTACCACTAATCCTGTCCTAGCCCTATTCTTCTATCCCTACTCTCTTTGGAAAAGGCTAGGTTGAGCAACTGAGTAACAAGCAGTTTTCGTAGAAAAACTTCTGTTGAGATAAACTCTATAAGGAGTCCGTATGCTCCACATTGTGAGCAGACATGGTTTAAAACATTGTTTTGTCTGTTTAATTTAACTTTTGTATAAATATCACTGTTTTAATGTATTTCTTATCAGTTGACAATGCTCACCATGAGTGAAACCGGTCCTGATGCAATAAATTTTATTTGGAAAAAATAAAAAAAATGTTTTATTATAATACTGTTTGTGTACATATTTCATATTTAACACCTCCGTACTCATGATACAGGCATAGCCAGTCGAGTCATTCAATATGTCTCTTTATATTGTCAATAATTATTTATCATTTCAGGTATTTCTAGAAAAAATAGTTTTACATCCAAATATAATAAATAGTTTTAAAAAAATAACGTCTTTTGCACAAAATCATTGAAATTGGATTGCTCTAAGAAAGGGGTTGTTAGCCCCGTGCCCGCAACTTATGCAACATCCTTGAGACATCGCTTTGAGGCCGAGTTTTGAATTTTAAGCATTTTTTTTTTTTTTTTTTTTTTTTTTTTTTTTTTTTTTTTTTTTTTTTTTTTTATTGAATAAAATATTTGACATTACAGCTTACACCAATGCGTCAAATACTTTTAAGTTGAAAGATCATACGAGATATACTGGATGAGAATTTTTAAAAGTCACATGAGATAAACTCAAGGAGAATTGACTTCACAAACACCCATGTCTTAGATCTCAAATTAAAATTGAAAAAAATCCAATTTTGACATTGACCTTACCGGGAATCGAACCTAGACCCACCTGGTCGGTAAAGCAAGCTCTAACCAACTAGACCACAGCGGGCGACAATTTATAATATTTTAATTTGATTAAAGCTAATTTTTTCCCTTATTTAAGCATTTATAATTAAAATAAAGGTGCAAATGATACGTCAAATATGTTTTAGCTTCTTAAATAGGTTAAAATACTATTAATAAAAAGTGAACCTGAGGTGACATTTTGGCAGGGAACGTAATTTTCTAGGACGGTACGTTATGGGTTAACCCGTAACATGCCATCCTAAAAAATCTCGTTTCCTGCCATGGTGGCATCTTAGTATCAGTTTATTGACAGTATTTAAACCTAAGTTAGAAGCTAAAAAATAATTTTAAAAATGTATATATGCTTGAAAATATATTTTAGGTCTCATTTTCACCCTCATTTTATTTATAAATGCTTAAATAAGCACATAAAATCACCATTAATCAGACACGATTATTATAAGTGCTTCATGTTTGAAACTCATCCTCAAAGTAATGTCTCGACCGAGCTGCATATGTAGAGTCCAACAAAGGTCTGAAGACTCATTCAAAAAGTGTACCCTATTGGCCATAAACAATAGCCGGGGTAGGTATGATTGACGAAAGGCGGAGTTGAACGTGACCCGACAAAACCAAAATTATTATAGAGCTGTTTGGAAAGTCCAGAATATGTTTTATTATTTTTTAGACATTCTCTGAAATGTTTTATAGAGATTATGAAGTCATATTAATTATTGCACATGTTTTTTTATTGATTTATTATGTTTCAAATTGGTGTTTTCATGGATATAATTTTATATTCACTTATTACTGAAATAAAGTTTTACCGACTTTGAATATTTTGTAGAATAAAGGAACGGAGAAAAATCATTTTAATTTCTTTATTTATTTATATTGGTGCTTGTGCTATAATAATATTACATTCCTAAATAATACATAATAAATTAATTAATATAGCGATTTTTATGCAACATGTAATTACAAAAAGAAGAGTAAAAATACACTTGTATCTACCTACTGTTTTTTATCATTTGCAGTTAATATTCAACAACAACTTATTTGTTTTTTTACATCCGGCTTAAAGCAAGTTATTTTTTTACGACTCCTCATGTTTACAAACAAAATATTTCCTATCATAAAGTACCCCAAAAAAGATTACGCACAACTTTCAACACTGTTTTGTATAGAGGAATTTTTGACACAATTGAATTTTAAAGCCCTTAAAACATGTTGCATTAAGTTGTAAATATGAAAATATCGCGTTCTCTGTTTAACTCAACAATATTGTAGGTTGTTCTCGTTTCTAACTATTTGAGATGTTTGTTCTTCTATCAAATGTAAACTCGTATATCTCTATCGCATTCTACCTTGCAAACATCAATAAGTTGATCGGCAAACCACAAAATCGACAATTTTGCGCAGTAGACGTAATATTTTTGATTTATAATTATATATTTGAATGTAAAACTATTTTTTCTAGGAATACCTAAAATGATAAATACTTATTGACAATATTAAGAGAAATATTGAATGATTTAATGGTTCAACTATCTATAAATTCATCACGGGCATGGAGGTGTTAAGTATATATATTGTTATCAGATTATTTGCAACCATCTTTATATATTGTTATCAGATTATTTGCAACCATCTTTTTATACAGTTAACATTTAATGGAAGCTTTTGTTAAACCAATAATTTTGAATCATTTTCTCGAAACGGTTTTTACCGGCTCATTTGTTCAAACTGTCAAGCTGCTTATGTACGACAGACAAATACAAAATAATGTTAAGGGTGAAGGGCATATATATAAGAAATTGGAAATCAATCAATAAAAAAATATTGCAAATATTTTATGTGTTTTTGTTTTACCTCCAACAACAAAAAGACAAAAGTTTTTTAACCACTCCAAAGCTAACGACCCACCGGTGTGCCGCACACGCTACCCACCGGTGTGTTCTTATTATAACGACGTCAATACATATTTTTTAGAGTTTGCATCTTTAAAAAAGGGTCCAACATCTCTTAATGCAAGGATGGCGAACCTTTTTGGGTCCGCGTGCCAAAATTCTCAAATATTTTTTATCGATTGTCTGGCGTGCCCAAGCAGTAAAAAAAATAAACATAATTTGATTGTCTTTGAAAATATTTGAAAATTAATGAAACGGAATAAATTCTCAATACCACGGATTATTAAATCAAAGTTTAATTTTTTAAATCTTAAAAAAAAAAATTTGAACTTGAAAATCGTTCGCGTGCCATCCAAATTCTCAAACGTGCCATAGGTTTGCCATCTGTCTGAAGGACTCACAAAATTAACATTTAGTTTTCCTTTACTAGCCTTTAGAAAATTGCTAGCTTACACGACAAAAAACGTTATTTTTTTCTAGCTATTAACGGGTTAAAATGTATAGCATAAAAATCTCAATTAACTTTGTATTTATTCATACACGTCATACTTTTTAATCGAATCATACATTGATTCAATTCTCTATGAATAGCATCTTTTGTCTACGGTAATACTGTATTTTATAAAGCTTGACATTTGATTTCTATTGACTGAATCGAAATTCTCTTGCAATGGATAACAAAACAGAACCAGACGATGAATTACTGTCGACAGATGCATCAGAGAACGCGTATCATTGCGATAGTCGGCCAAACAATGTATATGCTATCTGGAATGCGGAACAGTCGATTGACATCAAAGTTGAGATACCCGAAAAGCAGGAAGAAATCGTTGACGAAACAGATCATCGCGAGACTTATAAGGTAATCTTGAGCATAATTGAGTCGTTCAGATCTTTTAAAATCACATACAAACATTGTTATAGTTGTTACGTGGTTAACACGTGTAGTCATTACGCATGCTTATTGAGGTTATGACCGTCGAGTTTTCTTTGAACGCAAAACTTTTAAATATACTATGAGAATGAAAATGTCGGTACGTTACTTTGGTAAGTGTGTTCAAAATGTTGTATTGAAGCTGTGGCCGCTCGGCAAAGAATAATGGAGGCGAAGTATTGAAAAACAAATCGTGTTTCGCATAATTTATTAGTGTTCTACGTAATAATGTGTGATTTAAACGCGATTATCAAGCCGTCGATAAATATTTTTAAACCGTGGCGTTGTTTTAAGCTTATTTTGTGAAGTTTTTCGCCGATATAATCCATGACTAGCTTTAAATAACTTCTACCGTAATCAAATTTTTAATAAGTTTCTATATATATCGACTGTGGAAATGGAAAAGGACGTTACTTACAGTTTTTTTTTGGTAATCACAATGTTTTGAACTTGATACAGATTCTGTCAAAAGAATGCAAGGTGCAAATGCCGAATTAGTATCTAAATCTATATCCTATGGAACAAAGAGGTTTGTTTAATTTTGATATATATATATTTTGCTATTTGAGCTTATAAAATGTCACATTCTAGAGAAAATCTTTTTTAAATGTATTTTTTGAACACATTTATTAAAGCTTTTCGCGCATACAAAGTGTGCTACCCAGACAGTTCCAACGTATTTCTTCAACCACTGAAGTGACGATGCGCTGTCTTTTGACTGCATCATTCTTTTTAACATTAACGAAATAGGAAGTTCATATATTTTCAAACAACACCTGAACATGATTTAAGCATTGTTTTCTTACGGTGAAATACATAATCTAAATGGAATTATGAAATTTAAACATTAAAAAACTGTGACAACTCTAAAATATGACTTGATTTTATTGAAAAGACGCCTATAGCGTCTGATTCATTATTGTAATATATTTTTTTCCAAGAGAGTTAGTTATATTCACAGTTCATGAAATAAACGTCGTCGAATACTTATTAATTGATTTAGTTTTAAACATCTCACATGAAGTGTATCAATAGACTGTGGTCATATCAAAGGAAAGACTTAGTTTGTTTAATGTTTTGACTGAATAATTACAGTTGTTCTCCAAAACAATTTCATATATTTTTCACTATGATACAAAAGATTTATCTTCCATTTTGTTTTCATGCGCCGAAGAAGAGAGAAGCTTAAAAGGAATATCGAATTTCAACCAAAGCTCAAACAACTATCACAAGAGAACTCACATGAAAGTGAGCATTGCCAATTGGCTGTGAATGATATTTGGAATGAAGATTATTCAATTGACATCAAAGATGAGCCACTCGTAGTTCACGAAAAATTAATTGAACAAGAAAATGATCATAAGAGTAGAGAGGTATTAACAATCTATATATTAATAGTCGATAATGTTGGCTGATTTGTTTGTTTGTATGACCGCGATTTCGTCTTTTCGATGACGTTAAGAAAGATGGTCCCCTCCGTTGCCTCAGGGTCTGCTTCTTCTTCTCCACAATATGTTTGTTTACATATTTGATACATTTGCAGGGCTGTCGTTATATGTTCCAGGGTCTTCTTCTACTTTTACGAAATATATTTATTTGCTTACTTGAAAAATTTGCAGGGCTGTCAATATATGTCCCGGAGTCTTCATTTTCTTCTCCGAAATATATTTGTTTGCTTTCTTGAAACATTTGCAGGGCTGTCAATATATGTTCCGGGGTCTTTATTTTCTTCCCTGAAATATATTTGTTTATTACTTTAAACATTTGCAGGGCTGTCGATACATGTCCCGGGGTTTTCATGTTCTTCTTCGAAATATATTTGTTTGCTTACTTGAAAAATTTTCAGGGTTGTCGATATATGTCCCGGGGTCTTCAATTTCTTCCCTGAAATATATTTGTTTATTAATTTAAACATTTGCAGGGCTTTTGATACATGTCCCGGGGTTTTCTTTTTTTCTCCGCAATATATTTGTTTACATATTTGATACATTTGAAGGGCTGTCGATATATGTACCGGGGTCTTCAATTTCTTCCCTGAAATATATTTGTTTATTAATTTAAACATTTGCAGGGCTTTCGATACATGTCCAGGGGTCTTCATTTTCTTCCCTGAAATATATTTGTTTATTACTTTAAACATTTGCAGGGCTGTCGATACATGTCCAGGGGTCTTCATTTCCTTCTCCGAAATATATTTTTTTGCTTACTTGAAACATTTAAAAGGCTGTCGATATATGTCCCGGGGTCTGCTTCTTCTTCTCTGAAATATATTTGTTTGCATACTTGAAACATTTGAATTATTCTAAAAATGATAAAATATAAATACTCGTCATTGTCGATATTGGATAAAGCAGCTCAGCAGGGCAGATCAATTATGATTTTAATGAATATATTATTTTATTATATGCGCTTTTTGCATATTTTGTTTTACAGTCCCGGTGTATTTTAGTTCTTTTAAAGAATTGAGTGAATTTGTAAGCATAGATTTTCTGGCTTATTCAATAAATAGGTTTGCAATTTAATTTTAACGCCAGTTAATTTTCTGACCTAACTTTTCATTTAAAAATATAGCGAAAATACCCCCCGTTGAGAGCAACTGGCTTACAGCTTCGAGTAATTTACTGGTGAATCTGAACGACAGATAGCTGGCTCTAAGCTCTGAAGAGTGCATTAAACATGTCTTTACTAGAACAACAATATGAATGTGCTGTCTGATCTCTCGTTTCTTATTAACGAAATCTAGGCACTCACGCCAACATCAGTTTAACCCTCATTTTAAAATTCCTTTACCTCAGTATCCTTCCTTTGTCATCAAGTTCGTTTTCAAAAACATTTAAAAAGGTTAAAAATCTTTACTAATCGGTCGAATCCGATGATAGTGCAGCGTGTGCATACCTTAAACTGGAAAAAACAGCTGTTTTTATCAGACAAATGCAATTTAAAAATATTATTTTTGCAGATGGATGCAATACATCGTTCTCGACCGAAGACTTTCAAAAACAATCAATGCGACAAGAGAGCCGCGCATTCTTGTAATCTCAATGGGCATAAAATGTCACACACTGAAGAAGAGCCTTTTAAATGTGCCGGATTCGATCATGTCATAGTTCATAAAATGGTACACACTGGAGAAATTGCTTTGAAAGGTGACCAAAGCAACATTAAGTCTGCCGCATCTGGTAATCTAAAATCGCTTAAAACGTTACACACCGGAGAGAAGCCTTTTAAATGTGACAAATGCAACTTTAAAACTGTCGATTCCAGTTCATTAAAAAGACATAAAATTATTCACACCGGAGAAAAGGCTTTTAAATGTGACAAATGCAATTATAAATCTGCATATTCAGGTTATCTTAAATCTCATAAAATGTCACACGCCGAAGAGAAGCCTTTTCAATGTGACTTGTACAACTTTAAAACTGCTCGATCTGGTCATTTTAAAGTGCATCAAATGTCGCACATTGGAGAAAAGCCTTTTCAATGTGACATTTGCAACTTTAAAACTGTCAACTCCAGTACACTCAAAAAACATATAATGTTACACACCGGAGAGAAGCCTTTTAAATGTGACAAATGCAATTATGCATCTGTATATTCAGGTTCATTAAAAATTCATAAAATGTCACACACTGGAGAAAAACCTTTTAAATGTGACATGTGCAACTTTAAAACCGCTGTATCTGGTCGTCTTAAAGTGCATAAAATGTCACACACCGGAGAGAAGCCTTTTTAATGTGACATTTGCAACTATAAAACTGTCAATTCCAGCTCACTCAAAAAACATATAATGTTTCACACTGGAGAGAAGCCTTTTAAATGCGAAAAATGCAATTATGAATGTGCTCAATCTCGTTATTTAAGAATGCATAAAATGTCACACACCGGAGAAAAGCCTTTTAAATGTGACAAATGCAATTATGAATCTGCATATTCAGGTCATCTAAAATCGCATAAAATGTCACACACCGGAGAGAAGCCTTTTAAATGTGACATGTGCAACTTTAAAACTGCTCGATCTTGTCATCTTAAAGTGCATAAATTGTCACACACCGGAGAAATGCCTTTTAAGTGTGACAAGTGCAACTTTAAAACTGTCAATTCCAGTTCACTCAAAAAACATATAATGTTACACACCGGAGAGAACCCTTTTAAATGCGACAAATGCAATTATGAATGTGCTCAATCTCGTGATTTAAGAAGGCATAAAATGTCACACACCGGAGAAAAGCCTTTAAAGTGTGACAAGTGCAACTTTAAAACTGTCGATTCCAGTTCACTCAAAAAACATTTTATGTTTCACACCGGAGAGAAGCCTTTTAAATGCGACAAATGCAATTATAAATCTGCTAAATCTGGTCATTTAAGAAGGCATAAAATGTCACACACCGGAGAAAAACCTTATAAATGTGATAAGTGCAACTTTAAAACTGTTGATTCCAGTTCATTAAAAAAACATTTTATGTTACACACCGGAGAGAAGCCTTTTAAATGTGACAAGTGCAACTATAAAACTGTCGATTCCAGTTCATTAAAAAAACATAAAGTTATTCACACCGGAGAAAAGAGTTTTAAATGTGACAAATGCAATTATGAATCTGCATATTCAGGTAATCTTAAATCTCATAAAATGTCACACACCGGAGAGAAGCCTTTTAAATGTGACATGTGCAACTTTAAAACTGCTCGATCTGGTCATCTTAAAGTGCATAAAATGTCACACACCGGAGAGAAGCCTTTTAAATGTGACAAATGCAACTATAAAACTGTCCATTCCAGTTCATTTAAAAAACATTTTGTTACACACCGGAAAAAAGCCTTCCAAGTGAGACAAATGCAATTTTGAATCTTCATATTCAGGTTCATTAAAAAATCATAATGATTTCACACACTGGAGAAAAGCTTTTTTAATGTGACACTTGCAACTTTAAAACTGTCGATTCCAGTTCATTAAAAAAACATAAATTGTTACACACCGGAAACCTTTTAAATGTGACAAGTGCAATTATCAATCTGCTCAATCTGGTAATTTAAGAAGGCATTAAATGTTACACACCGGAGAAAAGCCTTTTTAATAAGACCAATGCAATTTTGAAACTGCCTCTCCTTGTCATTACACAACAGGAGAAAAGCCGTTTTAATGTGACATGAGCAATTATGTTTCTCGAACTCTTGTGTGTTTTAAATGGGTCTACCCATGCGTAAGCCATCCGATTGGTTCTTAAATTTAAACTCTTTTTTGTTCCAACAAAAAATCGCTCACTGTGGTGTAGTTGGTTAGAGTTTGTTCTACCAATTAGGGTGCCCTTGGTTCGTTTCCCGACAAGGTAAATTTCCTCCACTCATATAAAATTTTGCATGAGGCGCAAAAAAAGTGTTTTGGGCCGTATGCAAATTATGAATTATACACATCCTTGAAGTGCGCGGAGACTTCTTAACTGTTGTTTAATTGACATTATCTTATATTTAATAAATAAATTGTCTAGGAAAAATCTTTATTTCAGTCTTTTTTCTTAGTTTCAATTTTTTACAAGTTTTTTCAAACTTTAAAGCTTAATTTAGATACTAATTCAGCATTTGGAGCTTACGCCCTTTTGAAAGAACGTGTATCAAGTTTAATACATTGTGATTATCGAAGAAAATCTGTGGGTTACATCCTTTTTCCTTTCCACAGTCGATATGTTTATGCAGGTATCGACGTTTTTAATTTTAATATATATAAGTTTTGTTCCAGATACTTTACTTAATAAATTGTTTCGGTGTACGTTATTCACAATGATACTCTTTTTTAATTCAATTTAATTCCGTAGAGAACTCAATTGGGGTAACGAAAATATTGTAAACCCAACGTTGGAATCAAGGACAAAGATATGTATTGCTGTTTTCAAAATATTCTCTATGGTTTCGCGAGCTATGTTATGTTATATACTGATTCGTGTTTCACGTAAATTGGTCATCTTCCCTGATCCCCAGGTG
Organism: Himalopsyche tibetana; assembly: GCA_030503985.1. Taxonomy (NCBI): domain Eukaryota; kingdom Metazoa; phylum Arthropoda; class Insecta; order Trichoptera; family Rhyacophilidae; genus Himalopsyche; species Himalopsyche tibetana. Next base: position 106,804 of record JAPJYX010000043.1, read on the forward strand.
TGGCAATTGGGCATTTTCGTTTTTGTTTATAATTTTTTTAAGGAACTGAATGCCATTTCATTGATTCCCATGGATAAAGAGAAGCTTCGTATAGTCACCATTGTTTAAGCAATTAATAAGGCCTGGATACAAGTATTAACAGATGTTTTATAAATTCATTAATTTCTTAGCAAATTATCTTTTTAATGAAATCTGAAATAGTCTCTTGACACTTGATGATCAAAAAAAAAGACAGATGCTTGTATTTGTATGGTGAAAAGATTCTCAAGATGTGAGGGAAAATAAGATCCCTTTAATTATTTAATCTATATTTAACTACTTTATTATACTGTCTGGTGATTTATTTGAGTAGTTAACTATACCGGATTGTCGTGACCAATTCTACGGCTATAAAAAAATATGGCGTGTGGCTGTGTCATGGACACGGCCGTGTGTTGTACGTGAAAACGTCTCGTAACAGGTGATATTACGCCCCATTTTTACGGCAATGCTTGACTCGGTCATATGGTGTTTTAATGGTACCAGTCGATTGCTCTTTAGAAGCCCTTTAAACCGTATACGATCTCTCTATTCCGGTTTGGCCTTTTGACGCATATAGCCCGACATTATACATTTTTGATATATTTTAACACCTAATTATAGTTACAGTTAGGGCATCCAATCCCGGGATCCCGGTCAATTTCGGGATTGACAAATTTTGAGCAAATCCCGAAAATTTACACGAAATTGGCAAATTGAGGATTCAAAATTCCTCGGTGAGCTAAAAAAACATGCTTTTGTGAGAATCTGGGAAAAAGTATACCAAATCGAGGATTTCAAATTCCTCGGTAAGAAAATCCCGGGATCCCGGGATTCTAAATTAATTAATCCCGGGATTGGAAAAAGGCTCCGGGATTGGATACCCTAGTCAATGTCACAATATTACACTAGTGTTTTATCAATAAACGATAGATTTTATTGAGAGCTAACGATTGCAATTTGAAAGAACATCGCAACTTCTTCGAGTCAAAAGATAATGTTAATAGAAATATCGATACGCAGCAAAATTACCTCAAAATGGCGGTGATTCCCCTCCGCACCGCGCGATGTACCACAGTCCTTATATAGCGCAATATTTTTTTTGATTCTTTATCTATCCAGTGGTGCAGTTGAATTTTGGATAGCGATGATAGATATAAAGCTGCAACACCAAACTGTATCCCCCGATTTTGTTATCATTCGTTTGTTTTGGATCGCTTCCCTATGGAAGCAATTTTAAGACGTCAAAAAAATAAATAAATAATAAAAATCCACCTTGTACAAAAAATGCGTGTTTTCATTTGATCATTGATAAAATATTCGACCTTAAGATAAAGGTGCTTGTACATCCTTCATCGTGGTTCACTGTAAAATTGAAAACAATCAAGCACCTTTTTTTGTATCCTTATTATTCTTCTCTATGAAAGTTCTAACTTTATCGGAATATTCTGTGTCTATGGTTTAATTTTTTATTGAAAATAATTTTTAAAAGTCACATAGACAATTTAATCAATGTATAATTAATTGTATAATAATAAAAAAAATAGTAACTACACTACAAAATGATTTAAAGTGACTTAATTTATGGTTGATAATACATTTAAAAAGGCCTGAAAAAATAGCGAGTGTGTTAAATTGTATTAAGCACTTAACATTAAATAACTTGATTGTAAATCTTTATATAAGTTAAATAAAATCCCATATCTTATTTATTCCTCTTTTAAAAGATGGTCACTGAATTCGAACGGAATAATTGTGATTCAAAATATAATCATTTTTTTGTTATAACCTAAAACAAAGAAACAAAAAGGGTTTCAATTATACATTATCAATTTTTAAGCTTTGTGAATTGTGTAATTATTTTTTTAATCGCTGCTTCACATTTGTGACAAAGCAAATATCTTTAAAATAGTAACAATTTTGTTTTAATTCCGACTCAAAAGATTATATTGTATTTATTTATTGTCTATGTATATACATAAATCTTCTTATTATCTATTCTTACGAATCCGTTTGATCAGTTAGCTGTTGTAATCTAGCCAGTAGATCAATATGGATATTAAAAATGAGCCAGAAGATGAATTACCGCCATTGGATGGACAAGAAAACACGTATTTTGATAGTCAAAATAACATTTATGACGTAACAGATACAATAACTGAACACAAGCAAGTGATATATGTAAAGCAGGAAAAAATCGAAGATCTTAAAGGGGTAAGTAAAGATATCATAAAATGTAATAAGCTGACTGTTTATAGTACATAGAAGATGTTACAAGTGAATAGCTGGTTGTCTATAACTATTAAAATAAAACAAAACTAGGTATCTTAAAAAAATGGGGTGTGGCTGTGTTATGTTCACGGCCGTGTGTTGTACGTGAATACGTCTCGTAAACGGTGATATTACGCCCCATTTTTACGTTACTGCTTGACTCGGTCATATGGTGTTTTAATGGTACCATTCGATTGCTCTTGAGAAGCCTTTTCCAACCGCATACGATATCTGTATTTAGATTTGGCTTTTTGACGCGTATAGCCCGACATAACATATTTTAGTCACAGTTACAATATTACACTAATGTTTTATCTGTGGTCGATAGATTTTGTCAAGAGCTAACGATTGAAATTTGAATGAACATCGTAATTTCTCCGAGTCAAAAGTTATAGTAAATAGAAATCTCGATACGCAACAAAATGACCTCGAAATGGCGGCGCTTCCCTTTCCACCTTCGCGATGTATTAAACTATGCGCTTGGGCAAGACTAGTAGTCAGCCAACCGCTTTTTGCCACGCTCCATACTCACACATTCATACATTTCAACAGATATCCATTAATCGTTTGTGACTTTGAGGTTAAGAAACCGAGTAACATGCAGTTCTTGTAGAAAAACTTGTGAACGCATATTGATTAAAAATATTAAAAGGACATTGCTTTATTTACGCTTTTGAATAATTATTTTGCGGCTCATGAAAATTATTGATTTAAAAAATATATATTGAGTTTTTTATCATGTGTAAAAATAATGCAATTGATTTCAGTCGGATAACTTAAGACATCATTTGAGCATTAAATTGGAAGATGGCCCATACCTGAGTCACTTAGATGATGGAGTTATTCCAAAATTACGTTCTATTAAGAATGAACAGTCTGAAGTGTTCGAGTTTCTTTCTGCTGCTGGCACATCGGGAGAGGTAATTGCAGCTTCTTTATACACCGTTTTTACACGGTATACACGTTTAATAAAAAACCGTGTATTACGTGACAAAATTCATATAAAAATTTAAGATTAGTTTCTTCTATGTAAAAATTTGTGTTATTTTTAAAAACAAACAAATTGTTGAAGAGAAAATCGTGTAAAAAAGTGTTCAAAGTAAATTACACGATGTATTTTAATTCATGTCTACGCCTTTATGGCCCTCTAATGGAAGTGTTTTAACAGATTTTTTTTATAAAAAAAATGTTTGTTACTTAGTGACTTCACTTGTCTTTTCCAAAAAGAGTAGTAAAGATAAAAAGTATAGAGCAAAACAGGACTAGTTGTTAGTTAATAACTTTTCCTGGAAATTCTGTTAATTGCTTTTTTTAAAACTTTATTTTTATTAGTTTTTTCATGTCTTCTCAAAGTAATATTGACTTGCTTATGTAAAATTAATAGATTTTCTAGTTTTTTTTATTCTGTTTGTTGACGACGCCTGACATTCTCTCCTCTCTCATTTAATTAATAAAAATAGACTGGTACAGAATTCCTATCGTCTCTTAAACTTACCACTTGTTCTCTTATTGGTGTATTTTTTATTTTCATTTTAAAAAAATGAGGTAACAATCAATTCTTGTACAAACAACGTATTTTTATTTAGATTCTACCAGAAATTCGTGTCCACTTTCAAGGTGCTTAACTATTTAAAGGATTTTCAATTTGATTTAATTGTTTATATTGGATACAGAGCCATTTAATCACAACTGAAAAAGCCTAAGATAGTATGACAACAATATTTTAAACGAATCAGACCTGATACAAATTAAAATTAATTATATATGAAATGAAGTTATAATCGTCATTTTAACCTTTCCTGTTCTAAGCTCAAGAAATGCTTAGTAATTAATTAATAACTTTTAATATTCTTTTTAGATTTCTGGAATAAACAAAGAGTCCAAGCCTTACATCGATCATCCATCAAATTATTCAGCTAAAATCAAATCACACGAAGAAGCAATCGTCATTGAAGTCCCTGGTGTTAAGAAAGAAATCTTGAAACTTGACCCAGTTGCTGTGATAGTACTCAAAAAGGAATTTTTTCACGAACGGAATTTCGTATGCAGCATTTGTTTTGATGTTTTTAAAACTTTAAAATCTCTATCGAATCACAAAAGCTTTCATACTGTGCGAAATCTATCAGCTATACAGAAAAAGCTTTTTGAATGTGACGTGTGTGATTATAAATCCACACGAAGTTCCGATGTAAAACGTCACCAAAAGAGTCACAGTGGTAATTGTGAAGAAAAATTGAATTGTAATATTTGCAAGAAAAGCTTTGAAAACAAATTGATTTTGAGTGATCATAAATTAACACATTACGTTAAAATGCCATTCGAATGTGACCAATGCGACCAAGAAACGGAAAGTTCGTGCGCGTCAAAATTACATAAACTAGTAAAAACTACTAAAAAAATCTTTAAATGTGAACAATGTGGCTACTTTTCTGTGCGCCTAACTGATTTAAAGCTACATTTAATGCGACACGCAGGCGAAAAGCCTTTCAAATGTGATATTTGTGAGTATCAATGTGTGAAACTTGCTTTGTTGAAGTTACATATGTTGATTCATTCTGGAGAAAGACCGTTCAGTTGTAATCAATGCGATTTTAAATCGAGAACAAAAACTCATTTGAATGAACATATGTTGAAACACTCTGATGAAAAGCCATTTGAATGTGACGTTTGCGACTATAAAACGAAGACTTCGTATCATTTAATGAAACATAAAAGAATCCATTTAAAAAACTACTTATGTAAAGTGTGCAATTTGAAATTTTCAAATTTATCACTTTTTAAAAAGCATTTGTATGTCCATTATGTAAAAAAATCTTACAAATGTTCAAAATGTGACTTTACAACTAAGAATCGTGATTCGTTTAAAAAACATTTTAATATTCATAATAAGACTTTAAAGTGTGACGAATGTGACTTCAAAGCAGGAACAGATCACCTTTTAAAGTTACACAAAGCCAACATCCATAATGCTAAGCCTTTTACTTGCAATGGGTGTGACTATAAGTCAGCACGTTTCAATATGTTAAAGCGACATAAGTCATCAAAAGCTTGCACAAAACGGTTTCAAAACGGGCAAAGTTAAGGGGCCAATGTAAAGGGTAAAGTAAAGGAGAACTTGCAAATATAATTTGATCAGGCTGCTAAGAGACTAGAAAAATATTTCTCATCCGATGGAGGTCGTTTAGGGACCCCAGTGGTTTCCTCATTATTGGCCTTATTCTTATGAATTTCAAATAAAAAAATAGTCTAAAAGCTTTAAAATATCTCTCTGCATCATTCCTCATACATTTTTTTTTTATAAAATCCGTGGTTTTTTTAATAAATAATCATATTTTAAATAACGCGTAAAAAAGAAGTCATGTGAAATTGCAACTGACGCGTTTAGCCCAGCTATCATACGAACGATCTCTTATCGCCTCATCGCGTTATCGCGTATTTAAATAAACTACAAAAGGTCCAAAAAACTATCACCCACATTAAAATAGATATTTAAGAAATTGTGAGTATTGGGGTCGCATTTCTAGAGCTTAGAACCGGAAAAGTTAATCATGATTTCAATTTCAACGTGATTTTTTAATTGTATGTCATAGGCGTTAAGCATTTTAATTATGTGTAATTATAATGTAATTTGTAAATCATTTTCATTGTTTATAGGTAGCTGCTTACACATTTATTTCAATTTATTTTTTATAAATAGCTCTGTTTATATATTTTTCTCATCAGTTGATAATGATGAGCGAAACCGTTCCTGATCAAATAAATTTTATGTGGAAAAAGTACTTAAAAATGTTTTATTATTTTTATTAACATTAGTCGTCAAATTTGAATTTTTTGAATTTTGTACTTTTCCATGAGTTTTGTCGCTAACGACCCGGGTTTCGCCTTTCGGCATATTCAGGCATTCCAAGTGCACGGATGTACTTGAACTGACGCGAAGTAAACAGTTTGTATCGTTTATATACAAAAATAAAAGTAGATCACTAAGTTAAAAGGCTATTAAAATTATAATTGAATGTATACAATTTTCAATGAATTAAGTGGGTTTTTTATAATTATGGGTATTTTTTGAAAATATTAATGTCCAGATAATAACATAAGAATGTTTAAAATAAATCTAGGGTTTTATCCGACCTATTATTTATAAGTTGATTTGTTTTTAAGCCTTTGAATTAATATTTAATGAAAGCAAGTGAATTAATATTTAATGCTAGCAAGTGCTTGAATTATGAATAAATGACAATTATTTAAAAGGGGTAAAACAATGGAGAATTTGGTAGATAAAGTTGCTTGTTTAAAATTGGCAAACTGTTGAGCTGAGCTCGATGAATCTCTAAGATTTCTCGGTAAAATAATTAAAACTCGCCCCTGTTAGTATGATACAAAAATAAGCATTTCATTTTATTCTATTTTCTTATGAATTTTTAAAAAAAAAATATAAGGTCTTTAAAATATCTCTGCATCATTCCTCATACATTTTTTTTATAAAAATCTTTTTTTTTTTAATAAATAATCATATTTTAAGTTGCGCGCAAAAAAAGACGCCATCCCAGCACACATATGAATTAACAACTGACGAGTGATCTCAGCTATCTGACGAACGATCATTATCACAGTTGCTTATCGCCTGATAGCGTTATCGCTTTATCGCGTATTTACATAAACTACTAAGGTCCAAAAACCTATGATATAAGAATACCTTAATAATAAACATTGTATCACCCATATTAAAATAGGTATTAAAGAAAATTTTGGTAATGGGGTCGCATTTCTTGAGCTTAGAACCGGAAAAGTTATAATCATTATTGAAAATTATCCATGCTACTAATTTAAACGATGTTCTTGGAGAATTGACGAAGCTCTTTAAAAGTTGATGACTACTCCAATTATAATTGCAAAGCCGGAGCGTTGCTTTTCTATATTAAACAAATTTAAAACTTACCTTAGGAACACAACAAGTCAAGAAAAAATGACAGCTTTATCGGTGCTTTCAATCGAGAAAGATATGATAGGAAAAATTCAAGACATAAATGAAAAAAATAAAGAAAAAAATGTCAATAAAAAAAATAAACGAATGGACTTTATTTGCAAAAGCTTCTTCTTTTAAATGTAATAATTTTTGAAATATTAAATAAAATAAAAGTAATAAGGTCTTTATCTGAAATTTTAATCTACCCACAGAAAACCCAAATATAAAACGCACGAGCCGCCACTGCGAGCAACTGGGCTACAAATTTTTCTTAAAGAAAAACTTTTGTTGAGGTAATTCCATAAAAAGGCCATTTGTTCCACATAAGAGCGGAAGAAGACTTTTTAAAAGGAGCAAAAAACTTTGATGAACTCGAGGAACCATGAAGAACTCGATAAACTTCGAGTAAACAAGACCTTGAATTAAATTCGAAATAACCTTGAAAAAATATTTGTCCTTCAAAGAATGGTGACCTCGAGGAGAAAGTTGAGCATCGAAAAAGACTCGGCCTTTGAGGTGTTTGACCTTGAAAAAAAAATTGACCTTCAAAATTTTATGAACTCGAGGAACCACATGGCCATAGACAAAGTTCGACCTCCAATAAAAAAAAAATTTGGTTACTATGGCAACGGTTTCGTTTTTATGCCATTCGATGATAAGGACATGTGAATGTTTCGTATCATTTGAGCGAATTTTTTCCTCTATTATTTTTTTAAATTTTCGCATCTTTCAACAAGTTACATAGTTGAATACAACTTTGACTAAATAAATTATTTACAACAACTAATTGTTAGTCAATAGTTTGAGTCATGAGTTTTTGCGAAACTTTATTTTGAATAGAATTTTGGGAAAGAATGGGTGGGGTGTAAAAAATAAGCAAGTCATATAAATTTTGCTTCCTTTTAATATATATTCAAGAAAACTCACAGATTTATGAAAGACTTCATCACATTTTTGAAGTAGAATAAAGACATTGGTCGCAATTGAATTGGTTTTGCAAAAAAAGTGCCATTTTCTTGTATTATTAAGCATATATACATTTCATGATTAAAAAATTAATTTTGTCACATTAATGTTACTTGCGATGTTCTTTAAGCCGTTTTAATACTGAGCAAATAAATCAATATGTCCCAGAGATACTGCGTGTTTTTGAAGAAAATAATTTTGCCGAATATACACTCAAATTCGATATTTAAAAAAAATATATTTACTCAGTATAGATGGCACTACACATATTCATCAAAATATTGCTTATATTCTATCATAATACTGATTCACGCGCAGATTTAAAAAAAAACATCGAACGACTTCAGAACAAAATGTGACATTTCATGTAAAACGTTCTTAAATGTTTTGGTCACATTATAATGGTTTCCCACTAGTATGTGATAGTTTATGTTTTTTTAAGCCTGACTCACGTACATATCGAAAGCTACATTGGTCACATTCGAATGATTTTTCGGCAGTGTGTGACTTTTTATGTATTATTAAGCTATGTGGACGCGAACATTTAAATAAACATTTATTACATTTGAATGGTTTTTCACCGGTGTGACACACTTTATGTTTTTTTAAGCCATCTGCGCTTACACATTTGAAAGTGCATTGGTCACATTTGTAGGGCTTCCCTCCAGTATGTGTTGTTTTATGTGTTTTCAAGCTAGATACCAGCGCAGATTTGAAGCAACACTGATCACATTGGAAAGGTTTTTCGATAGTATATGATATTTTATGATTTCTTAAAGCTACTGCATACATGGTCCGAAAGCTACAACGATCACAGCTAAATCGTTTTTCACCAGAGTGTGTCATTTTATGTGATGTTAAGTTACATTTACGCGAACATTTAAATGTACATTTGTCACATTTGAATAGTTTTTCACCAGTGTGTGACATTTTATGTTTTCTTAAGCCATCCGCGCGCGCACATTCAAATGTACATTGGTCGCATTTAAATGGTTTCTCACCGCTGTGTAAAATTTTATGTTTCCTTAAGCTACACACTAGCGCAGACTTAAAGGAACACTTGTCACATTTGAAAGGTTTTTCTCCAGTATGAGACAATTTATGTTTCTTTAAACTTGATTCTAGCGCAGTTTTCAAAGCACATTGATCACATTTAAATGGCTTTTCACCAGTGTGGATCAGTTTATGTTTTTTCACCCCTAATGCGTGCACAGATCGAAAGCTACATTGGTCACATTCGAATGGTTTCTCGCCAGAATGAGACATTTTATGTAATTTCAAATTGATTCCGTTGGTATATTTTTTATAACATTGATCACATTCGAATGGTGTCTTATCGGTGTGTAACATTTTATGTTGTTTTAAATAAGATACATACAATGTACGAAAGCTACATTGGGGACATTTAAATGGTTTCTCGCCAGAGTGTTTCATTTTATGTACCTTTAAGTTATTAGTACGCGAACATTTAAAAGAGCATTGGTCACATTTCAAACGTTTTATATTGAATTTAGATTCACCGTGGGCAGATAGGTGTTGTTTCAGTAAATGTGACGATGAGAATACATCAAAACAGAAACTGCACACAAAATTTCGTTCATGAAATGCACCATTTTCCAACAATATCACAGCGACTACCTTTTGCTGTATAATTTCATTTTTTATATATGTTTCATTTATTTGTTGTGTTTTAAGTAATTGGTGTCGAGGCGAGTTCATCGGTGGAAGTTCAATAGTTTGTTTGGGAGTCGAAAACTAAAAAAAAAATTCAATATTTAATATTTTTAAGAAGTAAATAAAAGTTTTAACAATAAATAACTATTATTAATTAATATATTAAGCAGGAAAGGTTGTTCTCCACTGCTTAATTTATTTCCAATGGTTTAACCCTTCCTAATTGATGTAACTCATTAGTTAATCATTTAGTAATGTAGATTTCATCATGATTGTTTGTTTATTTTTCCATCCAAAAATATATCTGAATAGTACAATTAAAATCATTCAGTGTAAGTGAGATTGCCTGAGGATGCCTCTGAAAAAGGCGAAACACGTGTCACAGTTTGGAGCACAATGCGTGGAATAATCTTAATTATTTTAATATTTTATTATTTTAACCATGTCCGCTCCCAATGTGGAGCATATGGACTCCTAATGGAGTTTATCTCAACAGAAGTGTTTCTACAAGAACTGATTGTTACTCAGTTGCTTAACCTCTCTTTTTCCAAAGAGGGTAGGAATAGAAGGATAGGGGCTAGGACAGGATTAGTGGTAAGCTAATCGCTCTCGATACGCCCCGTTCGTAGGATAGGATGGGTGAGAGGGGGGAATTCAATAAATAACATACACCCATGCCTTTGAACAGAAATTCATAAATCGATTGAAAAATCAATTTATAAAAACTGTCCGTACCGGGATTTGAACCCGGGCCCTCCGTAGCCGAAGCCAACAACGTTGACCACTTGACCACAGAGGGATATTTACAAATATTTAATGATCTGTTTTAAGGTGTTCACTGTTAATACTGATATATATATATTATATATACAATGATATTGTTAACATTAACACGTTGTTCTTTTTTATTTTGTTCTTACATTAAGAACTAGTATAATAACAAAAAGTGTCTAGAATAAGGGTGGGGAACCGTTTCTTCTCTAGAGGGCGCATTCATTTTTCTGATTCGACATAAGGCCGCAAGTAAACATTGACTAGGGAATCTTTGTCCGGAAACAAGTATTTGCGGTCAGAATATGTTAGGAATTTACATCAATTTACAGAATTGGCCAGAAGGCCACACTAGAGTAGCCAAAAGGCAGCAGGTTCCCCATGCCTGGTCTAGAAGATGAAAATTAACAAAATATTATTTAAAAAAAAAAAATACCATCTGTAGATTTTAAATTGAAATTTGGTACTACAGTTAATGCCAATGCACCAAATATTTTAAAGTTGAAAGTTTATACGAGAGAAGCTCTATGAGAAATTATTGTAAGTCACTCGACATCAACTCGAGGAAAATTGACACACCACAAACACCCAAGTCTTAATTCTCAAATTTTAGCATAACAAATATAAATTTGACATTGACCTCACCGGAAATCGAGCCCAGGACCACTTGATCGGTAGGGCAAGCTCTAACCAACAAGCTTACAGGGACAGATATCAACTTATATTTTAATAAAATAGGGATTTTCGTGGTTGACCTGAAAGCTTGGCAGTAAAGACTTAAATAGTTTGAATTCACCAAAGAATGGTTGATTATATTTACCTCGGGCGTTTTACTTTGAGAATATGAACAATCGGTCAATTCACACTTGTCTATTGTGATTTCGTGACAATTTTGATGTTGCACTTCTTCTTCCAATTTGATGTTTTGAGACTCATTTGAAACATCCTTAAATAAAAAAAATATTAAATTCAAAAATCTATATTGATACTTATATTGCTTTCGATGGAAGAAAGTTGTCCTGATATATTGTCCGCCCCTAATGTGGAGCGTATGGTCTCTTAATGACGGTTTCTTAGTAGACTTTTTTCTACGAGAACTTGTAGTAAATCAATCGCTCAACCTCTCTCTTTAAAGTGAGTTGTGTTAATAGAAGGACAAAGCTAGGACATGGCAAGTGGTAAACTAATCGCTCTCGCTACGCCCAGATATTAATGATCGTAATGTGTGCATGGTAATGCATCGAGTTATAGTTTGAACAGCGTTCTTTCGATTGATTTATCGAATTTTGATCGAAGGTATGGGTGTTTGTGATGTCTGAAAACTCCATCTCACCCATACCGAACATTAAATAATTTGGTGTAGCGAGAGGGATTAGCTTAACACTAGTCCTGTTCTAGCCTTGTCCTTTTATATCTAATTCACAGTTCTCGTAAAAAAGAACTGTTGAGATAAATCCATAAGATGGGTATATGCTCCACATTGGGAGCGCACATGGATATAGCAAATAAAAATTTGTAAAAAAAATATATTGACTGTGGAAAATAAAACCAAGAAAAAAGACTGAAATAAAGGTTTTTCCTACACAATTTCTTTAATTAATATAATATTATGTCAATTAAACACCAGTTTAGAAGTCTCCATGCACTTTAAATTTGTTTATAATTCATTTTTTACATATGGCCCAAAATCATCAAAACACGTTTTTTGCGCCTCCTGTAAAATTTTATATGTGTGGGTTACGTCCTTTTTCCTTTCCACAGTCGAATTATTTAGTTACAAAAACTATTGCGGGCCAATATTGTTGGGCGCGAGAAATCAGTTCATTGAAACCATGGCACCCGCTAGCACAGGGTTGGGTATTACTGATCTAACCTTACATTAAAAAATAAAAAAATAACGAAAAATAAATCTTGCCAATAATTAAAGAATTTTTTTATTTAACCTTTATAAGTTCGCGACGCTTCTCTTTGTCAATTATTTCTTCCTGCTTCACGAGCGCCTCGTATTTGATGTCAAATGAATTGTCATCTTCCCTGCTGTCATTTAAATGATTCTGAAAATTATCGCCATTATTGGCGTTCTCTGAACAATTCGGCGACAGAAATTCATCGTCTGGTTCTTTTGTTATATCCATTTGTACTGTCAACACGTGACAAAGGCATCACCATAGACAGCACGTATTTATGAATAAATATTATTGTCATAGACAATTAAATCGATGCAAATAGAAAGAAAGTTCTCCATTTATAAGACGCATCTGTGAACAAAATCTAATCTTATCTAACTACAGTAAAACCCCCGTTTACACTAAAGTCGGGGTAGTGTAATTGGGGGTGTGAATCTCATACAAAATTGGGAATTTTGGTTTTTTCCGCAAAAAAAAATGCGAAACTAAGATTTAATATAAAATAAATTTTTATTTATTTATTTATTTATTATATACACTAATTGTTGATTTTTACTTTGGTAATGATAATTCATACCTAATTGGTTTTTGTCATAATAGTTTCATTGCTAAGTGGTCTTCAACTTTTTATTTATAGTTTATTCTCCTTGTATTTTGCTTCAATTCCTTTGCTAGGTTGTAATACCAATTGTTTGTCATACCTTGTTTTTCTCACTTAACTTTTGTAAAAATATCACTGTTTCATTGTATTTCTTATCAGTTGACAATGCTCAGCATGAGCGAAACCGGTCCTGATCTAATAAATTTTATGTGGAAAAAGTACTAAAAATGTTTTATTATTTTTATTATAATGCCATTCCACCAAGTATTGACAGTGAACACCTTAAAAGTGATAAATAAAATATTGACGAAATATTTAGTTACCAAGCGATAAAATGCAAAGCGCGCCAAAATCCCACACTTAGACAGTCGCCCGCTATGCGTGTATAGCCTGACACTAGGGCATCCAATCCCGGGATCCCGTTCAATTTTCTGATCCAAAAATTCCGGGATTGATATGGCCGCGATCCCGGGATTTCGGGATTGAGAAATTTTGAGCAAATCCCGAAAATTTACAAGAAATTGGCAAATTCTTCGGTGAGCTAAAAAATCGCTAAAGCTCGGCTCTGGGATTAAATACCCTACCTGACACGTGTTGAATACACAGACGTCAGCCAACATTTGACTGTATGCGCGGCACAGATGACCGTCTCGTAGTGACGGCAGTGGAATGCGATCGTGCAATTGGGTGATTTGGGGAGATTTTTTTTAAGCCAGCGCGTTATTTGGGGTAGTGTAATTGGGGGTTCCACTTTAGCGAAAATAGCCTATGCTTACTTTAACTGTTTGTTAATTATATCCTTAATTAAGTTTTCTAGTGAATTGCCTCAACTAAACATAAAGTGGCATTGTGAATCATTTTCGCCGATACAATTTATTAAGTATAGTTCAATGGTCATATAAATTACAGCAAATCTGTTTTTTAATTCAAAAGTTACATAATAATATCAACTGTGGAAAGGAAAAAGGACGTAACCAACAGTTTTTTCAAAAATGTTTTTTTTCGATAATCACAATGTATCAAACTTGATACACGTTCTATCAAAAGGATGCAAGCTGCAAACGCCGAATTAGTATCTAAATTTAGCTTAAAACCAAGAAATAAGACAGAAAAAAAGGTTTTTCATAAAAAAAATCTTGAATTAATATTAGGTTATGTCATAATTAAGTATTTCAACTTAGGGTGCTCGATGGAATTTCAATATCAAATTGTTTGAATTTTGTACTTTTCCATGAGTTTTGTCGCTAACGACTCGGGTTTCGCCTTTAGGCATCGTCAGGCATTCCAAGTGCACGGATGATGTACTTGAACATTGAACTTGAAGTTCAATGACCTTGAAAAAAAAAATCACAAATATTCTCTCCTCGGAACAAAATTCGATAAATAGAAAAAAATCTGAATTAATAAAACGTGTTTTTATTAGATTCTCAAAAACGCACTTAAATAAAAAAGTCAAAATTTTCATACATTTAAATAAAATTCATATTTTACAGAGCAATATAAAAATCATTGAAACAATTATAATAAGTAAGCATAAATTTGTATAAATAAAATGTTAGATTTCGTCTAAAGGTGCTTGGCGTAATTTCAATATTAAATAAATATGTTTAATACATGTTCGCTTTCAATGTGGACCAACCGACATTCCAATATAGATATCTTGACAGAAGCAATGATATAAAAGAAAGGGGTCCAGATAAAAATCATAATTTCAAAAATTTTAGGAAACCAACATTTTGCGACACTAACATCTACGCGAAATCCCTGCAATCATGGAATCACAAACTGGCAGCATAAAATCAACTATCGAGGTAACTTATTTACCCTAATTTTATACAAGAGAACCCCTTTTTTAGATCAATTAACTACCTAGGAAGAATTACTGAAAAAAATCCACAATAAAATTAAGCATTCGGTTAAGGTTAATAATTATTAAAGAATTCAGCTTAAAAACAGTAAAGATAAAATCAAAAACCCTGTCCTGTGGATCGTGTAATTCGATTTACATAGGACAGACAGGTAGAAGCATATAGACACGTGCTAAAGAGCATATAAGATCTTTTAACAATACAAAATCAGATTCAAAATTTGCAAACCATTTTTGACCGAGTCTCATAACATAGCGCCAACCGTTTTGCTTATTTGTCATAAGGGTAAAAAACTAAATTTATTAGAACAAATTAAAATTAATAGGCACAAACAAATTATCTTAAATGAACAAACCATTATAAATTCACCACCGTTGTTAAAACCCCTAATGTAATTAATAATTAATGTCAGTGAAATCTATATAAATATACCTTGAACTAAAACCATAGTTAATAAGTTTAATATAATTAATAATTAACATCAGTTTAATTTATTCAATTGATTTTAAGAACCACAGATTGCTTATCGTTTGTATAAGGATGTTAGAGTGAATAATATGATCCATTGTGTATAGCTGAGAATAATATAGGTTTAATCATAGTTCTGACAATGGCGAAAGCAGAAATAGCTGTCAAATCATAAATATAAACAACTATAGAACAAAACACATTGCTACTCTTACCCTATTATGTCGCTGAAAGTCTTTTTAAGTTTCAATATTGTATCACAAGAAAAAATAGTTAAGTCAATCATATCGTAGAATAATAATAAGCTGACATGATAAACGTTTAGTACCTGCAGTTTCCGTGACGGCATCAATCAACAACTTTTTTTATTTTTTTTCCGAGAACCGGTCTTTTTTAAAGCTTTTTTACGATGTGTTTTTTTATGTGTCCTAACATTACCATGGTTAATAGATCTATAGTCACACTCGTCGCACTTGAACGGCTTCTCTCCGGTGTGTATCATTCGATGTTTTTTAAAACTCGTCGAACGCGTGGTCTTAAATTCACATTTGTCACACGCGAACGGCTTTTCACCGGAGTGAAATAGCTTATGCGTTTTAAGCTGGCCAAGAGAATAATATTTACAATTGCAAATGTCACAGTGAAAACGCTTTTCGCCAGTGTGATATTTACGGTGAGAATTCAATATTCCAGCTCTGAACGTTTTAAAATCACACAGGTTACACTTGAAAGACATGACGGCAGTGTGTCTCTTTTTATGTAACATAAAATGTTTACGCGTCTTTGATTTATAGCTACATTCGTCACACGCAAACAGTTCCTCTGATGTATGTATCATTTTGTGCTCATTCAGTTTTGCTTTCACTTTCGATTTGAAGCTGCATTGGTCACACGTGTAGGGTTTTTCCGCCGAGTGACACAATTTGTGTATTTGGAGGTCACACATTCTAATGCACTTAAAGTTGCAAATTTCACACAAAAACCGAAACTGGCCGTTATGTCTCATTAAGTGCATTCGCATATCAATCGGGCGCTTACATATAAACGGACATCTGTCGCATTTAAAGATCTCCTTTACAACTTTTGAGACTTTGTGCCAATAGTTTTCGCAATTATTCTCAGTTTCTGGGGTGCACTTGTCACATTTAAAAGGCATTTCTACAGTGTGAATGCTTCTATGGTTGTTATATTCTGATATATCAACATGTTTCTTGTAACAAATGTTGCACTGAAACCGGTTTAAGCAAGTTTTTGATAACTTATGTCGATTTAACGTTGTGTAACATGATGTCTTATAGTTACAAGCATTGCAAGTAAAAGGCTTAGCATTGTGGATGTTGGCTTTGTGTTCTTTTAACCTACGATCTTTTCCTGTTTTGAAGTCGCATTTGTCACATATAAAAATCATTTCATGAAGATTAGAATGTTTTTTTAACGCTCGAAGACTCGTAGTTGCAAAGTCACACTTTTCACATTTGTGAGGTCTCTTTCTATGATGGACAAACACATGCTTAAGTAAAAGCGATAGATTTAAAAAACTCAACTTGCAGACTTTACATATATAGTTTTTTTTATATGAATTCTTTCATGCTTCATCAAACAATAAGACGTTTTCGTTTTATAGTTACAAACGTCACATTTAAAAGGCTTTTCAGTAGAGTGTGTCAACATGTGGCGCTTAAGATTAGCTTTTGATCTGAATTTAAAATCACATTGATCGCAACAAAACGGTCTTTCATCGGAATGAATCAACAAATGTTTCTTCAAAAAAGCAGGTCTCACAGAAAAGAAGCCACATTGTTCGCATTTCAAGATTTTTTTAGCAGTTTTTGCTAGTTTATGTAATTTTGACGCGCACGAACTTTCCGTTTCTTGGTCGCATTGGTCACATTCGAATGGCATTTTGACGTAATGTGTTAGTTTATGATCACTCAAAATCGGTTTATTTTCAAAGCTTTTCTTACAAATATTACAATTAAATTTTTCTTCACAATTACCACTGTGACGCTTTTGGTGACGTTTCACATTGGTGATTTGTGTGGATTTATAATCACACACGTCACATTCAAAAAGCTTTTTCTTTATAGCTGATAGATTTCGCACAGTATGAAAGCTTTTGTGATTCGATAGAGATTTTAACGTTTTAAAAACATCAAAACAAACGCTGCATACAAAATTCCGTTTGTGGAAGATTTCATTTTTGAGTATTATCACAGCAACTGGGCCAAGTTTCAAGATTTCCTTTTTAACATCAGTGACTTCAATGATGATTGTTTCTTCGTGTGATTCAATTATAGCCGAATAATTTAATAGATTATTGATGTCAGGCACGGGTTCGTTGTTAATTCTAGAAATCTTAAAAGAATATTAAAAGTTATTATATATACAAGATAACAAAAAAATAAATTAAAAAACGAAATGAATCGAATTATTTTTTTAAAAGTTTATTCAACTCTCGCGGCTCTGAGACTAGAAAAATACTTCTCTGCCGATGGGTATCGTTTAGGGACCCCAGTGGTTTCTTCATTATTGACCTTATTCTCTCCTAATATCTCTCTGCATCATTTCTCATACATATTTTAAATAAAAATCCGAGGTTTTTAAATAAATAATCATATTTTAAGTGTCGCGTAAAAAAGACGTCATTCCAGCACACATATTAAATTTCAACTGACGAGTTTAGTCCAGCTATCTTACGAACGATCGCTTATCGCTTCATCGCGTTATCGCGTATTTATATAAACTACAAAAGGTCCAAAAAAACTATCGCCCATATTAAAATAGATATTTAAGAAAATGTGGGTATTGGAGTCGCATTTCTTGAGCTTGGAACAGGAAATGTTAAAATGACGATTATAACTTTATTATATATTTAATTATTTTTAATTTGTATCGTTGTAATACTCTTTTAGGCTTTTTCAGTTGTGATTAAATGGCTCTGTATCAAATACATACAATTAAATCAATTTGAAAATGCTTTAAATAGTTAAGCACTTTGAAAGTGGACACGAATTTCTGGTAGAATCTAAATAAAAATACGTTGTTTGTACAAGAGTTGATTGAAACATAGCTTCCAAGACTCATTTTTTTTAAATGAAAATTAAAAAATACAGCAAGAAGAGAACAAATGGTAAGTTTTAGAAACGGTGGGAATTCTGTACCGGTCTATTTTTGAAATTAAATGAGAGAAGAGAGAATGTCAGGCGTCGTCAACAAACAGAATAAAAAAAACTAGAAAATCTATTAATTTTACATAAGCAAGTCAATATTACTTTGAGAAGACAAGAAAAAACTAATAAAAATTTAGTTTTAAAAAAAGCAATTGACAGGATTTCCAGGAAAAGTTATTAACTAACAACTTGTCCTGTTTTGCTTAATATTTTTTATCTTTACTACTCTTTTTGGAAAAGACAGGTAAAGTCACTAAATAACAGTTTTTTTTAAAAAAAAAATCTGTTAAAAAACTTCCATTAGAAGGCCATAAAGGCGTAGACATGAATTAAAATATATTTTGTAATTTACTTTGAACATTTTTTTAAACAATTTTCTCTACGACAATTTGTTTTTTTTTAAAAATAACACAAATTATTACATAGAAGAAACAAATCTTTAATTTGTCACGTAATAAACGGTTTTTTATAAAACGTGTATACCGTGTAAAACCTGTGTATTAAGAAGCTGCAATTACCTCTCCCGATGTGCTAGCAGCAGAAAGGAACTCGCAAATTTCAGACTGTTCATTCTTAATAGAACATAATTTTGGAATAACTCCATCATCTAGGTGACTCAAGTATGGGCCATCTTCCGATTCGATGCTCAAGGGATCTCTTGAGATATCCGACTGAAATCAATTTGCATTATTTTAACATATGATAGATAATTTAATATTTTTCTTTTAAATAAATATTTTTCATGGGCCGCAAAGTAATAAAATCAAAGCGTGAATAAACCAAATTGTTTTATATCAAAGTCACAAACGATTTATGGTTTTCTGTTAAAAGGTATAGATGTGTATGTATGGAGAGTGGCAAAAGCGAATAGCTGACTACTAGTCTTGTCCTAACACAAAGTTTGAGTGCATTTTCTTAAAAACATGCCACTTTTAAAATTTAAATTTTAAATTTATAATTCGAACTTGGAAAAGAAAAAGGACGTAACCCACATTTTTATCCAAAACAGCTTTTTTTAATTATCACAATGTATCCAACTTGATACGCGTTCTATCAAAAGGGTGAAAGCTGCAAATGCAAAATTAGTATCTAAATTTAAGGACGTAACCCACATTTTTATCCAAAACAGCTTTTTCGATAATCACAAAGTATCCAACTTGATACAAGTTCTATCAAAAGGATGCAAGCTGCAAATGCCGAATAAGTATCTAAATTTAAGGACGTAACCCACATTTTATCCAAAACAGCTTTTTCGATAATCACAAAGTATCCAACTTGATACAAGTTCTATCAAAAGGATGCAAGCTGCAAATGCCGTATTAGTATCTAAATTTAAGGACGTAACCCACATTTTATCCAAAACAGCTTTTTTTGATAATCACAATGTATCCAACTTGATACGCGTTTTATCAAAAGGATACAAGCTGCAAATGCCGAATTAGTATCTAAATTAAGCTTTTAAATTTTTAAAAAGATGACCTTGTAAAAAATTAAAACCAAGAAAAAAGACTGAAATAAAGGTTTTTTCAAGGCAATTTCTTTAATCAATATTGGGTTATGTCAATTAAACACCAGTTTCGAAGTCACCGTGCACTTCAAGGTTGTGTATAATTCATAATTTGCATATGGCCTAAAATCATCAAAACACGTTTTTTACGCCTCCCGTAATATTTGATATGTGTGGGTTACGTCCTTTTTTCTTTCCACAGTAGATATCATAAGATAGGCATGTGCTAACAAAATAATTAAATTTTTGTATATTTTATATTTCTTTGAAATTCACGGAAGCTTTCGTGATCGACCAAATTTTGCTTTGGGATTGACCGGATGGACACCCATGCTATACATGCTGTGCTGTTTTAAATTATAAATTAGATAGGTTGTAGCTTATTGGGACAGAACAGCGCACTGTCAGAAATGAAAATGGCGTGGATTCGGTTCACATCCGTCCGCTTTCGGTCCGTTTCCGCGACTCTGTGTGCTAGAGGGGTTAAAGGGAACAGTTATTTGCATGTAACATCTTTAATGTGCTATAAACAGCCTGCTAATTACTGTTTGGGATATTTCCACTTACCCCTTTAAGATCATCTTCGATTTCTTCCTGCTTTATGTATGTCATTTGCTCGTGTTCAGTTATTGTATCTGTTACGTCGTAAATGTTACTCTGGCGATCAAACAACGTGTTTTCTTGTCCATCCAATGGCGGTGATTCAACTTTTGGCTCTATTTTAAAATCCATATTGATGTATTTGCTAGATTATGTCAGCTAACTGATTGCGAACAATCTTAAGAATAGACAATAAGAAGATTTATTTATATACATAGACAATAAATAAATACAATATAATTTTTTGAGTCGGAATTAAAATAAAATTGTTACTATTTGAAAGATGTTTGCTTTTGTCAGACATGTGTAACTTGATTCACAAAGCTTAAAAATTGACAATGTATAATTTAGACACTATTTGTTTTGAGTTAAGCAATAAAAATGATTTTATATTTAATCACAATTATTTCGTACAAATACAATGACCATCTTTTAAAAGAAAAATAAACAAAATATGGGATTGTATTTATTTACTAGATACACAATCTAGCAATATAACGTTTGGAGCTTATTTTAGTTCAACACACTCTTTATTATTTTCAGACCTTGTTAAATGTATTATTAGTCACTTCAATTCATTTTGTAGTTCCGTAACTATTTTTTATTATTATACGACTAATCATACATTGATTTAAATGTCTATGCGAAAATGAGCAAACTGTTATTTATTACCTGGATACTATATTTTATAAAGTTTGTGGCTAGATTTAACATTTCATTTAAAATCGGAAGACTATGCAGCTGTGCTCTATTTATTTCCAAAATTTCCTGGAAAAAGAGCTAATGACTGTCCGTATTTGGGTGTAACATTTT
Source organism: Himalopsyche tibetana (assembly GCA_030503985.1). Lineage (NCBI taxonomy): Eukaryota > Metazoa > Arthropoda > Insecta > Trichoptera > Rhyacophilidae > Himalopsyche > Himalopsyche tibetana. Next base: position 128,404 of record JAPJYX010000043.1, read on the forward strand.
TATCCCTTGTTCCTGATTGAACACGTGTCCTTCCGAAATTAAGTGATTAGCAAAAGTAGACGTGTCTTTTTTCAATCTCAAGGCTGCCATATGTTCTAAAACTCGGATGTTCAGTGTCTTTTTTGTTTTGCCGATATAAAACTTTGTACAGCAAGAGCATTGCAATGAAGAGACGAAACCCGGGTCGTTAGTGACAAAATCTGTGAGAATGTACATAGTTTGAACGATTCAAATTTAAAGTAGTTAATTTTAAGGTGACAGATATTTTCTCTAGTTCTTCTTTCTTCTATGGCCATGTTCGTTCCCTATGTGGAGCATATGGCCGCCACGCGGCACCTCCATGTTTCCCTGTCTCCCGCCAATAGCTGTGCTTCCTCCCATGACACGCCAGCATCCTTCAGTTCCGCCGAGTACATCCTATGGATAGTACCCGACGGACGTCCAGGACGCCGGAATCCCACCGGTCGAAAGAAGAGGCAGGCAGGACTGAGGCTTTCCGGAGGCATCCGCAACACGTGACCCAGACAGTTCCAACGTCTCTCCATAACCACTGACGTGACGGGACGCTGTCTTGTACGCTCCCTTATCTCTGAATTCCTCCCAATTATTCTCTATAAAAAAAAATCAAAACATAAAATCAAATTCTGTGGCCATAATCGGACAAGCTCAGAGAAAAAACTTTGTCACCACAAGGGCTATGGGAAATATGTTTGATTTTAAATTTTGTAACTTGGCATTAAGCGCACCGTGTCCAGAGATGAATTGTGGGGTAAAGTGATCCGGAGAGAGCCAGGTTGCATTCTGACAAAAACATATCTGGGAAGAATAAATAGGTAATTCTGCCCTGAGGGGATATTGACTTTGAATAGTTGTGTGACAAATGCACGCTGGTTTCCCGCGGGAAAAGCGATTATTTGTTCCACAAATAATCAATTTCTAAAACAATTAATAACGTGTTTTCATTTGCCGGCCATTTCAAGGTGATCAATGTAGCTTTGAAACGGCGCGTTTATCTGGTTTAAAGGACCATAAAATTCAGCACTAAAGTCATTTAAATGTGATCAATGTAGCTTTGCCGCGGTACAGTTGTGTAATTTGAAGCGACATAAATTAAAACATTAAATTGTGAACAATGCAGTTTTTAAACGGCGCGTTCGTCTTATTTAACTTTCGCGGCTCGGAGACTAGAAAAATACTTCTCTGCCGATAGGACCCCAGTATTTTCCTCATTATTGGCCTTATTCTTATGAATTTCAAAAAAACTAATAGTCTAAGGGCTTTAAAATATATTTCTGCATCATGTGCATAAAAAATTCGAGGTTTTTAAATAAATAATCATATTTTAAGTCATCCCAGCACACATATAAAATTGCAACTGACGAGCTTATCCAGCTATCTTACGAACAATCGCTTATCGCGGGAGCTTATCGCCTTATCGCGTATAAACTACAAAAGATCCAAAACACTATGATATAAGAATTCCTTTATTATAAACATTGTATCACCCATATTAAAATAGATATGTCAGAAAATGTGGGTATTGGGGTCGCATTTCTTGATCTTAGAACCGGAAAAGTTAATTAAAATTAACTGAAACTTAACATTCTAGACTAAAGCTATTTAAATGTGACCAATGCAGCTTAAACTGGAGCACAACTTGATAAGTGAATGCACCAGAAAGTCACTTACATATTCGGAAGATTTGACGGTAAACATTTGACTGTGCGCCTTTAGTTGTCATCATTCAATTTGTAGTCAATATCCTGTATTGGCTCCAAAAGCAATTTGAATCGTTTCTGATTATTCATGGATCCTGGAAATTAAATTTAAAGAATAACAGGTGCACTTAAAGAGTTTCGTGTTTGTTAACCTAATTAAGAGCCGCGTTTTGACAGTCCACTTTTTTTAAATGAAACCCATTATTCTTTGTTAACTTTTCCGGTTCTAAGCTCAAGAAATGCGACCCCAATACCCACATTTTCTTAAATATCTATTTTAATATGGGTGACACAATGTTTATAATTAAGGTATTCTTATATCATAGTTTTTTTGAACCTTTTGTAGTTTATATAAATACGCGATAACGCGATAAGCGATTGTTCAAAAGATAGCTGGAATCAACTCGTCAGTTGCAATTTCATATGCGTGCTGGGATGACGTCTTTTTTACGCGCAACTTAAAATATGATAATGTAGTAAAAAAAACCACTGATTTTGATAAAAAAAAATGTATGAGGAATGATGCAGAGAGATATTTCAAAGCCCTTAGACTAGGGGTCCCTAAACGAACTCCATTGGATGAGAAATATTTTTCTAGTCTCCGAGCCTCGAGAGTTAAAATGAAACCCATTCTTCTTTGTTAATAAATAATTATAAAATTGTTATTTTTTGTTTTTCTTTATTCAAATAAAAATGATACATAATAATTATTAAAGGAAAAAATCTCATTCACTAGTGTGCCATAAAACACAAAAAATTGGCAGACATTTTGCTTTCGATACACTTTTATTTACCAAAGATTTGTCCACGTTTGCGTCCTTCCCCAATGACAAGCAAAATTATAAACAATGGGATTGAGCACAAATTGGTCCATTAGAATTGGTTAAATGGAATCTAAGAGGAGTTTGGATCTTTTTTTTCCTTTTAACGGAAGCAAGGAGAGGGTTGATTGAATCGAAATAAAACAAAAAAATAATGATACTAATGAGCTGCAATCAATCAGATTGAGATTTTTAGAATCGAAACAAAGCAAACAAATATAATAATTCTACTTATGACAATAAACATTACAAACTATTAAACTAATGAGCTGCAATCAATCAGATAGGTTGTGTGATTACTCTTTTAATTGGATACAATGTAAGTAATGGCGAGCAACCATTCCTCAGAAGTCAATAGAATCAATCTTGCTTCATTACGTAAGTCTGAAGATGCCTCTGAAAGGGGCGAAACACGTGTCACAGTAAGTAACACAATACGTGGAATATGTTATTTTAAATTTTATATTAGGAATAAAGAAGTTAAAATAATGACTATTAAAAACTAAAAAATAAATCAACTCTATAGTGGGTAACAAATTCTTTAGTACGGGCATGTAACGGGTTAAGGAGACAGAGTATCTTTTTTTCTTTTGCGATTGTAGTATATGCCACATTGTTACATGAACTGATATTTTTTTTAACGTGTTGGTAACACTTTAAAAGTTTTTCTCTAGTGTGAAATGATTTTAAGCCTTCTTATGTGAGACACACAGTGGGTATAGTTATGCCAGCAGTAATATGGAATAGTTACTTGCTGTTCACTATTTTATCACAAAAACAGAAGGTTTTTCAATTGCATTGGTCACTCAAGAGAGGCTTTTTATAATTGTGCTGTATTTCATGTTTTGCAGACGTCATATATCTGGACCAAGCTTTATTCTTTTTAACTTATGTGTACAATTCAATGAACTTTGAGTAGCAATAGCAATTCATTAGAGAAGTGGCTTACATGAATAAGGCAATTTTAAAACTAAGTTTGTCACATATGAAAAGCTTTTCTCCAGTGGGTGACATTTTACGATTTTTGAGCCACTGTATGCTTGGCTGACAAAATATGATCTGATGGTATACATATCGACTGTTGAAAGGAAAAAGGACGTAACCCACATGTATCAATTTTTACAGGAGGCGCAAAAAACGTGCTTTGATGAGTTTGGGTCATATGCAAATTATGAATTATACACAGCATTGAAGTGCACGGTGACTTCTCAACTGGTGTTGAATTGACATAATCTAATATTAATTAAAGATTTTGTCTAAGAAAACCTTTATTTCAGTCTTTTTTTTTGGTTTTCATTTACAACAAGGTCATCCTTTTCAAACTTGAGCGCTAAATTTAGATACTAATTCGGCATTTGCAGCTTACATCGTTTTGATAGAACGTGTATCAAGTTTGACACAATGTGATTATGGATAAAACCTGTTTTGAAAAAACTGTTGGTTACGTCCTTTTTCCTTTCCAATGTCGATATATATATATATATATAAAACAAAATGAAAATATTGATAAATTTCTTCGAAGTCGGAGTCGTTAATTACTTTAAAGCTGGAGTCGGAGAAATCTTTTTATCAAGAAAGGAAGATGAATTATCTTGCTGTTCATATTTCAAGGCTTTTCTCGATTGTGCAACATTTTATGCCTTTTTAAATGACCAGATCGGGCGAATTTATAGTTGCATTTGTCACATTTAAAAGGTCTTTCTCCAGTGTGTGACCTATTATGCACTTTGAGATCCCAAGGTCGGGCAGATTTAAAATTGCATTCGTCACATTTAAAGGACATCTCTCTGGTGTGTGTAATTTGATGCGATTTAAGAATACCAGATGAGACAGATTTAAATTTGCATTGGTCACATTTGAAAGCCTTTTTACCGGTGTGCGACATTTTATGCAATTTGAGATAATGAGATCGGGCAGATTTAAATTTGCTATTTAATACACAAATGATATCATAAAAACTTTCTTCAGTTTCCTATAGCTGTACGGGAGTGTCAAAGGGAATCATCTTTACACTGATACTTTTATGCGTTTTCTTCCATTTTGACCGGTTCGAGATTGATATCCATGAGAATTCATATAAAGCAAAATGACATGCAAACAAGCCTTGTTCTTTTGTCTTTAATTAAAACATATCTTTTGTCACGTTCCTTGCATTTTGTTTTGACGGTTGAGTTTCTCTTGCGTTCAATTGGCGTCCGACAGTTTGTGTCCTAAGTCGATGACTTTTTGGCATACCAACCCCAGAATGGCGAAATTTGTATTCAACAACAACTTAACCAACAAAATCATCTTTAATTTTATTTCGAAGTGGTGGATAAACGTCACTGATTTATTTTAAATAAAAGTTATTAAGCAAATATTAAACATTATTGCAGCATTAAACAAATATATATTTGGTTTAAAAACCTCGTTTGGTTTGACCTGAAAAGCATGGAGCATTTTAAAACAGAATTTTATGAAAACTTGATTATGATATTTTACAAAACCGATATTGAAGCAAAAATTTCATTTTTTTATAAGTTTAATAGTACAGAAAATTCTGGAACAAAATTTAAGATATCTGTGACAATGGATGACAAGGTTTTAGAATTTGGATTTAAAAACGGGAAAAGATGCAATCAAAGCAATTAAATAAATTGTGTTATCCTTAATTTTCATTTGGCTTAAACTTTTGAAGGGCTTCTAGCCAGTATGGGACATTTTATGCCTTTTTTAATTACCAGAATACACAGTTTTATAATTGCATTGGTCACATTTAAAAGGTTTTTCTCCAGTGTGTGACATTTTATGCATTTTAAGACAACTAGAATTCACAGTTTTGTAATTGCATTGGTCACACTTAAAAGGCTTTTCTCCAGTGTGTATCATTTTATGAATTCTGAGATTACTAGAAATTACAGTTTTATAAATGCATTTGTCACATTCAAAAAGCTTTTCTCCGGTGTGTGACATTTTATGCATCTTGAGATCACTAGAATTCACAGCTTTGTAATTGCATTGGACACATTTAAAACGCTTTTCTTCAGTGTGTAAAATATAATGTTTTTTGAGATGACAAGAATTCACAGTTTTAAAATTGCATTGGTCACAATGAAAAGGCTTTTCTCTAGTGTGTGACATTTTATGTCTTTTTAAGTCGGAGGAACGAGCAGATTTGTAGCTGCATTGGTCGCACTTGAAAGGTTTTTCTCCAGTGTGAGACTTTTTATACATTTTTAAACCGCTAGAATTTACAGTTTTGTAATTCCATTGGTCACATTTAAAAGTCTTTTCTTGAGTGTGTGTCATTTTATGATTTTTTAAGTCCCACGAACGAGCGGTTATATAACTGCATTGGTCGCATTTGAAAGGTTTTTCTCTAGTGTGTGACATTTTATGCCTTTTAAGATTACAAGAATTCACAGTTTTATAATTGCATTGGTCACATTCAAAAGGCTTTTCTCCAGTGTGTGACATCTTATGCATTTGTAAACTGCTACAATTAACAGTTTTATAATTGCATTTGTCACACTTAAAAGGCTTTTCTCCAGTGTGTATCATTTTATGAATTCTGAGATTACTAGTATTAACAGTTTTATAATTGCATTTGTCACACTTAAAAGGCTTTTCTCCAGTGTTTATCATTTTATGAATTCTGAGATTACCAGAATTCACAGTTTTATAATTGCATTTGTCACATTCAAAAGGCTTTTCTCCAGTGTGTGATAATTTATGCGTTTTTAAACCGCTAGAATTTACAGTTTTGTAATTGCATTTGTCACATTTAAAACACTTTTCTACTGTGTGTGACATTTTAGGCCTTTTTATATTACTAGAATTCACAGTTTTATAGTTGCATTGCTCACATTCAAAAGGTTTTTCTCCAGTGTGTGATATTTTATGCATTTTTAAACAACTAGAATTTACAGTTTTGTAATTGCATTGGTCACATTTGAAACGCTTTTCTCCTGTGTGTAACATCTGATGCCTTTTTAAATTACTAGAATTCACAGTTTTATAGTTGCATTGGTCACATTCAAAAGGCTTTTCTCCGGTGTGTGTCATTTTATGCTTTTTTAAAGAAGTCGAACGAGCACATTTATAACTGCATTGGTCGCATTTAAACCAATTACCAATAAGGGCAGTTTTATGATAACATTGGTCATAGTGAAGTTTTTTATCTGCCTGTAAAGAAATTAAGGATTATTACAATTTTAGCATCAAAGATTTTACTGTCTCGTATTGTATTGAAGTATTTCAACAGAAGTGTTTTCTACGAAATCTGTTGTTTACTAAGTCACTCAACCTCTTTTTTCCAAAGTGAGTAGAAGGAAAAGAAGGATAAGGCTACAAAAGGACTAGTGGTTAACTAATCGTCATTGCTCAACAAAGATATTTAATGATCAAGAGGATGGGAGCAGAGAAAAAAATGTGGATTGACATAACAAACACCCAGTCTTCGATCACAACATTGAATCGAATAATTCTAAATAAATTCACTGTGATTGTACCGCCAATCAAACCCAGACCTGCGTGATGGGTACAGCAACCTGTCACCAACTAGGCAACAGCAGGTGATGTTAATGGCGAACATATTAATGGTAAAATACACCACTAAGGAACAATTTCTTAAGTGGATTCTTCTTGTTCGATAAGAAGGAAACTAGGGTTAAGTAAGATTTTCACTATATTGTCGATACCTTAATAAATGTCTTGTTTATACCTTTCTAGACTGGTGACCACCATTTTCATGCTGGATTACTTTTTCATGGACTTCAACTGCTTCGTATTTGATGTCGATGGAATGATCTTCATTCCAAATATCATTCAAATTATAATGGTGACTTTCATTACTATCCGAGTTTTCTGATGGAGTGATTTCATGTTTCGGCTCAATTTTGATTTGCATTTTTACCTTCTTACTGATTTTTTTACATGCAAACAAAAAAAAAGATTAATCACAAACTGCCAGCTCAACTTTCTGTTCTCCAAGCATACAAATCTCTGATATATTGATAAGCCTATGAGGATTGGAAATCATTTTCAGATATTGGGTGAGGGGTGTTTGGTTTTGTGTGGGAATCTATGATGAGGGAACGCTTAAAACAGGACATCGTCAATTCATTGGATTACGAGAAACGTTGGAACTGGCTGGGTCACATTCTGCGGTTGCCTCCGCAAAGCCTTTATCCCGGGTGCCTCTTCTTCCGAGCGGCGGATCCGGAGCCTTGGACGACTGTCAAGTACTAGCAATTGGCGGGAAACAGGAACTATCAAGGGGTCACGTGCTGGTCACATGCTCCACTAAGGATAACCCACGCTCTCCCAAAGGATAACCCAAGGCTCCACATAAGGCCGCAGTAAACATTGACTAGGGAATCTTTGGCCGGAAACAGTTTCATGAAGTTTCATTTGAATTCGATGAAAGGAAAGATTTTCAACTATATTTTAATGCTTTTTGAACTTTTTACTAAACAAACCTTCTTTGTCCATCGAATTTTGATGTCCCATGAAGAGTCACATGTCGATTGAGTAAATATAGCGAAGGAAATATATCCAAGCAAACGCTGCAAACGAAATTTCGCCTGTAAAACACGCCATTTTCCATCAATACAACAGCTTCAACTTCGCGCTGTAAAATTTTTCTTTCAAAATATTGTTCGTTGATAAAACGCGTCGAAGCAAGTCGATTCCGAGAGAAGCTTTTGGAGTTCGGGTCACTAGTCACTGGACAGCTAAGATTCGTATTTTGAAACTGAAAAGTAAACTCAATATTAATTGACATGCATTTGATGAAACAAAGTTTGACTTCCAGCATTCATTAAATATGGTGACTTTTTTGTAAAAATGATTATTATATTCTATTTGATTTACTGTTAACATAAAGATTACCTTTTGAGAGCCGTGTTGATCTTGATTAATTGTACCTTCGTGATTCGCCAGTGGCTCGTGTTTGATGTCAATGGATTGTTCTTCATTCATATTAATGCAGCAGGAGTTATCAGCGTTGTTTGATGTCACCGAGTCATTGTCCGGTTCTATTGACAAATCGCCTTCAAGTTTCACTCTTAATTAATACATGAAAACAAAAACAATGTATGTTGAATAATTTTTTTTTTATTTAATCGAGTATGGCTTAATGTATTTATTGTCTATAATAAATATTTTATAGAATAATATTGTATTTTATTGAATGTAAAATGAGAGAATGATATACATGTTATTTTGAATATTATTTCAAGAAATATAGCCACCCCTGCATAAACAAGGAGTGAATTGATCAAATGCCACATTGACCGGCCGCTACTGTTCAAGCTGATTACTTGGGGAAATTGGTAATCGAGTCTCGGATAAATCGGACATGTGTCTCTGCTTGAATTGTTAGAAATCTGGCAACCCTAATTTGGTAAATCTAATATGAGTGCAAAGGCAAAAACATGTTCATGTAAATGTCAATCTGCGTTCATTAAATTAAAATGACATATGACAAATATGTGTTATTGTTTAAATGATGGATAACTTATGAGCCTAATCGTCTACGAACCTGGTTTCCAAATGGAACTTCGCTTTTCCATGCAAAGTCACGTGCTGTTGAAGTAAACGCGCTGATGGGAAAGTATTAAAGCATACGCTGCATACAAAATATTGCTCATAGAAAACACAATTCTCAAGCATTATTACAACGTCTACCTCTTGCGGTAAACGTTCATTTTTCATTTGCAGTAAGTTTAAGTGAGGTGTCAAAGATAAATCATTCTGAGACAAAGTCATCGGTTGCGGGTTGAAAGGATCTTCAGAATCGGTATTACTAGTTTCAAACTGAAACAAAAAGAAAACAAAATATCGTATCATTTGTCATGGGTTGTAGTTCTAGCACGAACAGCATTTTTTCCAATATATTATCGATTTTTGTTCGAAGGCATTGATATTTTCAATTCTCTCCCACCCTTCCGATTCTTAAGGTTAGTTCCGATTAGTTTACCACTAGTCCTTTTCTAGCCTTGTCGAACCTAGACAAACTCCTATCGAGATACCTTCATAACGAGACTTTATGCTTCACATGAGAAGCGGACATGAAAATGCAAGAAAATATTTGATATAGGTTAGTGGCGTGCCAGTAAATTTACTTAATCTCCGTTGTTGATTAGGTCCAAATGATATAATCTATTATTTATTTAGCACGGACTTCAACACAAACCCTTCCAATAAACAAAGAAGACTAAACTACTTCGCTTAGTTTGGGACCTAATTGAAGCTTTTGAGGTTTCCTACTTTCTATATTTCACATTTTTTTAGACAGCATCAGCCAGCAGGGAAAAACAGAGCAAATGATTTCCATTCATATTGTATCGAACGGGAAGAGTAAGAATGAGACGGAGAAGAGTGACACATCAGAGACATGTAATATTTAATTTGACACTCTGAATGATTTCATTTGGACACCCCTGGTTAAGTTGGTGACGTTTAAAATTGAGTTGCAATCGCTAAGAAGTAAAAGTTGAAGTTTACTTCAGAAGCAGAAGCTGTAATAGCCGGTTAATCTTTGCCTAAAAAATGCTTCTTTTCAAGACAGATCTTTAATATACATAAACATACAAACTAGTTGCAAGTATTAATTTGAACGCGCGTTAAAAATTACTTAACGACAAGCTTTGCGTTCAAAGAAAACTCGACGGTCATAACCTCAATAAGCATGCGTAATGGTTACACGTGTTAACCACGTTACAACTATAACAATGTTTTATTTGATTTTAAAAGATCTGAGCGACTGAATTATGCTCTAGAATTACCTTGTAAGTCTCACGGTGATCTGTTTCGTCAACAGTTTCTTCCTGCTTAACGGGCGTCTGGACATTGATGTCAATCGACTGTTGCTCATTCCAGATAGCATTTACATTGTTTGGCCGACTATCGCAATGATACGCGTTCTCTGATGCATATGTCGACAGTGATTCATCGTCTGGTTCTGTTTTGATATCCATTTTGAAGAGAATTTTGATTCAGTCAATTGAAATCAAAGAATAAGCTTTATAACGTATAGTACTACCCACAGACAGTATACTAGAACTACCATAGACAATATTGCTTAATGCTTTTTCATTCTAGCATAGACAATTAATTCAATGTATGTTTAGATCTAAAATAATAGTAACAGAGCTATGAAATTATGTAAAAATATTATTTTTTTTACTGATAATTCATCCATGATTTTTAAATATGGACTGCATATTTAAATAATTGGAATTGAGTATTTTTCTAAATAAAAAAAAATAGCTTTGTCTCATAAAAAGTCGTTTTATTCGTTCATAAATTAGAATTGCATGAATTTAAATCAATGAAACGTAGACAAATAAACTGTGCTATAAACAACAACGTTTGTTCATTATAGTTGATAACGCATCAATTTAATTTTCTATCTAAGAATTTGATAAGCGTCATTGTCTATGGTAATGTTTTTTAAAACGAGCTCGGGTATACTAGTCTACGGTGTTCATATCTATCTAATGGATATCAAAGAAGAACCGAAAAATGCATTCGCGTGTTCGAATGCAATTGACAACTCCTATGACAGCGATAGTCAACATAATAATAATGAGGAACATTCTATTGACATCAAACACGAGGCACTTACGAATCGCGAAAAAATAACTGCCGATGAAATCCTCGAGTCTCAAAAGGTAATCTTAAACGCTGGTTATTCGTTCAATCGACTTTAAAATCAAAATTTAAGTCACCGATTATATTTATATACATTATAAATGTATTAATTTTTATTTCATTCTTTAATATTTCACTGTTTTCCTATATTTATTTTTCTATCCTCACCCTCTCCGAAAATAGAAGCCAGAAGACTGAATAACGACCAGCTATTTTGAAACAACTTCTTTTGAGAAGCTCATTTAAGAGTATGTAGATATGTACATTCTCCACATTGGGAGCGAACATACTGGACAACATTTAAAAAATAGTTTCTATCCATGTCCGCTCTCAATGTGGAGCATATGGCGTCCTAATGGAGGTATTTCAATTGAAGTTTTTCTACGAGAACTGTGTGTTACTCAGTTGCTCAAAGTTTTTTCAAAAAGAGAAGTAGGGATAGAATGATGAGGCTAGGACAGGACTAGTGGTTAACTAGTCGCTGTCGCTACGCCCAGTTGTTAAGGGATCGGAAATGGTAGGAGGGACATTACAAACACCCATGCCTACGAACGAAAATTGATAAGTCGATCGAAAAAAAATATATTTTACCTGCGTGTAAACCAATCCTCAACCGGAGTTGCTCAAGAGGACGATGTCTGACGCGAAACCGTCTCACTGCCGATAGTAGATGGAGGGACATTGACGCTACTTCAGCCGCATGTTGATCGCCATTGCAAAGAGGAAGTCCACTCACCTGAAAAAATGGTATTAAAAATTAGCAGAAAATTTAAATTAACTTTGATTATTCCACGTATTGTGCAACTAACTGTGACACGTGTTTCGCCTCTTTCAGAGGCATCTTCAGACTTACTATCGCAAAGTTTGCTTAAGTAATGAAGCAAGATTGATTCTAACATTTTAAAATTATAAAATTACAAAATGGATTGGGTTTTTTTTCCTTTTAAGAGGAGCAAGGAGGGGGGTGTAGAATCGAAATAAAGCAAACAGATAATGATACTAATTTTACTAATGAGTTCTAAACAATCAGAATGGGATTTTTCCTTTTTAATGGAAGCAAAGAGGGGATTATAAAATCGAAACAGTGCAAACAAATTTAATCATACTACTAATGACGTTAAACATTACAAACTATTAAAACTAATGAGCTACAGTCAATCATCTAGGTTTGTGGTTACTCTATTAATTGGAAACAATTTGAGTAACGGGGAACCGCCTGTGCTATTAAGAATATTATTTAATAATATTTCTTTTTTGTTAAGAGTTTTATTAATTTCTAAAAATTCTAAGCTATTCATCTTTAAACCCTTTTTATTTACTCGGTGGAGTATTTCTAAATTACAAATCTGATTAAAATTATGATTATTTTCTATTAAATGATTGGCAAACTCAGAAAAATTGTTACTTTTTACACGTGTCACAGTTAGTTACACAATACGTGGAATAATCAAAGTTAATTTAAATTTTCTATTAAAATGAACTTCCACAAAGTTACCGCCGAAACCATCGAAAGTATTAAAAATTAGCTTTTATCTGCGTGTGCCAAATTTTACGACTCTGAATATTCGTATTAAAAAAATAACCAAAAATTGAGTTTATCACTTGGAACTTGGAAGTAATGTTTCAATATCTGTCACCGAAGCGAAATGGATTGTCTTAAAACCCGGTTGCACGGATTTTCAATTGATTAATGGACTTGCATCTAATGACGTGGCATTTTCACCATTTTTCCACACACCTGAAAACGGTGCGTAGAAAGAGTGATAAGCTGGCTGCAAGTATTGTCTTAATTAACTGAATAGTTATATTTTAAAAAAGTGTAACAAAATTTTTAAGAGTCGAGATTGGTAAAAAGGAGGTAACACAAAAACAATATGCACGTATCTTAAATAATCCTAATACATACTCACAATCAACCAAACTTAAATGTTTTTTTGGACTACACAATTAAATCAGGTGTACAATTTATCTTGAATACAATGAAGATTATTCTATGAAACTTTTATTATCATACATATATCGAATTATGGCAAGTTGTGTAAAATCGGTTAAATATAATATCAATAATATTATTTTGCCACGTTATTTCAGGCCCGATGAACACCGATTGTCATTTGCTCTCTCCTCTCGTTTCCCGGACTTATGAGATCTCGCTGATCCAATATACCGAGACTGAGCTGTTGCCAATATGAATTTATGTTTACACGAAGTATGCTATATGCATGAGAAGTATTTGAAAACATTGCGATATTACGCCACTGTACAAAATAAAATTATACTATCGTAATATTGTGCCTTTTTTTGCTGTACATACTATTTTAATATTTCTAAACAATTTTAAGCAGTCCATAACGAGTCTTTTCGAGTTATGTAAAAGTGTATTTAAAAAAGTCTACTATATATTTTTTTGTCAAAATACGTAATTTTATTTGAAATTTATTTTATAATCGATCTGATTAATCTTTAATGACAAGTATAAAAAGCCTCGATGATTTGTCGACAACACTCACTTGCTGTGCGAAACTGGTATGGAGCGCATTAAAAGATTTGCAAGAGACATTTTAAAAAGTCATGTGTTATAGACATGTACTTTTCTTTTTATATATACAATAATACCTTCAAATATAACAGTCCACATAAATTTGATATATATATAGGATTCATTTAGCTTAGAAGTAAATTGAAAATTATACTGTGTATATTGTCGTTGAAGCAAACATAAAACTTATTAAATCATGTTCAATGAGCATTCAACAATGTATCGATTTATGTACCTAGTTCGATTTAAAGACAACTGTAATTTGAAAGAGCTTGAGAAAGGGATATTTTTCTACAACGAAACACGGCGTTTTCACTGTTTTTGCTGATGGAATTTCCATAACGTTTGTATTTACACATTTCGATATCGTCCTGTAATATCCTTTCTCGTCAACTATTGATCCGTATGCCATTATGCTTAGGAATTTACTCATCTGCCATTGACAGGTGATATTGATGATTTTATTCAGTGATGCCAAACAATTGATACAAACAGTACCGGAAGTATATTCGAAGAACTTAACTTGAAAGATTTATGTTTTACAAAAGACGTGCTGATATTTACATTTCCAGCTGACATTCGCGATGTGATATAATTCAAAAGAATACATTTTTTTCACGATCGTGTTTTTAAGCATTTTTTACAGACCCTTCAGTTGAATATATATATATAAGAAGCTCGTTATTTTTGAAAAAATAATCCATTAAAAAACTTCCTTAACTTTAAGATAATAAATAATACTATATTTATTACTCATGAAAAAAATACCTTTTTGCGATCGAACCATATGTTGACTATTACTTCTAATACTACGGTGTCTCTTTTCTACCGTGATAATTCGTAAATCCATTTGACGGATGTGTTTAATGTTGTGGTAATTTTTGCTTCATTAAAATTTTAATATATAAGTGCTCTGAATAATTAGGATAAATAATAATTTACATAAGCAAGGGACTTATTTAAATTACATTCAAACATATAACTTACATTGATAGTCATAATTTTCTTCACAATAATAAATTATTTATTGATGTCTCCATAATCCGTATTATTATGAAACCAAGCTTCCGATACGTAAAAAATCCCTCAATATATTATATTTGATATATTAAGCATACCATTTCCTTTTTGACTAAGAATCGGTGCTTTGAAATTATCTTGTTAATAACAATATCAAAAAAAACGTGAATGATTATATTTCGAAACCGACAATGACAACAGCAAATAACTCCTATAGTAAAAAGTGAATTAATTGTGTATTTTTACAATAAATAAATTAATGGTTATCTAAAACTTTTTTTTACGCGTCAATTTTTGAAATCAACGTGTCGCGTAAAAAAAGTATTGGGAAAAAAAACAAAACAAAAATTGCTTCGTGAATTCCTACATTTTATTGATTTTTTTAGCATTAAATGATACTTTTATACTTTATTTATATGAATCTTGATAAATCTCTACCTATTTATAATTATATAGACGTTTTTGAAATCGTCGTCGAAAGATTGTACTATCGTAAACCTCGGAGAAAAAATGTCTACTTTCGTCCTTTTATAGCTTTGCGGATTTACTATGAGAATAATGGGCTTATAGCTTATTAGCAACGAACAGTAAATCGTCAAAAAAACGAAACTTCAACCTACGTAGAGAACAGAAAGGATTATATTATATTTGACCAATTTATATTATGAAGAAGACATAAATTAATTTTATTAACTTTGAAGTGAAAATATCATCAATTTACTGAACATGTCACATCTTCATTACTGCTGATTTTGTTGAAGTACATCATTGCTTGGAAACGGGAAAAACACCAAATCATCATTAGGATATTTACTTTAGTAGTGTAGTGTTTCAATTTGTGTAAAAATTTCCCAAATTTTAATTGTGTTTATGATTGATATCGTTTGCCACTTAGATTTATTATTCTTTGATGATGAGTTTTTAATTGTTATGGGTGTTAAGCATTTTAATTTTGTGTAATTATAATGTAATTTGCTAATCCTTTAAATTGTTAATAGTTGCTTAAACCTTTTTATTTCAATTTAAATTTGTATAAATATCACTGTTTATGTATTTTTCTTATCAGTTGATAATGCTCGAGATGAGCGAAACCGGTCCTGATCTAATACTAAATATGTTTTATTATTTTTATTATAATGCCATTCCACCAAGTATTGACAGTGAACACATTAAAAGTGGTGAAACATTATTCTTAAATATTATTATTATAATGCAACAAAAATCTCACGTTGCTGGGCAACGGGCTTACAGCTAGTTAAACATTATTGCAGGATTGAACAAATATATATTTGGTTGAAAAACCTCGTTTGGTTTGACCTGAAAAGCATGGAGCAATTTAAAACAGAATTTTATGAAAATTTTGAGTTGCATTTTAACCTTCTGACTGGTTTTTTACATGAAAACAAAAAAAAGGATTAATCACAAGCTGCCAGCTAAACTTTCTGTTCTCCAAGCATACACATCTCTGATATATTGATAAACCTAAGAGGAATTGAAATCATTTTCAGATATTGGGTGAGGGGTGTTTGGTTTTGTGTGGGAATCTATGATAAGGGAACGTACAAAACAAGACATCGTCAAGTCATGGTTAAAGAGAAACGTTGGAACTAGCTGGGTCATGTGTTGCGGTTGCCTCCGCAAAGCCTTTATCCCGGGTGCCTCTTCTTCCAACCGGCGGATCCGGAGCCTTGGACGACTGTCAAGTACTAGCAATTGGCGGGAAACAGGAACTATCAAGGGGTCACGTGGTAGTCACATGCTCCACAAGGGGAACGAAGATGCGTTCGAAAATTTAATATCAACAAAAAATATACTAAACAGTTCTATCAAGACCAGGAATCGAGAACCTTTTTTAATAGGGAACGTATTTATTTTCCTGATTTGACACAAGGCCGCAGTAAACATTGACTAGGGAATCTTTGGCCGGAAACAGTTTCATAAAGTGAATGAGAAGTCTCAAAATAACCAGCGTGGGACCTTTTTTTTTAAGTCTTTCAGGATTTTTCAAATCCAAATCTCAAGAATTTACGAATTCACAAAATTTTTGAGAATTAGCCAGAAGGCCGCAGGTTCCCCACGCCAGGACTAGACTCTACACTGTGATTTAAATAAACACAAATCTGAGGCTTACTTAATCACATCTCAACAGTTAATATTTGAATTCGATGAAAGGAAAGATTTTCAACTATATTTTAATGCTTTTTGAAGTTTTTACTAAACAAACCTTCTTTGTCCATCGTATTTTGATGTCCCATGAAGAGTCACATGTCGATTGAGTAAATATAGCGAAGGAAATATATCCAAGCAAACGCTGCAAACGAAATTTCGCCTGTAAAACACCCCATTTTCCATCAATACAACAGCTTCAACTTCGCGCTGTAAAATTTCTCCTTCAAAAAATTGTTCGTTGATAAAACGCGTCAAGGCAAGTCGATTCCGAGAAAAGCTTTTGGAATCTGGGTCACTTATTCCTGGACAGGTAAGATTGGTATTTTGAAACTGAAAAGTAAACTCAATATTAATTGACGTTCATTTGATGAAACAAAGTTTAACTTCCAGCATTCATTAAATATGGTGACTTTTTTTGTGAAAATAATTATAATATTCTATTTGATTTACTGTTAACGTAAAGATTACCTTTTGAGAGTCGTGTTGATCTTGATCAATTGTACCTTCGCGATTCGCCAGTGGCTCGTGTTTGATGTCAATGGATTGTTCTTCATTCAAATTAATGCAGCAGGAGTTATCAGCGTTGTTTGATGTCACTGAGTCATTGTCCTGTTCTATTGACAAATCGCCTTCAAGTTTCACTCTTAATTGTTGCATAAAAATAAAACAGGTCTGTCAATTTCACAGTTCACAAGCTTGGTTAACATTTAGTCTCAAATAAGTGAAATTGAATTATAATTGTTTCAAAGAAAGGAACCCGAATAAGATACGCGTTATTAAGGTCTCAATTAGAACTTAACAGATCACTCTCAAAAATACGATTGATTTTTATTCAAAACTGTAAATCAAAAATGAATGCAAAGGCTTAAAAACTTCTTCATGCAAATGTCAATCTGCGTTCATTAAATTAAAATGACATATGACAAATATGTGTGATTGTTTAAATGATGGATAACTTATGAGCCTAAATGTCTACGAACCTGGTTTCCAAATGAAAATTCGCTTTTCCATGAAAAGTCAAGTGCTGTTGAAGTAAACGCGCTGATGGGAAAGTATCAAAGCAGACGCTGCAAATAAAATTGTGCTCATAGAAAACACAATTTTCAAGCATTATTACAACGTCTACCTCTTGCGGTAAACGTTCATTTTTTAATTGCAGTAAGTTTAAATCAGGTGTCAGAGATGAATCATTCTGAGACAAAGTCATCGGTTGCGGGTTGGAAGGATCTTCAGAATCGGTATTACTAGTTTCAAACTGAAACAAAAAGAAAACAAAATATCGTATCATTTGTCACGGGTCCTAGTTCTAGCACGAACAGCATTTTTTTTTCAATATATTTATCGATTTTTGTTCTAAGGCATGGATATTTTCAATTCTCTCCCACCCTTCCGATTCTTAGGGTTAGAGAAAGATTAGTTTACCACTAGTCCTTTTCTAGCCTTGTCGAACATAGACAAACTCCTATCGAGATACCTTCATAACGAGACTTTATGCTTCACGTGAGAAGCGGACATGAAAATGCAAGAAAATGTTAAATAAAGGTTGGTGACATACCAATAAGTTTGCTTAATCTCCGTTGAATGTCTAGAATTTTAAACATTTATATATTAGGTCCTAATGATATAATCTATTATTCATTTTGCACGGACTTAAACACAAACTTTTCCAATAAACAAAGAAGACTAAACTACTTCGCTTAGTTTGGGACCTAATTGAAGCTTTTGAGGTTTCCTACTTTCTACATTTCACATTTTTCTTTACAGTACCAGCCACTTGGGAAAAAACAGAACAAATGTAGGCCATCATAATATTGTATCGAACGAGCAGAGTAAGAATGAGACGGGGAAGAGTGACACATCAGAGAAATGTAATATTTAATTTGGCACTCTGAATGATTTCAGTTGGACACCCCTGGTTAAGTTGGTGACGTTTAAAATTGAGTTGCAATCGCTAAGAAGTGAAAGTTGAACTTTACTTCAGAAGCAGATGCTGTAATTGCCTATTAATCCGGCAATATGTATTATTAAAAAAATGCTACTTTTCAAGACAGATCTTTAATTTGATAGAAACTAGTTGCAAGTATTAAGTTGAACGCGTTAAAAAATTTTAAACGACATTTTTAGTCATATTATATTTGAAAGCTTTGCGTTTAAAGAAAACTCGACGGTCGTAACCTCAAAAAGCATGCGTAATGGCTACACGTGTTAACCACGTAACAACTATAACAATGTTTTTATGTGATTTTAAAAGATCTGAACGACTCAATTATGCTCAAGATTACCTCATTAGTCTCGCGATGATTTGTTTCGTCAACAATTTCTTCCTGCTTTTCGGTTGTCTCAACTTTGATGTCAATCGACTGTTCCCCATTCCAGATAGCATATACATTGTTTGGCAGACTATCGCAATGATACGCGTTCTCTGATGCATTTGTTGACAGTGATTCATCGTTTGGTTCTGTTTTGATATCCATTTTGAAGAGAATTTTGATTCAGGCAATTGAAATCAAAGAATAAGCTTTATAAAGTATAGTACTACCCACAGACAGTATATTAGAACTACCATAGCTAACATTGCTAATTGGTCGTTCATCCCAGCATAGACAATCAATTCAATGTATATCTTTAAACTCTATTAGGTCTTCAAATTTAAAATAACTAAGAATTTAACACACAAAAAAGTATATGGTTATTTGAAAATATTTCTTTCTATGCTAGGACTCCTGAAATCATTCGTCAAAAAAAGATCTGCGTTTAATTTTACACTGACAAACAGATGCTTAAAAACCAATTGAAGCCTGCTATAAAACAAAGTTTGTCCTATGAACGCCAGCTATTTAAACATTCTGAGTAGTCATCAATGGGTTAACATGAACTTTTAAAAATAATATTAACGAATGAATTTGAATGAATACAAAATAATTGAAAAAAATAAATTTAATTCCTGTATCCATAGACATTCATTGCGAAATTATACCAGTTAATAGAAAAACGGCTGGCATTAAGCCCTATTCACAAAAAAAAAATATAATAATTCTAATAAAATTTTCCTCTTATTTGCATAGACAATTAATTCAATGTATGATTAGACCTAAAATGATAGTAATTGCAATACAAAATGATGGCGGAAATAACTCATCGTGTGTTTTAATTGTAAGTGTTTGTGATTGACTATTAATATTTGTCCAAAAAGTACATATTTATTAGGTTTTATGTTTTGAAAAAAAATCACGGCCCTCAGTGTATGGCTATATAAATTTTGCACGGCACAGAGCAGGTCAACGCGATTATCAATTCCTTGAAAAATAATTTTAAATCATGTCGTTTTAAGCTTTGTTTGTAAGGATTCAAGAATATCAACAAAAACAAGTTATAACATTTTATATGCTCGCGTAGTTCTGTCAAACATGACATTGTCTTATTTTTAGCATCAAGTTGCTTTTGTAATTGCAGTGGTTTTTTGAACATTCTCATTCAAATTTGATACACATAAAAGCACTTTACATTGGCATGAAGTTATCTATGCTTTACTGATGTCAGTTCCTTATGCAAACTAGGCGTAAAGGAAATTACGTCACCTAATCTTGGACGACAGTGCCCCTGTTTGTAGATCTCTAATGTCATAATGTCCATTTTGTCTATCTTCACGATATACGACTAAACATGATTTTATTGTCTATGTTCAGTCAAAAAAAAGTTGGAAGTCATTTCTTTTCAATTTTGAGCTGCTAAAGAAACAATGGATATCAAGCTTGAACCAGACGAACAGGAAGATAATGCAGAAACACATTCATCAAATGAAGATTCGTTTGACTCTTACATGCAACCAGCGGATTCAACTAATGATTTTCAGGTTACCTTTCTGTCATTTTACCACCATATTAGTATGAAGTGTAATGTGTATTGGATTCAGAAACTATATCGCTGCCTGTTTTAAAATTTCTTTTTTTTAACTACGTACAATAACGTCATTAGAAGTTTAATCAATATTTAAAATTAGCGGTCAGCACACATACGCGCATTCACGAACGATTACGTCGTTTCGTATGCTTTTTAACTATAATGAATGTGTGAAAGACTGTCAAATCTAACTATTCATAGTGGATAATGTTCGTTGGTAGTTACGTCCCGGGGTCTTCTTCTTCTTCTTCGAAATATATTATTTTGCATAATTGAACATTTGAATTATTCTGAAAATTAAAAAAAAATGAAAACTGCAGGTATGTCGATGTTGTACAGAGCAGCTCAATAATTTTATTCATGAATATATTTATTTGCCACCTGTGTGGTCGAGTGGTCAACGTTGTTGGCTCCGGCTACGGAAGCCCCAGGTTCAAATTCCGGTACGGACAGATTTATAAATTGATTTTTCAATCGATTTATGAATTTCTATTCAAAGGCATGGATGTATGCGATGTCTTGAATTTCCCCCTCTCACCCATCCTATCCTATGAACGGGGCGTATCGAGAGCGATTAGCTTACCACTAATCCTGTCCTAGCTCTATCCTTCTATCCTTACTCTCTTTAGAAAAAAAAGAGGTTGAGCAACTGAGTAGCAAGCAGTTCTCGTAGAAACACTTCTGTTGAGATAAACTCCATAAGGAGTCCATATGCTCCACATTGGGAGCGGACATGGTTTTAAACATGGTTTTGTTTGTTTAAATATCACTGTTTTAATGTATTTCTTATCAGTTGACAATGCTCACCATGAGTGAAACCGGTCCTGATCCAATAAATTTTATTTGGAAAAAGTAAAAAAAATGTTTTATTATAATCCTGTCTGTGTATATATTTCATATTTTACACCTCCGTGCTCACTATACAGGCATAGCCAGTTGAGTCATTCAATATGTCTCTTTATATTGTCAATAATTATTTATCATTTCAGGTATTTCTATAAAAAATAGTTTTACATCCAAATATTAATAAATAATTAAAAAAAAATAACGTCTTTTGCACAAAATCATTGAAATTGAATTGCTCTAAGAAATGGGTTCTTAGCCCCGTGCCCGCAACGTATACAACATGCTTGAGACATCGCTTTGATGCCGTGTTTTGAATATCGAGCATTTATAATATTTTAATTTTATTAAAGCTAATTTTCCCCTTATTTAAGCATTTATAATTAAAATTAAGGCGTAAGTGATACCTCAAATATGTTTAAGCTATAACTAAGTATTTCGACTGAGGGTGCTTGATGGAATTTCAATATCAAATTTGAATTGTTTGAATTTTGTACTTCTCCGTGAGTTTTGTCGCTCACGACCTGGGTTTCGCCTTTCGGCATCTTCAGGCATTTCAAGTGCAAGGATGTACTTGAACTGACGCGTAGTAAACAGTTTGTATCGTTTATAAACAAAAATATAAGTAGATCACTAATTTAAAAGGCTATTAAAATGTAAATTAGCGAAAATTGAATGTACACAATTTTCAATGGATTAAGTGGGTTTGTTATAATTATGGGGATTTTTTGAAAATAATAATGACCAGATAATAACATAGGAATGTTTAAAATAAATCTAGGGTTTTATCCGACCTATTATTAATGAGTTGATTTGTTTTTAAGCTTTTGAATTAATGTTAGCAAGTAGATAGCAAGTGCTTGAATTATTAATAAAATGACATTAAGTTTTCCTTTATTAGCCTTTAGAAAATTGCTAGCTTACAAGACAAAAAACTTTATTTTTTTCTAGCTGTTAACGGGTTAAAATTTATAGCATAAAAATCTCAATTTACTTTGTATTTATTCATATACGTCATACTTTTAAATCGAAGCATACATTGATTCAATTGTTTATGAATAGCATCTATTGTCTACGGTAATACTGTATTTTATAAAGCTTGACATTTGATTTCTATTGACTGAATCGAAATTCTCTTCAAAATGGATATCAAAACAGAACCAGACGATAAATTTCCGTCGACAGATGCATCAGAGAACGCGTATCATTGCGATAGTCTGCCAAACAATGTATATGCTATCTGGGATGAGGAACAGTCGATTGACATCAAAGTTGAGACACCCGAAAAGCAGGAAGAAATTGTTGACGAAACAGATCATCGCGAGACTAATAAGGTAATCTTGAGCATAATTGAGTCGCTCAGATCTTCTTAAATCACATAAAAACATTGTTATGACCGTCGAGTTTTCTTTGAACGCAAAACTTTAAATATTATATGACTATGTAAATGTCGTTAAGTAATTTTTTTAACGCAATCAAAGCAATACTTGCAATTAGTTTCTATCAAATTGTTAATGAACATATCAACTGTGGAATGAAAAAAGGATGTATCAAACAGCTATGATATTCACAATGTATCAAACTTGATACACGTTCTATCAAAAAGATGTTTGCCACAAATGCCGAATTAGAATCTAATTTAGGTTTGAAAGAAGAGCTTGTGAAAATTTAAACAGAGAAAAAAGACTGAAAAAGGTTTTTCCTAGACAATTTCTTTAATTCATATTCGAATATGTCAATTGAACACCTGTTAAGAGGTCTCCGTCCACTTCAAGGTTGTGTATAATTCATAATTTGCATATGGCCCAACATCATCAAATCACGTTTTTTGCGCCTCCTGTAAAATTTTGATATGTGTGGGTTGCATCCTTTTTCATTTCCACAGTCGATATACATATATTGAAGATCTGCCTTGAAAAGAAGCATTTTTTAGGCAAAGATTAACCGGCTATTACAGCTTCTGCTTCTGAAGTAAAGTTCAACTTTCACTTCTTAGCGATTGCAACTCAATTTTTAACGTCACTAACTTAACCAGGGGTGTCCAACTGAAATCATCCAGAGGGCAAAATTAAATATTACATGTATTTGATGTGTCACTCTTCTCCAGATTTCCGATTTTTGTATAATGCTATAATTACAGCCGTGTCATTCTGCCCGTTCGATACAATATGAATGAACTTCATTTGCTCTGTTTTTCCCAGGTGTATGGTACTGTCAAAAAAAATGTGAAATATAGAAAGTAGGAAACCTCAAAAGCTTCAATTAGGTCATAAACTAAGCGAAGTAATTTTTTGTCTTCTTTGTCTATTGGAAGGATTTGTGTTGAAGTCCGTGCAAAATGAATAATAGATCAATCATTTGGAGCAAATCAATAAATGTTTTAAATCCTAGACATTCAACGGAGATTAAGCAAACTTATTGGCATGTCACCAACCTTTATGAAAAAAAATCTTTTCTTTTCATGTCCGCTTCCCATGTGAAGCATAAAGTCTTGTTATGAAGGTATCTCGATAGAAGTTTGTCTAGATTAGAGAAGGCTAGGAAGGAACTAGTTGTAAACTAATCTCTCTCTTATCTTGAGGGAGAGAATTGAAAATATCCATGCCTACAACCGATGACTTTGTCTCAGAATGATTTATCTCTGACACCTGATATTAACTTACTGCAAATGAAAAATGAACGTTTACCGCAAGAGGTAGACGTTGTAATAATGCTTGAGAATTGTGTTTTCTATGAGCAAAATTTTGTTTGCAGCGTATGCTTTGATACTTTCCCATCAGCGCGTTTACTTCAACAGCACGTGGTTTTGCATGGAAAAGCGAATCTTCATTTGGAAACCAGGTTCGTAGACAATTAGGCTCATAAGTTATCCATCATTTAAACAATAACACATATTTGTCATATGTCATTTAAATTTAATGAAAGCAGATTGACATTTGCATGAACATGTTTTTAAGCCTTTGCACTCATATTAGATTTACTACTATTTATTGTCGATTTACTTTTGTAGCAACGCCTTTATGCATCTGCTCATTGTTTTTATTGCATACCACCGATGGCTTTATATCAGCCCTCGTTAATAAGATATTAGCCACGATTTGTCAACATGCCATTGTCTTTTTATTGAAAACGTAAAAATACAAAAAAAAATCATTATAAATCGTTCATTAAGCCATAGTCAATGAAAATAACTAAATTGTATTCAACATACATTGTTTTTGTTTTCATGTAACAATTAAGAGTGAAACTTGAAGGCGATTTGTCAATAGAACCGGACAATGACTCGGTGACATCAAACATCGCTGATACCAATCTTACCTGTCCAGGAACAAGTGACCCGAACTCCAAAAGCTTCTCTCGGAATCGACTTGCTTCGACGCGTTTTATCAACGAACAATCTTTTGAAGGAGAAATTTTACAGCGCGAAGTTGAAGCTGTTGTATTGATGGAAAATGGCGTGTTTTACAGGCGAAATTTCGTTTGCAGCGTTTGCTTGGATATATTTCCTTCGCTATATTTACTCAATCGACATTTGACTCTTCATGGGACATCAAAATCCGATGGACAAAGAAGGTTTGTTTAGTAAAAAATTCAAAAAGCATAAAAATATAGTTGAAAATCTTTTCTTTCATCGAATTCAAATATTAACTCTTGACATGTGATTAAAAAAGCCTTAAATATCCGCTTATTCTAAATCACAGTCTAGACCAGGCGTGGGAAACCTGTGACTTTCTGGCTACTCTGGTGCGGCCTTCTGGCTTATTCTGTAATTCTCTAAAATTTTGTTAATTCGAAAATTCCTGAGATTTTGGAATAAAAATTCCTCGAAGACTTAAAAAAAAAGGTCCCACGCTGGTAATTTTGGAAAATTTGCAATTTTTTTGGATTTAGAAATTAGCATGAAACTGTTTTCGGGCAAAGATTCCCGAGTCAATGTTTACTGCGGCCTTATGTCGAATCAGAAAAATGAATGCGGCCCTTAAAACAAAAAGGCTCCCCACCCTTGGTCTTGATAAAACTGTTTTATTTTGAATTTGCGAACGCATCTTTTTTTCATCTTTCGTTCCCTTTATGAAGGATAGCTTATAGTTCCTGCTTCCCGCCAATCGCTTTGCTTTCCCCCATAACAACCAGCATCATTCAACGCTGCAGAGTTCATCCTATGGAAATGACCCGACAGTCGTCCAAGGCTCCGGATCCACCGGTCGGTAGAAGAGGCACCCAGAATAAAGGCTTTCCGGAGGCATCCGCAGAATTTAACCCAGCCAGTTTCAACGTTTCTCTTTAACCATGACTTGACGATGTCTTGTTTTTTCCGTTCACTTAACTAATGTTTCCTCACAAAACCAAACGCCCTTCACCGAATACCTGAGGCAAGGTATCGCCAAGCCTTTGTCAAAACTCAGTTAATGCAAGCATTGAACAATTGGCAATTGATTTAAGTCGTGTACAGCTATGCTTCCAAGACAATTTGCACTTTTTTCTTTTGCTCCACCTTTCATTTGTCACAGATTTTTCATATTAACCTAATTTCTATCGGAAAGTGCCTTAACTCGTGTTTACCGGCGCTATTTTTATTATTATTTTTTTGACGTTTGATTTTCATTAAAATGATTTCCATTCCTCGTAGGTTTATCAATATATCAGATATGTATATGCTTGGAGAACAGAAAGTTGAGCTGGCAGTTTGTGATTAATCTTTTTTTTTTGTTTTCATGTAAAAAAATCAGTAAGAAGGTAAAAATGCAAATCAAAATTGAGCCGAAACATGAAATCACTCCATCAGAAAACTCGGATAGTAATGAAAGTCACCATTATAATTTGAATGATATTTGGAATGATATTTGGAATGAAGATCATTCCATCGACATCAAATACGAAGCAGTTGAAGTCCATGAAAACGTAATCAAGCATGAAAATGGTGGTCACCAGTCTAGAAAGGTATAAACAAGACACTTATTAAGGTATCAACAATATAATTTTATCTGATATCACTTTTAAGGTGTTCACTGTCAATACTTGGTGGAAAGGCATTATAATAAAAATAATAAAATATTTAAAACATTAAACCGAACCGAACACGAAACCGGTCCTGATCTAATAAATTTTATGTGGAAAAAGTACTAAAAATGTTTTATTATTTTTATCTGATATCTTGTGATATTACGAAATGATGCGAAATGATTCAATAAATATGGATCTTTTATCGAGAGTGATTAGCTGGATGACCGGCACAGACGACATATCTCGTCAATTTAACGTACTGAACAAATGAACGAATTATTTCGTCAATATCTTTTTTAATTAATAATTGCATATTATAGCCAGCGTGCTAGAAACAGTAGGACTTTTTACTACGGCAGCCAAAAGGTTAAAGAAGTCTAGTACAGGCATTTTGCTTTTGTTGTTTTGTTTGATTTTGGTTTCTCGCCATCAACACGAGACAACCTTGTCTCTTAGGAACAGTGACATCTAATGAGAATCTCACTTAACCCTCATTTCTTTCTAATCGAAAAAAGAGGAACCTACTTAAGAAATTGTTCATCAGTGGTGTATTCCACCATTAATATGTTTGCAATTAACATCGCCTGCTGTGGCCTAGTTGGTGACAGCTTGGTGTACCCATCACGCAGGTCTGGGTTCGATTCGCGGTACTATCACAGTGAATTTATTTAGAATTATAGAATTATTCAATTCAAAGTTGTGATCAAAGACTGGGTGTTTGTGATGTCAATCCACATTTTTTTCTCTCCTTTATATAACCACTAGACCTGTTGTAGCCTTATCCTTCTTTCCCTGTTACTCACTTTGGAAAAAAAGAGGTTGAGTGACTTAGTAACAAACAGTTTTCGTAGAAAAAACTTCTGTTCAAATACTTCAATACAATTTGAGATAGTATATGTAGATAAAAAAATATTTGATGCTGTATTCCCATTTAAAAAATCCTTTATTTCTTTACAGGCAGATAAAAAACTTCACTCTGAGAAAAAAACTCTCAAGTATGACCAATGCTATCATAAAACTGCCCTAATTGGTAATTGGTTAAAATGCAACCAATGCAGTTATAAATCGACTTCCTTAAAAAAACCTTTTGAATGTGACCAATGCAACTATAAAACTGTGAATTCTCGTAATTTAAAAAGGCATAAAATGTCACACACTGGAGAAAAGCCTTTGAAGTGTGACCAATGTCATTACAAAACTGTTTATTCTTGTAATCTTAAAATGCATAAAATGTCACACACGGGAGAAAAGCCTTTTAAGTGTGACCAATTTCATTACAAAACTGTTCATTCAAAGTGTCTTAAAATGCATAACATGTCACACACTGGAGAAAAACCTTTTAAGTGCGACCAATGTCATTACAAAACTGTGAATTCTAGTAATCTAAAAATGCATAAAATGTCACACACTGGAGAAAAGTCTTTTAAGTGCGACCAATGTCATTACAAAACTGTGAATTCTAGTAATCTAAAAATACATAAAATGTCACACACTGGAGAAAAGCCTTTTAAGTGCGACCAATGTCATTACAAAACTGTGAATTCTAGTAATCTAAAAATGCATAAAATGTCACACACTGGAGAAAAGCCTTTTAAGTGCGACCAATGTCATTACAAAACTGTTAATTCTAGTGGTCTTAAAATGCATAAAATGTCACACACTGGAGAAAAGCCTTTTAAGTGCGACCAATGTCATTACAAAACTGTGAATTCTAGTAATCTAAAAATACATAAAATGTCACACACTGGAGAAAAGCCTTTTAAGTGCGACCAATGTCATTACAAAACTGTTAATTCTAGTGGTCTTAAAATGCATAAAATGTCACACACTGGAGAAAAGCCTTTTAAGTGCGACCAATGTCATTACAAAACTGTGAATTCTAGTAATCTAAAAAAAAATAAAATGTCACACACTGGAGAAAAGCCTTTTAAGTGCGACCAATGTCATTACAAAACTGTTCATTCAAAGTGTCTTAAAATGCATAACATGTCACACACTGGAGAAAAACCTTTTAAGTGCGACCAATGTCATTACAAAACTGTGAATTCTAGTAATCTAAAAATGCATAAAATGTCACACACTGGAGAAAAGCCTTTTAAGTGCGACCAATGTCATTACAAAACTGTGAATTCTAGTAATCTAAAAATACATAAAATGTCACACACTGGAGAAAAGCCTTTTAAGTGCGACCAATGTCATTACAAAACTGTTAATTCTAGTGGTCTTAAAATGCATAAAATGTCACACACTGGAGAAATGCCTTTTAAGTGTGACCAATTTCATTACAAAACTGGTTATTCTAGTAGTCTTAAAATGCATAAAATGTCACACACTGGAGAAATGCCTTTTAAATGCGACCAATGTGATTACAAAACTGTTAACTCTAGTGGTCTTAAAATGCATAAAATGTCACACACTGGAGAAAAGCCTTTTAAGTGCGACCAATGTCATTACAAAACTGTTAATTCTAGTGGTCTTAAAATGCATAAAATGTCACACACTGGAGAAAAGCCTTTTAAGTGCGACCAATGTCATTACAAAACTGTGAATTCTAGTAATCTAAAAAAAAATAAAATGTCACACACTGGAGAAAAGCCTTTTAAGTGCGACCAATGTCATTACAAAACTGTTCATTCAAAGTGTCTTAAAATGCATAACATGTCACACACTGGAGAAAAACCTTTTAAGTGCGACCAATGTCATTACAAAACTGTGAATTCTAGTAATCTAAAAATGCATAAAATGTCACACACTGGAGAAAAGCCTTTTAAATGTGACCAATGCAATTATAAAACTGTGAATTCTTGTAATTTAAAAAGGCATAAAATGTCCCACACTGGCTAGAAGCCCTTCAAAGTTTAAGCCAAATAGAGATTAAGGATAACACAGTTTATTTCATTGCTTTGAATGCATCTTTTCCCTTTTTTAAATTGAAATTCTAAAACCTTGTCATCCATTGTAACAGATATCTTAAAATTTGTTCCAGAAACTTCTGTACTATTAAACCTTCAAAAAAATGTATTTTTTGCTTCAATATCGGTTTTGTAAAATATCATAATCAAGTTTTCATAAAATTCTGTTTTAAAATGCTCCATGCTTTTCAGGTCAAACAAAACGAGGTTTTTAAACCAAATATAAATTTGTTTTATCCTGCAATAATGTTTGATAACTTTTATATAATCGCCTGTGTGGTCGAGTGGTCGACGTTGTTGGCTTCGGCTACAGAGGGCCTGGGTTCAAATCCCGGTACGGACAGTTTTATAAATTGATTTTTCAATCGATTTATGAACTTCTGTTCAAAGGCATGGATGTATGTGATGTCTTGAATTCCCCCTCTCACCCATCCTATCCTATGAACGGGGCGTATCGAGAGCGATTAGCTTACCACTAATCCTGTCCTACCCCTATCCTTCTATCCTTACTCTCTTTGGAAAAAGAGAGGTTGAGCAACTGAGTAACAAGCAGTTCTCGTAGAAACACTTCTGTTGAGATAAACTCTATTAGAAGTCCATATGCTCCACATATGTTTATCCACCACTTCGAAATAAAATTTAAGATGATTTTGTACGAATTTCGCCATTCTGGTTTTGGTATGCAAAAAACTCATCGACTTAGGACACAAACTGTCGGATGTCAATTGAACGCAAAAGAAACACAACCGTCAAACCAAAATGCAAGGAACTCACCAAAGATATGTTTTAAAGACAAAAGAACAAGGCTTGTTTGCATGTCATTTTGCTTTATATAAATTCTCATGGATATCAATCTCGAACCGGTCAAAATGGAAGGAAATGCATACAAGTATCAGTGTAAAGATGATTCCCTTTGACACTCCCGTACAGCTATTTCAAACTGAAGAAAGTTTTAATGATATCATTTGTCTATTAAATATTTACATGTGTGTTGTAAAGAACAAAAGATTGTTTCACAAGCTATGTAGTGACGGCTTTTTCATAGTGATGTAATATATCGTCGATGCATATCAGATATGGTCTATGTGACGAAAGAGCATTCCGAGATAATCGATAGAAACTGTTTAAAAAAAATAGCAAAACGGAAAATAACACTTCTATCAATGGAGATTGGAAAATTTTTCAAAAACAGTTTTTATCGATTATCTCGGAATGCACTTTCGTCACATAGACCATATTTAAGGAAAGTATTGTGTCACAACTTCGTTGTCATATTTCAAAATCGTATGTTGGATAGATTGAAGATGTTCCATTTGACAGGTATACCTTTTTAAAAAAATAACTATCGACTCTGTTGATAAAACGGAGAATAATCATTCATTTAATATGTATTTTAAAAAAAACTCCAACAAAAGACATAACCTCAAAAAGACGCGGTAAGATAACAAATACACCTTCAATATAAACAAGAAAAGCTTCTAACAATTGCAATGGTGAATTAAATTTTGATTTTAAAATCGATTGAACGAATAAACAGCGTTTAAGATTACCTTTCGAGACTCGAGGATTTCATCGGCAGTTATTTTGTCGCGGTTCGTAAGTGCCTCGTGTTTGATGTCAATAGAATGTTCCTCATTATTATTATGTTGACTATCACTGTCATAGGAGTTGTCAATTGCATTCGAAGACGCGAATGCATTTTTCGGTTCTTTTTTGATCAGTGATGCACAAATGCGGCCCGAAATGGATATTTTTGCGGCCCAAAATAACAAATACTTCATCAATAAATTTTCAATTAAATATGATAAAAAATAGTATTCGATATGTGAACAAATTATGCAGTAGCAACAATTTATAAAAAAATCAACGTTATTATTTATTATGATTGTATTTACATGGATATAATTTTGCGACCGAAATTCATTTTTTTTAAATGAGTCATATCGTTTGCGATGCAGGTGCACTCTATTTTTAGATTAGTGTTTTCAACACACGGATTTTATTGTCAGTTCTTCAGGATTTTTGTCGGTGCATGACGTTTGTGTATCGATATTAAAAAATCTCCGCAAATAATGAAAATATATATAATTAATATGTATATAAAAATCGTATACTGATTTATCGATTATCTTGACAGAAAAATACAGTTTGATTGTGAAACATTTTTTGTGTGCATGTGGAATAGTGCGCGTATAAAGTTCTTTATGAACTTTTATTTTTTTCCAACAAATTAATTGTGTCTGAACTAATTTTCTCCCCATTTATTTATAATGGCAGAAAACACTAAAAAACGAAGAAGAAAATAGAATTTTCCAAGAACAGTGGACGGACAAGTACTGTTTTATTGAATATAAAAAAAAATTAATAAAAACAATAATCCTTTGTACTTCATTCCACTTTATTTAATATGTCAGGACCGGTTTCGCTCATTGCGAGCATTGTCAACTGATTAGAAATATAATTTAACAATGCTATTTATACAAAATTGAAAAGTTATACACAACAGTTGGCATTGAAAAGAAATTGCCAATTACATTAAAGTGATTCTAAAATAACACAAAATTAAAATGTTCAACACAACTAACATATAATTAAAAAGTCATCCCAGATTCATAAATTCAGAATGCGATTGAAAGTAATTACAAACATAATTAAAATTTGGGAAATTTTTGACAAAGTGATAAAATGCTACATTAATAAAGTGAATATGCTTAATGATAGTTTTATGTTTTCCCCGCTTCCAAGTAGTTGGTGTGTTCATTCGGTCCTGACATATTAAATAAAGTGGAATGAAGTACAAAGGATTATTGTTTTTATTAATATAATGCCTTTCCACCAAGTATTGACAGTGAACACCTTAAAAGTGATAAAAAAAAAATATATGTTTGATATGTGAACAAATTATTGGAGTACCGAAGGAATATAATCTAAATCGCCACTATCAAATGAAACATAAAGAATTTGACGAAAAGTTTAAGGGAGAACTTCGTAAACAAAAAATTGCATCTTTAATAAAATCCATATCGGCTCAGCAAACTTTTTTTATCAAATCAGCCGATACATCAAAAGCAGTAACTGAAGTGAGTTTTTATATTTCTCAGTTAATAGCGAAGGCATCGAGACCTTTTACTGATGGAGACTTTGTGAAGAAGTGCTTAGTAACCGCATCTCAAAAACTTTCCTGTGCGAATTTGCAACTGACTGTGCAAAGATTGGAGACAACATTGCGTCGAAATTTTCAGAAATATCTAACAAATTCGTATATTTTTCACTGGCTGCAGATGAGTCCACTGACATTACTTCTATCGCTCAAATGAGCATATTTGCTCGAGGTGTGACGTCAGAATTCGAAATTTATGAAGAACTCGTCTCTCTGCATTCCATGCATGGACAGACCAGAGGTTCTGATCTGCTGCAAGGCATCCTTCAAAGCACGACTAAA
The DNA here is from genome assembly GCA_030503985.1 of Himalopsyche tibetana. Lineage (NCBI taxonomy): Eukaryota > Metazoa > Arthropoda > Insecta > Trichoptera > Rhyacophilidae > Himalopsyche > Himalopsyche tibetana. The sequence continues at coordinate 161,409 of JAPJYX010000043.1, forward strand.
ATGAATTTGGATTTATCCAAACTTTGCGGAATAACGACAGATGGAGCACCGGCAATGATTGGGGGCAAATAATGGGATGGTGTCCCTTCTCGAAAAACAATTGCGTGAGCTTGGCCACGAAAACTCGCTAATTAAATATCACTGCATTATACACCAACAAAATCTGGTTGGAAAAGATTTGGGATTTGAAAATATAATGGCCACTGTAGTGCACACAGTTAACTACATTAAATCTAACGGACTTAATCGCCGACAGTTCAAAACCTTTCTTGATGAAATCGATGCTGAATATAAGGACTTGTTGAATCCACATTTTTTTCTCTTCTCCCATCCTTCTGATCCTTAAGCAATATCCTATAGCGATTAGTTAACCACTTGTCCTGTTGTAGCCTTATCCTTCTTTCCCTTCTTCTCACTTTGGAAAAAAAGAAGTTGAGTGACTTAGTAACCAACAGTTTTCGTAGAAAAAAAATATCTGTTGAGATACCTCAAAACAATACAAAACAATGTTTGATGCTGTGTTTTTTTCCTATTTGAAACATACTTTATTTCTTTACAGGCAGATAAAAAACTTCAATCTGAGAAAGTAACTCTCAACTATGACCAATTTAATCATAAAGCTGCCCTTATTGGTAATTGGTTTAAATGCGACCAATGCAGTTATAAATCTGCTCGTTCGGCTGACTTAAAAAAAAAAAAAATGACACACATCGGAGAAAAGCCTCTTGAATGTGACAAATGCAAGTATAAAACTGTTTGTTCTGGTAATTTAAAAAAGCATAAAATGATACACACTGGAGAAAAGCCTTTTAAGTGTGACCAATGTAATTACAAAACTGTTAATTCAAGTGGTCTTAAAATGCATAAAATGACACACACTGGAGAAAAACCTTTTGAATGTGACCAATGCAGTTATAAAACTGTGAATTCTTGTAATTTAAAAAGGCATAAAATGTCACACACAGGAGAAAAGCGTTTTAAATGTGACAAATGCAATTTTAAAACTGTTTATTCAGGTAATCTCAGAATTCATAAAATGACACACTCCGGAGAAAAGCCTTTTAAATGTGACCTATGCAATCATAAAACTATGAATTCAAATAGTTTAAATAAGCATAAATTGTCACACACTGGAAAAAAGCCTTTTGAATGTGACCAATGCAACTATAAAACGGTTAAATCTAGTAATTTAAAAAGGCATAAGATGTCACACACAGGAGAAAAGCCTTTGAAGTGTGACAAATGCAATTATGAAACTGTGAATTCTAGTAATTTAAGAATTCATAAAATGAGTCACACTGGAGAAAAGCCTTTTAAATTTGAGCAATGCAATTATAAAACTGTGAATTCTACTTGCTTAAAAATGCACAAAATGTCACACACTGGAGAAAAGCCCTTTGAATAAGACAAATGCAATTATAAAACTGTGAATTCTACTTGCTTAAAAATGCATAAAATGTCACACACTGGAAAAAAGCCCTATGAATGAGACAAATGCATTTATAAAACTGTAAATTCTAGTAATTTTAGAATTCATAAAATGACACACACTGGAGAAAAGCCTTTTGAATGTGAGCAATGCAATTATAAAACTGTGAATTCTACTTGCTTTAAAATGCACAAAATGTCACACACTGGAGAAAAGCCCTTTGAATGTGACCAATGCAATTATAAAACTGTGAATTCTTGTAATTTAAAAAGGCATAAAATGTCACACACAGGAGAAAAGCGTTTTAAATGTGACCAATGCAACTATAAAACGGTGAATTCTAGTAATTAAAAAAGGCATAAGATGTCAAACACAGGAGAAAAGCCTTTGAAGTGTGACAAATGCAATTATGAAACTGTGAATTCTAGTAATTGAAGAATTCATAAAATGACACACACTGGAGAAAAGCCTTTTAAATTTGAGCAATGCAATTATAAAACTGTGAATTCTACTTGCTTAAAAATGCACGAAATGTCACACACTGGAGAAAAGCCCTTTGAATGTGACCAATGCAATTATAAAACTGTGAATTCTTGTAATTTAAAAAGGCATAAAATGTCACACACAGGAGAAAAGCGTTTTAAATGTGACCAATGCAACTATAAAACGGTGAATTCTAGTAATTTAAAAAGGCATAAGATGTCACACACAGGAGAAAAGCTTTTGAAGTGTGACAAATGCAATTATGAAACTGTGAATTCTAGTAATTTTAAAAGGCATAAGATGTCACACACAGTAGAAAAGCGTTTTCAATGTGACCAATGCAATTACAAAACTGTGAATTTTAGTTGTTTTAAAATGCACAAAATATCACACACTGGAGAAAAGCCCTTTGAATGTGACAAATGTATTTATAAAACTGTAAATTCTAGTAATTTAAGAATTCATAAAATGACTCACACTGGAGAAAAGCCTTTTGAATGTGAGCAATGCAATTATAAAACTGTGAATTCTCAATGCTTAAAAATGCACAAAATGTCACACACTGGAGAAAAGCCCTTTGAATGTGACCAATGCAACTATAAAACCGTGAATTCTTGTAATCTCAAAAGGCATAAAATGTCACACACTGGCTAGAAGCCCTTCAAAATTTTAAGCCAATTGAAAATTAAGGAAAGCACAAATAATTTAATTGCTTTGAATTCATCTTTTCTTAGCAATGAAAACTATTATTTCATTGCTCAGTGGTCTTCAACTTTTTATTTATAGTTTATTTTCCTTGTATTTTGCTTAAATTCTTTTGCTTGGTTACCATTTGTTTGTCATCCCTTGTTTTCCTCACTTAACTTTTGTATAAATATCACTGTTTCATTGTATTTCTTATCAGTTGACAATGCTTATCATGAGTGAAACCGGTCCTGATCTAATAAATTTTATGTGGAAAAAGTACTAAAATGTTTTATTATTTTTATTATAATGCCATTACACCAAGTATTGACAGTGAACACCTTATAAGAGATTAATAAATAAATTTCAACAATTGAAAATGCGCGGGCAGTTATACGATAATATTGAAAACTGGCGTAGAATTATTTATTTTGGAGACGCATCGTCAAATAAAGTAAAATTTTTGCCATACAATAGAGAACGTTTAATACAGTTAATAATTTAGGTAAAATTTTATTGAACAGTAAAGATCGCGTGGATTCATCGTCACAGAGTGGTGTCTATCGACTCTCTTGCGGAGACTGTCAAGCTTCTTATGTTGGACAGACAGGTAGAATTTTTAATATTAGAATAAAGATCATATAAGATGTCTAAAAAGTAACAATTTTTATCAGTTTACAAATCATTTAATAGAAAACATTAATAATTTTAATCAAATTAGTAATTTAGAAATACTATTGTTTAAAAGACTGTTAGCCCCCCATTACTCACATTGTTTCCAATTAATAGAGTAATCACCAACCTATCTGATTGATTGCAGCTCATTAGTTTAATAGTTTTAATGTTAAACGTCATTAGTAGTATGGTTATATTTCTTTGCTTTGTTTCGATCCTATAACCCCCTCATTCTTTCTCTTAAAAGGGAAAAGTCCCAATCTGATTGATTGCAGCTCATTAATATAATTATTTGTTTGTTTTATTTAGACTCAATCACCCCCCTCCATGCTTCCCTTAAATGGAAAAAAACCCAAACTCCATTTTGTTATTTCATAATAAAAAATGTTTGAATCAATCTTGCTTCATTACTTAAGCAAACTTTGCGATAGTAAGTCCGAAGATGCTTCTGAAAGAGGCGAAACACGTGTCACAGTTAGCAGCACAATACGTGGAATAATCAAAGTTATTTTATATTCAAATGAACTTCCACAAAGTTACCGCCGAAACCATTTAAAGTGGAAAGAAATTGAATTGCTGTCATTCATATGATCAATGAAATGGTACTTTAAGTTGTATCGATAAAAGTGATTCACAATGCTACAACTTATTAATTCAAAAAAAATTCCATAGAAAACTAATTGGGGATACAAGAGTATCGAAAATCTTGCGTTTGAATTGGAGGAAACGACATTTTTTGCGATTTCCGTAATAGTTTTACGAAAATTTGTAAATTTAACAGAGGAACAAAAGATTGTTTCACACGCTATGTAATGACAGCTTTTTCATTGTGATGTTATATTTGTTCTTTGCCTATATCACCTGCTTCCCCGATTACTTGCCATTTATATTGTGAATATTCATATAGTTTTTTTGATTTTCTGTCTGTATTTAAATATGAGACATTTCCAGTGGCAGTTCATGACCTGAAATCTTGGGTGGGCTAGAGAAAAGCATAGCATTGTATGCGATTTACGAAATTATGTATTTTTCCACTTCATCTTATACATGAATCTACAAGCAAATTAACAAATACTACGACACTACCGCAAAGCATAAATTACTATATAACAAAATCAATGCTAATGTAAGTAAGAAATAATAAAATAATAATCTTAAATTTGTCTTTCAAAGTGAAATTACAAGTACAAAAAGCAACACAGAGCTGTCACTAAGATTCAAACCCTGTCACTTTCATACAATACAACGAAGTTGGTATTTGTGTATGGGCAGATGTAATTTATCCCCCAACGAATGACAGAAGCCAGTAAATTTGAAACACAGTCCTGTGGGTTTGATGACGTTTCCGTACATACAAATACAAACAAAATCGAATCGTGCTAGATTGCGTTCCAGTGTAAAGAAATATTGTCTATTATTGCGGGCTGGAAAGTGTTAGCCCCTGACCCGTAATATGTACAAAGGTGTTGCCAGACTGACGTCACGTTGAATGTTCTCTATGAATTGTTTATAGGGTCATTGTTTTTTTTATGCCGGCTCAGCTTAAAATTGTAATACAAAGCACAATCGAGAATATTATTGTAAGTAGACATGGCATTGTTTAATATTGACAGAGGAAAATTTAAATAAAGATATTATATTCATTTGGTAAAGGTTAGTTACGCTTATAAATGAGTTTATTTTGTTCAGCGGCCGAAATGCTGCTCATTTTTATTCAGCCATCTAAAGTTTTGGGTGAAAAATGCAGGTCGGGCTTAGCCCACCTAGCCCAGTACCTAGAACCGCCACTGGGCATTTTATTGATTCCCATAAATAAAAAAATGCATCACATTGTCATTCTTGTTTCAACATTAAATAAGGCCTGGTTGTGAGTATTAACGGATTGCAGCCAAGTTCCTTCAATGAATTCTGTCAATCAAAAAAAAGACGAATGCACGTATTTGTATGTAAGAATGATTCTCAACATGTGAAACAAAATAAGAAACCAATTGATAATTCCGCTACCTAAGCGAACGACGTTGACCACTTGAACACACAGGCGGCAATCGGTACTGGATCAAATCCCTGTACAGACAGTTTAATAAATTTGATTTTTCAATCGATTTATGAATTTCTTTTGGAAGGAATGGATGTGTGTGATGTCCCCTCCGACCCATCTTTACCTATGAGATGAGCGTATCGAGAGCAATAAGCTTATTTCTTGTCTTGTCCTAGACCTAACTTCCTGTTCCTTCTCTCATTTGAAACAGAGAGGTTGAGAAACTGAGTTACATTGAGTTATGGTAGAAACATTTCCGTTAAAATTAACTTTATAAGGAGTCAATATGCTCCACATTGGTAGTGGGAATGGTTTAAAAAACTGAACCTATATTAAGCGCTGCTAGGACATTGATTATCGCATCTAGAATATAGAAATAGCTGGCGTTCATAGGACAACCTTCGAAATCTTATAAGTGACACTCAGTTTTTAAAGAATATGTTTGTCAGCGTTAAATTGATCTCAGGTATTTTTGACGTGAATACGGCTTTGAAATTGCATCCATAGGGAGGCAATCCAAAAAAAAGAATGATTACAAAATCGGGGGATACAGTTTGGTGATGCAGCTGATGAAATTCGTCGACGTATTTCAAATTTGCTCTATTATGGATATAAGAAATTCAATTCGACATCTTTCTGTTTCATACGGATATCATATTCGTATTAAGCGTAAATTATCGCTTTCCCTGATCTCCTTGTATGATAGTTTGGCAATTTCCTACAGAACTGCGTTGCTATTAGCGGCATTTAGTTGATTTTCAGGAAGAAAATGTAGCCAAAGTATCATCTCTGTTTACCATAGTGATAGAGGTTATGTTTACGTCAGAGAATAGTTTGACAGGAGTACAACGATTAGTGTGGACGAACGCGATATATCATTGGTACCAACTTGAAAAAAAAATATATTGCTTATGGTAAATATTTCAGACCGGTCGGAAATAAGTACCCCCGCCAGAATAAGCCTGTTGAACTCGTTTTAAAAAGCATTACCATAGACAATAACGCTTATCAAATTCTTAGATAGAAAATTAAACTGATGACTTATCAACTATAATGAACAAACATTGTTGTTTATACCACAGTTTATTTGTCTACGTTTCATTGATTTAAATTCATGCAATTCTAATTTATGAACAAATAAAACGACTTTTTATAAGACAAAGTTTAATTTTTTTTATTTAGAAAAATATTCAATTCCAATTATTTAAATTTTCAGTCCATATTTAAGGAACATGGATGAATTATCAGTAGAAAAATTAATATTTTTACATAATTTCATTGTTCGTTACTATAATTTTAGATCTAAACATACATTGAATTAATTGTCTATGCTGGGATGAAAAAGCATTAAGCAATATTGTCTATGGTAGTTCTAGTATACTGTCTGTGGTTAGTACTATACTTTATAAAGCTTATTCTTTGATTTCAATTGACTGAATCAAAATTATCTTGCAATGGATATCAAAATAGAACCAGAGGATGAATCACTGTCAACATATGCATCAGAGAACGCGTATAATTGCGATAGTCGGCCGAACAATGTATATGCTATCTGGGCTGAGGAGCAGTCGATTGACATCAAAGTTGAGACACCCGAAAAGCAGGAAGAAATCGTTGACGAAGCAGATCATCGCGAGACTAAAAAGGTAATCGTAAGCATAATTAATTCAGTCAGTTATTTTAAAATCACATATTAACATTGTTATAGTTGAAACGTGGTTAACTTTTCCGTTTCTAAGCTCAAGAAATGCGACCCCAATACCAACATTTTCGTAAATATCTATTTTAATATGGGTGATACGATGTTTATAATTAAGGTATTCTTACATCATAGTTTTTTGGACCTTTTGTAGTTTATATAAATACGCGATAACGCTTATCAGCTGATTAGCGCCCGCGATAACGATTGTTCGTATGATAATTTGGAACGCTGGAACACTCTTCAGTAGTCAATTCATATGTGTGCTGACATGACGTCTTTTTTACGCGCAACTTAAAATATGATTATTTATTAAAAAACCACAGATTTTTATAAAAAAATGTATGAGGAATGATGCAAAAAGATATTTTTAAGCCCTTGGACTATTTTTTTTTTTGAAATTCATAAGAATAAGGCTAATAATGAGGAAACCACTGGGGTCAAAAAAGGTTCCCATCGGCTGAGAAGTATTTTTCTAGTCTCCGAGCCGTAAGAGTTAACACGTGTAGCCATTACGCATGCTTTTTGAGGTTATGACCGTCGAGTTTTCTTTGAACGCAAAACTTTTAAAAATAATATAATTATGTCAACGTCGTTTAGTATTTTTTTAACGCAATCAAAGCAATACTTGAAATTAGTTTCTATCAAATTGTTAATAAACATATCAACTGTGGAATGAAAAAAGGATGTATCAAACAGCTATGATATTCACAATGTATCAAACTTGATACACGTTCTATCAAAAAGACGTATGCCACAAATGTCGAATTAGTATCTAATTTTAGCTTTTAGGTTTGAAAGGAGATGGGCTTGTGAAAATTTTAACCGAGAAAAAAGACTGAAAAAGGTTTTTCCTAGACAATTTCTTTAATTCATATTCGAATATGTCAATTAAACACCAGTAAAGAGGTCTCCGTCCACTTTAAGGTTGTGTATAGTTCATAATTTGCATATGGCCCAACATCATCAAAACACGTTTTTTGCGCATCCTGTAAAATTTTGATATGTGTGGGTTGCATCCTTATTCATTTCCACAGTCGATATACATATCGACGTGGAAAGGAAAAAGGACGTTACCCCCAGTTTATTAAAAACAGTTTTTTTCGATAATCACAATGTATTCAACTTGATACACGTTCTATCAAAAGAATGCCAGCTGCAAATGCCGAATTTTAATCTAAATTTTGGTTTTAAGTTTGGAAAAAATGACCTTGTAAAATATTAAAACCAAGAAAAAAGACTGAAATAACGATTTTTCCTAGACAATTTCTTTAATTAATATGTTATTACGTCAATTAAACACCAGTTTAGAAGGTTCTGTGCACTTTGAGGTTGTGTATAATTCATAATTTGAATATGGCTCAAAATCATCAAAACAAGTTTTTTGCGTGTGTGGGTTGCGTCCTTTTCCTTTCCACAGTCGATATATTGAAGATCTGTCTTGAAAAGAAGCATTTTTTAGGCAAAGATTAACCGGCTATTGCAGCTTCTGCTTCTGAAGTAAAGTTCAACTTTCTCTTCTTAGCGATTGCAACTCAATTTTAAACGTCACTAACTTAACCAGGGAAGTCCAACTGAAATCATCCAGAGGGCAAAATTAAATATTACATGTCTTTGATCTGTCACTATTCTCCATATTTCCGATTTTTGTATAATGCTATAATCACAGCCGTCTCATTCTTATTCTGCCCGTTCGATACAATATGAATGAACTTCATTTGCTCTGTTTTTCCCAGGTACTGTAAAAAAATGTGAAACATAGAAAGTAGGAAACCTTAAAAGCTTCAATTAGGTCATAAACTAAGCGAAGTAATTTTTTTGTCTTATTTGTTTATTGGAAGGGTTTGCGTTGAAGTCCGTGCAAAATGAATAATAGATCAATCATTTGGAGCAAATCAATAAATGTTTTAAATCCTAGACATTCAACGGAGATTAAGCAAACTTATTGGCATGTCACCAACCTTTATGAAAAAAAATCTTTTCTTTTCATGTCCGCTTCCCATGTGAAGCATAAAGTCTTGTTATGAAGGTATCTCGATAGAAGTTTGTCTAGATTAGAGAAGGCTAGGAAGGAACTAGTTGTAAACTAATCTCTCTCTTATCTTGAGGGAGAGAATTGAAAATATCCATGCCTTCGAACAAAATTCGATAAATATTTTGAAAAAAACGCTGTTCGTGCTAGAACTACAACCCATGACAAATGATACGATATTTTGTTTTCTTTTTGTTTCAGTTTGAAACTAGTAATACCGATTCTGAAGATCCTTTCAAACCACAACCGATGACTTTGTCTCAGAATGATTTATCTTTGACACCTGACTTTAACTTACTGCAAATTAAAAAGGAACGTTTACCGCAAGAGGTAGACGTTGTAATAATGCTTGAGAATTGTGTTTTCTATGAGCAAAATTTTGTTTGCAGCGTATGCTTTGATACTTTCCCATCAGTGCGTTTACTTCAACAGCACGTGGCTTTGCATGGAAAAGCGAATCTTCATTTGGAAACCAGGTTCGTAGACAATTAGGCTCATAAGTTATCCATCATTTAAACAATAACACATATTTGTCATATGTCATTTTAATTTAATGAACACAGATTGACATTTACATGAACATGTTTTTGCCTTTGCACTCATATTAGATTTACCAAATTAGGGTTGCCAGATTTCTAGCAATTCAATCCGAGATACATGTCCGATTTGTCCGAGACTTTCGATTACCAATTTCCCCAAGTATACAGCTTGAACAGTAGCGGCCAACGTTGCTGGGCAACGGGCTTACAGCTAGTTTCTTTAAATAATATTCAAAATAACATTTATATCATTCTCTCATTTTACATTCAATAAAATAAAATATTATTCTCTAAAATATTTATTATAGACAATAAACACATTAAGCCATAGTCGATTAAAAAAGTAAATTGTATTCAACATACATTGTTTTTGTTTTCATGTAACAATTAAGAGTGAAACTTGAAGGCAATTTGTCAATAGAACCGGACAATGACTCGTTGACATCAAACATCGCTGATAACTCCTGCTGCATTAGTATGAATGAAGAACAATCCATTGAAATCAAACACGTGCCATTGGCGAATCACGAAGGTGCAATCGACGATCAAGATCAACACGACTCTCAAAAGGTGATCTTTAAAACAGATTAAAAATAACAAAGTTTTTTAGTTCTACAGTTTTTAATAATTTTATTCGTTGATAGCTATTTCGGCTTGCGCCATCGTCAGAACTAGAACTAATCTTTACGTTAACAGTAAATCAAATAGAATATTATAATTATTTTCACAAAAAAGTCACCATATTTAATAAATGCTGGAAGTTAAACTTTGTTTCATCAAATGCACGTCAATTAATATTGAGTTTACTTTTCAGTTTCAAAATACCAATCTTAGCTGTCCAGGAATAAGTGACCCAGATTCCAAAATCTTTTCTCGGAATCGACTTGCTTTGACGCGTTTTATCAACGAACAATCTTTTGAAAAAGAAATTTTACAGCGCGAAGTTGAAGCTGTTGTATTGATGGAAAATGGGGTGTTTTACAGGCGAAATTTCGTTTGCAGCGTTTGCTTGGATATATTTCCTTCGCTATATTTACTCAATCGACATGTGACTCTTCATGGGACATCAAAATCCGATGGACAAAGAAGGTTTGTTTAGTAAAAACTTCAAAAAGCATTAAAATATAGTTGAAAATCTTTCCTTTCATCGAATTCAAATATTAACTGTTGAGATGTGATTAAGTAAGCCTCAGATTTGCGCTTATTTAAATCAGAGTGTAGAGTCTAGTCCTGGCGTGGGGAACCTGCGGCCTTCTGGCTAATTCTCAAAAATTTTGTGAATTCGTAAATTCTTGAGATTTGGATTTGAAAAATCCTGAAAGACTTAAAAAAAAAGGTCCCACGCTGGTTATTTTGAGACTTCTCATTCACTTCATGAAACTGTTTACGGCCAAAGATTCCCTAGTCAATGTTTACTGCGGCCTTGTGTCAAATCAGGAAAATAAATACGTTCCCTATTAAAAAAGGTTCTCGATTCCTGGTCTTGATAGAACTGTTTAGAATATTTTTTGTTGATATTAAATTTTCGAACGCAACTTCGTTCCTTGATAGTTCCTGTTTCCTGCCAATTGCTAGTACTGGACAGTCGTCCAAGGCTCCGGATCCGCCGCTCGGAAGAAGAGGCACCCGGAACTAAGGCTTTGCGGAGGCAACCGCAACACATGACCTAGCCAGTTCCAACGTTTCTCTTTAACCATGACTTGACAATGTCTTGTTTTGTACGTTCCCTTATCATAGATTCCCACACAAAACCAAACACCCCTCACCCAATATCTGAAAATGATTTCAATTCCTCTTAGGTTTATCAATATATCAGAGATGTGTATGCTTGGAGAACAGAAAGTTGAGCTGGCAGTTTGTGATTAATCTTTTTTTTTTGTTTTCATGTAAAAAAATCAGTAAGAAGGTAAAAATGCAAATCAAAATTGAGCCGAAACATGAAATCACTCCATCAGAAAATTCAGATAGTAATGAAAGTCACCATTATAATTTTAATGATATTTGGAATGAAGATCATTCCATCGACATCAAATACGAAGCAGTTGAAGTCCATGAAAAAGTAATCCAGCATGAAAATGGTGGTCACCAGTCTAGAAAGGTATAAACAAGACACTTATTAAGGTATCAACAATATAATTTTATCTGATATCTTGTGATATTACGAAATGATGCGAAATAATTCACTGAATATGAATACTCTTAGCTGGATGACCGGCACAAACGAAAAATTTCGGCAATTTAACGTACTGAACAAGTGAACGAATTATTTCGTCGATATCAAATTTCATTAATAATTGCATATTATAGCCAGCGTGCTAGGAACAGTAGAACTTTTTACTACGGCAGCCAAAAGGTTAAAGAAGTCTGATACAGGCATTTTGCTTTTGTTGTTTTGTTTGATTTTGGTTTCTCGCCATCAACACGAGACAACCTTGTCTCTTAGGAACAGTAACATCTCCAGTGAGAATGTCACTTAACTCTCGTTCCCTTCTAACGAAATTCTAATCGAAACGAGGAGAATCTAATTGAGAAATTGTTCTTCAGTGGTGTATTCCACCATTAATATGTTTGCCATTAACATCGCCTGCTGTTGCATAGCTGGTTCAGCTTGCTGAATGCGTAATCACGCATTCTAGGTTCGATTTGCGGTGCTTTCAAAGTGAATTTAAGAATTATTCAATTCAAAAATGTGATCAAGTGAATGTTTGATGCTGTGTTCGTTCCTATTTGAAAAACTCTCTATTTCTTTACAGGCAGATAAAAAACTTCACTCTGAGAAAAAAATTCTCAACTCTGACCAGTTTTATCATAAAGCTACTCTTATTGGTAATTGGTTAAAATGCGACCAATGCAGCTATAAATCTGCTCGTTCGACTTCCTTAAAAAAACATAAAATGACACACACTGGAGAAAACCCTTTTGAATGTGACCAATGCAGCTATCAAACTGTGAATTCTAGTAATCTCAGAATTCATAAAATGATACACACTGGAGAAAAGCCTTTTAAGTGTGACCAATGTAATTACAAAACAGTTAATTCAAGTGGTCTTAAAATGCATAAAATGATACACACTGGAGAAAAGCCTTTTAAGTGTGACCAATGTTATTACAAAACTGCTAATTCTAGTTGTCTTAAAATGCATAAAATGATACACACTGGAGAAAATCCTTTTCAGTGTGACCAATGTAATTACAAAACTGTTTATTCTAGTGGTCTTAAAATGCATAAAATGTCACACACTGGAGAAAAGCCTTTCGAATGTGACCAATGCAACTATAAAACTATTAATTTTTGTAAACTCAGAATTCATAAAGTGATACACACTGGAGAAAAGCCTTTTGAATGTGACCAATGCAACTATAAAACTGCTTATTCTGGTAATCTTAGAAATCATAAAATAAAACACACTGGAGAAAAGCCTTTTAAATGTGACAAATGCAATTATAAAACTAATAATTTTCGTAATCTCAGAATTCATAAAATGATACACACTGGAGAAAAGCCTTTTAAGTGTGACCAATGTAAATACCAAACTGTCAATTCTAGTGGTCTTAAAATGCATAAAATGTCACACACTGGAGAAAAGCCTTTTGAATGTGACCAATGCAACTATATAACTGTGAATTCTCGTAATTTAAAAAGGCATAAAATGACACACACAGGAGAAATGCCTTTCAATTGTGACAAATGCAATTACAAAACTAAAAATTCTAGTGGCTTAAAAACGCATAAATTATCACACACTGGAGAAAAGCCTTTTAAGTGTGACCAATGTAAATACCAAACTGTCAATTCTAGTGGTCTTAAAATGCATAAAATGTCACACACTGGAGAAAAGCCTTTTGAATGTGACCAATGCAACTATATAACTGTGAATTCTGGTAATTTTAAAAGGCATAAAGTGTCTCATAATGGCTAGAAGCTCTTCAAAGTTTAAGCCAAATGAAAATTAAGGACAACACAATTTATTTAATTGCTTTGAATGCATCTTTTCCCATTTTTAAATTTTTAAAATTAAATATTTAAGATGTCTAAAAAGTAACAATTTTTCTGAGTTTGCCAATCATTTAATAGATTAATATCTTAATTTCAGTCAGATTAGTAATTTAGAAATACTCCACCGATTTAATAAAAAGGGTTTAAAGAAGAATAGCTTAGAATTTTTACAAATAAATAAAACTCTTAACAAAAAAGAAATACTGTTAAATAATATTCTTTATAGGACTGTTAGCCCGCCATTACTTACATTGTTTCCAATTAATAGAGTAATCACCAACCTAGCTGATTGATTGCAGCTCATTAGTTTAATAGTTTGTAATGTTTTACGTCATTAGTAGTATGATAATATTTCTTTGCTTCGTTTCGATTCTATAACCCCCTCCTTGTTTCTCTTAAAAGGGAAAAATCCCAACCTGATTGATTGCAGCTCATTAATATAATTATTTGTTTGTTTTATTTAGCTCAATCACCCCCCTCCATGCTTCCCTTAAATGGAAAAAAACCCAAACTCCATTTTGTTATTTCATAATAAAAAATGTTTGAATCAATCTTGCTTCATTACTTAAGCAAACTTTGCGATAGTAAGTCTCAAGATGCTTCTGAAAGAGGCGAAACACGTGTCACAGTTAGCAGCACAATACGTGGAATAATCAAAGTTATTTTATATTCAAATGAACTTCCACAAAGTTACCGCCGAAACCATTTAAAGTGGAAAGAAATTGAATTGCTGTCATTCATATGATCAATGACATGGTACTTTAAGTTGTATCGATAAAAGTGATTCACAATGCTACAACTTATTAATTCAAAAAAAAATCCATAGAAAACTCAATTGGGGATACAAGAGTAACGAAAATCTTACGTTTGAATTTTAGGAAACGACATTTTTTGCGATTTCCGTAATAGTTTTACGAAAATTTGTCAATTTAACAGAGGAACAAAAGATTGTTTCACACGCTATGTAATGACAGCTTTTTCATTGTGATGTTATATTTGTTCTTTGCCTATATCACCTGCTTCCCCGATTACTTGCCATTTATATTGTGAATATTCATATAGTTTTTTTGATTTTCTGTCTGTATTTAAATATGAGGCATTTCCAGTGGCAGTTCATGACCTGAAATCTTGGGTGGGCTAGAGAAAAGCATAGCTTTGTATACTATTTACGAAATTGTGTATTTTTCCACTTCATCTTATACATTAATCTACAAGCAAATCAACAAATACTACGACACTACTGCAAAGCATAAATTACTATATAACAAAATCAATGCTAATGTAAGTAAGAAATAATAAAATAAAAACCTTAAATTTGTCTTTCAAAGTGAAATAACAAGTACAAAAAGCAATACAGAGCTGTCACTTTTATACAATATACCGAGTTGTGTATGGCCTATGGGCTAAATCATTTTAGCCCTCAACGAATGACAGAAGCCAATAAATTTGAAACACAGTCCTGTGAGTTTGATGACGTTTCCGTACATACAAATACAAACAAAATCGAATCGTGCTAGATTGCGTTCCGGTGTAAAGAAATATTGTCTATGATTGCGGACTGGAAAGCGTTAGCCTCTGACCCGTAATATGTACAAAGGTGTTGCCAGACTGACGTCACGTTGAATGTTCTCTATGAATTGTTTATAGGGTTATTGTTTTTTTATGCCGGCTCAGCTTAAAATTGTAATACAAAGCACAATCGAGAATATTATTGTAAGTAGACATGGCATTGTCTTATATTGACAGAGGAAAATTTAAATAAAGATATTATATTCATTTGGTAAAGGTTAGTTACGCTTATAAATGAGTTTATTTTGTTCAGCGGCCGAAATGCTGCTCATTTTTATTCAGCCATCTAAAGTTTTGGGTGAAAAATGCAGGTCGGGCTTAGCCCACCTAGCTCAGTACCTAGAACCGCCACTGGGCATTTTATTGATTCCCATAAATAAAAAAATGCATCACATAGTCATTCTTGTTTCAACAATAAATAAGGCCTGGTTGTGAGTATTAACGGATTGCAGCCAAGTTCCTTCAATGAATTCTGTCAATCAAAAAAAAAGACATATGCACAAATTTGTATGAAAGAATGATTCTCAACATGTGAAACAAAATAAGATACCAATTAATAATTCCGCTACCGAAGCGAACGACGTTGACCACTTGAACACACAGGCGGCAATCGCTACGGGTTCAAATCCCTGTACAGACAGTTTAATAAATTTGATTTTTCAATCGATTTATGAATTTCTTTTGGAAGGCATGGATGCGTGCGATGTCCCCTCCGACCCATCTTTTCCTATGACATGAGCGTATCGAGAGCAATAAGCTTACCACTTGTCTTGTCCTAGACCTAACTTCCTATTCCTTCTCTCCTTTGAAACAGAGAGGTTGAGAAACTGAGTTGCAAGGTATATTAAATATATATATCACTATATTATAATATATATAATTTCAGAGTTCCAAATGAGGGGGAAACTTTATATCGCTAGATTCTTATTTTTTGTAACTTTAAATTAAATTATTATTTTAAAAACAAGACGACATGTTAATCAATTATTTTTTTATAAAATCACTTCTCTTGCACATGGATGACATTTTTGAATACCCTATTCTACTGGTTATTAATCAATGTGTTAAGAGTACGTTAGGGCATTCTAGCTAGTGACTCCCGCGACCGAATAGAACGAGCACTCAACACCGTTTATCACTCGGCAACATAACATATTAGATCGTTGTTTCTCAACCTTTTCGGGTCCGTGGCCCTTTTTGAGTGTCATATTTTTCCGTGCCCCCCATACCTGTTTTGTAATATTAAAGTATAAGTTTTAGAAGGATTTTCTTCCCAGAATTTCCAATTTGTAAAAGGCAGGAATTTTTAATTTCCAAAATGAAGCGACCTTTTTTTAGCTCTTCCGAAAATTTCGAATCCAAAATCCTAGGAACTTACAGATTTCCAAAAATGAACGCCGTGAGAGCTTTTTTGTTTTTTTTTAGCTCTTCTCAGACATTCCAATTTCTAAAACACAGCAATTAACGGATTTAGAAAAATTTTATAGACTATTTAATTTTTTTTTGTACCTAAGATTTTTTTTTCACTGATTTTTGCTTGAATTTATCTGATTATTGAAGACTTCAAGATGATGAGCGACAAAACTCGAAAGAATTTTTAAAATTAAAATTAGTGGTAATAATTCATTCCACTTTATCAACTGACCCAGATATGATTAATCTTTCTGTGAGATAAGATAACTACTGACTTCTTATAATCAGACAACATATAAAGAGCTGATAAGATAGCGAATAAAAATCAAATCCACAAAGCCATATATGTAATTTAATTTTTGAAAAAGGTTACCCACCTATGGAAGGTCTGTATACTCAAAAAGTGATTTTGTTCAGTATTTTAGACTGCTTACAATAATTTAATGCACGCGAGAATTACGTTTGATAAAAATAATCACACTGAATTGATCTTCTTTGCAAATTCGGTATACTATCGCATAACAAATATACTTCAAACATATCGCTTTATGTTCTAGATTTTGCGGGCGTATCTTCAACTATACGCCCCTGATTTTTAGTCGATAACGGAACTACGAAATGAGTTTTTATTTCCGTTTCATTATATAATCACAAGCGAGATAAGTCGATGGCCATAAATGATTTTACTAATTAGTCGCTAGTATCATAAAAAATGTGCCCACCCCTGGTATAGATAGATGTATGTGAGAATATAATTTTATGACATATGCCTCTTCAATTGCATAATTATTATAATTTTTAATCTTTATGTTAATACTGTTATTGTTGCCATTTCCCTATTACCTTAAGCATCGATAATAATGTAACCATAATTGCAAATTTATTGAATCGGTTATACAATATTTACTTTAGATTCAATAAACAAACGTTATAAAATAAATTGAATCGATGTACAGACAGTTAATATTGTTATAATTAGTAATTAATGTAAATAACATGAATGTTTACTTTCGGATGTTGTTAATTATGTGTTTAATAAATTTGATGTTGATATAATAAATATGAAATGATAATCAATAGCTAAACTTGATAAATATATTGGTACTGAGTAATATTTTTGATAACAGTTCAAAATCAGAAGTAAATATGTGAATAACCTTTAATGTTGATCAATTGAGACTAAGGACTGCAATAGCAGTCGAAAATATCAATACCGGTAAAGCAAAACCGATTAAATAAATCAAAAAACAAAATAAGGTTTACTGAGAACGTGATACTGGGCGAATTCATCATACCGTAAAAAAACACTCTTTTGTATTTATTCTACAACTATTTTTAAGGATCAAAAACCGGCTTCGCTTATCACTCATTTTATCAAATGGTGAAATAGGTACTAAACCTAATACATAATTGGTTTGATTGGGCAGAATTTATTTATTTATTTAATTAACATTGCACAAGGTTGACAAATTATAAATTTAAAACTTTTACAATGGAGAGAAAAAAATAGAACAATTTAATATTAAAAGCAGTAGAAAAAAAATGCCAAGGAAGTCAAAATAATCAGGAAAATTCAGATTCACATTCTCAAGAATGGTGGAATTTTCATTTTGGCCTCGTATAAGACGAAAGAAATATATGGCCAGATACATTTCTCTTCGAACGTTAAAGTTATTGAAGTTAAGCATGCCTAAGAGAAAGTCAGTTGGATAAAGCCATGGGTAATATACATACACCCTCATATAGAGATGTCTCAAATTTCTTCTGAATCTTCTCCACCATAAGGGTATATTTCGAGCATCTTTTGGACTAAACAATTGACCCACTCTCAAGTCTGCTTCAAACCGAAGCGTTGTACATTAATATTAGAATTTTAACTCCCGAAAAGACTCTGGTGGTACGGATGATAAAGCCCATCATTTGTAATGCTTTTTTGCAAGTAATCTTAATGTGATTATTGAATGTTAGTTTGCTTTCGAATGGATATATCGAGCTTCAAATTTTTGACAGTATGCAACTTTGTACTCAGTTTATTTTTCATAACAAAAGATATCTTTTAGAGGATATACCCGCTAAGTAAAAATGAAATAATACAAATCAAACAAAAGATGAAAATAAAAATTTCAGATAGATATTTTTTATGAAATTAATATTTGAAATATCTTGGACAAGTTGCCATTCATAATAAGAAATGCATAAAAATGACAGTCGACCTTTTAAACGTATTTAACTCAACCCAATTATGGAATTAGCACGAAAGGGTGTTTAATTATTTTTTGAAATAATGCCTTTAAAAGTGATATACCGAAACCATAAACGGGTGATTTTCAAATATAGCTTACGGATTATTAAAAAAATAGACTAGTATATCACTATATTTACCGCTGCTAACACATTGATTATCGCATCCAGAATATAGAAATAGCTGGCGTTCATAGGACAACCTTCGAAATCTTATAAGCGACACTTTTTTAAGCATCTGTTTGTCAGTGGTAAATTGATTTCAGATCTTTTTGACGTGAATACGCCTTCGAAAATGCTTCCATAGGGAGGCAATTCAAAAAAAAAAGAATGATGACAAAATCGGGGGATACAGTTTGGTGTTGCAGCTTTATATATATCGTTGCTATTCAAAATTTAACTGCACCACTGGATAGCTAAAAAATCAAAGAATTTATAGAGCTATGTAAAGACTGTGATACATTGCGCGGGGCGGAGGGGAAAGCGCCGCTATTTTGAAGTCATTTTACTGCGTATCGAGATTTTTATTTACTTTATCTTTTGACTCGAAGAAGTTGCGATGTTCGTTCAAAATTCAATCGTTAGCTCTTGACAAAATCTATCGATTATAGATGAGAGATAGAGATAATAGATTAAAGAAAACATGTATAATTAGGTTTTAAAATGTAGAAAAATATATCAAAAATATATTATGAAGGGCTATACCTGTAAATAAGCCAAATCGAAATAAAGATATCGTACACGATTGGAAACGGCTTCTCAAGAGCAATCGAATAGTACCATTAAAACACCATATGACCGAGTCAAGCAGTGCCGGGAACGTAAAAATGGAGCGTTATATCACCTATTACTACACGTATTCACGTACAACACACAGCCATGTCCATGACACAGCCACACCCTTTTTTTTCAAGATTGAGCTTAGGAGTCCAAGTATAAAAAGAAAGCAAGTCGAATTAACATATTTTTATATATGAAAGAGAGAATTATTAATTAATTTGGCATTTACTTGGTATAACTCCATTTATAACAGATTAAAAATAAAAAAGTATTTTAGTTCTACAGTTTTTAATAATTGTATGTGTGAATAGCTATTTCGGCATGCGCCATCGTCAGAACTATCTGTTTAAAGAGAGAAATTTTGGTTTTTAATTGTTCATGTAAATTCATGAAAAGGTTTTCAAAATAAAGACGTTTTAGTGAAATATTTTATATTTTATGGAAAAAAAAACATTACATACATATAAACAGACCACAGTGAGTTTGGGAAAAGATACCCTATCAAAGAAATTAACGAATCCGTAATCACTATTGCATTACATGTATTTTTATGAAAAAAATACATTTTTTCTGGGTTAAAATAGTGATCACGTACATAAAAATATATGGAATATGTAGAAAAATCAACACACTGGCTCATTGGATTGAATGAAAGCCGATATATCAGCTCGAGGGTATAAAAAGGGTAAAAAAGAGTTTAAAAAGTTTTCCAGTATGTGAGAAAAACGAGCGACTTTCAATTCTCATCGAACACATGTTAAACTCTTTTTTTTCTTGTGTGACATTTTGTGTTTTTTTAGGTTGTTTGTCTGGTTTGTTTCATATTTACATTGGTCACATTTGAAAGGCTTCTCACCAGTGTGTAACATTTTATGCTTTTTGAGATTTCCAGGATGGGCAGATTTATAATTGCATTGGTCGCATTTGAAAGGCTTTTCTCCAGCGTGTAACCTTCTATGATAATTGAAGTAACCAAAATGAGCACATTTATAGTTGCATTTGTCACACTTGAAAGGCTTTTCTCCTGTGTGCGACGTCTTATGTAATCTGAGATCACCAGAATAGGCAGATTTATAATAGCATTGGTCACATTTGAAGGGCTTTTCGACAGTGTTGAAAATTTTATGGCTTTTGAGATGACCAGCATGGGCAGTTTTAAAATTGCATTTCGCACGTTTAAAGAGCTTTTGTCTAGTTAGTAATACCTTGTGATTTTTAGGATCATGAGGATGGGTTGATTTATAATTGCATTGGTAACACTTGAAAGGTCTTTCACCCGTGTGTGTTATTTCATGTCTTTTTAAATTATTTGATTGAGCAGTTTTATAACTGCATTGGTCACACTTGAAAGCCTTTTCTCCAGTGTGTGACATTTTGTGCCTTTTTAAGTTACTTGATTTTGCAGCTTCATAATTGCATTGGTCGCAGTTGTAAGGCTTCATTCCTTCGGATTGAATTATTGAACGTCCCTGTAAGGATATAGAAGGGACAGTTTAAGAATTGCATTGATCATATTCAAACAGCCCTTTTCTTTTAAATTAGTACAAACACAAGATCGTATTTTCTTATATTAAAAAAGGTCAAGACCTGCTAAAGGCGATCTTTGCCATCAGTTGACTAATATGTTGAATATGATCTATGTTTGGGTAAATAAGATTGGTCACTTATACTAAGATA
Organism: Himalopsyche tibetana; assembly: GCA_030503985.1. Classification (NCBI taxonomy): domain Eukaryota; kingdom Metazoa; phylum Arthropoda; class Insecta; order Trichoptera; family Rhyacophilidae; genus Himalopsyche; species Himalopsyche tibetana. The sequence continues at coordinate 182,665 of JAPJYX010000043.1, forward strand.
ATAATGATATGAAAATTCTTAAAAGAACTAAAAAAACAAACCCCAAAACCACCGACAAAGGTTCAAGCCGGTTGACACAATTTTATCAAGTACACCACTGGATATTACTATGCTCTTCTAAGGGTCTCCATTCATGATCATTCCGAAATGCAAAACTGTCGGGTAATAAACCGATTAAATGTGACTTTAATCGTTTGGGTGATGGCAAGATTTTTCGACACCATTGACGAGAGAAACCCATCATTCCAACGCGTAACCAAATAAAAACACTCTTAATAAGTAAACTGCCGTGGTCTGCATTTTGGCTAATTTTAGTTATGAATGAAGCTTATACAATTTCATGTTTTCCATCGTCGGAGAAAACTGCGGTTTTATTTGAAATATATTTCACGAGACATCCAAAATTTCATTATAGTTTCAAATACAATGACTAGAAATTGCAAATATAGCACTCCAGTAACAACAATATCCGGAATAAGTACAAAAGTGTTCCATTGATTGTTTCAAAATGTCATGATTATTATTTCCAATTGCAAACAAACAGCAATGATGACCTCGGAAATACAAATTATATTAAATTTGCAGAAATCTTTGGAAAAATACATTCTTGCTACTAAATCCTCTTGAAATTCATGCATTTGAGCTCCCGTTTCATTTGAAATCGATATTGATATACATAATTAAACATTATATTAAAGACTTCTGTTTATATGACATTATTTAATACAAATTTCAGTCAAATGTGAAACTACTCTGATCGATGAGGTATATAATTAGCTGACTTCTCGATTTTATTTGATTTTCCATTATGATTAAGCATATGTAATCAGCTCGAAGGAATGTTTTGTTCCTTGAAAAAATAATAAATTTTACATACGACAACTCACCTAAATAATAGCGAAAATCGCCAATGTCAACACACTTCAGCAGTCATAAATATGCTATTTTACGTTTTGTTTGGCGCCATTTACATGACTTATTGTTTTTACCTTCCAGGGGTGTACTTAAGTAAAATTGGTTATATTAAATATTATGAATATATTATGTGTCGAGTCAAATTTGTTTTAATATTTTTTTAGACAAAAAATCAATTTATTTTAAGATTATTTATCTAGCTTGTAGTGTAAGTGCACTGCATTTATTATAGTAAAGTAGCACATAAGGCATTATTATTGGTTTATATTATGCATGGCTCATACATAATATAAACTCATACAGTATGGGTATAATAAATACCCTAAAAAATAATGAATCACTCTTTTGTTCTTATTCTAAACTTAATCAAAACAGGTTTCAAGATTTCACCGCGAGCATTTTCAACTTAAAAAATCATATACAAGTCGAAAATGCTCGTGATGACTTGAACAGGTCCTGATAAAAATAAATTAATTGTGAAATAAGCACAAAATAGTGTTCAGTAAAATCAGCATGGTATAATGCATTTATTTTTCGGTTTACATATGAAAAGGTCATTAAAATTATATTGCACCCGAGGCCCCTCAATTGCTTCATTCACCACTGGATACACGCATAAAAAATGGCATTTGCATTATACCATGCTGATTTTATAATATTGTTGTTTCGCAAAAAAAAAATGAAACATAATGAAATCACTCGACTCAATAGTTTCGCAGTATCGTTTTTTTGCAATATGGAATAATAATATAAACACGCCAAACCGAATTGCCGAGATTGGCGACTGATTCCCTCACACCTTTTATCGGTATTATACATAGTTGCATACAAAATGTGACTCGTGCATTAAATTATCTACTCCATTTCAAACCAGTCGTCGTGCTGTCTGCTTGTGTCTGTGTATTGTGTCGTAGTTTAGTTTCATCATGGAAGACGAGCTCCTCCTTATTTCAACGGCTGTTTGTCTGTTTGCTAAAAATAAGCGGCCAAAAAAACAATGGATGAAAAAATGGCTGCGTGAGCGAAAATTTCTCTCACATGTAAATTTATTAAACGAATTAACCCTTGAGCCCTCCGATTGGAGGAATTATATTAGGATGGACGAAGAAACATATTTTAAACTTCTACGTATGGTGACACCTCTAATACAAAAACAAGACACAAACATGCGGAAAAGCATCAGTGCCCACGAGAGACTAGCTGCAACCCTTCGCTTTCTCGCGTCAGGAATGACCTATGAAGAACTGAAATACGTCACTGCAATATCTCCCCAGCGTCTGGGTGTCATCATTCCTGAAACCTGCTTGGCAATAATGAAATGTCTCTTAAACAACTACATGAAGGTGAGCTATTTAACAACTAGTTTTCTAACGCATTAAATATACAGTCATATATAAATCCATATAAAGAAAAAACACAATATCAATCAATTTTTAGCATATAAAAAGATGGAAAGGATAAAATAAAAAGGTTTAAAAAACGACACGATGTAATTAACTCAATTTAATGATCACTCTGAGTACAATCAGTTTACTCTTCCTCTTGAACACAGTTCAAAGAATTCATGTATGAATTACATATAGGGTTTTGGATGCCAGTAGGATTCGGGTAGGTCATTTGGGAGTACAAATCATCTGTAACAATCTTTGACGATAAATTGAGGGTATTGATTTCGGCATAAAACATGACATCGCTTATAAGCTTTTGGCATATGACTACCATTCTTGGAGGCAGAGAGCGCATTTTGTCGGCAACGTACTCCCCAAATGTACCATGCTGTTTTGGTGGTGTTTCAGTAGTTTGCAGAGGTTGATCAATTCGTCTTGCTAGTTTGTCCAAAACTTGGTCCGCTTTCGATATGGGCCTTTTAAAACTTCTCGAGGCCGGGCTAGGAGTTGATTGATTAAACGACGAAGCCTGGGTGACGTTCAAAGATTCTTCACGGTTATCCTGCAAATGAATATACATTTTTTCTTAATTGGAATAACGTTTCATTACATTTCAGTGAAAAGTTATTTTTATTAATTTTAATTCCCTATTTTAAGCTAACATAACATTTTTGTTTCAGATGCCTAATACTCAAGAGGAGTGGATAAAAATAGCGAAAGACTTTGAGGATAAATGGAATTTTCCCAATTGTTTGGGAGCAGTGGATGGAAAGCATATCAGAATAATGGCACCACCGAGAAGTGGATCTTTTTTCTGGAATTATAAAAAATTTCACAGTATGGTATTGATGGCTTGTGCTAATGCTAACTATGAGTTTATTTGGTGTGATTTCGGAACAAACGGCCGGGTTTCAGATGGTGGGGTTCTCAAAAACACTGCGTTCTATGAAAAATTAATCAAAAGTGAACTGGGTATTCCACCACCACAACCAACTACAACTTCGACGACTCCCTTGCCATTTGTGTTCGTGGGAGACGAAGCATTTAGTCTCCGACAAGATTTCATGAAACCATTCAATCAAAGAATGTTGAACCCAGAAAGACAAATTTTTAATTACAGACTGTCACGTGCTAGAAGAATTGTCGAAAATGTTTTTGGAATATTAGCTAATCGGTTTCGAATTTTTCACACCGCTATAAACCTGGATTTACATCGGATTGAGATCATGGTTCTAACTTGCTGTGTACTACATAATTTTCTTCGCAAAACCTGCTCTCGTTATTTATTGGAAGAGGACATGGTAGGATCAAATTTAAGACCCTCGTTAGTTCCATTGGAGAATATTCCTCGTAACTTCAATGCACAAGCAAAATTGGTGAGGGAAATGTATGTTGATTTTTTCAATGGGGAAGGGGCGGTTGACTGGCAAAATGATAAAGTCAATAATTAATTTAAACATTTTTACATTATCGCTAACATACCATTGAGTTGTGATTCAATATTAAAATTAAAACGTTTCTGGGTACAATCGCAATAGACGTACATCAAAAAGTGCATACTCTATTCGAACGGAGTTCATTTTGCTTCCTAAAAAACGCCCCACTTCCCCGCAAACAAAAAAAACCTCTCTTTACAATAATATATTGTTAGAGAAGTGAATTTCATAATTTAATAAATTTAACATTCATTTAAAATGCGAACAATATCTTTAAAAAATGATCTTATTCTCGTTAGATAGAAATCTAAAAATCTAAAATATTTATATTATCGAATTGAATTATATCAGTAGTACATAATTAGTTGCAGTATAAAATGAATTGTAAACGAAAAATTCAAAATTTATATGATATCAGTTTAACTACTTACTTCCACCATGGATTATTTGTCAAAGAAAATATGTATATCGGAAAAAATATTCAAAAATCTGCTGTATTGTAATAGGGTCGATATTTTTGATTATATTGAAAAGAAATATCATTCATATATGTATTTAATATTGAAAATTCACATACACAGTATGTTTACATACTTTTGTTATCTTACTGATACTCATATATGAGGGTATTACTTGCAAACACAGCTTATTCTAAAATGGTTAAAAAAAATGAAACTTGAATATCATTTTGAAAAACTATGTTCATTTTAAAAGTTTTTAAGTCGTACATTACTTTGGAATGATATTTTGGATGTTGTCAAGTTATTTTTGCGACTGATTTCTAAAAATACTTTCAACAATTATTTTTATCTACTAAATTACATTCATGGTTCATGTTTCAACAACTTTGGATAAGCTGGGTTCGCAGGTAATACCTTCATATTATACGTTCACTTTATAAATGCAAACAATGTCATTATCAATGTCAAATCAAACATAATTTATCAAATTATAATTGCAACATGAGAATTTAATAAATAATTTCAAGTAAGTCAAGACTATATTCGATTACTGAATGCGTGACGATATATTTAAATACGTATGATACCGTTTAAAACGAATGTACCCGTTTCTGCACTGTTTTGTAAAATAAAATGTTTAAGTCCTTTGTATTGTAAGTTCTTATTATGAAATAATACCTCCTCATCCCCAAAAGGCATGTTATCCATTACGGACCATGCTGTATGCGATCGTCGAGGCACTTCCTGGTCCTCCAAAAATAGAAATTGCTCGTAGTACCAAAGTCTCGGTTCATAAATCTGACCAGATCCCGCACCAGATCGATCAGATGCTCTTACCTACAAAAAAAACAAAAGGAAGGGATAAAAATGGATTTTAAAAATTTCGAGCTATTTCCATTTGTGGAATGAATTAAATAATTGTTGTTAAGATTTTAAATAAATAAACCACTGAAAGCACTTGAAATATCAGACAAAGAGTAGGAGAGAAAAATAATGAAGATTTTAATAAATAAATCCTTTTAATTCGAAATACTTCGTGTTTTCAAACTATTATTTTGACATGAAGATAGGTATGTATTAAAATATTGGGCATTTTTTTTACATTGCATAAATACCTACCTGTATACGGAATTGTATTGCCAGCAATTTTCAGAAAAAAAAATCACTGTTTATGGTGTAGACTGCATTCTGTAAATACGCTATTTTTGGCGACAATAATTTATTACCATTGGTGTATGAACTAAGTTTCAAAAATATGTAGGTATATTTGTAATGTCAAAATGATAATTACGAAGTTGTTATAGTAAGTAGAAATGAAAATATTTTCTGTTGAAATATAGCTTGAACATAAAAATGTATTTCTTATCAAACTGATATCATATGATTACTAATCACTATTTTTTAAAATTATGTCCGCTCCCAATGTAGAGCATATGGACTCCTTATTTAGTTAATCTCAACCGAAGAGTTTCTTCGAGAACTGTTTGTTGTTCAGTTGCTCGACCACTTTTTTTTCCAAATATAGTAGGGATAGAAAGATATGGTAGAATTAGTGGATAGCTAATCGTTCTCGATACGCCCCGTTTTGTATAATAGTATGAGTGGTAGGGGGAATACGTTCATGCTTTCGTACAGAAATCCATAAGCTGATTGAAAGATCAATCAATAACCAGTGACATCTTATTCTAAGTCAACGATGTTGACTACTCGACCACGCAGGTTATTATCAGGATCATTATTGGTGTATAATAGATTTGAACAATAATTTATTGAGTTTCATTTACACTTTATTCAAAAAGCTCTCGTTCATTATTAGTATTGATTTAAATTAACGGAAAGCACTACAACTTTCCGAAAGAAGCATTCGTACTAGTTGGAAATATTGACTGCTGATTAGAGGAGAATAAGAAACTTTGCTATTATTAGAACATCACCCTTAAATATAAAGTTTAATTTCTTGTTAATCGCCATTACACAATAATGTATATTATGACGATAATATACAGCATCGAAATTCAGATCACATTACATGTCATAAAAATGATAAAAACAATTGTAATTGGTGTGATTTTATCAATATTATTAATAATATATAAATAAAGAACTTGATTACACTTGTACACTTACAATGACATTTAAGTGTATAATCATAAAAATCTGATTAGAAAATAATTCAACAGCAAGCGATTTAATTCAACGGAATCATTTACTTACTTTGTTCATCTCTTTTCGGAAAGCGCCACGCATAGAGTTAAGTTTTTTCAAAACCATGTCTCTTGTGGCCTCAGGATCTTTTTGTTTGAATAACTGCACCAGTTGATCCAAGGCACTATTCCTCCTATGTTTATCATGGTAGTGAGGGTCAACTGATCTCCATAAACAAGGAAGATCTCGATATAGCTCAATTACTTGGGTCACAAATTCTCGACCACCAGCCATTATTAACATATATCTGACACTGGAAAAAAAATGTATTATCCCTGAAGGCTGTTGGTGATACACTGGTCCAATTATCGAGAAGTTTCGGTTAAAACAATTAGAAAAAAACAAAAAGATTTCCACTGGGGTACAATAATGCGCGTTAGGTAGGGTTGTCAAATCTCTTACAAGTCAAACCGGGACATTTGTTCGATTTGCCAATCAGCGTGACTCGTTTTTTTTTTAGCTCTTCCTAGGCTTTCGAATCCAATATCCCAAGATTTACTGACTTTCCCAAATAGTCAGCGTGGCTCATAAATTGGGACAGGAGACTTAAAACTGGTGAACGTCCCGATTAATCGGGACGTCTGACAACCCTAGCGTTAGGTGACGTCTGTTCTAGGGTATCCAATCCCGAAGCCTTTTTCCAATCCCGGGATTTCGGGATTGATTTATTTTGAATCCCGGTGAGATTTTCTCACCGAGGAATTTGAAATCCTCAATTTGCTATACTTTTTCCCGGAATCTCACAGAAACTCGTTTTTTTTTTTTAGCTCACCGAGGAATTTGAAATCTCCGATTTGCCAATTTCGTGTAAATTTCGAGAATTTGCTCAAAATTTCTCAATCCCGAAATCCCGGGATCGCAGCCATCTCAATCCCGGAATGCCCTAGTCTGTTCGTTATACCTTCTGTTGTTTTCATAAGAAATATTATTTGTATGTACTAATTTCACATTATTTTAATAAAGATTGTGACCGGCTTCGTTACACAATATAAAATTAAGAATTTTTTTAAGATTAACTTACTGTTGAACCTTCAATTATTTACTCACAGAATGATTGTATCTTTTTGCATTATGCAAATATTTATTAATATATACGTCCAATTCTGATGGAATAGATTTACTAGAACTTGATTATAGAGTACAAGAATTGTATATTAAATATTGTTTTATAATATACTTGCAATTCAAACTACATATTATTTAATTTTAAAAAGTATATACATATACCTACATTTGGACGTGGTGAACTTCCGAACTGTTCGAAATCCTGTCATTCTGCAAAATATTTTGATTTGTTTTGTTTTCTTTGTAATTTTACCATTTCATGTTGTGTTTGTGACATCATTTAGTTAAAAAGGGGCAATTTAGAGGTAAGTTATTATCGTTTGACTTCTTCGAATATCCAAATTTCGGCGACCAACGAACATTATTCACTCGATTTTGACTTTAATGGTCTTGGTTTATAGCATGAGCTGAACTTTTAATGGGAAAATATCATTTTTCGGGCTCGTCAGTGTTCACCATAAGCGAGAAGGCACGATATGGATAATAAAAACTGAATGCAGTAGCACATACACATTATATTCTTTATGCCCACTATTAATTATCAGGTCAGTCATTTGTTATTCACGTTAAGTGATCCAACGTCTGTCTAAAAATGAAGTTGAAAAATTCTAAATAGAGATTTAATATACACAAAAATATACGAAAAGTGTTTGTTACGTAGTCACTCAACCTCTGTTTTTTCAAATATAGTAGTGGAAATAGATGAATAACGCTAGGACGGGACTAGCAGTTTGCAGTTCATAAATAATCGGTAAGGGTAGAAGGAAGTTTTGAAACAAACACCAATAGAAATCGATCAAAGGAATTCCGTTCGTCCTGGGACTCGATCCGGTAAGATTCGGAACGCAAGTCCCACAAAGCCTACCACTAATTAATTAATTTGTTTTCCTTAAAAATTCACTGCACTTTTTAACTCTTGCGGCTCGGAGACTTGAAAAATACTTCTCATCCGATGGGTCGTTAAGGGATCTTCATTATTGGCCTTATTTTTTATGAATTTCAACAAAACAATAGTCTCGAGGCTTTAAAATATATCTTTGCATCATTCCTTTTACATTTTTTTTTTTAAAAATCCGTGGTTTTTTAATAAATAATCATATTTTAAGTTGCGCGTAAAAAAGACGTCATCCCAGCACACATATGAAATTGCAACTGACGCGTTTAGCTCAGCTATCTTACGAACGATCGCCTATCGCGGGCGCTTATCGCCTTATCGCGTATTTATATAAACATTTAAAGGTCGAAAAACCTATGATATAAGAAAACCTTAATTATAAACATTGTGGGTATTGGGGTCGCATTTCTTGAGCTTAAAACTGGAAAAGTTAACAATCTCTTATGGGATTCATTTCAAGTAAAAAAATTACAATTTAAAAAACCTTTCTTGACTGGTCATGTCTTTAATGTTGTATTGTTTTTTTTGTACTTTAAGTGCCTCGTGTTTGATGTCAATAGAATGTTCCTCATTATTATTATGTTGACTATCGCTGTCATAGGAGTTGTCAATTGCATTCGAAGACGCGAATGCATTTTTCGGTTCTTCTTTGATATCCATTAGATAGATATGAACACCGTAGACTAGTATACCCGAGCTCGTTTTAAAAAACATTGCCATAGACAATGACGCTTATCAAATTCTTAGATAGAAAATTAAATTGATGCGTTATCAACTATAATGAACAAACATTGTTGGTTTATAGCACAGTTTATTTGTCTACGTTTCATTGATTTAAATTCATGCAATTCTAATTAATGAACGAATAAAAAGACTTTTTATGAGACAAAGTTAATTTTATTTAAAAAAATACTCAATTCCAATTATTTTAATTTGCAGTCCATATTTAAAAAACATGGATGAATTATCAGTAAAAAAATTAATATTTTTACATAATTTCATAGCTCTGTTACTATTATTTTAGATCTAAACATACATTGAATTAATTGTCTATGCTAGAATGAAAAAGCATTAAGCAATATTGTCTATGGTAGTTCTAGTATACTGTCTGTGGGTAGTACTATACGTTATAAAGCTTATTCTTTGATTTCAATTGACTGAATCAAAATTCTCTTCAAAATGGATATCAAAACAGAACCAGACGATGAATCACTGTCGACATATGCATCAGAGAACGCGTATCATTGCGATAGTCGGCCAAACAATGTAAATGCTATCTGGAATGAGCAACAGTCGATTGACATCAATGTCCAGACGCCCGTTAAGCAGGAAGAAACTGTTGACGAAACAGATCACCTTGAGACTAACAAGGTAATTCTAGAGCATAATTCAGTCGCTCAGATCTTTTAAAATCAAATAAAACATTGTTATAGTTGTAACGTGGTTAACACGTGTAGCCATTACGCATGCTTATTGAGGTTATGACCGTCGAGTTTTCTTTGAACGCAAAGCTTGTCGTTAAGTAATTTTTAACGCGCGTTCAAATTAATACTTGCAACTAGTTTGTATGTTTATGTATATTAAAGATCTGTCTTGAAAAGAAGCATTTTTTAGGCTAAGATTAACCGGCTATTATAGCTTCTGCTTCTGAAGTAATGTTCAACTTTCACTTCTTAGCGATTGCAACTCAATTTTAAACGTCACTTATTTAACCAGGGGTGTCCAACTGAAATCATCCAAAGGGCAAAATTAAATATTACATGTCTGATGTGTCACTCTTTTCCAGATTTCCGATTTTTGTGTCATACTATAATAACAGCCGTCTCATTCTGCCCGTTCGATACAATATTAATGGCCTACATTTGTTCTGTTTTTACCAGGTGTACGGTACTGTCAAAAAAAATGTGAAATATAGAAAGTAGTAAACCTCAAAAGCTTCAATTAGGTCCTAAACTAAGCGAAGTAATTTTTTGTCTTCTTTGTTTATTAGAAGGGTTTGCGTTGAAGTCCGTGCAAAATGAATAATAGATTATATATATCATCTGGACCTAATCAATAAATGTTTTAAATCCTAGACATTCAACGGAGATGAAAAAAACTTATTGGCACACCACCAACCTATATCAAATATTTTTTTTTTATTTTCATGTCCGCTTCCTATGCGAAACACAAAGCTTCAGTTTGAAGGTATCTCGTTTGTTTGTCTTCTGAAGTTTGTCTACGTTTTTTTTTTTACCATGTCCGCTGCCAATGTAGAGCATATGGTCTCCTTATAGAGTATATCTCAACAGAAGTGTTTCTACGAGAACTGCTTGTTGCTCAGTTGCTCCACCCTTCTTTTTCTAAAGAGTATAGGAATGGAAAGAAGTATGGGGCTAGGACAGGACTAGTGGTTAGCTTATTGCTCTCCATAAGTCCCGTTCATAGGATAGGATGGGTGGGAGGGGGAAATTTAAGACATCACATACATCCATGCCTTCGAACAGAAATTCATAAATTGATTGAAAAATCAATTTATAAAACTGTCCGTAATAAGATTCAAACCCGTGACCTCCGTAGCCGAAGCCAACGACGTTGACCACTCGACCACACAAGCGGCAAGGTCTAGGTTAGAGAAGGTTGAAGAAAGCCAGGAAAGAACTAGTGGTAAAATAATCTTTCTCTAACCTTAAGAATCGGAAGGGTGGGAGAGAATTTAAAATATCAATGCATTCGAATAAAAATCGATAAACATATTGAAAAAAATGCTGTTTGTGCTAGAACTACAACCCATGACAAATGATACGATATTTTGTTTTCTTTTTGTTTCAGTTTGAAACTAGTAATACCGATTCTGAAGATCCTTTCAAACCTCAACCGATGACTTTGTTTCAGAATGATTCATCTCTGACACCTGATTTAAACTTACTGCAAATGAAAAATGAACGTTTACCGCAAGAGGTAGACGTTGTAATAATGCTTGAGATATGTGTTTTCTATGAGCACAATTTTGTATGCAGCGTATGCTTTGATACTTTCCCATCAGCGCGTTTACTTCAACAGCACGTGATTTTTCATAGAAAAGCGAAGTTTCATTTGGAAACCAGGTTCGTAGACTATTAGGCTCATAAGTTATCCATCATTTAAGCAATCACACATATTTGTCATATGTCATTTAAATTTAATGAAAGCAGATTGACATTTGCATGAACACGTTTTTGCCTTTGCACTCATATTAGATTTACCAAATTAGGGTTGCTAGATTTCTAGCAATTCAATCCGAGACACATGTCCGATTTGTCCGAGACTTTCGATTACCAATTTCCCCAAGTATACAGCTTGAACAGTAGCGGCCGTTCAATGTGAAATTTGATCAATGCACCCCTTGTATATGCAGGGGTGGCTATATTTTTTTTAATAATATTCAAAATAACATTTGTATCATTCTCTCATTTTACATTCAATAAAATAAAATATTATTCTCTAAAATATTTATTATATACAATAAATTCATTAAGCCATAGTCAATGAAAATAACTAAATTTAATTCAACATACATTGTTTTTGTTTTCATGTAACAATTAAGAGTGAAACTTGAAGGCGATTTGTCAATAGAACCGGACAATGACTCGGTGACATCAAACAACGCTGATAACTCCTGCTGCATTAATATGAATGAAAAACAATCCATTGACATCAAACACGAGCCACTGGCGAATCACGAAGGCGCAATCGACGATCAAGATCAACACGACTCCCAAAAGGTAATCTTTACGTTAACAGTAAATCAAATGGAATATTATAATTATTTTCACAAAAAAGTCACCATATTTAATGAATGCTGGAAGTTAAACTTTGTTTTATCAAATGCATGTCAATTAATATTGAGTTTACTTTTCAGTTTCAAAATACCAATCTTACCTGTCCAGGAATAAGTGACCCGAATCCTAAAAGCTTCTCTCGGAATCAACTTGCTTCGACGCGTTTTATCAACGAACAATCTTTTCAAGGAGAAATTTTACAGCGCGAAGTTGAAGCTGTTGTATTGATGAAAAATGGCGTGTTTTACAGGCGAAATTTCGTATGCAGCGTTTGCTTGGATATATTCCCATCGCTATATTTACTCAATCGACATTTGACTCTTCATGGGACATCAAAATCCGATGGACAAAGGTTTGCTTAGATTAAAAGTTCAAAAAGCATAAAAATATAGTTGGCAATTTTTCCTTTCATCGATTTCAAACATTAACTGTTGAGATGTGATGAAGTAAGCCTCAGATTTGCGCTTATTAAAAATCACAGCCTAGAGTCTAGACCAGGCGTGGGGAACCTGTGACTTTCTGGCTACTCTGGTGCGACCTTCTGGCTTATTCTGTAATTCTCTAAAATTTTGTTAATTCGTAAATTCCTAAGATTTTGGAATAAAAATTCCTGGAAGACTTTAAACAAAAAAGGTCCCACGCTGGTAATTTTGGAAAATTTGCAATTTTTTTAGCTTGAGAAATTAGCATGAAACTGTTTTCGGGCAAAGATTCCCGAGTCAAAGTTTACTGCGGCCTTATGTCGAATCAGAAAAATGAATGCGGCCCATAAAACAAAAAGGCTCCCTACCCCTGGTCTTGATAAAACTGTTTTATTTTGAATTTGCGAACGCATCTTTTTTTCATCTTTCGTTCCCTTTATGAAGGATAGCTTATAGTTCTCAACTTTATAGTTCCTGTTTCCCGCCAATCGCTTTGCTTTCCCCCATAACAACCAGCATCATTCAACGCTGCAGAGTTCATCCTATGGAAATGACCCGACGGTCGTCCAAGGCTCCGGATCCACCAGTCGGTAGAAAAGGCACCCAGAATAAAGGCTTTCCGGAGGCCTCCGCAGAATTTAACCCAGCCAGTTTCAACGTTTCTCTTTAACCATGACTTGACGATGTCTTGTTTTTTCCGTTCACTTAACTAATGTTTCCTCACAAAACCAAACGCTCTTCACCGAATACCTGAGGCAAGTATCTGGTCTCGCCAAGCCTTTGTCAAAACTCAGTTAATGCAAGCATTGAACAATTGGCAATTGATTTAAGTCGTGTACAGCTGTGCTTCCCAGACAATTTGCACTTTTTTCTTTTGCTCCACCTTTCATTTGTCACAGATTTTTCATATTAACCTAATTTCTATCGGATAGTTGATTCAAAAAATGCCTTAACTTGTGTTTACCGGCGTTGTCGTTTGATTTTCGTTAAAATGATTTCCGTTCCCAGTAAGTTTATCAATATATCACAGATGTATATTCTTGGAGAACAGAAAGTTGAGATGGCAGTTTGTGATTAATCTTTTTTTTTTGTTTTAATATAAAATTTCAGTAAGAAGGTTAAAATGCAGATCAAAATTGAGCCAGAACATGAAATTTCTCCATCAAAAAACCTGGATGGTATTAAAAGTCAACAAAATAATATGAATGATATTTTGAATGAAGATCATTCCATCGACATCAAATACGAAGCAGTTGAAGTCCATGAAAACGTAATCCAGCATGAAAATGGTGGTCACCAGTCTAGAAAGGTATAAACAAGACACTTATTAAGGTATCAACAATATAATTGTATCTGATATCTTGTTATATTACGAAATGATTCAATAAATATGAATCTTTTATTGAGAGTGATTCGCTGACGACATATCTCGTCAATTTTACGTACCGAACAAGTGAACAAATTATTTCATCCATATCTTATTTAATTAATAATTGCATATCGACTGTGGAAAAGAAAAAGGACGTAACCCTCTATTTTCCAAAACAGCTTTATTTTCGATTATCACAATGTATACAACTTGACACACATTCTATCAAAAGGATGGAAGCTGAAAATGCCGAACAAGTATATAAATTTAGCTTTTAAGTAAAAAATTGTAAAAAATTAAACCAAGAAAAAACACTGAAATAAAGTTTTTTCCGAGACGATTTCTTTGATGAGACTTAACCCTCATTTCCTTCTAATCGAAAATAGAGGAATCTACTAAAGAAATTGTTCGTCAGTGGTGTATTCCACCATTAATATGTTCGCCATCAACATCGCCTGCTGTGGCATAGCTGGTTCAGCTTGCTGTATCCATCACGCATTCTGGGGTTGATTTGCGGTACTATCACAGTGAATTAAAGAATTATTCAATTCAAAGTTGTGATCGAAGACTGGGTGTTTGTGATGTCGATCCACATTTTTTTCTCTTCTTCCACTAGTCCTGTTGTAGCCTTACCATTCCTTCCCTTCTACTCACTTTGGAACAAAAGAGGTTGAGTGACTTAGTAACAAACAGTTTTCGTAGAAAAAACTTCTGTTGAGATACTTCAATACAATACGAGACAATATATGTAGATAAAAGAATGTTTGATGCTGTGTTCGTTCCTATTTGAAAAACTCTCTATTTCTTTACAGGCAGATAAAAAACTTCCTTCTCAGAGAAAAACTCTCAACTATGACCAATGCTATCATAAAACTGCCCTTATTGGTAATTGGTTTAAATGCGACCGATGCAGTCATAAATCTGCTCGTTCGGCTGACTTAAAAAAACATAAAATGACACACATCGGAGAAAAGCCTTTTGAATGTGACAAATGCAATTATAAAACTGTTTGTTTTGGTAATTTAAAAAAGCATAAAATGATACACACTGGAGAAAAGCCTTTTAAGTGTGACCAATGTAATTACAAAACTGTTAATGCAAGTGGTCTTAAAATGCATAAAATGACACACACTGGAGAAAAACCTTTTGAATGTGACCAATGCAGTTATTAAACTGTGAATTCTTGTAATTTAAAAAGGCATAAAATGTCACACACAGGAGAAAAGCGTTTTAAATGTGACAAATGCAATTATAAAACTGTTTATTCAGGTAATCTCAGAACTCATAAAATGACACACTCCGGAGAAAAGCCTTTTAAATGTGACCTATGCAATCATAAAACTATGAATTCAAATAGTTTAAATAAGCATAAATTGTCACACACTGGAAAAAAGTCTTTTGAATGTGACCAATGCAACTATAAAACGGTGAAATCTAGTAATTTAAAAAGGCATAAGATGTCACACACAGGAGAAAAGACTTTGAAGTGTGACAAATGCAATTATGAAACTGTGAATTCTAGTAATTTAAGAATTCCTAAAATGAGTCACACTGGAGAAAAGCCTTTTAAATTTGAGCAATGCAATAATAAAACTGTGAATTCTACTTCCTTAAAAATGCACAAAATGTCACACACTGGAGAAAAGCCCTTTGAATGTGACCAATGCAATTATAAAACTGTGAATTCTACTTGCTTAAAAATGCAAAAAATGTCACACACTGGAGAAAAGCCTTTTGAATGTGACCGATGCAATTACAAAACTGTGAAATTAAGTGTTTTTAAAATGCATAAAATGTCACACACTGGAAAAAAGCCCTTTGAATGTGACAAATGCATTTATAAAACTGTAAATTCTAGTAATTTAAGAATTCATAAAATGACACACACTGGAGAAAAGCTTTTTGAATGTGAGCAATGCAATTATAAAACTGTTAATTCTACTTGCTTAAAAATGCACAAAATGTCACACACTGGAGACAAGCCCTTTGAATGTGACCAATGCAATTATAAAACTGTGAATTCTTGTAATTTAAAAAGGCATAAAATGTCACACACAGGAGAAAAGCGTTTTAAATGTGACCAATGCAACTATAAAACGGTGAATTCTAGTAATTTAAAAAGGCATAAGATGTCACACACAGGAGAAAAGCCTTTGAAGTGTGACAAATGCAATTATGAAACTGTGAATTCTAGTAATTAAAGAATTCATAAAATGACACACACTAGAGAAAAGCCCTTTGAATGTGACCAATGCAATTATAAAACTGTGAATTCTACTTGCTTAAAAATGCACAAAATGTCACACACTGGAGAAAAGCCTTTTGAATGTGACCGATGCAATTACAAAACTGTTAAATTAAGTGTTCTTAAAATGCATAAAATGTCACACACTGGAAAAAAGCCCTTTGAATGTGACAAATGCATTTATAAAACTGTAAATTCTAGTAATTTAAGAATTCATAAAATGACACACACTGGAGTAAAGCCTTTTGAATGTGAGCAATGCAATTATAAAACTGTGAATTCTACTTGCCTAAAAATGCACAAAATGTCACACACTGGAGAAAAGCCATTGGAATGTGACCAATGCAATTATAAAACTGTGAATTCTTGTAATTTAAAAAGGCATAAAATGTCACACACAGGAGAAAAGCGTTTTAAATGTGACAAATGCAATAACAAAACAATAAATTATCACACACTGGAGAAAAGTCTTTTGAATGTGACCGATGCAATTACAAAACTGTGAAATTTAGTGTTCTAAAAATGCATAAAATGTCACACCCTGGAGAAAAGCCCTTTGAATGTGACCAATGCAACTATAAAACCGTGAATTTTTGTAATCTCAAAAGGCATAAAATGTCACACACTGGCTAGAAGCCCTTCAAAACTTTAAGCTAATCTATATATATAAAAGAAAGTGGGGTTTGTTACACCACGTATATCTTGGCTATAACTTGGCTGATTTTAATGATCTTTGATTTATTAAATTCGTATCCGCCTAGAATAGCAGAATAAGCATTAAAACATCGGAAAAATAACACGTAAAATAAATTATGAAGAAAATAAATGTCTCCATACATTTCGTTTTTTTGAAAAATACAAATGGAACGTGGACATTGTATGACACGTTGTATGCTGTTTTCCAGTAAATCCACTAGGTGGCATTAGTTGCATTTGCATTTGACATTTGTTAGCTAGCTGACGTGCCCCGCAATTTATCATGACTTTTTTTGAGTTTTTATCACTTTTCACTCAGTTTTCGTTACGATTAATCATTCTGGTGTGGAATTCTATACATATTTTTATGGTCCATCTCGAGATTCATGTATAATGGCAGGAACAGTGTATTTTGATTGTGGCGCGATTACTGTGAAATAATATTTAAACGATATTGTGCTTAGACTTCGCGACACTGTAAAACTACAACGAATATACGAAACACACTGCTCATATGATGCATTGCATTTAGTATCAAGTAAAATCACCACCTGGAATGAATGGATAATTGCGCACAAACGCGCATTGGAAGTAATCAATCGAACTATGAAAGATTTGCGCAATGACTCAAGATGTTTTGGGAGCGCACTGATTCTACTCTCTGGTGATTTCCAGCGATTGCTGACTATCTGTAACGGCCGTGTTTTTGTCGACGAATCGAACAGATTGATTTCGTTTCATGCGTTTCTTCATGCGCTGCAGTTTGTGAGTCAAGTTAGGAATGCCAACGCCAGAGTGTGGAATGAACGACGCTTTCAATCGAGCATTGAACCAATCAGTTCGAACGAATGTAACACTGTTGAAGCCCAAACGAAAGGAAGTGTACGATACGTTAATGAAGGTAATTGATGATGGAAATGGTGGCTTATTTTTCCTCGATGCGTTTGGTGGAGCTGGGAAGACATTCCTCATGTCATTGATCATGGCCACTGTTCGTTCGATATAAAATTGCTGTAGCAGTTTCTTCTTCTGGAATAGCGGCCACGTAGATAGAAGAATACCGAACGGCTTATTCAGCGTTGAAATTGCCGTTAAACCTTCAAATCACTGATAAACCGACATGCAAACAGTCAGCAATGGCCAAAGTTTTGGTAGGAAGTAAAATCATCACCTGGGATTAGGGATTCTGAAGTCTCGGGTTTTTCAAAGTCCCGGGACACGAGACGTGATAAAGTCAAAGTCCCGGGACTTGGGACTTTTATTTCCCCTTCAATAAAATTATAAATTTATTAAAATTAAATATTTTTATGTATTTACTAAAAAGGGATGATAACGGTTCATGTATTGAAAAAATAACAATGAATTGGGTAAAATTATGACCGTTACTTCACAAATCACAATACAGCTTTCATACCTCTTTTGTCCTATTGAGACATTGGTAACTTTGTACAATAGTGAAAAACATTTGTAAATAAAACAACATCAGGTATGAACACTTAATTATAATATTTTTTAATTGGTTTTTGCTACAGTTATATTTTTAATACGATTATGAATTGATTTAAACAAATTTCTAATAACATAAATGAAGATATCTTTCTCCCAAACGTTTTTTAATATTTCGATTCAATTAAACTATTTTTTTTTGAGCGTTTTTTACGCAGTTAGACTTTTTTTTTCATGCGTACTTTAAAAGGGCGGCAAAAGTATGCGTTAATTAAAAAAAATACATCTTTTGAACCCATTTATTTATTAATAATAAAAATATTAAATTAATTCAATAATAAAGTCACAACCTCAAATCATACATAGTATGTATTATTTACACAAAAGGTAATATTTTATTCTTGCTTATCAAAATATGCTTTTAAAAATAATAATGAATTTAATGACGAATCAGACAGCCGATTTCTCATCTTTGTAATAAACGTTGTTGCTCATCATCATTGTCAGTCAATGTTGCTTTAATGTTATATATAAAAAATAATCTTTGTTTCCGTTCTCCAGTTGATTTTAAAATCTTAAATTCGTTTAGTCGTTTTGTTTTTAATGGAGAAATCTTTTGTTTTTTTGTAATCTGTCTATTTAATTCTTCTTCCAGTGACAGTTCTGCAATATTTATCTCATCATAGATATTTTTTTCAGATACCTCGATATCTTTTTCCACGGAGAAAAGACGTTGTAGTAAATTATCTCCGTATTTCAAATATATTGTTTTGGAACATTTGTCAAAATCTTTCGTGTACTCTTTTCGAAAATCAATTAGTCCCAGTAGAACGGTTGGTAATAAAATATTTATAAGCCGCCTAGATTTATAACATAATTTTCTAGAAATAACTATTGGTTCCATTATTTCTTGGAATTCTGTGCGATTATCCCATGCTGCAAAAATAGGTAAGCGAACACGTGTTTAAGTTTTTTTTGTATTTCTGCATGTCTCTCTCTACCCATTAAAATGGTTGTTTCGTATTACAATATATAAATAGATGTTATTTAAAACTTCTACAATTATAAATCCAAACAACTGCTTCTTTTCTTATAGATCCCTGTTATATATGCATACTTAATTTTGTTAAAACCCCAGCCTTTAATCCTTAGCCTAAATACAATGATTTTTTTTCAAAACTGATCCCGCGGTTAGACACCAATGTAACTTTATTTTAAATCAAAATTAACTTTTTAGGTCACATTAGCGATTGCTTGCATCCAATTTTTATTTGTTCGAATGGTTTTTTCAAAATTAAAAATGTACAATTTGGCTGTCTTAAGTCCCGGGACTTTGTTGTTAAATGTCCCGGGACTTAAGACAGCAAAAAACCATAAAAGTCCCGGGACGTCTCGACACAGAATCCCTACCTGGGATGAATGCACAATGACGCGCATTGGAAGCACTCAATCGAACTATGAAAGATCTGCGCAATGATTCAAGATATTTTGGAGGCGCAATGATTCTACTATCTGGCGATTTCCACCAAACACTACCAGTCATTCCAAGATCGACCGCTGCCCATGAAATAAACGCTTGCCTGAAATAATCGACTCTGTGGCGCTATGTGAAGAAAATTCAGATGACGACAAACATGCGAGTTGCATTGCGAATTGCATCATTTAAACTTCACAATTCAAAATCAAACCGTTGGTCCACTACATTCTTTCAATTCTATCGACCGTGTAACAAACGAAAACGAAGCAACCAACTATCCAATTGAATTTGTAAACTCATTGGATCTGCCTGGCTTACCACCGCACAATTTTCAACTAAAGGTTGGCTCGGTAGTCATCATGTTTCAAGTTATCAAGTAAACAGAACATTTATTCACTTTTAAGGTGTTCACTGTCAATACTTGGTGAAATGGCATTAAAATAAAACATTTTTAGTACTTTTTCCACATAAAATTTATTTGATCAGGACTGGTTTCACTCATCGCGAGCATTATCAACTGATGATAATGCTCAGATGATAATAACTCAGTTGATAATGCTCGCGATGAGCGAAACCGGTCGTGATCAAATAAATTTTATTTAGTGGAAAAAGTACTAAAAATGTTTTATTATTTTTATTACAACATTTATTGATTCTGAGGCGGCACGAAGTTCGTCGGGTCAGCTAGTAAATTATAATTTAATATATATTGAAGATCTCCCTTGAAAAGTAGCAATTTATTAAATATTACTGTAAAGCTTTTGCCTCTGCCGTAAACTTCAATTTCATTTTCAAAGCAATTGATACTCAATGTAAAACGTCATCAACTAAACCAGGGGTATCCAACTGAAGTCATACAGTGGGCCAGATAAAACATTGCATGTCTGATGTGCCACTTTTCTCTTGATTTCCGATTTTTGTCTTTCGGTGGAATCACAGCCATCTCACTTTAACTCTGTCATCATATTGTCCATGGCAGTGGTTCTTACAGACCCCCAGGGGCCCCTGTGACCACTCAGGGGGTCCGTGGCCGGTCAAAATTAATAATGAAGGCTTTCTGGAACAAAACAGGAAACATATGCTATATAATAAAATATGAAACTATATAAGTGATACCTACATATATGTTGAAATGATATTCCGTAAAAAATGTCTCAAACATTTAATGATTTAAGTTCAGTGTTTTGCGAAAAAAAGTTCGTGGCCCATATACAGTGGAACCTTTCATAACGAGCACCTCTTATCATGTGTAATTCCCACAACGAGCAAAACAGATTGTGAAAAAAATACTGCCTTAACGAACGATGATTGCCTCAAGATGAATGACAAAGCGTGGGAAGAGGTTACCAAGAGGACCCTCAATTCTGCTTCTAAGAAGTTTTGGGCAGAGAGCGTTGTCAAATGTGATTTTGAGGACCTGTGGAGTCAACTGTCAACAAGATTGTATCTTTGGTCAATACCGTGGGACTGGAGGTGGATAACAACGATATTGATAAGCTTGTGGAAGAGCACGGTAAAGATCTGCAATAATTTAAACACCAATAATTTATGGAGGAGAGTTTGTTCATGGAGTAGGAGGAAGTAGCAGAACAATCTTCTGGAGCAATAGGAGAAATGCTGAAAGCATGGAAAACTGTCGCATCGTACATTGAGAAGCATATCGACTGTGGAAAGGAAAAAGGACTTAACCCACACATATCAAATTTTACAGGAGGCGCTAAAAACGTGTTTTGATGATTTTGTGACATATGCAAATTATGAATTATACACAACCTTGCAAGTGCACGGATACTTCTAAATTGGTGTTTCATTGACATAACCTAAAATTTATTAAAGAAATTGTCTCGGAAAAACCATTATTTCAGTGTTTTTTCTTGGTTTTAATTTTTTACAAGGTCATCTTTTTCAAACTTAAAAGCTAAATTTAGATACTTGTTCGGCATTTCAAGCTTCCATCCTTTTGATAGAATGCGTGTCAAGTTGTATACATAGTGATTATTGAAAAAAAGCTGTTAGGGTGTTCACTGTCAATACTTGGTGGAAAGGCATTATATTGATAAAAACACAATAATCCTTTGTACTTCATTCCACTTTATTTAATATGTCAGGACCGGTTTCGCTCATTGCGAGCATGGACAATGATTATTGTGTTTTTATTTTAAAAAGCTGTCTTTGAAAATTGAGGGTTACGTCCTTTTTCCTTTCCACAGTCGATATCTCTAAGAAAGAGGTGGCTATGCGTTTTACAAATTTATTCAATGATAATACTCTCAATTTTCATAAAATTTTGAAACGTGAAGCAAAAAAGAAATTCTCAAGACAGCTTTCTAGTAATAAAGAATGAATTATTTGTCCTAATTAATAAATTTATTTGAATAAACGTTAAAAATTTTAAAAACGATTTTTTTCCGTCATGGAACGCATTATTGTATTTTACATTGTTTCGTGTGAGAAAAATTGTTTCGCATGAGTATTTCACAAAACGAAAAAAAGATTCTGGAACGAATTAAGCTCGTTATGAGAGGATCCACCAGTGGCGGATTATCCCATAAGCGCAAGAGGCGCGCGCTTGGGGCCTCCAAATTTTAGGGGCCTCAAAAATAGCATAAATTATATAATTCCTTATATTTTAATTTCAGTTTTCAATATTCATTATTATTCTACGAAGAGTTTTGCAACCCTTTTACGTTATTCGAAAAACAGGGCCTCCAAAATGTATTGCGCCTAAAGCCTCCAAAGTATATTTGCTTTAGGAACTTATGATAAAGGAGCGGTGTTAAAAATAAAATTTATGATAAAGGCCATGACCATCAATTTGACCTCTTATTAAAAAAAAAATATATTTCAAAATAAATTGAAAAGAATGGCTTGAAAAAAAATACTGACCTTCAAAAAATGGTGACCGTGAGGAGAGAACTGAACATCAAAAATGACTCACCCATTGAGATATATGACCTTGACAAAAATATTTGACCTTCCAAATTTTATGAACTCGAAGAACAATAAGCCCATGATGAAAAATTAACCTCTTTTTTTTTCAAAATGAATTGAAATTAACGACTATGAAGAATTTTTTGACTTTGAAAAAAAAAATCACA
This sequence comes from Himalopsyche tibetana, assembly GCA_030503985.1. Classification (NCBI taxonomy): domain Eukaryota; kingdom Metazoa; phylum Arthropoda; class Insecta; order Trichoptera; family Rhyacophilidae; genus Himalopsyche; species Himalopsyche tibetana. Next base: position 205,583 of record JAPJYX010000043.1, read on the forward strand.
AACATTCTTGCCTCGGAACAAAATTCGATAAATAGAAAAAAAAGTGTTTTTATTAGTTTCTCAAAAACGCACTTCAATTACAAATTCAAAATTTTCATACATTTAAATAAAATTCATATTTTACAGAGCAATATAAAAATCATTGAAACAATTATAATAAGTAAGCATAAATTTGTATAAATAAAATGTTAGATTTCGTCTAAAGGTGCTTGGCGTAATTTCAATATTAAATAAATATGTTTAATACATGTTCGCTTTCAATGTGGACCAACCGACATTCCAATATAGATATCTTGACAGAAGCAATGATATAAAAGAAAGGGGTCCAGATAAAAATCATAATTTCAAAAATTTTAGGAAACCAACATTTTGCGACACTAACATCTACGCGAAATCCCTGCAATCATGGAATCACAAACTGGCAGCATAAAATCAACTATCGAGGTAACTTATTTACCCTAACGTTATACAAGAGAACCCCTTTTTTAGGTCAATTAACTACCTAGGAAGAATTAGCGAAAAAAATCCACAATAAAATTAAGCATTCGGTTAACGTGGCATTTAAGGTTAATAATAATGAAAGAATGCAGCTTAAAAACAGTAAAGATAAAATAAAAAAACCCTGTCCTGTGGATCGTGTAATTCGATTTACATAGGACAGACAGGTAGAAGCATATCGACACGTGCTAAAGAGCATATAAGATCTTTTAACAATACAACATCAGACACAAAATTTGCAAACCATTTTTGACCGAGTCTCGTGATATTTGTTTAATTTTGCATCTTTGTCATCAGGGTAAAATACTAAATTTATTAGAACAAATTAAAATTATCTTAAATGAACAAACCATTATAAATTCACCACCGTTGTTAAAACCCCTAATGTAATTAATAATTAATGTCAGTGAAATCTATATAAATATACCTTGAACTAAAACCATAGTTAATAAGTTTAATATAATTAATAATTAACATCAGTTTAATTTATTCCATTGATTTTAAGAACCACAGATTGCTTATCGTTTGTATAAGGATGTTAGAGTGAATAATATGATCCATTGTGTATAGCTGAGAATAATATAGGTTTAATCATAGTTCTGACAATGGCGAAAGCAGAAATAGCTGTCAAATCATAAATATAAACAACTATAGAACAAAACACATTGCTACTCTTACCCTATTATGTCGCTGAAAGTCTTTTTAAGTTTCAATATTGTATCACAAGAAAAAATAGTTAAGTCAATCATATCGTAGAATAATAATAAGCTGACATGATAAACGTTTAGTACCTGCAGTTTCCGTGACGGCATCAATCAACAACTTTTTTTGTTATTTTTTTTCCGAGAACCGGTCTTTTTTAAAGCTTTTTTACGATGTGTTTTTTTATGTGTCCTAACATTACCATGGTTAATAGATCTATAGTCACACTCGTCGCACTTGAACGGCTTCTCTCCGGTGTGTATCATTCGATGTTTTTTAAAACTCGTCGAACGCGTGGTCTTAAATTCACATTTGTCACACGCGAACGGCTTTTCACCGGAGTGAAATAGCTTATGCGTTTTAAGCTGGCCAAGAGAATAATATTTACAATTGCAAATGTCACAGTGAAAACGCTTTTCGCCAGTGTGATATTTACGGTGAGAATTCAATATTCCAGCTCTGAACGTTTTAAAATCACACAGGTTACACTTGAAAGACATGACGGCAGTGTGTCTCTTTTTATGTAACATAAAATGTTTACGCGTCTTTGATTTATAGCTACATTCGTCACACGCAAACAGTTCCTCTGATGTATGTATCATTTTGTGCTCATTCAGTTTTGCTTTCACTTTCGATTTGAAGCTGCATTGGTCACACGTGTAGGGTTTTTCCGCCGAGTGACACAATTTGTGTATTTGGAGGTCACACATTCTAATGCACTTAAAGTTGCAAATTTCACACAAAAACCGAAACTGGCCGTTATGTCTCATTAAGTGCATTCGCATATCAATCGGGCGCTTACATATAAACGGACATCTGTCGCATTTAAAGATCTCCTTTACAACTTTTGAGACTTTGTGCCAATAGTTTTCGCAATTATTCTCAGTTTCTGGGGTGCACTTGTCACATTTAAAAGGCATTTCTACAGTGTGAATGCTTCTATGGTTGTTATATTCTGATATATCAACATGTTTCTTGTAACAAATGTTGCACTGAAACCGGTTTAAGCAAGTTTTTGATAACTTATGTCGATTTAACGTTGTGTAACATGATGTCTTATAGTTACAAGCATTGCAAGTAAAAGGCTTAGCATTGTGGATGTTGGCTTTGTGTTCTTTTAACCTACGATCTTTTCCTGTTTTGAAGTCGCATTTGTCACATATAAAAATCATTCCATGAAGATTAGAATGTTTTTTTAACGCTCGAAGACTCGTAGTTGCAAAGTCACACTTTTCACATCTGTGAGGTCTCTTTCTATGATGGACAAACACATGCTTAAGTAAAAGCGTTAGATTTAAAAAACTCAACTTGCAGACTTTACATATATAGTTTTTTTTTATATGAATTCTTTCATGCTTCATCAAACAATAAGACGTTTTCGTTTTATAGTTACAAACGTCACATTTAAAAGGCTTTTCAGTAGAGTGTGTCAACATGTGGCGCTTAAGATTAGCTTTTGATCTGAATTTAAAATCACATTGATCGCAACAAAACGGTCTTTCATCGGAATGAATCAACAAATGTTTCTTCAAAAAAGCAGGTCTCACAGAAAAGAAGCCACATTGTTCGCATTTCAAGATTTTTTTAGCAGTTTTTGCTAGTTTATGTAATTTTGACGCGCACGAACTTTCCGTTTCTTGGTCGCATTGGTCACATTCGAATGGCATTTTGACGTAATGTGTTAGTTTATGATCATTCAAAATCGGTTTATTTTCAAAGCTTTTCTTACAAATATTACAATTAAATTTTAATATATATAAATATATATATATAAATATCTTAGGCTTTTTCAGTTGTCATTAAATGGCTCTGTATCCAATACATACAATTAAATCAATTTTAAAATCCTTTAAATAGTTAAGCACCTTGAAAGTGGACACGAATTTCTGGTAGAATCTAAATAAAAATACGTTGTTTGTACAAAGATTGATTGTAACATAGCTTCCAAGCCTCGTTTTTTTTAAATGACAATAAAAAATGCGGCAAGAAGAGAACAAGTGGTGAGTTTAAGAAACGGTTAGAATTCTGTACCGGTCAATTTTTGAAATTATATGAGAGAAGAGAGAATGTCAGGCGTCGTCAACAAACAGAATAAAAAAACTAGAAAATCTATTAATTTTACATAAGCAAGTCAATATTACTTTGAGAAGACAAAAAAAAGCTAATAAAAATTTGGTTTTAAAAAAAGCAATTAACAGGATTTCCAGGAAAAATTATTAACTAAGGACTAGTCCTGTTTTGCTCTATACTTTTTATCTTTACTACTCTCTTTGGAAAAGACAGGTAAAGTCACTAAATAACAGTTTTTTTTTAAATATCTGATAAAATACTTCCATTAGAGGGCCATAAAGGCGTAGACATGAATTAAAATATATTGTGTAATTTACTTTCAACACTTTTTTACACGATTTTCTCTTCAACAATTTGTTTGTTTTTAAAAATAACACAAATTTTTACAAAGAAGAAACAAATCTTAAATTTTGTCACGTAATACACGGTTTTTTATAAAACGTGTATACCGTGTAAAACCTGTGTATTGAGAAGCTGCAATTACCTCTCCCGATGTGCTAGCAGCAGAAAGGAACTCGCAAATTTCAGACTGTTCATTCTTAATAGAACATAATTTTGGAATAACTCCATCATCTAGGTGACTCAGGTATGGGCCATCTTCCGATTCGATGCTCAAGGGATCTCTTGAGATATCCGACTGAAATCAATTTGCATTATTTTTACATATGATGGAAAAATTAATATTTTTCTTTTAAATAATTACTTTTCATGGGCCGCAAAGTAATAATATCAAAGCGTAAATAAATTAAATTGTTTTATATCAAAGTCACAAACGATTTGTGGTTTTCTGTTAAAAGGTATAGATGTGTGTGTATGGAGAGTGGCAAAAGCGAATAGCTAGACTAGTCTTGTCCTAATACATGCTACTTTTTTTTTCTCCGAAAATTCACTTAATCCTTAATAAAATAATTATCTTTTATAAAAACAAGAAATTGATTTAAATTGAATATAATAAAAGGATAAAAAATGCATGGAACGAAATATGTTGACTTACTGATAAAGGTTGATTATTTGTTTAATATTCACATTTTCTAATTTTTATATTAAAACACTAAGTACACTTTTAAGTAAAAATTTACATCGATCTTGGAAAGGAAAAAGGACGTAACCCACATTTTATCCAAAACAGCTTTTTTCGATAATCACAATGTATTCAGCTTGATACGCGTTCTATCAAAAGGGTGAAAGCTGCAAATGCCAAATTAGTATCTAAATTTAAGGACGTAACCCACATTTTATCCAAAACAGCTTTTTCGATAATCACAAAGTATCCAACTTGGTACAAGTTCTATCAAAAGGATGCAAGCTGCAAATGCCGAATTAGTATCTAAATTTAAGGACGTAACCCACATTTTATCCAAAACAGCTTTTTCGATAATCACAAAGTATCCAACTTGATACAAGTTCTATCAAAAGGATGCAAGCTGCAAATGCCGTATTAGTATCTAAATTTAAGGACGTAACCCACATTTTATCCAAAACAGCTTTTTTTGATAATCACAATGTATCCAACTTGATACGCGTTTTATCAAAAGGATGCAAGCTGCAAATGCCGAATTAATATCTAAATTAAGCTTTTAAATTTTTAAAAAGATGACCTTGTAAAAAATTAAAACCAAGAAAAAAGACTGAAATAAAGGTTTTTTCAAGGCAATTTCTTTAATCAATATTGGGTTATGTCAATTAAACACCAGTTTCGAAGTCACCGTGCACTTCAAGGTTGTGTATAATTCATAATTTGCATATGGCCTAAAATCATCAAAACACGTTTTTTACGCCTCCTGTGAAATTTTATATGTGTGGGTTACATCCTTTTTTCATTCCACAGTAGATATCATTAGATAGGTATGTGCTAACAAAATAATTAAATTTTTGTATATTTTATATTTATTTGAAATTCACGGAAGCTTTCGTGATTGACCAAATTTTGCTTTGGGATTGACCGGATGGACACCCATGCTATACATGCTGTGCTGTTTTATATTAAAAATCAGATAGGTTGTAGCTTATTGGGACAGTACAGCGCACTGTCAGAAATGAAAATGGCGTGGATTCGGTTCACATTCGTCCGCTTTCGGTCCGTTTCCGCGACTCTGTGTGCTAGAGGGGTTAAAGGGAACAGTTATTTGCATGTAACATCTTTAATGTACTATAAACAGCCCGCTAATTACTGTTTGGGATATTTCCACTTACCCCTTTAAGATCTTCTTCGATTTCTTCCTGCTTTACATATGTCATTTGCTCGTGTTCAGTTATTGTATCTGTTACGTCGTAAATGTTACTCTGGCGATCAAACAACGTGTTTTCTTGTCCATCCAATGGCGGTGATTCAACTTTTGGCTCTATTTTAAAATCCATATTGATGTATTTGCTAGATTATGTCAGCTAACTGATTAGCGACCAATCGAAAGAATAGACAATAGACAATAAGAAGATTTATTTATATACATAGACAATAAATAAGCACAAAATAATCTTTTGAGTCAGTATTAAAATAAAATTGTTACTATTTAAAAGATGTTTGCTCTGTCAGACATGTGTAGTAACGATTAAAAAAAAACTTGATTCACAAAACTTAAAAATTGTTAATGTATAATTTAGACACCTTTTGTCTATTTGTTTCGAGTTAAACAAGAAAAATGATTCTATATTTATTCACAACTATTCCGTACAAATACAATGACCATCCTTTAAAAGAAAAATAAACAAGATATGGGATTATATTTATTTACTAGATACACAATCTAGCAATATAACGTTTGGAGCTTATTTTAGTTCAACACACTCTTTATTATTTTCAGACCTTGTTAAATGTATTATTAGTCACTTCAATTCATTTTGTAGTTCCGTAACTATTTTTTTATTATTATACGACTAATCATACATTGATTAAAATGTCTATGCGAAATTAAGCAAACTGTTTGTTGTATTACCTGGATACTATACTTTATAAAGTTTTTGCTTAGATTTATATTGACTTTATCAAAAATCTCGTGAAATGGATATCAAAATAGAACCAAATGATAAGAAAGAGGAATAGTTGACTAACATTAAAGTCCATACGCCAGAGACAAGAAAAAAATGTTCATCACTTGAAAATTTGATACAAATTCAACTAATACTTGCAACTAGTTTCTATCGAAGTGTAAATAAATTATATTTTAATATATATTGAAGATCTTCCTTGAAAAATAGCAATTAATTTAATATTAATTAAAGCTTTTGTTTTTGCAGTAAACTTCAATTTCATTTTCAAAGTAAAACGTCATTAACTAAACCAGGAGTATCCAACTGAAGTCATACAGTGAGCCAGATAAAACATTGCATGTCTGATGTCTCACAATTTCATATGTGTGCTGGAATGACGTCTTTTTAAAAGCAACTTAAAATATGACTATTTATTAAAAAAACACGGATTTTTATAAAAAAAAATGTATGAGGAATGATGCAGAGAGATATTTTAAAGCCCTTGGACTATTTTTTTTGAAGTTCATAAGAATAAGGCCAATAATGAGGAAACCACTTGGGTCCCTAAACGATCCCCATCGGCAGAGAAGTATTTTTATAGTCTCCAAGCCTCGAGAGTTAACCCGTTACATGCCGTACTAAAGAATTTGTTACCCACCATAGAGTTGATTTATTTTTTAGTTTTGAATAGTCAGTATTTGAACATCTTTATTTCTAATATAAAATTTAAAATAACTTTTATTATTCTACGTATTGTGTTACTAACTGTGACACGTGTTTCGCCCCTTTCAGAGGCATCTTCAGACTTACTATCGCAAAGTTTGCTTAAGTAATGAAGCAAGATTGATTCTCCTGACTTCTGAGGAATGGTTGCTCGCCATTTCTTACATTGTTTCCAATAAATAGAGTAATCACCAACCTATCTGATTGATTGCAGCTCATTAGTTTAATAGTTTTCAATGTTTATTGTCATCAATAGAATGATTATATTGGTTTGCTTTGTTTCGATTCTATAACCCCCTCCTTGCTTCCCTTAAAATGTCAAAACCCTAATCTGATTGATTGCAGCTCATGAGTATCATTATTTGTTTGTTTTATATCGAAAGCAGTGTCTGCCAAATTTTTGTGTTTAATGGCACACTAGTGAATGAGATTTTTTCCTTTCATAATTAATATGTATCATTTTTATTTGAATAAAGAAAAACAAAAAATAACAATTTTATAAATATTTATTAACTTTTCCGTTTCTAAGCTCAAGAAATGCGAACCCAATACCAACATTTTCTTAAATATCTATTTTAATATGGGTGATACAATGTTTATAATTAAGGTATTCTTATATCATAGTTTTTTGGACCTTTTGTGGTTTATATAAATACGCGATAACGCGTTTAGCGCCCGCGACAACGATTGTTAATAAGATAACTGAGAACGCTGAGAACATTCGTCGGTTGTAAATTAACATGTGTGCTGGGATGACGTCTTTTTTACGCGCAACTTAAAATATGATTATTTACTAAAAAATCACAGATTTTTATAAAAATAAATGTATGAGGAATGATACAAAGAGATATGTTAAAGCCCTTGGACTATTTATTTTTTGAAATTCATAAGAAAAGGCCAATAATGAGGAAACCACTAGGGTCAAAAAAGATCCCCATCGGCAGAGAAGTATTTTTCTAGTCTCCGAGCCGCAAGAGTTCAGAATGGGTTTCATTTTAAGGAGACAGAGTATCTTTTTTTGTTTTGCAATTGTATATAAGCCACATTGTAACATGAACTGATATTTTTTTTAACGTGTTGGTAACACTTTAAAAGCTTTCTTCAGTTTCCAATAGCTGTACGGGAGTGTCAAAGGGAATCATCTTTACACTGATACTTTTATGCGTTTCCTTCCATTTTGACCGGTTCGAGATTGATATCCATGAGAATTCATATAAAGCAAAATGACATGCAAACAAGCCTTGTTCTTTTGTCTTTAATTAAAACATATCTTTGATCACGTTCCTTGCATTTTGGTTTGACGGTTGTGTTTCTCTTGCGTTCAATTGACATCCGACAGTTTGTGTCCTAAATCGATGACTTTTTGGCATACCAACCCCAGAATGGCGAAATTTGTATACAACTTAACCAACAAAATCATCTTTAATTTTATTTCGAAGTGGTGGATAAACGTCACTGATTTATATTATATAAAAGTTATTAAGCAAATATTAAACATTATTGCAGGATTAAACAAATATATATTTGGTTTAAAAACCTCGTTTGGTTTGACCTGAAAAGCATGGAGCATTTTAAAACAGAATTTTATGAAAACTTGATTATGATATTTTACAAAACCGATATTGAAGCAAAAATTTCATTTTTTTATAAGTTTAATTGTACAGAAAATTCTGGAACAAATTTTAAGATATCTGTTACAATGGATGACAAGGTTTTAGAATTTGGATTTAAAAACGGGAAAAGATGCAATCAAAGCAATTAAATAAATTGTGTTATCCTTAGTTTTCATTTGGCTTAAACTTTTGAAGGGCTTCTAGCCAGTATGGGACATTTTATGCCTTTTTAAATTACCAGAATACACAGTTTTATAATTGCATTGGTCACATTTAAAAGGTTTTTCTCCAGTGTGTGACATGTTATGCATTTTAAGACATCTAGGATAAATAGTTTTGTAATCACATTGGTCACACTTAAAAGGCTTTTCTCCAGTGTGTGACATGTTATGCATTTTAAGACAACTAGGATAAACAGTTTTGTAATCACATTGGTCACACTTAAAAGGCTTTTCTTCAGTGTGTGACATTTTATGCAATTTGAGATTACTAGAATTCACAGTTTTGTAATGACATTGGTCGCACTTCAAAGGCTTTTCTCCAGTGTGTGACATTTTATGCCTTTTAAAATTACGAGAATTTACAGTTATATAGTTGCATTGGTCACATTTAAAAGGCATTTCTCCAGTGTGTGACATTTTATGCATTTTAAGACCACTAGAATTAGCAGTTTTGTAATGACATTGGTCGCATTTAAAAGGCATTTCTCCAGTGTGTGACATTTTATGCATTTTAAGACGACTAGAATAAACAGTTTGATAATGACATTGGTCACACTTAAAAGGCTTTTCTCCAGTGTGTGACATTTTATGCATTTTAAGACCACTAGAATTAACCGTTTTGTAATGACATTGGTCACACTTAAAAGGCTTTTCTACAGTGTGTGACATTTTATGCATTTTTAGACTACTAGAATTCACAGTTTTGTAATGACATTGGTCACACTTAAAAGGCTTTTCCCCAGTGTGTAACATTTTATGCCTTTTAAAATTACGAGAATACACAGTTTTATAGTTGCATTGGTCACATTTAAAAGGCATTTCTCCAGTGTGTGACATTTTATGCATTTTAAGACCACTAGAATTAACAGTTTTGTAATGACATTGGTCGCATTTAAAAGGCTTTTCTCCAGTGTGTGACATTTTATGCATTTTAAGACTACAAGAATAAACAGTTTTGAAATGACATTGGTCACACTTAAAAGGCTTTTCTCCAGTGTGTGACATTTTATGCATTTTTAGACTACTAGAATTCACAGTTTTGTAATGACATTGGTCGCACTTAAAAGGCTTTTCTCCAGTGTGTGTCATTTTATGCATTTTAAAAATAAGAGAATTCACAGTTTTATAGTTGCATTGGTCACATTTAAAAGGCATTTCTCCAGTGTGTGACATTTTATGCATTTTAAGACGACTAGAATTAACAGTTTTGTAATCACATTGGTCACATTTAAAAGGCATTTCTCCAGTGTGTGACAATTTATGCATTTTAAGACCCCTAGAATAATAATTTTTGTAATGACATTGGTCACACTTAAACGGCTTTTCTCCAGTGTGTGACATTTTATGCATTTTAAGACCACTGGAATAATAATTTGTGTAATGACATTGGTCACACTTAAAAGGCTTTTCTCCAGTGTGTGACAATTTATGCCTTTTTAAATTACGAGAATTCACAGTTTTATAGTTGCATTGGTCACAATCGAAAGGTTTTTTTAAGGAAGTCGATTTATAACTGCATTGGTTGCACTTACCAATAAAGGCAGTTTTATGATAGCATTGGTCATATTTGAGAGTTTTTTTCTCAGAATGAAGTTTTTTATCTGCCTGTAAAGAAATAAAGGATTTTTCAAATAGGAATACAGCATCAAAGATTTTTTTTATCTTCATATACTATCTCAAATTGTATTGAAGTATTTGAACAGAAGTTTTTTCTACGAAAACTGTTTGTTACTAAGTCACTCAACCTCTTTTTTTCCAAAGTGAGTAACAGGGAAAGAATGATAAGGCTACAACAGGACTAGTGGTTATATAAAGGAGAGAAAAAAATGTGGATTGACATCACAAACACCAAGTCTTCGATCACAACTTTGAATTGAATAATTCTAAATAAATTCACTGTGATAGTACCGCGAATCGAACCCAGACCTGCGTGATGGGTACACCAAGCTGTAACCAACTAGGCCACAGCAGGCGATGTTAATTGCAAACTTATTAATGGTTGAAAACACGACTGATGAACAATTTCTCAAGTAAGTTCCTCTTTTTTCGATTAGAAGGAAATGAGGGTTAAGTGAGATTGTCATTGGATGTCACTGTTCCTTAGAGACAAGGTTGTCTCGTGTTGACGGCGAGAAACCAAAATCAAACAAAACAACAAAAGCAAAATGCCTGTATCAGACTTCTTTAACCTTTTGGCTGCCGTAGTAAAAAGTCCTACTGTTCCTAGCACGCTGGCTATAATATGCAATTATTAATTGAATAAGATATTGACGAAATTATTCGTTCATTTGTTCAGTACGTTAAATTGACGAGATATTTCGTCTGTGCCGGTCATCCAGCTAAGAGATTCATGTTTACTGAATTATTTCGCATCATTTCGTGATATCACAAGATATCAGATAAAATTATATTGTTAATTATAAGTGTCTTGTTTATACCTTTCTAGACTGGTGACCACCATTTTCATGGACTTCAACTGCTTCGTATTTGATGTCGATGGAATGATCTTCATTCCAAATATCATTCAAATTATAATGGTGACTTTTAATAGTATCCGAGTTTTCTGATGGAGTGATTTCATGTTTCGGCTCAATTTTGATTTGCATTTTTACCTTCTTACTGATTTTTTTACATGAAAACAAAAAAAAAAGATTAATCACAAACTGCCAGCTCAACTTTCTGTTCTCCAAGAATATACATCTCTGATATATTGATAAACCTACGAGGAATGGAAATCATTTTAATGAAAATCAAACGACAACGCCGGTAAACACAAGTTAAGGCACTTTCCGATAGAAATTAAGATAATATGAAAAATCTGTGACAAATGAAAGGTGGAGCAAAAGAAAAAAGTGCAAATTGTCTGGGAAGCACAGCTGTACACGACTTAAATCAATTGCCAATTGTTCAATGCTTGCATAAACTGAGTTTTGACAAAGGATTGGCGAGACCAGATACTTGCCTCAGGTATTCGGTGAAGGGCGTTTGGTTTTGTGAGGAAACATTAGTTAAGTGAACGGAAAAAACAAGACATCGTCAAGTCATGGTTAAAGAGAAACGTTGAAAATGGCTGGGTTAAATTCTGCGGATGCCTCCGGAAAGCCTTTATTCTGGGTGCCTCTTCTTCCGACCGGTGGATCCGGAGCCTTGGACGACTGTCGGGTCATTTCCATAGGATGAACTCTGCAGCGTTGAATGATGCTGGTTGTTATGGGGGAAAGTAAAGCGATTGGCGGGAAACAGGAACTATAAAGGTTAGAACTATAAGCTATCCTTCATAAAGGGAACGAAAGATGAAAAAAAGATGCGCTCGCAAATTCAAAATAAAACAGTTTTATCAAGACCAGGGGTGGGGAGCCTTTTTGTTTTAAGGGCCGCATTCATTTTTCTGATTCGACATAAGGCCGCAGTAAACATTGACTCGGGAATCTTTGCCCGAAAACAGTTTCATGCTAATTTCTCAAGCTAAAAAAATTGCAAATTTTCCAAAATTACCAGCGTGGGACCTTTTTTTTAAGTCTTCCAGGAATTTTTATTTCAAAATCTCAGGAATTTACGAATTAACAAAATTTTAGTGAAATACAGAATAAGCCAGAAGGCCGCACCAGAGTAGCCAGAAAGCCAGGGGTTCCCCACGCCTGGTCTAGACTCTAGACTGTGATTTAGAATAAGCGGATACTTAAGGCTTTTTAAATCACATCTCAACAGTTAATATTTGAATTCGATGAAAGGAAAGATTGTCAACTATATTTTTATGCTTTTTGAATTTTTTACTAAACAAACCTTCTTTGTCCATCGGATTTTGATGTCCCATGAAGAGTCAAATGTCGATTGAGTAAATATAGCGATGGGAATATATCCAAGCAAACGCTGCATACGAAATTTCGCCTGTAAAACACGCCATTTTCCATCAATACAACAGCTTCAACTTCGCGCTGTAAAATTTCTCCTTCAAAAGATTGTTCGTTGATAAAACGCGTCGAAGCAAGTCGATTCCGAGAGAAGCTTTTGGAATTCGGGTCACTTGTTCCTGGACAGGTAAGATTGGTATTTTGAAACTGAAAAGTAAACTCAATATTTATTGACATGCATTTGATAAAACACAGTTTAACTTCCAGCATTCATTAAATATGGTGACTTTTTTGTGAAAATAATTAATATATTCTATTTGATTTACTGTTAACGTAAAGATTACCTTTTGAAAGTCGTGTTGAACTTGATCGTCGATTGCACCTTCGTGATTCGCCAGTGGCTCGTGTTTGATGTCAATGGATTGTTTTTCATTCATATTAATGCAGCAGGAGTTATCAGCGTTGTTTGATGTCACCGAGTCATTGTCCGGTTCTATTGACAAATCGCCTTCAAGTTTCACTCTTAATTGTTACATGAAAACAAAGACAATGTATGTTGAATAAAATTTAGTTATTTTCATTGACTATGGCTTAATAAACGATTTATGATGATTTTTTTATGTATTTTTACGTTTTCAATAAAAAGACAATGACATGTTGACAAATCGTGGCTAATATCTTATTAACGAGGGCTGATATAAAGCCATCGGTGGTATGCAATAAAAACAATGAGCAGATGCATAAAGGCGTTGCTACAAAAGTAAATCGACAATAAATCCCTACTTTGTTTTCAAAATTACGTTTTAAATAAAACAAAAATTCACAGTTTGCAAAAGCTAAGTGAACATTTAGGCTCAAATTTGTGGAATTTAATTTATATTTTTTCAAAGAAAGGAACCCGAAAAAGATACGTCACTATTGGAGCTTAACAGATCACTTTCAAAAATACGTTTGATTTTTATTCAAAACTGTATGGGTACTATGTTAATCTAATATGAGTGCAAAGGCTTAAAAACATGTTCATACAAATGTCAATCTGCGTTCATTAAATTAAAATGACATATGACAAATATGTGTTATTGTTTAAATGATGGATAACTTATGAGCCTAATTGTCTACGAACCTGGTTTCCAAATAAAGATTCGCTTTTCCATGCAAAGCCACGTGCTGTTGAAGTAAACGCGCTGATGGGAAAGTATCAAAGCATACGCTGCAAATAAAATTGTGCTCATAGAAAACACAATTCTCAAGCATTATTACAACGTCTACCTCTTGCGGTAAACGTTTCTTTTTAATTTGCAGTAAGTTTAAGTCAGGTGTCAGAGATAAATCATTCTGAGACAAAGTCATCGGTTGTGGTTTGAAAGGATCTTCAGAATCGGTATTACTAGTTTCAAACTGAAACAAAAAGAAAACAAAATATCGTATCTTTTGTCACGGTTCCTAGTTCTAGCACGAACAGCATTTTTTTTTCAATATATTTATCGATTTTTGTTCAAAGGCATGAATATTTTCAATTCTCTCCCACCCTTCCGATTCTTAAGGTTAGAGAAAGATTAGTTTACAACTAGTTCCTTCCTAGCCTTCTCTAATCTAGACAAACTTCTATCGAGATACCTTCATAACGAAACTTTATGCTTCACATGAGAAGCGGACATGAAAATGCATGAAAATATTTGATATAGGTTGGTGGTGTGCCAATAAGTTTTTTTCATCTCCGTTGAATGTCTAGGATTTAAAACATTTATTGATAAGGTTCAAATGATAAATATAATCTATTATTCATTTTGCACGGACTTCAAAGCAAACCCTTCTAATAAACAAAGAAGACAAAAAATTACTTCGCTTAGTATAGGACCTAATTGAAACTTTTGAGGTTTACTACTTTCTATATTTCACATTTTTTTTGACAGTACCGTACACCTGGTAAGAACAGAACAAATGTAGGCCATTCATATTGTATCGAACGGGCAGAATAAGAATGAGACAGCTGTTATTATAGTATTACACAAAAATCGGAAATCTGGAGAAGAGTGACACATCAAAGACATGTAATGTTTTATTTTGCCGTCTGAATGATTTCAGTTGGACACCCCTGGTTAAGTAGGTGACGTTTACGTTTGAGTTGCAATCGCTAAGAAGTGAAAGTTGAACTTTACTTCAGGAGCAGAAGCTGTAATTGCCGGTTAATCCTTGCCTAAAGAATGCTTCTTTCCAAGGCAGATCTTCAATATATGTATATCGACTGTGGAAATGAATAAGGATGCAACCCACATATTAAATTTTACAGGAGGCGCAAAAAACGTGATTTGATGATGTTGGGCCATATGCAAATTATGAACTATACACAACCTTAAAGTGGACGGAGACCTCTTAACTGGTGTTTAATTGACATATTCGAATATGAATTAAAGAAATTGTCTAGGAAAAACCTTTTTCAGTCTTTTTTCTCGGTTAAAATTTTCACAAGCCCATCTCCTTTCAAACCTCAAAGATAGAATTAGATACTAATTCGGCATTTTTAGCATACATCTTTTTGATAGAACGTGTATCAAGTTTGATAAATTGAAGTTTGATACATTGTGAATATCATAGCTGTTTGATACATCCTTTTTTCATTCCACAGTTGATATGTTTATTAACAATTTGATAGAAACTAATTTCAAGTATTGCTTTGATTGCGTTCAAAAAATACTAAACGACGTTGACATAGTTATATTATTTTTAAAAGTTTTGCGTTCAAAGAAAACTCGACGGTCATAACCTCAAAAAGCATGCGTAATGGCTACACGTGTTAACCACGTTTCAACTGTAACAATGTTTTTATGTGACTTTAAAATAACTGACTGTATTATTAGTCTCGCGGTGATCTGTTTCGTCAACGATTTCTTCCTGCTTTTCGGGTGTCTCAACTTTGATGTCAATCGACTGCTCCTCAGCCCAGATAGCATATACATTGTTCGGCCGACTATCGCAATTATACGCGTTCTCTGATGCATATGTTGACAGTGATTCATCCTCTGGTTCTATTTTGATATCCATTGCAAGATAATTTTGATTCAGTCAATTGAAATCAAAGAATAAGCTTTATAAAGTATAGTACTACCCACAGACAGTATACTAGAACTACCATAGACAATATTGCTTAATGCTTTTTCATCCTAGCATAGACAAATAATTCAATGTATGTTTAGAATGTTTAGATCTAAAATTATAGTAACAGAAATATGAAATTATGTAAAAATATTAATTTTTCTACTGATAATTCATCCATGTTTCTTAAATATGGACTGCAAATTTAAATAATTGGAATTGAATATTTTTCTAAATAAAAAAAATTTAACTTTGTCTCATAAAAAGTCGTTTTATTCGTTCATATAAGCGTTATTGTCTATGGTAATGCTTTTTAAAACGAGTTCAACTGGCTTATTCTGGCGGAGGTACTTATTTCCGACCAGTCTGAAATATTTACCATAAGCAATATTTTTTTTTAAGTTGGTACCAATGATATATCGCGTTCGTCCACACTAATCGTCGTACTCCTGTCAAACTATTCTCTGACGTTAACATAACCTCTATCACTATGGTAAACAGAGATGATACTTTGGTTTTTTTAATGAATTGATCTATGAAACGAACACGATGTCAGGAACTGGAAATATTCTTCCAGAATTTTTATGCCTGATTAGTTCTGCCCACTCGCTATATACGCATAAGGGTGATTGCTATGAGACAAAATCAACTAAATGCCGCTAATAGCAACGCAGTTCTGTAGGAAATTGCCAAAGTATCATACAAGGAGATCAGGGAAAGCGATAATTTACGCTAAATACGAATATGATATCCGTATGAAACAGAAAGATGTCGAATTGGATTTCTTATATCCATAATAGAGCAAATTTGAAATACGTCGACGAATTTCATCAGCTGCATCACCAAACTGTATCCCTCGATTTTGTAATCATTCTTTTTTTTGGATTGCCTCCCTATGGATGCAATTTCAAAGCCGTATTCACGTCAAAAATACCTGAGATCAATTTAACGCTGACAAACATATGCTTTAAAAACTGAGTGTCACTTATAAGATTTCGAACGTTGTCCTATGAACGCCAGCTATTTCTATATTCTGGATGCGATAATCAATGTCCTAGCAGCGCTTAATATAGGTTCAGTTTTTTAAACCATTCCCACTACCAATGTGGAGCATATTGACTCCTTATAAAGTTAATTTTAACGGAAATGTTTCTACCATAACTTCTTGTAACTCAGTTTCTCAACCTCTCTTTTTCAAAGGAGAGAAGGAACAGGAAGTTAGATCTAGGACAAGACAAGTGGTAAGCTTATTGCCCTCGATACGCTCGTGTTATAGGAAAAGATGGGTCGGAGGGGACATCACACGCATCCATTCCTTCCAAAAGAAATTCATAAATCGATTGAAAAATCAAATTTATTAAACTGTCTGTACAGGGATTTGAACCAGTACTGATTGCCGCCTGTGTGTTCAAGTGGTCAACGTCGTTCGCTTAGGTAGCGGAATTATTGATTGGTATCTTATTTTGTTTCACATGTTGAGAATCATTCTTACATACAAATACGTGCATGTCTTTTTTTTTGATTGACAGAATTCATTGAAGAAACTTGGCTTCAATCCGTTAATACTCACAACCAGGCATTTTTTTGGAACCCGTTATTGACATTGATTCAAGCAGGCGAGCCGGTTGTTGATATTGCAAGCGAGCCTCTTGTTCATTGGTGATTTTTTTTTATTCAGATTTTGAATTAAAGGAATGTTTCAATATGAAGTTTTTTTTTTTGCAACCCGTTGTTGACGATGATTTAAGCTGGCGAGCCGGTTGTTTATATGGCAAGCGAGCCTCTTGTTCATTGGTGATTTTTTTTTATTCAGATTTTGAATTAAAGGAATGTTTCAATTTGAAGTTTTTTTTTGGAACCCGTTTTTGACATTGATTTAAGCTGGCGAGCCGGTTGTTCAATATTGAAAGCGGGCCCATTGTTCAATGGTAATTTTTCTAAATTCAGATTTTGATTCAAAGTAATGTTTCAATTTGAAGTTTTTTTTTTGGAACCCGTTGTTGACATTGATTCAAGCTGGCGAGCCGGTTGTTCAATATTGCAAGCGAGCCCATTGCTAGTTGGTGATTGGTGATGCCAGGCATCGCGCATTTTTTTGCATAAGCCGCCTGTGACGGAGGGCCCGGGTTCAAATCCCGGTGCGGACAGCTTGATAAATTGATTTTTCAATCAATTTATGAACTTCTGTTCAAAGGCATGGATGTATGTGATGTCTTGGATTTCCCCTCTCACCCATCCTATCCTATGAGCGGGGCGTATCGAGAGCGATTAGCTTACCACTAATTAACTAATGAATTATTCTTGGGGTAAACATCGTGAATTATTTTTTTCAAATTTCTCCTTATAGATGAAACTTGTTTAATTCAAATTACGAGTCATGACAATATATCGTATCTGAACCCCTCTCATATCATCACCAAAACAGGTAACAATAACAGTGATTTAATTACCATCAGTCCTATCTTACCTTATCCTTCCATTCAAACATTCTTCTTAAAAAAAAGGTTGAGCGAATAAGTGACAATTAGTTATTGTAGACAAACTAACGTTTTATAAGTGAGAAATCGTAAAGCAATTTCTCGGATATAATAAAATAATGGAAATGAATGCATATGAAGCCATAAGCTAATATTGATTGTCATTTGTTAATTCACTTATTTGAACTGATTCTAAACACTGACTTCTATCCTTATTTACATCATAAAGCTAGATTTATAATAACAGATAAAAGGTTCACAATATTCGAAGGGTCTGTTGTCAAGTGTTGGGCGTGTTTACTGGTTCACTATTACTTAAAATGAAGAATCATGGTTAGCTAAAAAAAGGACATTAAACATGTCATTATAAAAAGGTTAATACGTTGTTTTTTCTATACAGCTAACGGTTTCCTCAATAGGATAGACTAAAATTATGAAAGATATTTTAATGACAAGATTATCAAAGTCAAAATACTTTTTCTTTTATAAATAAAGACAAAACCAAAGGTATAATTATACAAAATGCATGTTTGTCAATAAAACAAATTCTTTCGCAAAAAACTGCTATGGGTTTTAAGAATTTTAGCAGGTGTTGAGACTAAACGAGTTCAATTGACAAGCATTTCTCGAAGATTTGCTTTTGTAGAGATAAACTAAATTATAATGTCTGCACACATAAATCAAAAATAATGACCATAAACAGTAAAATATATTCAGCATCAGCTTTCATGAGCTTGTTTACTGTCTATGGTTATTCCACAGTACCGCATAATTCGTTTTGTATTCACTTTCTATCCAGTACTTAAAAATGGACATTAAAGTAGAACCAGTTGATAAAGAATATAATACAGAAAGTCAATCGGTAAAAGAGACTTGGTTCGAAGTGCCCATAGAGTCTTCGGGCGCCCAGGAGAATTTTAAGGTTATCTTATTGTCAAATTTTGTAGTTCAGTAACGTTAAGTCATTGTCTTTTAGCTATATTTTACAAATATAAGTAAGTTTGGATTAATTTTCGACTTAAAAATGCAATTTCTATAAAAATTTGATTGATGCAATTAGTGCAAACAATAAATACAAACGTTCGAACAAAGGAAACTACTTTCGGTGGATTCGTCGGTAACTTTGTGAAAGTTCAATGTAATATAAAATTAAAAATAATTCAGATTGTTAGACATATTGTGCTACTGACTTTGATACGTGTTTCGCCTCTTTCGGAGGCATCCTCAGACAATCTTACTTTCACAAATGCTAGTTTTAGTACAAATGATTTTAATTTGACTATTCGGATATATATTTTTGTCGCCCGCTGTGGTCTAGTTGGTTGTGGTCATTTCCTCTCCTCCCGTCCTTCTGATCCTTTAATAACCGGGTGAAGCAATAGCGATTAGTCCTGTTCTAGCCTTATTCTTCTTTCCCTACTACTCACAGAAGCGAACATTGATGTATATTTTTTTCGATTAAAACTGGAAAGTTGAGAATGGATATTTTAGACGCTGCCAACACCCATGCTTTCGAGCTTAAATCGATAAACAAAATGACGAAAAAATGCATGCTTTTACGAGAACTTGATGTCGCTAGTCAATGATTTAATTTTTTTTTATTATATTCTTTTATTAGAATGTTTCTGAACCAATCAACTCCAACGATGACCTCAATCACCCAAATATCAAAATGGAGAACACGGAAAGTGATGTCGTGGTTAAACAAGAAGTAGCTGAAGATGATGTGGAACAATCCCATACTAAAGTTGAAGAAAACTTTAAGGTTAAACACACTAAGCATTGTTCTTCTGTTAATATTTTGTGCCAGTTTCAATGTATTTCCATAACCACTGACATAACTGGGCTATGTCTTGTTTGTCCCTAATCTCTGAGCTCCTAAGGCAATTTAACCACCCCACCATAATCACCCGACGCAATCATCTATTACTTAAGCTCAAGGGCAATGATTCGCTTCAAAAAAGTTTTAAAAAAATAAGAATTACGTCATAAATGTCTCCCCCATTTTTCAGGATGAATCAATCACCTCTAATGACGTGAAATCATTTGATGGTGAAACGTGTGATGACAAAACCGTCGAAGTCAGCCAGCGCATGGTGTACGACGCAGGCTCCGAAAAGCCTGACGTTGGCTGCTCGTATTCTGACCGAGGACCGCCAAATAAGGTTATTTAAAAAAAAGCAATATGCATCTTCAATGCAGTATTTCAACAGAATTTGTGTTACAAAAACTGATAGATACATAGTAACACAACCATTACCTTTCATAAAATACAGTTAAACGTTGTCTTTTGTGTTTGTTTTATATATTATTGATTCTTCATTGGTAGTATTTCAACAGACATTGTCTTATAAAAACTGGGTTATATAAAGTAACCAAACTTTTTTCCGCAAAATACGTTTAAAAATAGTCTTTTTGTATATATCTAGTTACTTATTCGTTAGTAGTATTTCAACATAAGTTATTGTACAAAAAACTTGTTAGTATGTACTTGATTAACCCCTCTTAATCGCTGATCTTTATGCTTGAATAGGTCAATCGTTATCTATGTGTTTGAGCTCTCTGACATTGTTCAGTATTTCAACAGAAGCTATTTCGCGAAAACTGGTTTATATTTTGTTCTTATACTCTGCGAACTGTATTGTAAAATAATTTCATTTTAAAATTGTTTCTTTGGAAAATTCAAACAGAAGTAGTTCTACGAAAACTGGTTGAAATTAAGTTGATAATATTCTCGTTTTTTTAGGCAGTAAATATAAATTGCAGCTTTGAAAGATTCGATTGATATTCAACTGTTATAACCCATTTCTTCTAAAAACTAGATTTAAAGTGGTCTAATTACAAGTTCTTCAATATTAAATATGAACAGTTCGTTGTATTTTTTTCTGTAGAAATTCATCAATTTAATGTGAGTTGTACTCATGGCCCTGAATTGTGTATTTTATATTTCAGTTTGATTCTTCGATACAAGCAAACGTTAAGAGGGAAACAAGTCCATCGCCGATTTCTTCATCATTGCCTTATCGTGAAATTGATACCATCAACAATAATGTAAAAGAAGAAGAGTCAAATAGAGAAGCCGTCGCCATTATATTGTTGGAAAGGAGAACATTCCACAAACGAAATTTTGCATGTGCTTTTTGTTTTGATATATTCTCATCTGAACGATTGCTTAGACATCACAATTTAGGTCATTGTCATGAGACAAAAAATACACAAGTTTCTAATGGTTGCGAGAAATCATTGATAGATAGAAACGATGTTCAACAACCAGGCCTCAAACCATTCAAATGTGATCAATGCAGCTTTAGCACGGTGAAGA
Source organism: Himalopsyche tibetana (assembly GCA_030503985.1). NCBI lineage: Eukaryota > Metazoa > Arthropoda > Insecta > Trichoptera > Rhyacophilidae > Himalopsyche > Himalopsyche tibetana. Next base: position 227,120 of record JAPJYX010000043.1, read on the forward strand.
TGTCTCGATTGAAGCGACATAAACTAGTACATTCACGCGAAAAATCATTTAAATGTGATCAATGTATCTTTGAAACGGTGTATTCGTCTCGTTTAAAGTATCATAAAATGATACATTCCGGACGAAAACCATTTGAGTGTGATGAATGCAGTTTTAGCGCGGTACAATTGGTTCATTTGAAGCGACATAAGTTAATACATTCGGGCGAAAAACCATTTAAATGTGACCAATGTAGCTTTATAACGGCGCGTTCTTCTTGTTTAAAAGACCACAAAATGACACATTCAGAATATAAACCATTGCAATGTGATCAATGCAGCTTTAGCGCGAAAAAGTTTTCTAATTTGAAGCAACACAAACTAATACATTCTGTCGAAAAACCATTTAAATGTGATCAATGCAGCTTTAGCGCGAAACAGTTGTCTAGTTTGAAGCAACACAAACTAAAACATTCTGTCGAAAAACCATTTAAGTGTACTCAATGTACCTATACAACCGTAAATTCGTTTCATTTAAAGGACCATGAAAGTGTTCATTCTGAATTAAAACCATTTGAGTGTGATCAATGCAGCTATAAGTCGGCACGTTTGTCGTATTTAAAGAGACATAAAAATACGCATTCAGGCAAAAAAATAACAATTGACTGCTTTAAAACGGTACGTTTTTTCAACTTGAAGCGACCGACTCAATGCAGTGATTAAACATCAAATTCTCACTTTGATAATTCCTTTCAAATGAATACTACGCCACCAAATTTGTTTAAGACATGCTTCAATCTTACTCTCTTGAAGGACGAAGCAATCCAATTTTCAATCATTTTTCTCTTCTTCCTCGAGGCCGAGTTAATAAGTCTGCAATTCTCATAACGATAAACTGACCTGCTCCCAATTTATTCCTATGTGGCCGAAACTATACTCAAAACATCTTGTTTCTTAAAACTTGTTTCTCGCGTACGCAGTTTGAGTCATTGATACATTTTTTCATATATATGGCAACAGTGAGGAAAAGTGTCGATCGATTTTTTGGTACATGTGTATGTTTGAATTGTGAAATAAATTATGATGTTTTTTTGTTTCAATTTAATATTTTATTGAAACTTTACTTATTTGAACTGACTTAAACATGTTAACATGAATAGATCTCCTGAGATATATTTAAAGGGGATTAAATCGCTCGCTCTTCTCCGATCTTTCGGATTAAATAAAGATCAGTCAGCCTGGTTTCATAGGGTTTTAAAAGGAAACAATACAAAAAAAAAACTCGATATCGGCAATGGTGCCCGAAGACACTTCCTAACATACAATTTATTTTAGACAAAAACAAGGTTCCATGGATAATTTTGACATTAAGTTAGGTAGACGTCGAGTTGTAAACAAAAAAATCACCAGCATGAACTGTCTTCAAAACGAAGGTTTATTATTTAAATGAAATCCATTATACTTACTTAAAAAATGATTGTAAAATTGTCCATATTCTATGTTTTCCTCTATTCAAATAAAAAACGATTGGAAAGTATCAAAACAAAGGCTGCAAACGAAATTTCGCTCAAAGAAAACAGCATCCTCAAGCATTAATACAACGTCTACTTACTGGTTTGAACGTTCCTCTTTAATAAGCATTTCATTTACATAAGGTGTTGAAGATATATATTTTGGAGACGAAGTAATCACTGGTGGCTCATAAGGATATGTAGAGTCTGTGTTGGTTGTTCGAAACTGAAACAAAACATATTATTTTATAATTGATATCAATAGGTAGAATTGGCGGAAGCTTGCTACATCTTCAGTCAATGCTGACATAGATTGATTTGATCCAAATGATGTCTAAAAAACTGCTGCTTATAATTGGAACCTGGCGATATAGCTTAATACTATGATTTGAAGCAACTTAAAGTCTAAATTGTGTGTAAGGTTACCTTATTAGTCTCGTGATGATCTGTTTCGTCAAGATATTCTTCCTGCTTCACGAGTGACTCGACTTTGATGTCAATCGACTGCTCCTCACTCCAGACAGCATTCGCATTGTTTTGACGGCTATTGCAATAATCAGCCTTCTCTGGGGTATTTGGTGACAGCACTTGATCAACCGGTTCTACTTTGATATCCATTATTAATAGATATTACAGTACAAGTTTCATACAATATGGTATCACTATAAACAATAATTGATAATATTATGCACATAGATAATTGAAACAAACTTGATAAGACACAATTAAATAATTGGGAAGTCAAAAATTTTAAAGTACACAATGGCCAATTATTTCTTTTTAATTTATATGAAATGAATCTGAATAGACTGTAAAACATATTGTTTGTATTATTTTAATTCATTCATACATGATTAAGTCCTAAAATTATTATATAAATGTGAATTGAATTTTGTCACTTTATCAGACATCATATATTTTTTACAACTAATTTTTAAAGTCAAATTTTTATGTAGTCTTATTTTCTGTTATTTAAAATGCAAAGGTGGCAAAATAAACAGGTGTATCAACAAATACTTAATACGTTAATTTATTTTGTTAAAAAAATTCACCTTACGTAGGTAGTCAACTTTTATCTCTAACCATAGATATATAATTATCATTATATTGTCTATGGCAACGCTACGAGACAGTTACACATCGTTGTTTGCGTGTCATTTTACTTAATATTGAGTTACAAAACGAAAATAATGGATATCAAGCTTGAACCAGTCGAGGAGGAAGATAATGAAGAGAGATATCCGTCGAATGAAATTTTCTTTGACACGCCCGCACAGCTGTCGGAACCTGCGGAAGATTTTCAGGTGACCTTTCTGTAATTTAACTACTCATTGTTCTCTTAAAGATTACTTAATCACGTAAACCACAATGCAATTATCTTAAAAGCTATATTTCTAATACAGAAACATTATCGGTCACATTTAAAGTTCGCTCTATGGTTATTTTCTTAGAAATAACATTTGACTACTTTGTTGTGTTTAAAATACTGAATTTATATTTGTATTTATTGTAAATTTTCGGCTTTTCCTGATTATTAGTTACAATAATTGGACATTTTGTAATTTCTTACATGGCTGCATTGTAGTAAATGGCATTTCATTGATTCCCATAGACCGTTGGTTCCCAAAGTGGTTCCTGTAGACCCCCTTGGGTTCGTGAAAACGCTTAGGGGGTCCGCGGAAGAATAAATATTTTCAAAAATCCTTCTTCTTTGGGCATGTTCGCTCCCTATGTGGAGCATATGGCACCTCCATGTTTCCCTGTCTCCCACCAATAACCTTGCATCCTCCCATGACATACCAGCATCCCTCAGTTCCGCCGAGTTCATCCTATGGATAGTACCCGACGGACGTCCGGGACGCCGGAATCCCACCGGTCGAAAGAAGAGGCGGGCAGGATTGAGGCTTTCTGGAGGCATCCGCAGCACGTGACCCAGCCAGCTCCAACGTCTCTCCATAACCACTGACGTGACGGGACGCTGTCTTGTACGCTACCTTATCTCTGAATTCCTCACAAAATCAAAACCACCTCACCCCCATTATCCGACGCAAGCATCTGTTCTCGAAGCTTCGTCATGTGCCATGATTCGCAATCGTAAAGCATTACTGGCTGAATGCAAGCGTTGAACAAGTGGGTTTGGTTTTTAAAATCCTTATAGCTTTTTAATTATTATCAGAATTAAAATATGTAAATAAGATACCACTTTTATATCCAACATTATAAATAAATGTTGATTTATTTTAAAAACATATTGTCAAACATAAATAATCTAACATCATCCCATCGGGTTCTCCCATATCAATGAAAAAATGGGGTTTTATATATTTTAAAACAAAATATGTAGTTTTAATAAATGCAAAATAAATCACCATTTACCACTTAACTGGGCATAGCGAGAGCGATTAGTTGACCACCAGTCCTGTCCTAGCCTTATCCTTATCCCTATCATATCCCTTCTACTCTTTTGGAAACGAGAATTTGAGCGACCGATTAACAAACAGTTCTCGCAGAAACACATCTGTTAAGATACCTCCATTAGGAAACCATGTGCTTCACATCGGAAGCGGACATGGAAAAAATACAATTCAAGGCATTAATTTTATTATTTCACATGGGGGTCCACGAGCATAATAAGTTTAGGAATCACTGCCATAGACGAAAAGTAGCATCATTTTATCACTGTTCCTTCGGCATTAAATATGGCAAAGATATGAATTTTCACAGACTGTTTTTGTCTTGCCTTAGGAAACTATGCTATCAATAAAATCTGAAGATGTCTCCAAACACTTGATCATTAAAGAAGAGGCGGCTGTTGGTGTTTGTGTGGTGAAAAGTGAAGAATCTGAATATGACGTTGAAGGTTCATCTTCAGAGAATATGAGGGAATATAAGGTATTGACAATTTAATCTTTATTTGATTATTACTAACGTATGAACTCTTAATAGGTATATGGTGCAGCAGTTGGCTTTGTGGGATACTTGGCCGGATCTCAAGGGTTCAAGTCCCAGTACAAACAGCATTTTTTCGAATTCTGGTCGAAGGCATGACTGTTTGCTATATCCTTCTTAAAATATGCTTCTTAAAGTTTATCTTCTCTGTCCCTCACCATTTAATCCCATCTGCTTCTTACCTCATCATAAAAGTGATTGATTATTATTCAATAATTTTATTTCCTATAGTAATTACAGTTTTATTAAATTAACTCGAATGTTAAAGAGATTTTTTCGGTGCGATACAAATAAATAATGTTGATGCCTCAATTGTGTATGTCATATTTCAGTTTGATTCTTCGAAACGAGCAAACGTTAAGAGGGAAGAAAGTCCGTCGCCGATTTCCTCTGCTGCCGATTTATCATTGCCATATCTTCAAATTGATATAGTCAAAAACAATGTTAAAGAAGAACTGACAAAAACAGATCTCGTCGCCGTTATATTATTGGAAAGGAGAACATTCCACGAACGAAACTTCGCATGCGGTTTTTGTTTCGGTATATTCTCATCTGAACGATCGCTTAAACATCACAATTTAAATCATGATTGTGGGACGAAAAATGAGAAAGTTTCAAATGAATGTGAGAATTCTTTGAGTGATAAAAACAATGCTCCACAACCAGGCCTCAAAACTTACAATTGCGATCAATGTAGCTTTAAAACGGCGTATTCTTATAATTTAAAGAAGCATAAAAAAACTCATTCTGAACTTAATCCATTTAAGTGTGATCAATGCAGTTTTAGCGCGGGACTGTTGTCTTATTTGAAGAAACATAAACGTAGACATTTAGGTAAAAAAACATTTAAATGTGACCTATGCAGCTTCACCGCGATAAAGATATCTCATTTGAAGAAACATAAATTTATTCATTTAGGAAAAAAACCATTCAATTGTGATCAATGCAGTTTTAAAACGGCGCGATCGTCGGATTTAAAAAACCATAAAATGATACATTCTAGACTAAAACCATTCAAATGTGAACATTGCAGCTATAGCGCTAATCAGATGTCTAATTTGAAGCGGCATGAACTAATGCATTCAGGTGAAAAACCATTAAAATGCGATCAATGTAGCTTTGAAACGACGAATTCGGCACATTTAAAGTATCATAAAATGACACATTCTGGACTTAAACCATTCAAGTGTGATCAATGCAGCTATAGCGCGATACAGATTTCAAGTTTGAAGCAACATCAATTTAAACATTCTGGCGAAAAACCATTTAAATGTGACCAATGCAGCTTCAGCACGATAAAAATGTCCCTTTTGAAGCAACATAAATTTATTCATGTAGGAAAAAAACCATTTGAGTGTAACCAATGCAGTTTTAAAACATCGCGCTCGTCATATTTAAAGAACCATAAAATGACACATTCTGGACTTAAACCATTCAAGTGTGATCAATGCAGCTTTAGCGCAATACAGATTTCCAATTTGAAGAAACACAAATTCATACATGGTGGCGAAAAGCCATATAAATGTGATCAGTGTAGCTATACAACGACGCAATCATCTCGTTTAAAGAAGCACAAAAGTGTACATTCCTGACTTAAACCATTTTAATGTGCTTTATTTGTCATTTTTGGTACATATGGTTCTATCTGATTTTAAAAAAACTTTAATTGCTCTACAAATTCATCAAAATGTAATAAAAGAAGATTCAATCTGAAAAACATACGAATTTATTTAGGGCATTAATGTTTCATCTTCATGCATGATTAAAAATTCAGTGTTTAGAAAATGACAGCTATAGAAACAGTTCATTCACGTTTATAAAATGGCTGATGCCCATTACTCATGTAATAGTTTTTATTTAAGACTTTATCACTTCATAACATTTAAACATAATTTGCATATTAAAACTCTTTAATCATTCCACTGACTTAAATTGATTTATCTGTTCTGAAATAAAATACAAAATTGATTAAAAATTTTCGATTTTTTCTTTATTTTAAATAAAAAAAAAAAACAGAAATTCACTCCATTAATATAACAATTAAATATTCCAAATTCAAAGGAAGCAAAGCTCCCAGCTTATTTATATAAATTAGTATTAACCATGTCCACTTCCAATGTGAAGCATATGGAGTTTATCTCAACTGGGTTCCTACGAGAACTGCTTGTCACTCAGTTGCTCATTCTCTCTTTTTCCAAAGAAGGTAGGAATAGAAGGATAGGGCTAGGGCAGGATAAGTGGTAAGCTAATCGCTCTCGATACGCCCCGTTCATAGGATAGAATGGGTGAGAGGGGGGAATTCAAGACATCACATACACCCATGCCTTTGAACAGAGATTTAACAGATCTAAGTAAAACTTTAACTATAGTTTCATTTCTTTCGATAGTAATAATTGTTAAAATAAATTAATAAAGTCATTGCAATAAAAAATTTACAAACACATATTATTTTTAAAATTTGATATAAACATTTGTGCATTTTTCAAGTAAATGTAAAATATAATATCGACAGTGGAAAGGAAAAGAGGACGTAACCGACACATATCAAATTTTACTGGAGACGCAAAAAACATGTTTTGATGATTTTAGGCCATATTCAAATTATGAATTAAACACAGTCATGAAGTGCACGGAGAATTCTAAATTTGAGTTGAATTGACATAATCTAATATTTATTAAAGAAATTGTCTAGGAAAAATCTTTATTTCAGTCTCTTTTCTTGGTTTAAATTTTTTACAGTCATCTTTTTCAAACTTAAAAGCTAAATTTAGATACTAATTCGGCATTTGCAGCTTCTATCCTTTTAATAGAACGTCTATCAAGTGTGTTACATTGTGACTATCAAAAAAAACCATTTTGAAAAATATTAGGCAAAATTGCCATAAAACATTTCACATTACAATAAAACATTATTTTTGTATTAAAAATATTTAAATGTTCGGAGTATTCCATGTGCGAAGTATTCTATATCCGGAATGTTCTGTGTGCGGAAGAATCGGTGTTCGGAGAGTTCTTGTTCGGAGAGTTCGTGTTCGGAAAAGTGATGTTCGGTGGAACCACCGAACTCATTATTACACCATAATTATTGTGGTGGTTGATTTTATTAACAGTTTGTTAAGGGTTCCCAAAAGAAATTCCACGAAATTAAAACTAATGCATTAAACAACTATACTCATATGAATTTAAAAGGTTTTGTATGGGGTCACTCTTTTTTCTATGCTTTTCAATTTATACATGCAAAATAAAATAAATCTTTATTCAAATAAAAAATCAAAGTATGCTAAAAAAAACACAGTTAATATCAACCTTGGAAAGGAAAAAGGACGTAACCCACAGTTTTTTCAAAACAGGTTTTTTTCGATAATCACAATGTATCAAACTTGATACACGTTCTATTAAAAAGATTCAAGCTGCAAATGCCGAATTTGTATCTAAATTTAGCTTTTAAGTTTGAAAAATATGACCTTGTAAAAAATTAAAACCAAGAAATAAGACTGAAATAAAGGTTTTCCCTTGACAATTTATTTTATTAATTTTAGATTATGTCAATTAAACAGCAGTTAAGAAGTCTTCGTGCACTTCAAGGTTGTGTTTAATTCACAATTTTCATATGGCCCAAAATCATTAATACACATTTTTTGTGCCTCCTTTAAAATTTGATATGGGTGGGTTACGTCCTTTTTCTTTTCCACGTCGATATTACACAATAGAAAAAACAATATGCCGTCTTTTCAACTACTTTATTTATAGGAAAGAATACAACTATGGAATACATTTTGGTTCTTCGATTATTAAGGAAAAAGCGATATTGATTTTCGGCAAAAACGCATGTCTGCCAGTAAAAAAGAACTAGCTGTAAGCCCGTTGCCCAGCAACCGGATGATTTTTGTTGCATTGTGTTTATTTTTATTTAGTCTAATTTTTTTTTTTTTTTTATTTTAATTTATTTCAATTTATTTTATTTTATTTTATTTTAATTTAATTTATTTTATTTTATTTAAATTTATTTATTTTATTTTATTTTATTTTATTTTATTTTATTTCAATTTATTTTATTTTATTTTATTTTATTTTATTTTATTTTATTTTATTTTATTTTATTTTATTTTATTTTATTTTATTTTATTTTAACTTTTTTCAATTTATTTTATTTTATTTTATTATATTTTAATTTATTTCAATTTATTTCAATTTATTTTATTTTATTTTATTTTATTTTATTTTAATTTATTTTATTTTATTTTAATTTATTTATTTTATTTTATTTTTATATTTTTTTATGTTTCCGATGACCGAGTATTTTTACAGTTTCTCCAATCATGTCACTTTATTAGCTCTGGCATAGATTCCTTGGAAACGATTATATTGTCTATGCTAAGAAAATAACTCATTCAACTATTATTTTTCATTTAAAATACATTAAACTGAGATCGAATCGCTTTATTCTGTTGGATACAATGAAACAAATCCGTGATAATTTGTCGGTAACAAAATAATATAGGGCCAATAACTAATTCAATGTTATATTGTCTATGTTCACGTTGACGACAATTCATGATTGTATTGTCTATGTCCACGCTAAAAAAAGTTCTGCGCCATTGCTTCCGTAACCCTTTGTTGAAGTCCCAGTTGCGAAAGGAATAATGGATATCAAGCTCGAACCACTCGAAGAGGAAGATGATGAAGGGAGATATTCGTTTGACTCACATGCACAGCCAGCGGATTCCGCGAATGATTTTCAGGTTACCTTTCTGTCATTTTACCACCATATAATATTAAAATATATTTATGTTAACACTCGGAAGGTTAATCGCTGTCTGTTTGTTAATTTCTATACTCAACTTTGCACTATACCGTTTTATCAATAAATAAAATCAGCGCTCAGCACACGCTCGCGCAATCACAAACGATTAAGTCATCACGTTTGCTTTTTAACTAAAAAAGTGTGCGAAAGACGCGCGTTGATTCGTGTTACAGAACGACCACTACCAGATATGCTTTTAAATTAAAAAACTTTTAACACGCTTCGTTCGCATACTTTTTCTTTCGTTTGAAAGCACACGTTCTTTTCAAACGCAAGTGAAATGACTTTTGTAAGGCTGTCTATTTGAGTTTATATTTGGAGCGTGAAGACTGCAATACTTGACGAATGCATTGTCGGCTCTTTGGTCTAGTTCAGAAGTCATTCAACCATTCCTTTATTGTCAATTCTGGATATATTTTTCTCTTTTTTTTATATATAAAAAGAGTTATTTAAACAAGCAAATGAACAAAACGATTTACAACTTGTCCACGACTAATCCATCGAACATTGTTGTACATTGGATGTCCTGAATATTGAGAATCTACCTCTTCTCATAATCTGGAAAATTCTCGCTTATTTAAAGCTTGTGCAGATATAAAATTGATGATTTTAACCCACTTTTTGAGCATAGTACCTCCTGGTGGATGAGGCAATGAAATTCAATCAAAGCATGTCCAATATTTGGCTTCAGTCTGTTTATAAATCCTATGATTTTTTCAACCATACTTGGGGCGCCACCAGATGTTATACAAACAATCTTTTTGAAATCAATATTCATTTCAGTCATGTTTAACTTTTCCGGTTCTAAGCTCAAGAAATGCGATGGGTTATACAATGTTTATATTAAGGTATACAAAGTTTATACAAAGGTCTTCTTATATCATAGTTTTTTGGACCTTTTGTAGTTTATATAAGTATGCGATAACGCGATTACGCTATCAGGCGATAAGCACCCGCGATTACGATCGTCCGTAAGATAGCTGAGAACACTTGTCAGTGGTCAATTCATATGTGTGCTGGGATGACGTCTTTTTTACGCGCAACTAAAAATATGACTATTTATTAAAAAACCACGGATTTTTATTAAAAAAATGTATCAGGAATGATGCAGAGAGATATTTTAAAGCCCTTAGACTATTTTTTTTTTTTGAAATTCATAAGAATAAGGCCAATAATGAGGAAGCCACTGGAGTCAAAAAAAGATCCCCATCGGCAGAGACGTATTTTCCTGGTCTCCGAGCCGCGAGATTAACGTAAATTCCTTTATAATTTCAGCACCGGTAGTTTGACACCAAACTTGAAAAGCCATTTTTCATTGTATGATCTTGCTTTGTTAGACGTTGTCATGGTGATGTCTTAAAGATTAATATATTTTTATTAACTATTTATTTATAACAACAAAATAATTTAAATGTTTGAAATTATTCACCAGCTTTTGATATGACAATCCAGACAAACAATTTAAATGAAAGTTTTAAATAAAAAAAAAATAACTTTTTAAAGTTCAAGCGGGTAAGATTATTTCTCACCCGGGACACTGCGTGACTAAATTCGCTCAATCCTTGAATAACGCAAACGGGCTTACACTTTTCACGAATTTGGCATTTTTTACCGATTCCGTGGAGTAAGCAATTCGGTGTTATATATGTCAATAACTCAATATGACTTGCATGTGTGCCCAGTTACAGTCAACCTAACTGTCATTGCCGACACATGAAAACACGTTATTAAATGTTTTAGAATTTGATTATTTGTGGCGCAATTAGTCGCCTTTTGCTCGGGAAACTAACTTGCATTTGTCGCACATTTATTCAAAATCCTCTCTCTCGAGAGAGAATTACCTACTTATTCTTCCCAGATACTTTTTTGCCAGACTGCAGCCTGGCTCTCTTGGGACCACTTAACCCCACAATTCATCTTCGGACACTGCGTTTAATGCAAAGATACAAAATTTTATAATCAACCTCAATTCCCACTACCCTTGTGGTGACAGTTAGGATCATTTGTAACCAGGGGAATGACCAGCATGGGAATCTTTAACTATGCCCGTAAAGCAATAACATATTTCTTTTTTAAACTAGATTTAAGGTGGGTTGATCACAAGTTTCTCAGTGAATAATATGAAGAACTCGTTGTTATTTTTTTCGATAGAAATTCAAAAAATTTACGTGAGTTGTAATCATTACCCTTAATTGTGCATTTTATATTTCAGTTTGATTCTTCGATACAAGCAAAATGTAAGAGGGAAGAAAGTCTGTCGCCGATTTCTTCTGCTGCTGATTTATCATTGCCATATCATGAAATTGATATCGTCGAAAACAATGTAAAAGAAGAAATGACAAAAGGAGAACTCGTCGCCGTTATATTCTTGGAAAGGAGAACATTCCACGAACGAAATTTCGCATGCGGTTTTTGTTTTGATATATTCTCATCTGAGCGATTGCTTAGACATCACAATTTAAGTCATTATTGTGAGACAAAAAATGTTAAAGTTTCTTATGAATGCGAGAACTCATTGATAGATAGAAACGATGTTCAACAACCAGGCCTCAAACCTTATAAATGTGATCAGTGCAAATACAGCACGAGAAAAATGTCTGATTTGAAGCGACACAAATTTATACATTCAGGCGAAAAGCCATTTAAATGTGATCAATGCAGCTACAGCGCGATAAGGATGTCTTCTTTAATGCTACACAAATTAAAACATTCAGGCGAAAAGCCTTTTAAATGTGATGAATGCAGCTACAGCACGATAAAGTTGTCTGAGTTGAAGCAACACAAATTTATACATTCAGGCGAAAAGCCTTTTAAATGTGACCAATGCAGCTACATCACGATACAGATGTCTAATTTGAAGCAACACAAATTTATACATTCAGGTGAAAAGCCTTTTAAATGTGATCAATGCAGCTACAGCACGATAAGCATGTCTTATTTGAAGCAACATAAATTGATTCATTTAGGCGAAAAGCCTTTTAAATGTGATCAATGCAAATACAGCACGACACAAATGTATGATTTGAAGCAACACAAATTAATACATTCAGGCGAAAAGCCTTTTAAATGTGATCAATGCAGCTACAGCACGATAAAGATGTCTACTTTGAAGCAACATAAATTAATTCATTCAGGCGAAAAGCCTTTTACATGTGATCAATGCAGCTACTGCACGATACAGATGTCTGCTTTGAAGCAACACAAATTAAAACATTCAGGCGAAAAGCCTTTTAAATGTGATCAATGCAGCTACAGCACGATAAACATGTCTACTTTGAAGCAACACAAATTAATTCATTCAGGCGAAAAGCTTTTTACATGTGATCAATGCAGCTACAGCACGATACAGAAGTCTAATTTGAAGCAACACAAATTTACACATTCAGGCGAAAAGCCGTTTAAATGTGATCAATGCAGCTACAGCACGATAAACATGTCTACTTTGAAGCATCACAAATTAAAACATTCAGGCGAAAAGCCTTTTAAATGTGATCAATGCAGCTACAGCACGATAAAGATGTCTACTCTGAAACAACATAAATTAATTCATTCAGGCGAAAAGCCATTTAAATGTGATTAATGCAGCTTAAGCGCGGTGCAGATGTGAAATTAACAGTGTAAGAAACGGAAAACGCGAAGTGATATTCGTTTTTTTTCCCTTGCTTTTTGGGACACGAAGCGGACACAACGCTTCCCGGTGCTGGAACCTTGTTCCTGTGACTTTAAGTTTAAGAGTCACTTGTGGTTTTTTCCTTTGTAGTTTTGTGTGATACGTGATTCATAGTATGGCGTATCGAAAATTTCTTCGTCCGAGATGGAAGGAATTATTTTTTTCCATCTCGACAATAGTTGAAATTATTTTTTGTCGTCTATCGCGCGCAGACTTATTTCTTCTTTACTTCTATAAACTAGGTCAGTTGTGGTGTTGTTGTAGTAATGTTAATTCTATTTGTTTAATTTAATATATTTTTTTTTAAATTTCTCCTTATAGATGAAACTTGTTTAATTTAAATTACGAGCCATGTCAATATATCGTATCTGAACCCCTCTCATATCGTCACCAAAACAGGTAACAATAACAGTGATTTAATTACCATTAGTCCTATCTTACCTTATCCTTCCATTCAAACATTCTTCTTAAAAAAAGGTTGAGCGAATAAGTGACAATTAGTTATTGTAGAAAAAACTAACGCTTTATGAGTGAGAACTCGTAAAGAAATTTCTCGGATATAATAAAATAATGTGAAATGAATGCATATGAAGCCGTAAGCTAATATTGATTGTCATTTGTTAAATCACTTATTTTAACTGATTTTAAACACTGTCTTCTTCTAGCCCTATTCACATCATTAAGCTAGATTCATAATAACAGATGAAAGTTACACAATATTCGAAGGGTCTGTTGTCAAGTGTTGGGCGTGTTTACTGGTTCACTATAACTTTAAATGAAAAATCATGGTTAGCACCTCCGTGCCCATGGTATAGGCATTGCCGGTCGAGTCATTAAAACATTCAATATTTCTCTTAATGCTGTCAATAAGTATTTATCATTTTAGGCATTCCTAGAAAAAATAGTTTTACATCCAAATATATAATTAACAAATCAAAAATATTACGTCTACTGCACAAAATGATCGATTTTGTGGTTTACCGATCAATTGATCGATCTTTAAATAGTAGAATGCAATAGAGATATACGAGTTTACATGCGACAGAAGAAAAAACATCTCAAATTGTTGAGAGCGAGAAACAACCTATTATACTGATAAGTTAAAGAGAGAAAGCTATTTTTGCATCTTTACAAATATAAGCTATATGTTTCAAGGGCTTATACAACTCAACTGTGTCAAAAATTCCTTTCAAGCACACACTGTTCAATAGTTACGCGCATTCTTACATTTATTTTGTCAGACCGATTAATATTTTTGAAATAATTTTGATTTTTTGTGTTATTAAATTATGACAAAAAAATATTTGACACAGGATGAGATTCAAAAAATTGCCGAAGAATTAAGTGATTCCGACTCTGATGTCGAGTTTGAAGTAATAAACGATGCTACTGGTGAAGAAGATTTTGTGGAAATACAAGAGCGAAGTTCGTCTGAAAGTGAAAATGAAGAAATCTGTGCTGTGGAAAATTGTGAAATTGATACAACATATTACAAATCGAAATCTGGATTTGAATGGAGCTCGATTCCGCCTCCAGTATCAAGACGTCGACTCAATAATATTTTGAGCGAAAATTCCGGTCTTAGAAGTCACGCTCTGGATGTTACTTCAATCAGAAAAATGTTTGAAATACTTATTTCCAGAGATATTGTGAAAGAAATTTGCTGTCACACTAATCAGCACTGTCTCACCCGGCAGGTAAATAAGGTGTTAACACCTATAACTGAAGATGAAATATATGCATTTGTTGCAATTTTACTATCATCGGGAAGAAATCGTGGCCGAAAATTACAACTGAGTGAGCTTTGGAGCAATGAAAATTTATTCCGCCAGCCCTTTTTCACGGCTTCTATGTCGAGAAACAGATTTATCTTTATATACAGTAATATCCGTTTCGACGACCTATCGACTCGACTCTTAAGGTTCGCTGAGTCGGAAAGCAAACTTGAACCGATTAAATTTATATTTAATCAATTTGTAAAGTCATGCAAGGATATGTATTCACCTGGGTCTAACATTACAGTGCACGAGCGGTTAGCCACTTTTAGAGGGAATTGCTCATTTAGGGTTTACATGAAAAGCAAACCGGGAAGGTACGGCATAAAAATTTGGACTGCTGCTGATTCTTCAACGGCATATATTTCCAATACGCAAGTGTACACCGGGATGCAGAATAACAGAAGAGAAATAAACCAAGGCCAGCGAGTTGTGACAGATATGGTCCAAAGTTATTATGGTTCTAATAGGGGTGTGACAACAGACATTTTTTTTACATCTATTCCTCTTGCCAAACACTTATTAGAGCATAATTTAACTTTCACTGGCACACTTAGAACAAAAATAAGAGGGAAATACCCACTCAGTTTTTGGCCAGTAAGACTAAAAGTATTCACAGTAGCATTTTTGGATTCACTAGTAACATCACATTAGTCTCTTATGTTCCAAAAAATAATAGTATTGTTTTATTGCTATCCACCCAATATCAGAGTGCTGACATAAGTGTAACTCAAGATAAAAAAAAAACGGAAATTATCTTACACTATAATAAGATACAGGAGATATGTTAATAAATAAGATACAGGAGATATATAATATGTTGATACAGGAGATCAAATGACTGCAGAATACTCACGCGTAAGACCAACACGACGATGGCCATTTTGACTATTTATGGAAATGATTGACATCGCGGCATTAAATGCATATTTTCTGTGGGTTATAAAATACCCACATTGGAAACAAAATGACAGAAGCCGCCGAAAGCATTTTATAAGAGCGTTAGCCACTGAGTTGGCAAGAGTAAATGTAGAAAATAGAAAAAGTAGTGGAGTTAAATTTCACAGACAACAGCAAGATGCCATTGATATGTTTTTGCAATCTACCACGGGAAGTAGTAGTTCAAATTAAAAAACCCCGACTCAATTACAATCTGTTACAACAGGACAACATAAATCGGGAATTTGTCGATTTTGTACAAAACAAAGAAGAACAAAAATACGCTGCGATAAATGTCAAAAACCAGCCTGCGTGGGCCACAGAATTGAAAAAAAAACTTTTTTTTGCCCGACTTGTGTTGATTAGCGTAAAATAATAGTTTATATTTTTCACTTGTTCCGCGACGTTTCAATTCAATTGGCTTATTCTCTGTATAACGATAATTATTTTCATGACAAGACAATTTCAATATATTGTGCAACTATAACAAAGTTTGTTGTAAACATAGGTATATGTGTGAAAAGTGACAAAGAGTTAAATAACTATATATCCTACTTCTTAGGAGAGGCAAAATAACATTTACGTTATTGATGAAGTTCTAATAAATGTGATGTTTTTTACGTGAAATGTGCTTGTTCAACGATGATGATTTGAGTGTTTGGTTTTTAATTTTACGCCTATATTTTTTTCAAAACTTTTTTATTTGCACAAATTTGTGTTTCAGTTATGTTTAATTAGACTTCTCATCATTATTTGAACAAGGCTGGTCCTTTTTCAAGTTTTAGTAACTATACTTAATATAAGTAGATAATTATAATAATTTTAATCGTATCAATATCAAGTATCGGAGTGTTTCCTACGCTTATGTGAAAAGTGCACATATTGTTTATACAAGCTAAATGTTCTGTATTTTGTCTTACTGAATTTCTTATACATTTTTTCCGAGTTTTTTTATTGTTCTGTGCTTAAATATAATAACATTTGGGTTTTTGTTGTACACAGCTGGTATTTCAATTTGCCATCCTTGCATCTGCATCTGCGTACCTATCGAATTCTCTTTGTCGCAGAAGTTTACAGTTGTAAGTATTATAGATTTTTCGCCGTTTGAATTTGTGTTTGTGCCCTCTTAAATAAATGTATTTATGATCTTTAATCTTTTTATTACTGAATATGTTTACGTGCAAATGTGTGTACTTTTAAACCGAAAATCTATTGCATTTTATGACAGGAAATATTCTTTCTGTAAAAATGGAGTCATAAAAAAATAACTTTAAGCCGGTTGTATATTTTAAAACCTTTTACTGATTTTGCAAATGCCAGCAATAAAAATTAATAGACTATCATAAAATTTGTCACTTAAAATTATATAAGTAGTGAAGCATTGCATAAGCATTCATTTCTTTGTGACTTGTTTTGGAAAATAAATTACGAATCATTATAAAGAACATTTAAAACCATATTTTTTGCAAACGCATTATGTAACTGAAAACTTAGTTGTATGCAAAAATGAATCATTTATAAAACAAATATGTTGTTGTCGAATATTAACTGCAAATGATCAAAAACAGTGCTGGTTAGATACCTTTTCCGTTTCTAAGCTCAAGAAATGCGACCCCAATACCAACATTTTCGTAAATATCTATTTTAATATGGGTGATACGATGTTTATAATTAAGGTATTCTTATATCATAGTTTTTTGGACTCTTTGTAGTTTATATAAATACGCGATAACTCTTATCAGCTGATTAGCGCCCGCGATAACGATTGTTCGTATGATAATTTGGAACGCTGGGAACACTCTTCAGTAGTCAATTCACATGTGTGCTGACATGACGTCTTTTTTACGTGCAACTTAAAATATGATTATTTATTAAAAAACCACAGATTTTTATAAAAAAATGTATAAGGAATGATGCAAAGAGATATTTTTAAGCCCTTGGACTATTTTTTTTTTTAAATTCATAAGAATAAGGCTAATAATGAGGAAACCACTGGGGTCCAAAAAGATCCCCATCGGCTGAGAAGTATTTTTCTAGTCTCCGAGCCGCAAGAGATACAATTGTATTTTTACTATACTTTTTGTAATCATATGTTGCATAAAAATTGCTATATTCATAAACTTATGATATATTATTTATTGTTAATATTATTATAATATCAACAAATAGCAAGCACCAAAATAAATAAATAAAGAAATTTAAACGCTCAAAAATGTTTTTTCGTACCTTTATTCCGCAAAATATTCAAAGTCGGTAAAACTTTATTTAAGTAATAAGTGAATGTAAAACTATATCCACGAAAACATTAATTTGAAACCTAATAAATCAATAAAAAAATATGTGCAATAATCTTTCCTTTTTTCTTTGTTACATGATATACAATAATTAATATGACTTCATAATCTTCATAAAACATTTCAGAGAATGTTTAAATAATAATAAAAAATATTCTGGACTTCTCAAATAGCTGTATAATAATTTTGGTTTTGTCGGCTCACGTTCAACCCCGCCTTTCATCAGTCGTACCTACCCTGGCTATTGTTTATGGCCAATAGGGTACACTTTTTGTATAAGTCTTCAGACCTTTGTTGAACTCTACATATGCAGCGCGCTCGAGACATTACTTTGAAGATGAGTTTCGAGCATGAAGCATTGATAATAATCGTGTTTGATTAAAAGTGATTTTATGTGCTTATTTAAGCATTGATAAATAAAATGAGGGTTAAATTAGACCTAGAATATATTTTCAAGCATATATACATTTTTAAAATTATTTTTTAGCTTCTAACTTAGGTTTAAATACTGTCAATAAATATTGAAACTGAGATGCCACCATGGCAGGAAACGTGATTTTCTAGCATGGCATGTCACGGGTTAGCTAAAAAAAGGACATTAAACATGTCATTATAAAAAGATTAATACGTTGTTTTTTCTATTCAACGAACGGTTTCCTTAATCAATATATTAATAGTAGATAAGGTCCGTCCGTATGAGTGAAGGATGTCCTCGACCTTCCAGTCTCCACTTTATATATTAATAATCACTCATTTTTACTTTTCACAAATGTGTGCGTCCTGATGTCCTCGAGTCTTCTTCTTCTTCTTCTACGAAATGTATTTGTTAGCGTATTTGAAAATTAGTTGAATAAAATATATATTCTACAAAAAATGGTTGTTGGCAAACTTGCTGCTTGGTGACTTGGTGACAGCTGTCACTGCTGTAAAACAAAAAAAGGAGACAACAACACCCTACACCCCGGTATCACCGACCCCGAAAAACCCAGCACCCCCTGCATAAGGAAAAAAAACGATAAGATTCCGCCGATAATCCTTCACCGCAAACGGGACTTTATCACAATAGAGCGAGACCTAAAATTGGCAGGAGTCAAAGGATTCACCGCCACAGACCAAAAAGATACAATACGCCTTAACACCGAGACAAGTGACATATACCGCAAAGCTATATCCTACCCGGACAAGAGGAAAATAGCATTCCATTGCTACTTAACTCAGGACGAAAAGACCTATAAGATTGTCCCCAAAGGAATCCCCGAGGACTACGAGGAGGACGAAATCCTGGCGCTCCTGAAAGAGGAAGGCCACCCCGTCCAAAGAGTCCACCGCATGAGAAAGGGGCCTCTCAGAACTTCGCTCACACTCATGCTGGATGTAGAGAATTCTGAAGAAGGCCGCAAGACCTTCAACATCCAAAGACAAAATTCATTTGAATAAAGTTTATATGTTAGGTATAAACCTAATTCTGATTATATGAATGCTTTAAATAAATTTCTTTTTAATCTAAAATATCGATTCTATAAAAAGTTACATCGTCTGAAATTGCTTCTCATGCGGTTTTATTATTCATGTGGAACCATGTATACCCAAGGCGACGAAATAGAGCATAGATTTAGAGGCGATATCTATGGCTCACCTACACGACGGAGCGGCAGTGTGCAGACCCCTATCGGCCTGTACACGACGGCGTGCCGACCTCTCAATTTTGGTATCAATTTACATGACACGATATCCGACACACTCTGACAAACGTCATCGTGTCCTGGACGCCGGAATCCCAGTGTGCGGGCCTCTATTGTCATCAACTTCATATTGCCTGTGTTCACAATAAACAAACCTTGATTATAGTGTCCATGCTAAGAAAATAACTTATTCGACTATTATTATTCAATTAAAATACATTAAACTGAGATCGAATCGCTTTATTCTGTTGGATACAATGAAACAAATCCGTGATAATTTGTCGGTAACAAAATAATATAGGGCCAATAACTAATTCAATTTTATATTGTCTATGTTCACGTTGACGACAATTCATGATTGTATTGTCTATGTCCACGCTAAAAAAAGTTCTCCGCCATTGCTTCCGTAACCCTTTGTTGAAGTCCCAGTTGCGAAAGGAATAATGGATATCAAGCTCGAGCCACTCGAAGAGGAAGATGATGAAGGGAGATATTCGTTTGACTCACATGCACAGCCAGCGGATTCCGCGAATGATTTTCAGGTTACTTTTCTGTCATTTTACCACCATAAAATATATTGACGTATAACACTCGGAAGGTTAATCGCTGTCTGTTTGTTAATTTCTATACTCAACTTTGCACTATACCGTTTTATCAATAAATAAAATCAGCGGTCAGCACACGCTCGCGCAATCACAAACGATTAAGTCATCACGTTTGCTTTTTAAATAAAAAAAGTGTGCGAAAGACGCGCGTTTATTCGTGTTTCAGAACGACCACTACCAGATATGCTTTTAAATTAAAAAAACTTTTAACGCGCTTCGTTCGCATACTTTTTCTTTCGTTTGAAAGCACACGTTTTTTTCAAACGTAAGCGAAATGACTTTTGTAAGGCTGTCTATTTGAGTTTATATTTGGAGCGTAAAGACTGCAATACTTGACGAATGCATTGTCGGCTCTTTAGTCTAATGCAGAAGTCATTCAACCATTCCCTAATTGTCAATTCTGGATATATTTTGCTCTTTTTTTTTTATATATAAAAAGAGTTTTATTTAAACAAGCAAATGAACAAAACGATTTACAACTTGTCCACGACTAAGCCATCGAACGCTGTTGTACATTGGAAATCCTGAATATTGAGAATCTACCTCTTCTCATAATCTGGAAAATTCTCGCTTATTTAAAGCTTGTGCAGATATAAAATTGTTGATTTTAACCCATTTTTTGAGCATAGTACCTCCTGGTGGATGAGGCAATGAAATTCAATCAAAGCATGTCCAATATTTGGCTTCAGTCTGTTTATAAATCCTATGATTTTTTCAACCATACTTGGGGCGCCACCAGATCTTATACAAACAATCTTTTTGAAATCAATATTCATTTCAGTCATGTTTAACTTTTCCGGTTCTAAGCTCAAGAAATGCGATGGGTTATACAATGTTTATATTAAGGTATACAAAGTTTATACAAAGGTCTTCTTATATCATAGTTTTTTGGACCTTTTGTAGTTTATATAAGTATGCGATAACGCGATTACGCTATCAGGCGATAAGCACCCGCGATTACGATCGTCCGTAAGATAGCTGAGAACACTTGTCAGTGGTCAATTCATATGTGTGCTGGGATGACGTCTTTTTTACGCGCAACTAAAAATATGACTATTTATTAAAAAACCACGGATTTTTATTAAAAAAATGTATCAGGAATGATGCAGAGAGATATTTTAAAGCCCTTAGACTATTTTTTTTTTTTGAAATTCATAAGAATAAGGCCAATAATGAGGAAGCCACTGGAGTCAAAAAAAGATCCCCATCGGCAGAGACGTATTTTCCTGGTCTCCGAGCCGCGAGATTAACGTAAATTCCTTTATAATTTCAGCACCGGTAGTTTGACACCAAACTTGAAAAGCCATTTTTCATTGTATGATCTTGCTTTGTTAGACGTTGTCATGGTGATGTCTTAAAGATTAATATATTTTTAATAACTATTTATTTATAACAACAAAATAAATTGAAATTATTCACCAGCTTTTGATATGACAATCCAGACAAACAATTTAAATGAAAGTTTTAAATAAAAAAAAAAAAACTTTTTTAAGTTCAAGCGGGTAAGATTATTTCTCACCCGGGACACTGCGTGACTAAATTCGCTCAATCCTTGAATAACGCAAACGGGCTTACACTTTTCACGAATTTGGCATTTTTTACCGATTCCGTGGAGTAAGCAATTCGGTGTTATATATGTCAATAGCTCAATATGACTTGCATGTGTGCCCAGTTACAGTCAACCTAACTGTCATTGCCGACACATGAAAACACGTTATTAAATGTTTTAGAATTTGATTATTTGTGGCGCAATTAGTCGCCTTTTGCTCGGGAAACTAACTTGCATTTGTCGCACATTTATTCAAAATCCTCTCTCTCGAGAGAGAATTACCTACTTATTCTTACCAGATACTTTTTTGCCAGACTGCAGCCTGGCTCTCTTGGGACCACTTAACCCCACAATTCATCTTCGGACACTGCGTTTAATGCAAAGATACAAAATTTAATAATCAACCTCAATTCCCACTACCCTTGTGGTGACAGTTAGGATCATTTGTAACCAGGGGAATGACCAGCATGGGAATCTTTAACTATGCCCGTAAAGCAATAACATATTTCTTTTTTTAACTAGATTTAAGGTGGGTTGATCACAAGTTTCTCAGTGAATAATATGAAGAACTCGTTGTTATTTTTTTCGATAGAAATTCAAAAAATTTACGTGAGTTGTAATCATTACCCTTAATTGTGCATTTTATATTTCAGTTTGATTCTTCGATACAAGCAAAATGTAAGAGGGAAGAAAGTCTGTCGCCGATTTCTTCTGCTGCTGATTTATCATTGCCATATCATGAAATTGATATCGTCGAAAACAATGTAAAAGAAGAAATGACAAAAGGAGAACTCGTCGCCGTTATATTCTTGGAAAGGAGAACATTCCACGAACGAAATTTCGCATGCGGTTTTTGTTTTGATATATTCTCATCTGAGCGATTGCTTAGACATCACAATTTAAGTCATTATTGTGAGACAAAAAATGTAGAAGTTTCTTATGAATGCGAGAACTCATTGATAGATAGAAACGATGTTCAACAACCAGGCCTCAAACCTTATAAATGTGATCAATGCAAATACAGCACGACAAAAATGTATGATTTGAAGCGACACAAATTTATACATTCAGGCGAAAAGCCATTTAAATGTGATCAATGCAGCTACAGCGCGATAAGGATGTCTTCTTTGATGCTACACAAATTAAAACATTCAGGCGAAAAGCCTTTTAAATGTGATGAATGCAGCTACAGCACGATAAAGTTGTCTGAGTTGAAGCAACACAAATTTATACATTCAGGCGAAAAGCCTTTTCAATGTGACCAATGCAGCTACAGCACGATACAGATGTCTAATTTGAAGCAACACAAATTTATACATTCAGGTGAAAAGCCTTTTAAATGTGATCAATGCAGCTACAGCACGATAAGCATGTCTTATTTGAAGCAACATAAATTGATTCATTTAGGCGAAAAGCCTTTTAAATGTGATCAATGCAAATACAGCACGACACAAATGTATGATTTGAAGCAACACAAATTAATACATTCAGGCGAAAAGCCTTTTAAATGTGATCAATGCAGCTACAGCACGATAAAAATGTCTACTTTGAAGCAACATAAATTAATTCATTCAGGCGAAAAGCCTTTTACATGTGATCAATGCAGCTACTGCACGATACAGATGTCTGCTTTGAAGCAACACAAATTAAAACATTCAGGCGAAAAGCCTTTTAAATGTGATCAATGCAGCTACAGCACGATAAACATGTCTACTTTGAAGCAACACAAATTAATTCATTCAGGCGAAAAGCTTTTTACATGTGATCAATGCAGCTACAGCACGATACAGAAGTCTAATTTGAAGCAACACAAATTTACACATTCAGACGAAAAGCCGTTTAAATGTGATCAATGCAGCTACAGCACGATAAACATGTCTACTTTGAAGCATCACAAATTAAAACATTCAGGCGAAAAGCCTTTTAAATGTGATCAATGCAGCTACAGCACGATAAAGATGTCTACTCTGAAACAACATAAATTAATTCATTCAGGCGAAAAGCCATTTAAATGTGATTAATGCAGCTTAAGCGCGGTGCAGATGTGAAATTAGCAGTGTTAGAAACGGAATACGCGATGTGATATTCGTTTTTTCTCCCTTGCTTTTTGGGACACGAAGCGGACACAACGCTTCCCGGCGCTGGAACCTATTTCCAGTGACCTTTAGTTATAGTCGCATGTAGTTTTTTTCTTTGTGGTTTTGTACGATACGTGATTCATAGTATGGCTTATCGGAAAGTTCGTCGTCCGAGATGGAAGAAATTATTTTTTGCCATCTCGACAATAGTTGAAATTATTTTTTGTCGTCTATCGCGCGCATACTTATTACTTTTTTACTTCTATAAACTCGGTCAGTTGTGGTGTTGTTGTAGTAATGTTAATTCTATTTGTTTAATTTAATATATTTTTTTTAAATTTCTCCTTATAGATGAAACTTGTTTAATTCAAATTACGAGTCATGACAATATATCGTATCTGAACCCCTCTCATATCATCACCAAAACAGGTAACAATAACAGTGATTTAATTACCATTAGTCCTATCTTACCTTATCCTTCCATTCAAACATTCTTCTTAAAAAAAGGTTGAGCGAATAAGTGACAATTAGTTATTGTAGAAAAAACTAACGCTTTATGAGTGAGAACTCGTGAAGAAATTTCTCGGATATAATAAAATAATGTGAAATGAATGCATATGAAGCCGTAAGCTAATATTGATTGTCATTTGTTAAATCACTTATTTGAACTGATTTTAAACACTGTCTTCTTCTAGCCCTATTCACATCATTAAGCTAGATTCATAATTACAGATAAAAGTTTCACAATATTCGAAGGGTCTGTTGTCAAGTGTTGGGCGTGTTTACTGGTTCACTATAACTTAAAATGAAAAATCATGGTGAGCTAAAAAAAAGACATTAAATATGTCATTATAAAAAGATTATAAGTTGTTTTTTCTATACATTGAACGGTTTCCTTAATAGAATAGATTACAATTATGAAAGACAAAACCAACACCAATGGTAAAGTTATACAAAATTCATGTTTGTCAAAAGAGCGCGTAAGTTTTAAAACATATCGAACGTGGAAAGGAAAAAGGACGTAACCCACACTTATCAAATTTTACAGGAGGCGTTAAAAACGTGTTTTGATGATTTTGTGACATATGCAAATTATGAATTATACACAACCTTTATGTGCGCGGATACTTCTAAACTGGTGTTAAATTGACATAATCTAATATTAATTGAAGAAATTGTCTAGGAAAAACCTTTATTTAAGTGGTTTTAATTTTTAACAAGGTCATCTGTTTCAAACTTAAGCATGGACACTGACGAGCACGAAAAATCAAATTTTCCCATTAAAAGCTAAGCTCATGCTATAAATCAAGACCATTAAAGTCAAAATCGAGTGAATTATGTTCGCTGCCGAGCGATTACCTGATATTCAAACGGGCAAACTGTCACATAAATGCACTAAATTGCACCATTCAAACTAAATGACCCCATAAACAACAGTAAAAATGTTTAAATTTCAAAACAAAACATAACATCTTTGCAAACATTTGCGGAACGAAAGGATATCCAATAGGTTGGAAGTTCAACTGGAAATGTAGGTATATCACATACCGTATATGTATATATTTTTTAATTCAAATCCAATAATAAGAAGTTTACATTGCAAGTACATTATTAAACAATATTAATTATGCAATTCTAGTACTCTATAATCAAGTTCTAGAAAATCTATTCCATCAGAATTGGACGTATATATTATGCAAAAAGATACAATCTCTCAATCATTTGAAGGTTCAACAGTTAGTTAATCTTAAAATAATACTGAACTTTATATTGTGTAACAGTATTGATTTATATTGTCATCAGTTTATAACGTCTGCGATAAACGAAGCCGGTCACAATCGTTATTAAAATAATGTAAAATTAGTACATAAAAGTAATATTTTTCGATATCTAAAATTTCATCCCCCTATCCGATCCGATCCGAAGCAACGTGCAGGGAGAGCGATTAGCTTACCGGTAGTTCTGTCTTAGCAAAATCTCTGTACGATTATATAGACTCGTAATGAAGATTATTTTAACATTTTTTTTCTACGACACTTTGTTAATCAGTTGATCAACTTTTAAAAAATATGTAATTTTATATCCATAGATTCCGCATGTAAAAATTCCTCATAAATATATATAACATTGTCATTATTACCTATCAAATTAATAAATTATTAACATTGCTTCAGAATCGGCAGATATCTCTTTATCCTTTTGATTTTAACCCTTTGGGTAGTGAGTTTATTTTTACTAAATTAGGATTTTTTGTATTTTTTGATTCATTTACCATTGATACACACAAAAATATATAAAACAAATTGTTTATTGTTCAGTCTGGTAAGAATATGGAATAATATTTCAGGTGGTCAATATTTCTTTAATAATTTTACAATGCAAAATCAAAAATGTAAATACACAAACATATTATTACTTTTCAACAATTTTCAAGAACCTATTACTTCCAATTTGGGCCTAGATCTTTTTTTCCTTTTTACGGCTACCGATTTTGTACAAATATGTATTAACCTTTTTACAAATTTGTTTTGTTCATTTGCAATAAATAATAAAAATAACGCGATCGTCAAAATTCACAGATACAAATGTTTTTTACCTATATGTGAAAAAATAATGACAATTCAATTAAAAGCAAAAGAATAGCAATAAGCATTAAGCACCAAAATATTTGTCCATACGAAGCGGCAATACTCCTCAAAGGGTTAAAAATATACTTCCTTATTTTTGTTTTGTACTTCGACATTGTTCACAGCTAATGGTAATAAATTAGTCAAAGTGAACAGTCAGTATAATAAAAATGTATGTTGACGAGTTTGCAAAAACCGCGATAAAATCACTTATATCAGTGGTAGCGAAACTTTGTGCCTGAGCGAGTCTGAGTGCCATTTTTTTTTCAATTTAATAACGCGTGCCACATGCCATAGAAATAAAAAATGTCTAAATGAATTTATGACTCATGACAATTAATGGCAAAATAAGAGACTAAATTTAAAAAAAATGTAGAACCTTCAAAACTTTATTATAAGTGAGATTTTTGTTGTTGGATGCTAGATGCCAAATGTTTCATATCGGTATCATAGTTAGTAGCTTTTAATACTTGTTGCTTCTAAAGCATTTTCAAATTGTTCTATTATTTTCCGGCATTTCATGAATTTCCAGATTCATCATGTATTTTTTTAGGGTTAGGAAAATACTTGAAATTTATGATCATTATATCACGCTTAAATATTTCTAACTATGTTTTAAATGATTTGAATTTTTTGTACACTATTTCTAAAACTTTTTTGATTTTTTTGTATTATCTCTTTATTTTTTTTTCTTCGTAATAAAACGTTCGCGTGCCATAGGTTCGCTATCCTGTAATGTACTGGCGTCTCTGATGAAAAAATGTCAATAAGCGAATACACACCTACACCTACCTTCAAATATTGTATGTCTACAAAAAATAACTATCCAGAGGCGGATGAAGTTCTTGGAATGTGAAATTTTCATATTTCGTACTTACACTTACAATTTATATGTTAACCGAAAAACAAATGCATATTTCGAAAAACGATACATTGAGTAATTATCAATTTTTAAGTGTTCAATGTCTCAATTACATTGAAAAACAATAGAACAATTATTTTTTTTATACAATTAATTTATTGTCATCAAGACCAGGAATATGGTATATATTTTTTCAGTTGAAAATGCTCGTGGTGAAATGTTGAAACCAGTTCTGATTGTGATAAATTAAGCGTAGAATAAGAACAAAAGAGAGATTCATTATTTTTTAGGGTATTTATTAAACTCATACATAATATAAACCAATAATAATGTGCTACTTCGCAAAAACAAATACAGCGCATTTACACTACAAGCTAGATAAATAGTCTTAAAATAAAAAGATTTTTTGTCTATTAAAAATATTAAAACAAATTTGACTCGACACATATATTTCTAAATATTTAATATAACCAATTTTATTTAAGTACACCCCTGGAAGTAAAATCGATGGCGCCACATAATGGCTTATTCACCAAGTCACCAAAGTGTGTTGACCTTGACATATAATTAGATGCTTGCTGCATTTTCGCTAATATTTAGGTCGACTGCCGTATGTAATATTTCTTAATTTTTCATTGAACAAAAAATTATATACCTCATCGATCAGAGTAGTTTCACATTTGACTTAAATTTGTATTTAAATATAATCATAAAAACAGAAATCTGTAATGTAATGTTTAATTATGTAAATCAATATCTATTTCAAATGAAACGGGAGCTAAAATGCATGAATTTCAAGAGGATTTAGTAACAAGAATGTATTTTTCCAAAGATTTCTGCGAATTTAATAAAAAAAATATTTCCGAAGTCATAATTGCTGTTTGTTTGCAATTGGAAATAATAATCATGACAATATGAAACAATCAATGGAACACTTTTGTACTTATTCCAGATATTGTAGTTACTGGAGTGCTATATTGCAATTTCTAGTCATTGTATTTAAAATTATAATGAAGTTTTGGGTGTCTCGTGAAATATATTTCAAATAAAACCGCAGTTTTCTCCGACGATGGAAAAAATGAAATTGTTTAAGCTTCATTCATAACTAAAATTAGCCAAAATGCAGACTACGGCAGTTTACTTATTAAGAGTGTTTTTATTTGGCAACGCGTTGGAATGATGGGTTTCTCTCGTCAATGGTGTCGAAAAATCTTGCCATCACCCAAACGATTAATGTTGCATTTAATCGGTTTATTACCCGACAGTTTTGCATTTCGGAATGATCATGAATGGAGACCCTAAAACTGACGAAAACAATATTAAAATTATTAATCTTTTAAATAGTGTATATGTTTATTTTAAAATTTAAATGATATATTCATGAGACAGTGATTCCCAAACTGCGACGCGCAGGTTTTCAGATTTAAGAGGGTCTAGGCGCAAAAAGTTTGGGAAGCAATAAAGAGTATAGTAGCAACAGGACAGTGGCGAATCCAGAAACGAGCGTGACCATTTGGTCACAGTAAACACCGTTGTCTATTGGTTTCATTGTTTATCCTTTTTCTAACTTAATATCGTTTCTTTCACTCTTTTTATTTAAAAAAAAATGCATTTTGACATTGTTATCATTTCAAAGACAATCACTTTGATAATCAAATCAAAAAAGTGTGAACGAAACCATGTTAACCATATGATATATCAGTTTCATTTGAATCAGTGGCGGATCCAGAAATTGTTTCAGGAGGGGGCCATTCAATTTGAAAATAAACATAATACAAAAATAATACATTAAAAAATTGATGAAGTTTTTTTTACGCGTTTTTTTTTCGCAATTTTGAATTTACGCGTTTTTTTGGACGGCGACGTTAAAAAAACTATTTATTGCGCGAAGAGCAATTTTTGTTTTTTTAATAAATTTTTGATTCTTTTTACGCGTTGTTTTAATTTTTAGAACCGATTTATCAAATTATATGAAAGTGAGGTTTTTTTTACGCGCCACTTTCTGGAACGTGTAAAAAAAGATTGGGTGTATATATAAATTTAGTATGTTTTCAATAAAATATAGTAAATTTAACAATCAAAGAGCCCATTTAAAAATATTTTTTTAATAAATTAGAAAAATAAAAAATAAATTCTCCCAAGAGGGGGCCATAGCTCCCATAGCCCTTCCCTTGGATCCGCCAATGATTTGAATGGCGTTCAAACACTTGATTGAATCGGTCGCTTTGAGTAGTAAAAACGCCCCGTTTTGAAGCAGTCAATTGCCTAAATGCGTTGTTTTATGTCTCTTTAATCTATAAAAACGTGCCGAATTAAAGCTGCATTGGTCACACTCAAATGTTTTTAATCCAGAATGCACGCGTTTATGGTTCTTTAAATGAGACGAACGTGCCGTTTCAAAAGCACATTGATCACATTTCAATGGTTTTTTGCCTGAATGAATTAGTTTATGCCGCTTCAAATCAGATATCTGTACGGCGCTAAAGCTACATTGATCACATTTGAATGGTTTTATACCTGAATGTTTAAATTTATGTTGCTTTAAACTAGACATTTGTATCGCACTAAAGCTGCACTGATCACATTGAAATGGTTTTAGTCCGGAATGTGTCATTTTATGGTTCTTTAAAGAAGACAAACGTGCCGTTTTAAAACTGCATTGATCGCAATTTAGTGATTGATCTGAATGTATTAATTTGTGTTGCTTCAAATGCCACAACCGTGCCGCGCTATAGCTGCATTGATCACATTTGAATGGTTTCAATCCAGAATGTGACTTAATATGCTTCTCTAAACTAAACAAATGCACCGTTTCAAAGCTACATTGGTCACATTTAAATGACTTTTTGCCTGAATGAATTAATTTGTGTTGCTTCAACTCGTGCGACCGTGTCGCGCTATAGCCGCATTGGTCACATTTAAACGGTTTCAATCCGGAATGTATCTTTTTATGCTGCCTAAGATTAGCCGAATTCTTAGTTCCAAAGCTACATTGATCACATTTAAATAGCTTTTCAGTTAAATGTATTAATTTATGTTTCTTCAAATAAGTCAACAGTCCCGTGCTAAAGCTGCATTGGTCACACTTAAATGGTTTTAGTCCGGAATGTGTCATTTTATGGTTCTTTAAAGAAGACAAACGTGCCGTTTTAAAACTGCATTGATCGCAATTTAATGATTGAGCTGAATGTATTAATTTGTGTTGATTCAAACACCACAACCGTGCCGCGCTATAGCTGCATTGATCACATTTAAATGGTTTCAATCCAGAATGTGACTTAATATGCTTCTCTAAGCTAAACAAATGCACCGTTTCAAAGCTACATTGGTCACATTTAAATGACTTTTTGCCTGAATGTATCATTTTATGCTGCCTAAGATAAGCCGAATTCTTAGTTCCAAAGCTACATTGATCACATTTAAATGGCTTTTCAGTTAAATGTATTAATTTATGTTTCTTCAAATAAGTCAACAGTCCCGTGCTAAAGCTGCATTGGTCACACTTAAATGTTTTAAGTCCAGAATGAGTCTTTTTATGCTGCTTTAAATTATAAGAAGACACAGTTTTAAAGCCACATTTATCACAATTGTAATGTTTGAGGCCCAGTTGTTGAACATCGTTTCCATCACTCAAAGAATTCCCGCATTCATTTGAATCTTGTGTATTTTTTGTCTCACGATAATGACTTAAGTCGTGATGTCCAAGCGATCGTTTAGATGAGAATATACCAAAACAAAAACCGCATGCGAAATTTCGTTCGTGGAATGTTCTCCTTTCCAATACTATAACGGCGACCAGTTCTCCCTTTGTCAGTTCTTCTTTAACATTGCTTTTGACGATATCAATTTCATGATAAGGCAATGATAAATTGGCAGCACAAGCAATCATCGATGGACTTTCTTCCCTCTTAAGGTTTGGTTGCTGTTTCCAAGAATCAAACTGAAATACAAAATACACAATTATGAATTATACACAACCTTGAGGTGCACGCAAGTCTTTTTTATTGGTTTTAAATTTTTACAAGGTCATCTTTTTCAAACTTAAAAGCTAAATTTAGATACTAATTCGGCATTTGCAGCTTGGGTCCTTTTGACAGAACGTGTATCAACTGTGATACATTGTGATTATTTAAAAAAAACTGTGGGTAACGTCCTTTTTCCTTTCCGCAGTCGATATGTAAAACAAAGTGGGGTTATGAACGCCACGTATAATTAAAGAACGGATGCGCAACAATTTTTATCAATAAAACATCTAATAAATAATATGTGGAAAAAGTACTAAAAATCTTTTATTATTTTTATTGTAAAAACAAATCACAAACTTGCTTACAAAAATCTAAATAGTTTATATTTTCAAATACACATTACAATATTATACGAATACGGTTTAAAAATCTCTAATGTCTCAAAAACAAATGGCAGAAGTTCAAAAATTATTTAGTATAATAAATAATAAAGTTAAATACACTTCATATAATATTACACAATAACGCTCGTTAGTATATGTAACACGGCATAACAAACGCTGCAAAAAATAACTCGGCGCGGAGAATATTGATAGGTAATGCGCTTCGAAAGAATGACGATTCTAGCATCATTTTCATTTAACTATTTAATTGTGTTATTGAACCAACAAAGAATCGATAATCGAAGTGTTGCCTTTGGAGACATCTTCCAATCACACAGTAAAGTAAATATGTCAAGAAATAAGGTGTTTGACATGCGTTTTTTTATATATGACGATGAAAAGCACAAAAATGTGCTCACGCGGCAATACAAAGTTACTGAAACACACAAATTTGTGCACACCGTACCCAACGTGTTAATAGCCGATAATGTCCGTATGTTTGTCTGAGTGAGTGAGTGTAAGATGTCCTCGATTTCCCCTCCCCCTACCCCTCCCCCTCCTCATGCCAAGCCGCGCTGTCACTTTTTATTCATACTTAAGACATATTTTTCCAATATACACTGTTACTTATGATTTTCCTCGATTTCCTCTCCTCCTCCCCCTCCCCCTCACCAGCCACAATATCGCCATTTTTTATTCCTACCTTTTCGATGACGTCATTATATACTATTATTTGATGGAACATATCAAATCGCTGAAAAATTGAATTCTCATACAAAAAAAGCACCTTGGTCTGGATTTGAAACACGGTCCTTGAATTATGAGTTGAGAGCTTTACCACTCGGGTAAACAAACAACTGTCAAATAAGATAAAATAACATTATATATATTGAATTAAGTTCGAATTTTGAAACTTTTGTTTTTTATTTGAAGCAAAACATATGTTTTAATTTTCGCACGTAGATTTAATTTCGCTCTACCAAAAGGCAGAGCGCCAGATTCGTAAGCTGATGGTCAGTGGTTCGAGTCTAACCTTAAACGTTTTTTTTTGGTTTTATAACTTTTTTTTTTAAACACAGTACATCTTGATCGTATGAAAATAATAAAATCCGATTGATAAGCGTGATAAGTTTTTCAAAAAATAAATACCTATATATTAATATTCGATAAAATAATCACAATCAAAAAATTTACAACGTCTATTTCTGCTACTACGAAAAATGATTGTTAGCAAACTTGGACATTATTTCAAATATTAAATAATTTACGAAATTTCTGCTTCTACGAAAAATGGTTGTTAACAAACTTAAACATTATTCCAAAAATTCAATAATTTACGAAATTACTGCTACTACGAAAAATGGTTGTTAGCAAACTTAAACTTTATTCCAAAAATTCAATAATTTAATAAATTTCTGCTACTACGAAAAATGGTTAACTATTAAAATAACATAAATTGAATTAAAATAAAATAAATTAAAATGAAATAAAATAAAATAAAATAAAATAAAATAAAATAAAATAAAATAAAATAAAATAAAATAAAATAAAATAAAATAAAATAAAATAAAATAAAATAGAATAAAATAAAATAAAATAAAATAAAATAAAATAAAATAAAATAAAATAAAATAAAACAAAATTAAATTAAATTAAATAAAATAAATTTAATTAAATTAAATTAAATAAAATAAATTTAATTAAATTAAATTAAATTAAATAACATAAAATTAAATTAAATACTATGCAACAAAAATCTCAAGTTGCTGGGCAACGGGCTTACAGCTAGTAAAGTATTATTTCTGCAAAAAGTCTGATATAAAGTCTTTAAAATTGCTTCTCCTAGACAGGTAATTTAAAATGTTAATAAAGGTGGCCCAAAAATTTGGGCCTTCCATAAGAGTAGGGGAAAATTTTTGGATATAACAATCAGCCATGCCTTCGAAAAGAATTCGAAAAAATGCTGCTCGTACTGGGACTTGAATCCGTGAGATCCGGCAAGGTATCCCACAACGCTAACTGCTGCACCATAAACCCGTTAAAGAGTACATACGTTAGTATTAATCAAATAAAGATTGAATTGTTTATACCTTATATTCTCTCACATTCTCTGAAGAAGAGCTTTCAACGCCATATTGAGAATCTTCACTTTTCACCATACAAACACCAACAGCCGCCTCTTCTTTGATGATCAAGTCTTTGGAGACATCCTCAGATTTTATTGATGGCACAATTTCCTAACGGAAGACAAAAACAGTGTGTGAAAATTCATATCATGGCCTTATTTAAGGTCGAAACGACAGCGGTTATATGATGCAACTTTTCGTCTATGGGAATCGATGAAATGTCATTTACTACAATGCAGATATGTAAGAAAAATGAAAATGTTCAATTATCTTACCTAATAATCAAGAAAAGCTGAAAATTTACACTAAATTCAGTATTAAGAAGACAACAAACTCGTCAAATTAAATGTTAGTCAAATGTTAGTCACATGAAATATCAGTTTCATTGATTCACACGAAAGAATTTTTTGATGTTTCTGTATCAGCAATACAGCTTTGCAGATAATTGCATTGTGTTTTACGAGATTTAGTAATCTTTAAGAGAACAATGAGTAGTAAAATTACACAAAGGTCACCTGAAAATCTTCCGCAGGTTCCGACAGCTGTGCGGGCGTGTCAAAGAAAATTTCTTTCGACGGACATCTCTCTTCATTATCTTTCTCTTCGACTGGTTCAAGCTTGATATCCATTATTTTCCTTCCGTAACTCAATATTAAGCAAAATGACACGCAAACAACAATGAGTAACTGTTGCTAAGCGTTGCCATAGACAATATGATGATAATTATATATCTATGGTTAGAGATAAAAGTTGACTACCTACCAAACCTGAATATTTTCTACCAGATTAATTGACGTATAAGTATTTGTAGATATATTTGTAAATTTTTTCAAATTTGCATGAAAAATAACAGGAAATCAAACTTTGCAAAAATCTCCCTATATTTTTTTTTGTATAAAAATATAAAGAAATGAAATTATGCCTGACAAAGTGACAAAATAAAAATTAAAATAGCTCTTGCTTCCATTATATTGCATTTAATGACATTAAATTCACATTTTTATGATAATTTAAGGACTTTAGTATTAATGAATGAAACAAATAATATAAACAATATGTTTTAAAGTCTATTCACATTCATATTAAATGAATTAAAAAGTTATAATTGTAACGTTTTTAGTATAATATGTTGAATATTATGATTTTAAGCTCTAGACTATTTAAGTGTGTCTATAATATTTTCTCTCGTTTTCATCACGCTTGTTTTAATTGTCTATGTGCAAAATATCAGCAATTATTGTCTATAGTAATACCAATTTATATAAAGCTTGCACTCTGATATCTATTAATAATTGATTAACTTAAAATGGATATCAAAATAGAACCGGTCGATGAAGTGCTGTCTATCTGGAATGAGGGACAGTCGATTGACATCAAAGTCGAGACACTCGTGAAGCAGGAAGAATATCTTCACGAAACAGATCATCACGAGACTAATATGGTAATCTTAAACAAAATTAGGACGCCAAATTGTTTTAAATTCAAAGCATTACGCTATTATCATCGAAACTAGGAAACTCATCGCTTTGTGTTGCTTCCATAGGGAGGCAATCCAAAAAAAATGAATGATAACAAAATTGGGGGATACAGTTTGGTGTTGCAGCTTTATATCTATCATCGCTATCCAAAATTCAATTGCACCACTGGATAGTTTAAGAATCAAAGAATGTATTGCGTTATGTAAAGACTGTCATAAATCGCGCGGGGCGGAGGGTAAGCGCCGCCATTTTGAGGTCATTTTGCTACGTATCGAGATTTCTATTTACTATAACTTTTGACTCGTAAAAGTAACGATGTTCGTTCGAGTTTTAATCGTTGGCTCTCGACAAAATCTATCGATTAACTTTAAAACATTAGTGTAATATTGTGACTGTGTCTATAATTAGGTGTTACGATATAAAAAAATGTATCAAAAATATGTAAAGTCGGGCTATACGCGTCAAAAAGCTGAATCAAAATACAGAGATCGTATACGGTTGGAAAAAGCTTTTCAAGAGCAATCAAATTGTACCATTAAAACACCATATGACCGAGTCAAGCAGTGCCGGGAACGTAAAAATGGGGCGTAATATCACCTATTACACGACGTATTCATCTACAACACACGGCCGTGTCCATGACACAGCCACACCTCATTTGGATTAAATCAATTTATGTCAGCGTTGAATGAAGATGTACCAAGCTTGCGCCAATTCAACCTATTGATATCAAATATAAAATACTTTACTTTGTTTCAGTTTCCAACAATCAACACTGACTCTACACATCCTATTGAACCACCAGCGATTAATCTATCTTCAAAAAATATATCATTGACACCTTATGTAAATGAAATGCTTATTAAAAATGAACGTTTACCCCAGCAAGCAGAAGTTGTAATAATCCTTGAGAATATTGTTAGCTATGAGCGAAATTTCGTTTGCAGCGTTTGTTTTGATACTTTCCCATCATCGCAGATACTTCAACAACACGTGACTTGTCATGAAACGCCACAAATTGATGCCAAAAACAGGTTTGTTAATTGTCACAAGTCGCTCGAAAGCATTTATTCTATTTGATATCATTTCTGTCGTTTAATTGAAATATTCACGAAAATAACACATATTCGTGTCAGGTAATTTGAATGGTCTTGAGCAGCCATACTCAACCTTCTTTCCTCCGGGCCGCATTCCGATTTTTGCCTTTCTACGTGGGCCGAAAAATATTTACAGTGATCTGTAAATATAGCAAATACCATACTGCACACACACGTATGTATTATGATGTCAAAACAAAACTACATTTTTTATGTTAATATATACATATCGACTGTGGAAAGGAAAAAGGACGTAACCCACACATATCAAATTTGACAGGAGGCGCAAAAAACGTGTTTTGATGATTTTGGGCCATATGATTATTATGAATTACACACAACCCTGAAGTGCACAAAGACTTCTAAACTGGTGTTTAATTGACATAATCTAATATAAACTAAAGAAATCGTCCAGAAAAAACCTTTATTTTAGTCTTTTTTCTTGGTTTTAGTTTTTTACAAGGTCATTTTTTGAAACTTAAAAGCTTAATTTAGATACTAATTTGGCATTTTCAGCTTGCATCCTTTTGATGGAACGTGTATCAAGATTGATACATTGTGATTATCGAAAAATACCTGTTTTGAAAAAACTGTGGGTTACGTCCTTTTTCCTTTCCACTGTCGATATGTATACATTCATGTATTTTTCATAGTAAAAAAAAAACAAATAAAAAATATATAAAAAGTACACAAAAATACCAATGTATCCTAAATATTAAATCGTTCAATTAAAAATTTATGTGAATTTTGATATTGAGTCAAACTTTAAAAAATCTTTTAAAAATATTCGGTGACTATAATTATTTTGGGCCGCACATAAGAGCTGACTGGGCCGCAGGTTGAGTATGGCTGGTCTTGAGTGTACCGAAAAGCTTTGACAATACTAGATAGGACCAGAACATGCTCAGTTCATTTGACAAGTACCATTGCCTCTTGTTAAATGCCATTGGCTTTTATTGATATGGGCATTTGATCGATTGCCAGTATGGTATTTTTTGAATAATCTATTTCAGAGAACATGGATGTTTAATTTATTTTTGTCTTTCTATTGAGAATGGAAATAAGATGTTTTTGTAAAATTTCTTTATTTAATATATTCATTATAAAACAAAAACACAACAGTTATAAAAATACAATGTTTCAAATATCTTTTACCTTCAACGTTTAATGCATTCATTGAACCATAGTCTATGACAAATGTTGATTTTTATTCAACGGTTTTTCATTTTTTTCTGTTTCCATGTAACAATTAAGAGTGAAGCTTGAAGCCAATGCCACAATAAAACTCGATGATTCATTGTTAGCTAATACACCAACTAAGTCTTCCGACAGTGATAATCAAACAAACAATATGAATGACGTCAGTGACGGGGGAAATTCGATTGACATCAAATACGAAGCCATCGAAGTTCACCGCAGGTCCATGAAGGTTAACGAAGTATTTCATATAAGACCATTTTTATCTGTTTCTATTCAAAATCAAATTATTTTGATACGTGAAAACAGTATCTTCGTGATGTTAAATAAATTTTGTTTTATTTTTAGTTTTAGTTTAAAATTTTGAATGTTAACCCTACGGTTCATACTGAATTAGCAGCGGTGAATTGGCCTCCGAATCATTTTCAAGCTGAAGCTCAAATCCATCAACCGAACGCACAAACGGAAAATTCACAGCAGGAAATGGTCGCTGTAATAATGATAGAAAACTGTGTTTTTAACGAGCACAATTTTGTATGCAGTGTTTGCTATCAAATATTCCCATCGTCAAACTTTCTTGAGCAGCATTCAACTCGCCATGCTAAATTGAGGTTTGTTACATTTTCATTGTTAAATAACTGCTGTTGCCGTAATAATGCATTAAAAAATTCTCAATCAATACCATATTCTATTAATCAAGCACACTTTTTGCGTCTGTTTTCATGTATAAATTAAGAGTGAAGCTTGAAACCAATTTGTCAATCGACCCGGACAATGACCCGGTGACATCAACCAACGCAGATAACTCCTGTTGCATTTATATGAATGAAGAACATTCCATTGACATCAAACACGAACCACTGGCGAATCACGAAGAAACAATCATCGATCAAGATCAACAAAACATAATAACAAAAATTCTTCAACGCGAAGTTGAAGCTGTTGTGATGTTGGAAAATGGCGTGTTTAACAGGCGAAATTTCGTATGCAGCATTTGCTTGGATATATTTCCATCGTCACATTTACTCAATCGACATGTGACTTTTCATGGAAAATTAAAATCCAATGGAACAAAGAGGTTTGTTTAATTTTGATATATATATATTTTGCTATTTGAGCTTATAAAATGTCACATTCTAGAGAAAATATTTTTTAATGTATTTTATTGTACACATTCATTAAGGCTTTTCGCGCATACAAAAGTGTGCTACCCAGACAGTTCCAACGTATTTCTTCAGCCACTGAAGTGACGATGCGCTGTCTTTTGACTGCATCATTCTTTTTAACATTAACGAAATAGCGAGTTCATATATTTTCAAACAACACCTGAACATGATTTGAGCATTGTTTTCTTACGATGAAATACATAATCTAAATGGAATTATGAAATTTAAACATTAAAAAACTGTGACAACTCTAAAATATGACTTGATTTTATTGAAAAGACACCTATAGCGTCTGAATCATTATTGTAGTATATTTTTTTCCAAGAGAATTAGCTATATTCACAGTGAAATAAACGTCGTCGAATAATTATTAATTGATTTAGTTTGAAACATCTCACATGAAGTGTATCAATAGACTGTGATAATTTCACAGGAAAGGCTTAGTTTGTTTAATGTTTTGACTGATTAATTACAGTTGTTCTCCAAAACAATTTGATATATTTTTCACTATGATAGAAAAGATTCATCTTTCATTTTGTTTTCATGCGCCGAAGAAGTGAGAAGCTTAAAAGGAATATCGAATTTCAACCAAAGCTTAGACAACTGTCACAAGAGAAATCACATGAAAGTGATCATTGCCAATTGGCTGTGAATGATATTTGGAATGAAGATTATTCAATTGACATCAAAGATGAGCCACTCGTAGTTCACGAAAAAATAATTGAACAAGAAAATGATCATAAGAGTAGAGAGGTATTAACAATTTATATATTAATAGTCGATAATTTTGGCTGATTTGTTTGTTTGTATGACCGCGATTTCGCCTTTTCGATGACGTTAAGAAAGATGGTCCCCTCCATTGCCTCAGGGTCTGCTTCTTCTTCTCCACAATATGTTTGTTTACATATTTGATACATTTGCAGGGCTTTCGTTATATGTTCCAGGGTCTTCTTCTACTTTTCCGAAATATATTTATTTGCATACTTGAAAAATTTGCAGGGCTGTCAATATATGTTCCGGGATCTTTATTTTCTTCTCCGAAATATATTTGTTTGCTTACTTGAAACATTTGCAGGGCTGTCGATATATGTCCCGGAGTCTTATTGTTTTTCTCCCCAATATATTTGTTTGCGTACTTGAAACATTTTCAGGGTTGCCGATATATGTCCCGGGTCTTCATTTTGTTCCCTGAAATATATTTGTTTATTACTTTAAACATTTGCAAGGCTGTCGATACATGTCCCAGGGTTTTCATGTTCTTCTCCGAAATATATTTGTTTGCGTACTTGAAACATTTTCAGGGTTGCCGATATATGTCCCG
The DNA here is from genome assembly GCA_030503985.1 of Himalopsyche tibetana. Classification (NCBI taxonomy): domain Eukaryota; kingdom Metazoa; phylum Arthropoda; class Insecta; order Trichoptera; family Rhyacophilidae; genus Himalopsyche; species Himalopsyche tibetana. The sequence continues at coordinate 267,176 of JAPJYX010000043.1, forward strand.
GGTCTTCATTTTGTTCCCTGAAATATATTTGTTTATTACTTTAAACATTTGCAAGGCTGTCGATACATGTCCCGGGGTTTTCATTTTCTTCTCCGAAATATATTTGTTTGCGCACTTGAAACATTTTCAGGGTTGTCGAAATATGTCCAGGGGTCTTCATTTCTTTCTCCGAAATATATTTTTTTTGCTTACTTGAAACATTTAAAAGGCTGTCGATATATGTCCCGGGTCTGCTTCTTCTTCTCTGAAATATATTTGTTTGCATACTTGAAACATTTGAATTATTCTCAAAATGATACCATATAAATACTCATCACTGTCGATATTGGATATAGCAGCTCAGCAGGGCAGATCAATTATGATTTTAATGAATATATTATTTTATTATATCCGCTTTTTGCATATTTCGTTTTACAGTCCCGGTGTATTTTAGTTCTTTTAAAGAATTGAGTGAATTTCTAAGCATAGATTTTTTGGCTTATTCAATAAATAGGTTTGCAATTTAATTTTCACGCCAGTAAATTTTCTGACCTAAACTTTTCATTTAAAAGTGCAGCGAAAACCTCCCCCCCTCCGTTGAAAGCAACTGGCATACGGCTTCAAGTAATTTACTGTTGAATCTGAACGACAGATAGCTGGCTCTTAGCTCTGAAGAGTGCATTAAACATGTCTTTACTAGAACAACAATATGAATGTGCTGTCTGATCTCTCGTTTCTTATTAACGAAATCTAGGCACTCACGCCAACATCAGTTTAACCCTCATTTTAACATTCCTTTACCTCAGTATCCTTCCTTTGTCATCAAGTTCGTTTTCAAAAACATTTAAAAAGGTTAAAAATCTTTACTAATCGGTCGAATCCGATGATAGTGCAGCGTGTGCATACCTTAAACTGGAAAAAAACAGCTGTTTTTATCAGACAAATGCAATTTAAAAATATTATTTTTGCAGATGGATGCAATACATCGTTCTCGACCGAAGACTTTCAAAAACAATCAATGCGACAAGAGAGCCGCGCATTCTTGTAATCTCAATGGGCATAAAATGTCACACACTGAAGAAGAGCCTTTTAAATGTGCCGGATTCAATCATGTCATAGTTCATAAAATGGTACACACTGGAGAAATGGCTTTGAAAGGTGACCAAAGCAACATTAAGTCTGCCGCATCTGGTAATCTTAAATCGCTTAAAACGTTACACACCGGAGAGAAGCCTTTTAAATGTGACAAATGCAACTTTAAAACTGTCGTTTCCAGTTCATTAAAAAGACATAAAATTATTCACACCGGAGAAAAGGCTTTTAAATGTGACAAATGCAATTATGAATCTGCATATTCTGCTTATCTAAAATCGCATAAAATGTCACACACCGGAGAGAAGCCTTTTAAATGTGACATGTGCAACTTTAAAACTGCTCGATCTAGTCATCTTAAAGTGCATAAAATGTCACACACCGGAGAAAACCCTTTTAAGTGTGACAAGTGCAACTTTAAAACTGTCAATTCCAGTTCACTAAAAAAACATTTTATGTTACACACCGGGGAGAAGCCTTTTAAGTGTGACAAGTGCAACTTTAAAACTGTCGATTCCAGTTCACTCAAAAAACATTTTATGTTACACACCGGAGAGAAGCCTTTTAAGTGTGACAAGTGCAACTTTAAAACTGTCGATTCCAGTTCACTCAAAAAACATATAATGTTACACACCGGAGAGAAGCCTTTTAAATGCGACAAATGCAATTATGAATGTGCTCAATCTCGTCATTTAAGAAGGCATAAAATGTCACACACCGGAGAAAAGCCTTTTAAGTGTGACAAGTGCAACTTTAAAACTGTCGATTCCAGTTCATTAAAAAGACATAAAATTATTCACACCGGAGAAAAGGCTTTTAAATGTGACAAATGCAATTATGAATCTGCATATTCAGGTAATCTCAAATCGCATAAAATGTCTCACACCGGAGAGAAGCCTTTTAAATGTGACATGTGCAACTTTAAAACTGCTCGATCTAGTCATCTTAAAGTGCATAAAATGTCACACACCGGAGAAAACCCTTTTAAGTGTGACAAGTGCAACTTTAAAACTGTCAATTCCAGTTCACTTAAAAAACATTTTATGTTACACACCGGAGAGAAGCCTTTTAAGTGTGACAAGTGCAACTTTAAAACTGTCGATTCCAGTTCACTCAAAAAACATTTTATGTTACACACCGGAGAGAAGCCTTTTAAGTGTGACAAGTGCAACTTTAAAACTGTCGATTCCAGTTCACTCAAAAAACATATAATGTTACACACCGGAGAGAAGCCTTTTAAATGCGACAAATGCAATTATGAATGTGCTCAATCTCGTCATTTAAGAAGGCATAAAATGTCACACACCGGAGAAAAGCCTTTTAAGTGTGACAAGTGCAACTTTAAAACTGTCGATTCCAGTTCACTCAAAAAACATTTTATGTTACACACCGGAGAGAAGCCTTTTAAGTGTGACAAGTGCAACTTTAGAACTGTCGATTCCAGTTCATTAAAAAGACATAAAATTATTCACACCGGAGAAAAGGCTTTTAAATGTGACAAATGCAATTATAAATCTGCATATTCAGGTAATCTTAAATCTCATAAAATGTCACACACCGGAGAGAAGCCTTTTAAATGTGACATGTGCAACTTTAAAACTGCTCGATCTGGTCATCTTAAAGTGCATAAAATGTCACACACCGGAGAGAAGCCTTTTAAATGTGACAAATGAAACTATAAAACTGTCGATTCCAGTTCATTAAAAAAACATTTTGTTACACACCGGAAAAAAGCCTTCTAAGTGTGACAAATGCAATTTTGAATCTTCATATTCAGGTTCATTAAAAAATCATAATAATTTCACACACTGGAGAAAAGCTTTTTTAATGTGACACTTGCAACTTTAAAACTGTCGATTCCAGTTCATTAAAAAAACATAAATTGTTACACACCGGAAACCTTTTAAATGTGACAAGTGCAATTATCAATCTGCTCAATCTGGTAATTTAAGAAGGCATTAAATGTAACACGCCGGAGAAAAGCCGTTTAAATAAGAGCAACGCAATTTTGAAACTGCTTCTCCTTGTCATTACACAACAGGAGAAAAGCCGTTTTAATGTGACATGAGCAATTATGTTTCTCGAACTCTTGTGTGTTTTAAATGGGTCTACCCATGCGTAAGCCATCCGATTGGTTCTTAAATTTAAACTCTTTTTTGTTCCAACAAAAAATCGCTCACTGTGGTGTAGTTGGTTAGAGTTTGTTCTACCAATTAGTGTGCCCTTGGTTCGTTTCCCGACAAGGTAAATTTCCTCCACTCATATAAAATTTTGCATGAGGCGCAAAAAAAGTGTTTTGGGCCATATGCAAATTATGAATTATACACATCCTTGAAGTGCGCGGAGACTTCTTAACTGTTGTTTAATTGACATTATCTTATATTTAATAAATAAATTGTCTAGGAAAAATCTTTATTTCAGTCTTTTTTCTTAGTTTCAATTTTTTACAAGATTTTTCAAACTTTAAAGCTTAATTTAGATACTTATTTGACATTTGCAGCTTGCATCCTTTTGATAGAACGTGTATCAAGTTTAATACATTGTGATTATCGAAGAAAATCTGTGGGTTACATCCTTTTTCCTTTCCACAGTCGATATGTTTATGCAGGTATCGACGTTTTTAATTTTAATATATAAGTTTTGTTCCAGATACTTTACTTAATAAGTTGTTTCGGTGTACGTTATTCACAACGCTACTATTTTTTAATTCAATTTAATTCCCTTGAGAACTCAATTGGGGTAACGAAAATATTGTAAACCCAACGTTGGTATCAAGGACAAAGATATGTATTGCTATTTTCAAAATATTCTCTATGGTTTCGCGAGCTATGTTATGTTATATACTGATTCGTGTTTCACGTAAGTGGTCATCTTCCCTGATCCTCAGGTGTGGAAATTGGGCATTTTCGTTTTTGTTTATAATTTTTTTAAGGAACTGAATGCCATTTCATTGATTCCCATGGATAAAGAGAAGCTTCGTATAGTCACCATTGTTTAAGCAATTAATAAGGCCTGGATACAAGTATAAACAGATGTTTTATAAATTCATTAATTTCTTAGCAAATTATATTTTTAATGAAATCCGATATGGTCTCTTGACACTTGATCATCAAAAAAAAAGACAGATGCTTGTATTTGTATGGTGAAAAGATTCTCAAGATGTGAGGGAAAATAAGATCCCTTTAATTATTTAATCTATATTTAACTACTTTATTATACTGTCTGGTGATTTATTTGAGTAGTTAACTATACCGGCTTGTCGTGACCAATTTTATGGCTATAAAAAAAAAATGGCGTGTGGCTTTGTCATGGACACGGCCGTGTGTTGTACGTGAATACGTCTCGTAACAGGTGATACTACGCCCCATTTTTACGTTCCCGGCACTGCTTGACTCTGTCATATGGTGTTTTAATGGTACCATTCGATTGCTCTTTAGAAGCCCTTTTAACTGTTTACGATCTCTGTATTCCGATTTGGCCTTTTGGCGCATATAGCCCGACATTATACATTTTTGATATATTTTAACACCTAATTATAGTCACAGTTAGGGCATCCAATCCCGGGATCCCGTTCAATTTTGTGATCCCGAAATCCTGGGATTGACAAATTTTGAGCAAATCCCGAAAATTTACACGAAATTGGTAAATCGAGAATTCCAAATTCCTCGGTGAGCTAAAAAAAACATGGGTTAGAAATCCCGGGATTGGAAAAAGGCTCCGGGATTGGATACCCTAATCACAGTCGCAATTTTACACTAATGTTTTATCAATAAACGGTAGATTTTGTTGACAGCTAACTATTGAAATTTGAAAGAACATCGCAACTTCTTCGAGTCAAAAGTTAATGTTAATAGAAATATCGATACGCAGCAAAATTACCTCAAAATGGCGGCGCTTCCCCTCCGCCTCTCGCGATGTACCACAGTTCTTTTATAGCGCAATAATTTTTTTGATTCTTTAACTATCCAGTGGTGCAATTGAATTTTGGATAGCGATGATAGATTTGAAGCTGCAACACCAAACTGTATCCCCCGATTTTGTTATCATTCGTTTGTTTTGGATCGCTTCCCTATGGAAGCAATTTTAAGACGTCAAAAAAAAAATTAAATAATAAAAATCCACCTTGTACAAAAAATGTGTGTTTTTATTTGATCATTGATAAAATATTCGACATTAAGATAAAAGTGCTTGTACATCCTTCATCGTGGTTCACTGTAAAATTGAAAACAATCAAGCACCTTTTTTTGTATCTTTATTATTCTTCTCTATGAAAGTTCTAACTTTATCGGAATATTCTGTGTCTATGGTTTAATTTTTTATTGAAAATAATTTTTAAAAGTTACATAGACAATTTAATCAATGTATGATTAGTTGTATAATAATAAAAAAAAATAGTAACTACACTACAAAATGATTTAAAGTGACTTCATTTGTGGTTGATAATACATTTAAAAAGGCCTGCCAAAAATAGCGAGTGTGTTGAATTCTATTAAGCATTAAACATTAAATAACTTGATTTTAAATCTTTATATAAGTTAAATAAAATCCATATCTTATTTATTCCTCTTTAAAAGATGGTCACTGAATTTGAACGGAATAATTGTGATTTAAAATAGAATCATTTTTCTGTTATAACCTAAAACAAAGAAACAAAAAGGGTTTCAATTAAACATTTATCAATTTTTAAGCTTTGTGAATTGTGTAATTATTTTTTTAATCGCTGCTACACATGTGTGACAAAGCAAACATCTTTAAAATAGTAACAATTTTATTTTAATTCCGACTCAAAAGATTATTTTGTAAATATTTATTGTCTATGTACATAAATAAATCTTCTTATTGTCTATTCCTACGAATCAGTTAGCTGTTGTAATCTAGCCAGTAGACAGTCTTCAGACCTTTGTTGAACTCTACATATGCACATTCCCGATCTGTCAGCCGTTCAGTACACACCTCGCTACTAACGCTACTTTCGCCGATACTCAACTCGTAAAACACACCGACCGCCGCTATTCTTCTTTGACCACCGATTGTAGACATCATACCGACCGTGCTATTCACCATTGACCACCGCTTCTAGACACCTGTAACCCGTACGACCAACAACTTTACAGATCCAACACCGACTTTCTACACCCGAAGAAAAATTGCAACAATAAAAATGGAACATAATTACAGCCGATCCGCCTCGACCATCGATACGGACTTATCAACAGTACTAACGCCGGAGGAATTTCAAAAAGCGACGGAACCGATTGAAATCACCGATGAGACCAACCCTAACTCGGTATTATTTAAAATCAATGACCTACTTCACTCAGGAAAAGATGGAAAAGGACTGATATCGGTAGAATCGCTTCTGACACTTTACCAACTTCTTACGCTTGCCTTCTCACCACACACGGAGAAGAAGGACCAGGCAAATAGTCTGAAAAAAATTATAGATGAAAAAAACACTCCCATAGCTGACATGGCATGGGAGGACATGACGTGCGATACAGACTCAGACGACCATCTCAACAACAACACCGCCTCCAAAACACCGAAAAAAAAGAGAAAAATGAGGTCCGAAGAAGACGAAGAGCCTCGGAGCGAAAATTTAAAAACAATAACTGCCAGACGCACCAGAAAAAGAGAAAAAAGAAATCAGCCGTCACCCACAGCCGTCACTGCTGTAAAACAAAAAAAGGAGACAACAACACCTAACATCCCGGTAATACCGACCCCGAAAAACCCAGCACCCCCTGCAGAAGGAAAAAAAAACGATAAGATTCCGCCGATAATCCTTCATCACAAACGGGACTTTATCACAATAGAGCGGGACCTAAAATTGGCAGGAGTCAAAGGATTCACCGCCACAGATCAAAAAGATACAATACGCCTTAACACCGAGACAAGTGACATATACCGCAAAGCTATATCCTACCTGGACAAGAGGAAAATAGCATTCCATTGCTACTTAACTCAGGACGAAAAGACCTATAAGATTGTCCTCAAAGGAATCCCCGAGGACTACGAGGAGGACGAAATCCTGGCGCTCCTGAAAGAGGAAGGCCACCCCGTCCAAAGAGTCCAGCGCATGAGAAAGGGGCCTCTCAGAACTCCGCTCACACTCATGCTGCTGGACGTAGAGAAGTCGGAAGAAGGCCGCAAGACCTTCAACATCCGAAGACTAGGAAACATCAATGTCTCAGCGGAAACGCTGAGACGAAAGACAGAACTGGGGCAGTGCCACAACTGTCAAATGTATGGGCATTCCCAGTCTGGATGTCACGCCCCAGCACGATGCGTCAAATGTGGAAAAGATCATCACACTGAAAGCTGCACCAAAAATAGAGAGGATGGCCCAGCCACTTGTGCCAACTGCACAGGACCACACCCCGCTAACTACAAAGGTTGCCCGAAACATCCTCGGGCTGGAAAGCCAACGTACCGCGCCAGTGATTGGCCAGCACTACCCTGGAGGGTCGAACAGGACTCCCAATGGACACCCACCCAGACGACACCAAAATACTACCAAACCCGACCGCAAAATAGGACATGGGCAGCAACCGTGCCCGACACTCCGCAGCTGAGACCGACAACCAGGCATGTAAGTACCGCCTTCCCACCTCCTCCACTCCCACGCGTGGCTGCGCGTGATCAGCTTCTGGACGAGCTCGTAAGAACTCTCCAAGAGTCCATTGCAACCAGTCAGGCAACGCTACTTCGCGTATGCGAAACCATACAAGCGACCAACGCCCAACACCATTATGGCTCGCGCTAAAACACGACCTACTTCACTACAGATAGCGTTCTGGAACGCCAACGGATCAATAAAACACGATAAAATCGAGGTGCAAAATTTCCTTAATACACACGACATTGACGCCCTACTCGTCAATGAAACGCATCTCAAACCCGCGACACCGCTTAACTTTGCGAATTACGTTACGCATCGAAACGATCGATTGCACGCGCGTTGCGGCGGAACCGCAATCATAATAAAATCACACATTGACCACTGTGCCATCTCTCAACAGCCAAGACCTAACTCCTGTCCGCTAGAATCAACCGCGATATGCGTTAACACGAAAAACGCCGGCAAAATTAAATTAGTTTCAATTTATTGCCGATCAGGAAATCATCGCCTGAATACAGCAGACTTAGACAGTCTGCTAACGAACGACATACCGGCTACCGTCATAGCAGGTGACTTTAATGCAAAACATTCAGCATGGAACAGTCGCCGAACAACAGCCCGCGGAAAGATGGTACACAAGTTTGCACTCGATAACAACGCCGTCATATCAGCTCCTTTTGTGCCAACAATATACCACACACAATCAAACACAGCGGATGTGCTTGATTTTGCGTTACTAATCGCGATGTCGCATACACCGCAAATAAGGGTCGTGAACGAACTAAACTCAGACCACCGGCCGGTCCTTCTTTACCTCGGTGACCCCCTAGATCCTCTCGCTATTGTGCCGAATAATACCAGGACCAAAGTATCCTGGGAAGACTACAGCACACACATTATAAATAACCTTCATAGCCCAATTAATCTCGCCTGCGCGGCGGACATTGATAAAGCAATTACCGATCTGACGGATTCAATTCACGCCGCGAAAGAATCCGCCACGACCGCCGTTCCCGCGAACGAGTATAGACCCGATATCCCGATTAGAATTAAAAACTTAATCAGGGAAAAAAACCGTGCAGCAAAGGAATGGCAAAAACGTGCCAATCCGATAGCGAGAACGCACAAAAACCGACTCATCGCGGAGATCAAAATGTTGTTAAAAGAACACAGAAATTCTTCTTATAACACATATCTCATGGGTTTGGAAAAAGGAGGCGACCCCTTCTGGACCCTCAGCAAGGCAATCAGACACAAAAAATGCCCCATTCAACCGCTTAACGGAAGGAATGGCCCGGTGTATACAGCCGCGGAAAAAGCAGAAACCTTCGCGGAATCACTCGAGAAACAATTCTCTCCGAATGCATTCGACCCCAACGACCTTGCGCTTAAAAACCGCATAGAAAACATATCCGCTAAATACATTAAAATCACTGAAGAGATCACAACATCTCCATCCGCGACATCTATCGAACCCGCAACCACGGGCGAGATAGAAACTAGAATCAAACTTTTATTGAATCGTAAAGCCCCCGGCAACGATGACATAAAACATAACGAGCTTAAACACCTTCCCGAGAACGGTGTCGAAGCACTCAAATCGATCATAAATGCATGCCTACTCGTCCAACACTTTCCGAACGCATGGAAAGCCGCGGACGTCATTCTCATTCCCAAACCAGGCAAACCACCTGCAATTCCAGAAAATCACAGACCCATCAGCCTACTCCCGACGATGGGTAAGCTTTTGGAACGTGTAATTAAATCCCGACTGGAAGAATTTGTATCGGAAAAAAAACTCATACCGGATGAGCAACACGGCTTCCGAACCAAACATTCCACAAATCACCAATTACTTAGAGTTGTTGAATACATCACCGAAGGCTTTAACCGCCGATGTTTCACTACAGGCCTGTTTCTAGACATAGCCAAAGCCTTCGATAAGGTTTGGCATGAAGGTATGATTGTTAAACTTTCCGAGGCCGGTCTCGAACAACCGATGATTAAACTAATAAACTCATTCATGTCAAACAGAACTTTCCGCGTGAAAGTTAACGGCGAAAAATCGACGACGCGAACGCCAACAGCAGGTGTGCCTCAGGGATCCGCCTTATCACCCCTGTTGTACAACCTTTATACTCATGATATTCCTATTCCAACATACATACCCGGCAGCAATGAAACAATCATTGCACAATACGCCGACGATACAGCTATCCTAGCAAGATCGCTAAATAGAAACAGAGCCACCGCGCTTGTACAAAAGGCAAGCGAGGACATACACGCCTGGTGCGCCGAATGGCGCATTAAGATCCATCCGGAAAAAAGTACTGCAGTGACCTTCAGTCGCAGAACTAACAGACATGATAAGAATATTAAAAGCATTCGGATGCACAACACAAACATCCCGTGGGCCAAAAAGGTTAAATACCTTGGACTCACCTTAGACTCGCGACTTAACTTCAGCAGTCACATAACTGCAAAAAAAAAACAGGCATCAACTATCATGGGCCAACTCTATCCCATGCTAGGACACAATAGTAAACTCGCATTGAAAAGCAAGCTACTACTGTATACCGCGATAACACGACCAATCATGACCTATGCATGCCCAATATGGGCACACGCAGGCATGCATCATATCCAGACACTACAGACAATACAAAACAAGGCGCTTCGCATGATGACAGGTGCTCCCTGGTTCGTGCGAGGCACCACGTTACATAGAGACACTAACACAGAGCCAATTCTCGATCACGTCATGAAGCTGTCGAAGAAATTCTACAGCGACATGACGGACCATCCAAACGACACAATAAAAGCCCTACTCAACGATTACGTTGAGTACCCGCACACTGACATAGCGCGGCCAAGGAAAGTCCTCCTCCTAAAACCGCCCTAGCTCCCCTCCGATCCCACCACTGACATGCCTGGTTGCCGCAATCGCGCGGCCGAAAAGAAGACAGGAAAAGAAAATAAACTTTCTTTTTTATATTATATAACTGTAAATTGTAACCTCCTCTTACCCTTCACTCCCCCTCCCCGCATATATGCGACCTTCCTTTTCCCTCTCCCCCACCCCCTTATCACTCTGTATAAAAAAAGCACAATAGATAAACCCAAAACAAAACAATTCTAAAAAAATAAATAGAATAAAAAACCTGGGTCCACAACATTAAAAAAAAAAAAAAAAACCAAAACCAAAGATGAAAGGGAGATTGGAGCTAGGCTCCACAGTTCCCCATATAAAAATGAAAAGACACTGATGATGACATTATTTCAGATGGTTGGGCTGCCTACAGAAATATTCCACGTTTTGAGGATGGAATATACACTCATTCGTTTGTGGTTCACCAAGACAACTTCGTGGATCCAAACGATAGTGAGTTACATACTCAAAACGTATGTACAATATTTACAAATAATATTTAGTAATAATTATTGAGTAATATTAAGAACTAAAGATGTTTACTTTTAAGATTACGAATATGGTGTTGTTCTTAGGTATAAACAATAATATTTGCTATTCAAATCCCGGTGTGGACAGTTTGATAAATTGATTTTTCAATCAATTTATGAACTTCTGTTCAAAGGCATGGATGTATGTGATGTCTTGAATTCCCCCTCTCACCCATGCTATCCTATGAGCGGCGCGTATCGAGAGCGATTAGCTTACCACTAATTCTGTCCCAGCCCTATCCTTCTATCCCTACTCTCTGTGGAAAAAGAGAGGTTGAGCAACTGAGTAACAAGCAGTTCTCGTAGAAACACTTCTGTTGAGATAAACTCCATTAGGAGTCCATATGCTCCACATTGGGAGCGGACATGGTTTAAAAAAAAATAAAAAATATATGAATATTCACAATATAAATGGCAAGTAATCGGTGAAGCAGGTGATATAGGCAAAGAACAAATATAACATCACAATGAAAAAGCTGTCATTACATAGCGTGTGAAACAATCTTTTGTTCCTCTGTTTAATTGACAAATTTTCGTCAAAATATTACCGAAATCGCAAAAAATGTCGTTTCCTACGATTCAAACGTAAGATTTTCGATACTTTTGTATACGCAATTTAGTTTTCTGTGGAATTTCTTTTGAATTTTATTTATTTAAATTTTAAATTATTCATATTATGTATAATAAATAATGATTTTTTATAAAAAAGTAATCAGGGAAAATATTGTAAAATTGCTCCTGCGCAGAAGGCAGAGATAGCAAAATTGATTGTGTCGTCTGTACACATGAAAAAGCATAATTTATCAACTTTTTTTCCTGGATCACATGTTTTTTTTTTTATATTAAACACATTTTCATTCAACTATGATCACGACTTATTATGTTTGTTTGAAAGTTGTAGTGTAAATGAAAATGTCGAACGTGCTAATAACTTTCTTTTTTCGCACCCTAAACTCTGTGTGTTGTGGTTTAATACAGTTGTATGTCCAGAATTTTTAACAAGGTCTTGTTTTAAATCAAGCTCTAGAATTTGACAGTCATAAATTGCTCGATGTTCCTGTGTCTAGTGTTGTGATCAATTATTTATATTATTCTGCCGTTTGCGGTTCTAACCTCTCTCTTAAAAATGTTATATTAAAATCAATTAATATTCAATTAATGTATTTTTATTACATCATATTAATCTATAGTGTCAATTTTCAAGTATTGTTATTATTATCTATATATTAATAGCCGATAATGTCCGTCTGAGTGTAAGATGTCCTCAATTTCCCCTCCCCCTGCCCCTCCCCCTCCTCCTCCTGCAAAGTTGCGCTGTCACTTTTTATTCATACTTAAGAATCCCTCCCCCTTCACCAGCCTCGATGTCGCCATTTTTTATTCCTACCTTTTCGATGACGTCATTATATACTATTATTTGATGGAACATATCAAATCGCTGAAAAATTGAATTCTCATACAAAAAAGCACCTTGGTCTGGATTCGAAACACGGTCCTTGAATTATGAGTTGAAAGCTTTACCACTCGGGTAAACAAACAACGATACGATTCGATGAAATAACATTATATATATTGAATTACGTTCGAATTTTGAAACTTTTGTTTTTTATTCGAAGCAAAACATATATGTTCTAATTTTCGCACGTAGATTTAATTCCGCTCTACCCAAAAGGCAGAGCGCCAGATTCGTAAGCTGATGGTCAGTGGTTCGAGTCTAACCTTAAACGTTTTTTTTTTTTTTTTATAACATTTTTTTTTAAACACAGTACATCTTGATCGTATGAAAATAATAAAATCCGATTGATAAGCGTGATAAGTTTTTCAAAAAATAAATACCTATATATTAATATTCGATAAAATAATCACAATTAAAAAATTTACAACGTCTATTTCTGCTTCTACGAAAAATGGTTGTTAGCAAACTTAAACGTTATTCCAAATATTAAATAATTTACGAAATTTCTGCTCCTACGAAAAATGGTTGTTAGCAAACTTAAAAGTTATTCCAAAATATAATAATTTACGAAATTTCTGCTATTACGAAAAATGGTTGTTAGCAAACTTGAACATTATTCTAAATATTAAATAATTAACGAAATTTCGGCTCCTACGAAAAATGGTTGTTAGCAAACTTGAACATTATTCCAAAAATTAAATAATTTACGAAATTTCTGCTTCTACGAAAAATGGTTGTTAGCAAACTTGAACATTATTCCAAAAATTAAATAATTTACGAAATTTCGGCTACTACGAAAAATGGTTGTTAGCAAACTTGAACATTATTCCAAAAATTAAATAATTTACGAAATTTCGGCTACTACGAAAAATGGTTGTTAGCAAACTTAAAAGTTATTCCAAAATATAATAATTTACGAAATTTCTGCTATTACGAAAAATGGTTGTTAGCAAACTTGAACATTATTCCAAAAATTAAATAATTTACGAAATTTCGGCTACTACGAAAAATGGTTGTTAGCAAACTTAAAAGTTATTCCAAAATATAATAATTTACGAAATTTCTGCTCTTACGAAAAATGGTTGTTAGCAAACTTAAACATTATTCCAAATATTAAATAATTTACGAAATTTCTGCTACTACGAAAAATGGTTGTTAGCAAACTCAAACATTATTTCAAATATTAAATAATTTACGAAATTTCTGCTTCTACGAAAAATGGTTGTTAGCAAACTTGAACATTATTCCAAATATTAAATAATTTACGAAATTTCTGCTCCTACGAAAAATGGTTGTTAGCAAACTTAAAAGTTATTCCAAAATATAATAATTTACGAAATTTCTGCTATTACGAAAAATGGTTGTTAGCAAACTTAAACATTATTCCAAATATTAAATAATTTACGAAATTTCTGCTACTACGAAAAATGGTTGTTAGCAAACTCAAACATTATTCCAAAAATTCAATAATTTACGAAATTTCTGCTACTACGAAAAATGGTTGTTAGCAAACTTGAACATTATTCCAAATATTAAATAATTTACTAAATTTCTGCTCCTACGAAAAATGGTTGTTAGCAAACTTAAAAGTTATTCCAAAATATAATAATTTACGAAATTTCTGCTATTACGAAAAATGGTTGTTAGCAAACTTAAACATTATTCCAAATATTCAATAATTTACGAAATTTCTGCTACTACGAAAAATGGTTGTTAGCAAACTCAAACATTATTTCAAATATTAAATAATTTACGAAATTTCTGCTTCTACGAAAAATGGTTGTTAGCAAACTTGAACATTATTCCAAATTTTAAATAATTTACGAAATTTCTGCTCCTACGAAAAATGGTTGTTAGCAAACTTGAACATTATTCCAAAAATTCAATAATTTACGAAATTTCTGCTACTACGAAAAATGGTTGTTAGCAAACTTGAACATTATTCCAAATATTAAATAATTTACTAAATTTCTTCTCCTACGAAAAATGGTTGTTAGCAAACTTGAACTTTATTCCAAAAATTCAATAATTTACGATATTTCGGCTACTACGAAAAATGGTTGTTAGCAAACTTAAACTTTATTCCAAAGATTCAATAATTCACGAAATTTCTGCTACTACGAAAAATGGTTGTTAGCAAACTTAAACTTTATTCCAAAAATTCAATAATTCACGAAATTTCTGCTCCTACGAAAAATGATTGTTAGCAAACTTGAACTTTATTCCGAAAATTCAATAATTTACGATATTTCGGCTATTACGAAAAATGGTTGTTAGCAAACTTAAACTTTATTCCAAAAATTCAATAATTTACGATATTTCGGCTACTACGAAAAATGGTTGTTAGCAAACTTAAACATTATTTCAAATATTAAATATTTTACGAAATTTCTACTCCTACGAAAAATGGTTGTTAGCAAACATGAACATTATTCTAAATATTAAATAATTTACGAAATTTATGCTACTACGAAAAATGGTTGTTAGCAAACTTAAACATTATTCCAAAAATTGAATATTTTACGAAATTTATGCTTCTACGAAAAATGGTTGTAAGCAAACTTAAACATTACTCCAAAAATTAAATATTTTACGAAATTTCTGCTACTACGAAAAATGGTTGTTAGCAAACATAAACATTATTCCAAAAATTAAATAATTTACGAAATTTCTGCTCACTATAAAAATAAAATAAAATAAATAAAAATAAAAGAAATAAAATAAAATAAAATAAAATAAAATAAAATACCATAAAATAAAATAACATAAAATAAAATTAAAATTAATACTATGCAACAAAAATCTCACGTTGCTGGGCAACGGGCTTACAGCTAGTCTAATATTAATTGAAGAAATTGTCTAGGAAAAACCTTTATTTAAGTGGTTTTAATTTTTAACAAGGTCATCTGTTTCAAACTTAAGCATGGACACTGACGAGCACGAAAAATCAAATTTTCCCATTAAAAGCTAAGCTCATGCTATAAATCAAGACCATTAAAGTCAAAATCGAGTGAATTATGTTCGCTGCCGAGCGATTACCTGATATTCAAACGGGCAAACTGTCACATAAATGCACTAAATTGCACCATTCAAACTAAATGACCCCATAAACAACAGAAAAAATGTTTAAATTTCAAAACAAAACATAACATCTTTGCAAACATTTGCGGAACGAAAGGATATCCAATAGGTTGGAAGTTCAACTGGAAATGTAGGTATATCACATATACCGTATATGTATATATTTTTTAATTCAAATCCAATAATAAGAAGTTTACATTGCAAGTACATTATTAAACAATATTAATTATGCAATTCTAGTACTCTATAATCAAGTTCTAGAAAATCTATTCCATCAGAATTGGACGTATATATTATGCAAAAAGATACAATCTCTCAATCATTTGAAGGTTCAACAGTTAGTTAATCTTAAAATAATACTGAACTTTATATTGTGTAACAGTATTGATTTATATTGTCATCAGTTTATAACGTCTGCGATAAGCGAAGCCGGTCACAATCGTTATTAAAATAATGTAAAATTAGTACATAAGAGTAATATTTTTCGATATCTAAAATTTCATCCCCCTATCCGATCCGATCCGAAGCAACGTGCAGGGAGAGCGATTAGCTTACCGGTAGTTCTGTCTTAGCAAAATCTCTGTACGATTATATAGACTCGTAATGAAGATTATTTTAACATTTTTTTTCTACGACACTTTGTTAATCAGTTGATCAACTTTTAAAAAATATGTAATTTTATATCCATAGATTCCGCATGTAAAAATTCCTCATAAATATATATAACATTGTCATTATTACCTATCAAATAAATAAATTATTAACATTGCTTCAGAATCAGCAGATATCTCTTTATCCTTTTGATTTTAACCCTTTGGGTAGTAAGTTTATTTTTACTAAATTAAGATTTTTTGATTCATTTACCATTGATACACACAAAAATATATAAAACAAATTGTTTATTGTTCAGTCTGGTAAGAATATGGAATAATATTTCAGGTGGTAAATATTTCTTTAATAATTTTACAATGCAAAATCAAAAATGTAAATACACAAACATATTATTACTTTTCAACAATTTTCAAGAACCTATTACTTCCAATTTGGGCCTAGATCTTTTTTTCCTTTTTACGGCTACCGATTTTGTACAAATATGTATTAACCTTTTTACAATTTTTTTTTGTTCATTTGCAATAAATAATAAAAATAACGCGATCGTCAAAATTCACAGATACAAATGTTTTTTACCTTTATGTGAAAAAATAATGACAATTCAATTAAAAGCAAGAGAATAGCAATAAGCATTAAGCACCAAAATATTTGTCCATACGAAGCGGCAATACTCCTCAAAGGGTTAAAAATATACTTACTTATTTTTGTTTTGTACTTCGACATTGTTCACAGCTTATGGTAATAAATTAGTCAAAGTGAATTAGTCAGTATAATAAAAATGTATTTTTACGAGTTTGCAAAAACCGCGATAAAATCACTTATATCAGTGGTGGCGAAACTTTGTGCCTGAGCGAGTCTGAGTGCCATTTTTTTTTCAATTTAATAACGCGTGCCACATGCCATAGAAATAAAAAATGTCTAAATGAATTTATGACTCATGACAATTAATGGCAAAATAAGAGACTAAATTTAAAAAAAATGTAGAACCTTCAAAACTTTATTATAAGTGAGATTTTTGTTGTTGGATGCTAGACGCCAAATGTTTTATATCGGTATCATAGTTAGTAGCTTTTAATACTTGTTGCTTCTAAAGCATTTTCAAATTGTTCTATTATTTTCCGGCATTTCATGAATTTCCAGATTCATCATGTATTTTTTTAGGTTAGGAAAATACTTGAAATTTATGATCATTATATCACGTTTAAATATTTGTAACTATGTTTTAAATGATTTGAATTTTTTGTACACTATTTCTACAACTTTTTTGATTTTTTTGTATTATCTCTTTATTTTTTTTTCTTCGTAATAAAACGTTCGCGTGCCATAGGTTCGCTATCCTGTAATGTACTGGCGTCTCTGATGAAAATATGTCAATAAGCGAATACACACCTACACCTACCTTCAAATATTGTATGTCTACAAAAAATAACTATCCAGAGGCGGATGAAGTTCTTGGAATGTGAAATTTTCATATTTCGTACGTACACTTACACTTACAATTTATATGTTAACCGAAAAACAAATGCATATTTCGAAAAACGATACATTGAGTAATTATCAATTTTTAAGTGTTCAATGTCTCAATTACATTGAAAAACAATAGAACAATTATTTTTTTTATACAATTAATTTATTGTCATCAAGACCAGGAATATGGTATATATTTTTTCAGTTGAAAATGCTCGTGGTGAAATGTTGAAACCAGTTCTGATTGTGATAAATTAAGCGTAGAATAAGAACAAAAGAGAGATTCATTATTTTTTAGGGTATTTATTAAACTCATACATAATATAAACCAATAATAATGTGCTACTTCGCAAAAACAAATACAGCGCATTTACACTACAAGCTAGATAAATAGTCTTAAAATAAAAAGATTTTTTGTCTATAAAAAATATTAAAACAAATTTGACTCGACAAATATATTTCTAAATATTTAATATAACCAATTTTATTTAAGTACACCCCTGTAGGTAAAATCGATGGCGCTAAACAATAGGCTATTCACCAAGTCACCAAAGTGTGTTGACCTTGACATATAATTAGATGCTTGCTGCATTTTCGCTAATATTTAGGTCGACTGCCGTATGTAATATTTCTTAATTTTTCATTGAACAAAAAATTATATACCTCATCGATCAGAGTAGTTTCACATTTGACTTAAATTTGTATTTAAATATAATCATAAAAACAGAAATCTGTAATGTAATGTTTAATTATGTATATCAATATCTATTTCAAATGAAACGGGAGCTAAAATGCATGAATTTCAAGAGGATTTAGTAACAAGAATGTATTTTTCCAAAGATTTCTGCGAATTTAATAAAAAAAATATTTCCGAAGTCATAATTGCTGTTTGTTTGCAATTGGAAATAATAATCATGACAATATGAAACAATCAATGGAACACTTTTGTACTTATTCCAGATATTGTAGTTACTGGAGTGCTATATTGCAATTTCTAGTCATTGTATTTAAAATTATAATGAAGTTTTGGGTGTCTCGTGAAATATATTTCAAATAAAACCGCAGTTTTCTCCGACGATGGAAAAAATGAAATTGTTTAAGCTTCATTCATAACTAAAATTAGCCAAAATGCAGACTACGGCAGTTTACTTATTAAGAGTGTTTTTATTTGGCAACGCGTTGGAATGATGGGTTTCTCTCGTCAATGGTGTCGAAAAATCTTGCCATCACCCAAACGATTAATGTTGCATTTAATCGGTTTATTACCCGACAGTTTTGCATTTCGGAATGATCATGAATGGAGACCCTAAAACTGACGAAAGCAATATTAAAATTATTAATCTTTTAAATAGTGTATATGTTTATTTTAAAATTTAAATGATATATTCATGCGACAGTGATTCCCAAACTGCGACGCGCAGGTTTTCAGATTTAAGAGGGTCTTGGCGCAAAAAGTTTGGGAAGCAAGAAAGAGTATAGTAGCAACAGGACAGTGGCGAATCCAGAAACGAGCGTGACCAAACACCGTTGTCTATTGGTTTCATTGTTTATCCTTTTTCTAACTTAATATCGTTTCTTTCACTCTTTTTATTTTAAAAAAAAATGCATTTTGACATTGACATCATTTCAAAGACAATCACTTTGATAATCAAATCAAAAAAGTGTGAACGAAACCATGTTAACCATATGATATATCAGTTTCATCGTTTTAAATTAAGCACATTTGAATCAGTGGCGGATCCAGAAATTGTTCCAGGAGGGGGCCATTCAATTTGAAAATAAACATAATACAAAAATAATACATTAAAAAATTGATGAAGTTTTTACGCGTTTTTTTTCGCAATTTTGAATTTACGCGTTTTTTTTGGACGGCGACGTTAAAAAAACTATTTATTGCGCGAAGAGCAATTTTTGTTTTTTTAATAAATTTTTGATTCTTTTTACGCGATGTTTTAATTTTTAGAACCGATTTATCAAATTAAATGAAAGTGAGGTTTTTTTTACGCGCCACTTTCTGGAACGTGTAAAAAAAGATTGGGTGTGTATATAAATGTAGTATGTTATAGTAATAAAATATAGTAAATTTAACAATCAAAGAGCCCATTTAAAAATATTTTTTTAATAAATAAGAAAAATAAAAAATAAATTCTCCCAAGAGGGGGCCATAGCTCCCATAGCCCTTCCCTTGGATCCGCCAATGATTTGAATGGCGTTCAAACACTTAATTGAATCGGTCGCTTTGAGTAGTAAAAACGCCCCGTTTTGAAGCAGTCAATTGCCTAAATGCGTTTTTTTATGTCTCTTTAATCTATAAAAACGTGCCGAATTAAAGGTGCATTGGTCACACTCAAATGTTTTTAATCCAGAATGCACGCGTTTATGGTTCTTTAAATGAGACGAACGTGCCGTTTCAAAAGCACATTGATCACATTTTAATGGTTTTTTGCCTGAATGAATTAGTTTATGCCGCTTCAAATCAGATATCTGTACGGCGCTAAAGCTGCATTGATCACATTTGAATGGTTTTATACCTGAATGTTTAAATTTATGTTGCTTTAAACTAGACATTTGTATCGCACTAAAGCTGCACTGATCACATTGAAATGGTTTTAGTCCGGAATGTGTCATTTTATGGTTCTTTAAAGAAGACAAACGTGCCGTTTTAAAACTGCATTGATCGCAATTTAGTGATTGATCTGAATGTATTAATTTGTGTTGCTTCAAATGCCACAACCGTGCCGCGCTATAGCTGCATTGATCACATTTAAATGGTTTCAATCCAGAATGTGACTTAATATGCTTCTCTAAACTAAACAAATGCACCGTTTCAAAGCTACACTGGTCACATTTGAATGACTTTTTGCCTGAATGAATTAATTTGTGTTGCTTCAACTCGTGCGACCGTGTCGCGCTATAGCCGCATTGGTCACATTTAAACGGTTTCAATCCGGAATGTATCTTTTTATGCTGCCTAAGATTAGCCGAATTCTTAGTTCCAAAGCTACATTGATCACATTTAAATGGCTTTTCAGTTAAATGTACTAATTTATGTTTCTTCAAATAAGTCAACAGTCCCGTGCTAAAGCTGCATTGGTCACACTTAAATGGTTTTAGTCCGGAATGTGTCATTTTATGGTTCTTTAAAGAAGACAAACGTGCCGTTTTAAAACTGCATTGATCGCAATTTAATGATTGAGCTGAATGTATTAATTTGTGTTGATTCAAATACCACAACCGTGCCGCGCTATAGCTGCATTGATCACATTTAAATGGTTTCAATCCAGCATGTGACTTAATATGCTTCTCTAAGCTAAACAAATGCACCGTTTCAAAGCTACATTGGTCACATTTAAATGACTTTTTGCCTGAATGTATCATTTTATGCTGCCTAAGATTAGCCGAATTCTTAGTTCCAAAGCTACATTGATCACATTTAAATGGCTTTTCAGTTGAATGTATTAATTTATGTTTCTTCAAATAAGTCAACAATCCCGTGCTAAAGCTGCATTGGTCACACTTGAATGTTTCAAGTCCAGAATGAGTCTTTTTATGCTGCTTTAAATTATAAGAAGACGCAGTTTTAAAGCCACATTTATCACAATTGTAATGTTTGAGGCCCAGTTGTTGAACATCGTTTCCATCACTCAAAGAATTCCCGCATTCATTTGAAACTTGTGTATTTTTTGTCTCACGATAATGACTTAAGTCGTGATGTCCAAGCGATCGTTTAGATGAGAATATACCAAAACAAAAACCGCATGCGAAATTTCGTTCGTGGAATGTTCTCCTTTCCAATACTATAACGGCGACCAGTTCTCCCTTTGTCAGTTCTTCTTTAGCATTGCTTTTGACGATATCAATTTCATGATAAGGCAATGATAAATCGGCAGCACAAGCAATCATCGATGGACTTTCTTCCCTCTTAATGTTTGGTTGCTGTTTCCAAGAATCAAACTGAAATACAAAATACACAATTATGAATTATACACAACCTTGAAGTGCACGCAAGTCTTTTTTATTGGTTTTAAATTTTTACAAGGTCATCTTTTTCAAACTTAAAAGCTAAATTTAGATACTAATTCGGCATTTGCAGCTTGGGTCCTTTTGACAGAACGCGTATCAACTGTGATACATTGTGATTGTTTAAAAAAAACTGTGGGTAACGTCCTTTTTCCTTTCCGCAGTCGATATGTAAAACAAAGTGGGGTTATGAACGCCACGTATGATTTAAGAACGGATGCGCAACAATTTTTATCGGAAAAATATCACGGGAAGAATTTATGAAGAAAATTAATATTCTCATACAGTCTTCAAATAATGAAAATGTCGTTGTATGCTGGTTTCATTCACTAGATGGCGCCGTTTCCAACGTTTATTTGTTTCTGTTTCTTTTGCATACGATTGATTTTTAAATAATTTTTAAATTTGAAACGAATGAAAACGAAAGAAAATTGGATAATATTGAAATAAGGTTATGTTTATAATTAGGTTTGATTAATTTTTTGACAATATTACGCTGTTTGCACGAACGTCGCTCTACTCTGAGATGCCACGATATTACACTTGGAACGCTATATTGAAGAAATTTTAACGTCGGAAGCAAGGCGATGCGGTTCCTGATCACCCGAAAGACTACTGATTGGTCGCATTTACACAGTTCATCCGAAATATGACGGATGCTTCTACTTGCGTGTAAACAGCTCAATTCGCTTGGGAATGATACTCATTGGGACATGACAATCGCTGAAGAAATTGTTTCTGAATCTCCAAGTCAGATACGCACATTATTTTCAATCACTATTTTGACATGCTTCCCATTGAATCAGTAGAAGGATGACTGTCGGAAGACGTTTTTACATCGAATTCGTGTCAGTTCAGGGAATCTTCATCTCGAGGTGAATGAAAAGATACATAACCAGGCCTTGCTTTAGATCGAAGACATGGGTAACCTCATGTGCGGCAGTTTGTTAGTCAAGTAAAGAATGCCAACGCCAGATCGTGGAATGAACGACGCTTTCAATCGAGAATCGGAACGTTAACGTGAATATGATCGAGATACATTGAACCAATCAGTTTGAACGAATGTACCACCGTTGAACCCACAACAGAAGGAAGTGTACGATGCGTTAATGAATGCAATTGATGATGGAAATGGTGGCCTATTTTTCCTCGATGCGCCCGGTGAAACTGGGAAGATATCCCTCACGTCATTGATTATGGAAACTGTTCATGCGAGACCCGAAATTGCTGTAGCAGTTTCTTCTTCTGGAATAGCGGCCACGTTGATGGAAGGAAGGCGAACGGCTAATTCAGTGCTGAAATTGCCGGTAAATCTTTAAAAGATCCGTGCAACGACTAAAGACGTTTTGGTGGCGCAATGATTCCACTATCTGGCGATTTCCGCCGAACACTACAACTCATTCCAAAATCGACCGCTGCCGATGAAATAAACACTTGCCTCGAATCGTCGACCCTGTGGCGCTAAGTGAAGAAACTTCAACTGACGAAAAACATGTGAGTTGTATTTCTAAGCGATCCATCTGCCGAGGATGTCTTCAAGCAATTGCTGACTATCTGTAACGACCGTGTTCCTCTCGACGAATCGAACGGATTGATTTCTTTTCAACAGATTTTTTTCAATTTCGTCTCAACGAAGGACGACCTCATCGACAAAGTGTTCCCGAACATCATTGCTAATCACAGACATCACAATTGGTTGAGTGAACGAGCAATTCTTGCAGAAAATAACAAAGATGTAGATTATTTTAACTTCACAATTCAAAGTCAAATTGTTAGTACATCATTTCAATGTAATTAAAATACTTTTCATTTTGAATTTTGACATATTTATTGAACTTAATTCATTTTGAGTACTCATTTAAACTGAATTTAATTCAATCAATAAATTAACACAACGTTTATTGATTCTGAGGCGGTACGAAGTTCATCGGGTCAGCTAGTATTTTCATCATTTTTTGGCTGTTTTTAGAATAAAGAATCAAGGTTATTATTAATTAATAAATTGTTTTTAATACATTTCTTTGTTCTATTTTTCATTTGGCCCACCATATTACAGTTGTATTTTAATTGGCCCATCAAACTATTTCAGTTGCACAACGCTGATATAAAGTATTATTCCTACAAAAAGTTAGATATAAAGTCTTTAAAATTGCTTCTCCTAGACAGGTGATTTAAATTGTTAATAAAGGTGGCCCGAATTTGTGGATATAACAAACAGCCATGCCTTCGAAAAGAATTCGAAAAAATGCTGCTCGTACTGGGACTTGAATCCGTGAGATCCGGCAAGGTATCCCACAACGCTAACTGCTGCTCCACGAACCTATAAAGAGTACATACGTTAGTATTAATCAAATAAAGATTGAATTGTTTATACCTTATATTCTCTCACATTCTCTGAAGAAGAGCTTTCAACGCCATATTGAGAATCTTCACTTTTCACCATACAAACACCAACAGCCGCCTCTTCTTTGATGATCAAGTCTTTGGAGACATCCTCAGATTTTATTGATGGCATAATTTCCTAATGGAAGACAAAAACAGTGTGTGAAAATTCATATCATGGCCTTATTTTAGGTCGAAACGACAGCGGTTATATGATGCAACTTTTCGTCTATGGGAATCGATGAAATGTCATTTACTACAATGCAGATATGTACGAATAATGAAAATGTTCAATTGTCATACCTAATAATCAAGAAAAGCTGAAAATTTACACTAAATTCAGTATTAAGAAGACAACAAACTCGTCAAATTAAATGTTAGTCACATGAAATATCAGTTTCATTGATTCACACGAAAGAATTTTTTGATGTTTCTGTATCAGCAATACAGCTTTGCAGATAATTGCATTGTGTTTTACGAGATTTAGTAATCTTTAAGAGAACAATGAGTAGTAAAATTACACAAAGGTCACCTGAAAATCTTCCGCAGGTTCCGACAGCTGTGCGGGCGTGCCAAAGAAAATTTCTTTCGACGGACATCTCTCTTCATTATCTTCCTCTTCGACTGGTTCAAGCTTGATATCCATTATTTTCCTTTCGTAACTCAATATTAAGCAAAATGACACGCAAACAACAATGGGTAACTGCTTCCTAGCGTTGCCATAGACAATATGATGATAATTATATATCTATGGTTAGAGATAAAAGTTGACTAACAACCAAAGCTGAATATTTTCTACTAGATAAATTAACGTATAAGTATTTGTAGATACATTTGTACATTTTTTCAAATTTGCATGAAAAATAATAGGAAATCAAACTTTGCAAAAATCTCCCTATATTTTTTTTGTATAAAAATACAAAGAAATGAATTTATGCCTGATAAAATGACAAAATAAAAAATAAAATAGCTCTCGCTTCCATTATATTGCATTAAATCACATTTAATTCACATTTTTATGATAATTTAAGGACTTTAGTATTAATAAATAAAACGAAATAATATAAACAATATTATGTTTTAAAGTTCAAAAAGTTATAATTGTATCGTTTTTAATATAATATGTTGAATATTATGAATTTAAGCTCTCAACTATTTAAGTGTGTCTATAATATTTTCTCTTGTTTTCATCACTCTTGTTTTAATTGTCTATGTGCAAAATATCAGCAATTATTGTCTATAGTAATACCAATTTATATAAAGCTTGCACTCTGATATCTATTAATACTTAATTAACTTGAAATGGATATCAAAATAGAACCGGACGATGAAGTGCTGTCTATCTGGAATGAGGGGCAGTCGATTGACATCAAAGTCGAGACACTCGTGAAGCAGGAAGAATATCTTCACGAAACAGATCATCACGAGACTAATATGGTAATCTTAAACAAAATTAGGACGCCAAATTGTTTTAAATTCAAAGCATTACGCTATTATCATCGAAACTAGGAAACTCATCGCTTTGTGTTGCTTCCATAGGGAGGCAATCCAAAAAAAATGAATGATAACAAAATTGGGGGATACAGTTTGGTGTTGCAGCTTTATATCTATCATCGCTATTCAAAATTCAATTGCACCACTGGATAGTTAAAAAATCAAAGAATGTATTGCGTTATGTAAAGACTGTCATAAATCGCGCGGGGCGGAGGGTAAGCGCCGCCATTTTGAGGTCATTTTGCCACGTATCGAGATTTCTATTTACTATAACTTTTGACTCGGATAAGCTACGATGTTCGTTCAAGTTTCAATCGTTAGCTCTCGACAAAATCTATCGTTTAACTATAAAACATTAGTGTAATATTGTGACTGTGTCTATAATTAGGTGTTACGATATAAAAAAATGTATCAAAAATATGTAATGTCGGGCTATACGCGTCAAAAAGCTGAATCAAAATACAGAGATCGTATACTGTTGGAAAGGGCTTTTCAAGAGCAATCAAATGGTACCATTAAAACACTATATGACCGAGTCAAGCAGCAACGGAACGTAAAAATGGGGCGTAATATCACCTTTTACGAGACGTATTCATCTACAACACACGGCCGTGTCCATGACACAGCCACACCTCATTTGGATTAAATCAATTTGTGTCAGCATTGAATGAAGATGTACCAAGCTTGCGACAATTCAACTTATTGATATCAAATATAAAATACTTTACTTTGTTTTAGTTTCCAACAATCAACACTGACTCTACACATCCTATTGAACCACCAGCGATAACTCCATCTTCAAAAAATATATCATTGACACCTTATGTAAATGAAATGCTTATTAAAAATGAACGTTTACCCCAGCAAGCAGAAGTTGTAATAATCCTTGAGAATATTGTTTTCTATGAGCGAAGTTTCGTCTGCAGCTTTTGCTTTGATACTTTCCCATCATCGCAGATACTTCAACAACACGTGACTTGTCATGAAACACCACAAATTGATGCCAAAAACAGGTTTGGAATTGTCACAAGTCGCTCGAAAGCATTTATTCTATTTGATATCATTTCTGTCGTTTAATTGAAATATTCACGAAAATAACACATATTCGTGTCAGGTGATTTGAATAGTCTTGAGCAGCCATACTCAACCTTCTTTCAGCTGGGCCGCATTCCGATTTTTGCCTTTCTACGTGGGCCGAAAAATATTTACAGTGATCTGTAAATATAGCACATACCATACTGCACACACACGTATGTATTATGATGTCAAAACAAAACTACATTTTTTATGTTAATATGTACATATCGACTGTGGAAAGAAAAAAAGGACGTAACCCACACATATCAAATTTGACAGGAGGCGCAAAAAACGTGTTTTGATGATTTTGGGCCATATGCAAATTATGAATATACAACCCTGAAGTGCACGGAGACTTCTAAACTGGTGTTTAATTGACATAATCTAATATTAATTGAAGAAATCGTCTAGGAAAAACCTTTATTTCAGTCTTTTTCTCGGTTTTAATTTTTTACAAGGTCATTTTTTGAAACTTAAAAGCTAAATTTAGATACTAATTCGGCATTTGCAGCTAGCATCCTTTCGATAGAACGTGTATCAAGTTTGATACATTGTGATTATCGAAAAATACCTGTTTTGAAAAAACTGTGGGTTACGTCCTTTTTCCTTTCCACTGTCGATATGTATACATTTATGTATTTTTCATAGTAAAAAAAAAACAAATAAAAAGTACACAAAAATACCAATGTTTCCTAAATATTAAATCGTTTAATTAAAAATTAATGTGAATTTTGATATTGAGTCAAACTTTTTAATATCTTCTAAAAATATTCGATGACTATAATTATTTTGGGCCGCACATAAGAGCTGACTGGGCCGCAGGTTGAGTATGGCTGGTCTTGAGTGTACCGAAAAGCTTTGACAATACTAGATAGGACCAGAACACGCTCAGTTCATTTGTCAAGTACCATTGCCTCTTGTTAAATGCCATTGGCTTTTATTGATATGGGCATATGATCGATTGCCAGTATGGTCTTTTTTGATTAATCTATTTCAGAGCTCATGGATGTTTAATTTATTTTTGTCTCTTTATTGAGAATGGAAATAAGATGTTTTTGTACAATTTCTTTTATTTAATATATTCATTATAAAACAAAAACACAACAGTTATAAAAATACAATGTTTCAAATATCTTTTACCTTCAACGTTTAATGCATTCATTGAACCATAGTCTATGAGAAATGTTGATTTTTATTCAACGGTTTTTCATTTTTTTCTGTTTCCATGTAACAATCAAGAGTGAAGCTTGAAGCCAATGTCACAATAACACTCGACCATGACTCATTGTTAGCTAATACACCAACTAAGTCTTCCGACAGTGATAATCTTACAAACAATATGAATGACGTCAGTGACGGGGGAAATTCGATTGACATCAAATACGAAGCAATCGACATTCACCACAGGTCCATGAAGGTTAACGAAGTATTTCATATAAAACCATTTTTATCTGTTTCTATTCAAAATCAAATTGTTTTGATATGTGAAAACAGTATCTTTGTGATGTTAAATAAATTTTGTTTTATTTTTGGTTTTAGTTTAAAATTTTGAATGTTTACCCTACGGTTCATACTGAATTAGCAGCGGTGAATTACGAAGAAACAATCATTGATCAAGATCAACAAAACATAATCACAAAAATTCTACAACGCGAAGTTGAAGCTGTTGTGATGTTGGAAAATGGCGTGTTTAACAGGCGAAATTTCGTATGCAGCATTTGCTTGGATATATTTCCATCGTCACATTTACTCAATCGACATGTGACTTTTCATGGAAAATCAATATCCTATGGAACAAAGAGGTTTGTTCAATTTTGATATATATATATTTTGCTATTTGAGCTTATAAAATGTCACATTCTAGAGAAAATATTTTTTAATGTATTTTGTTGTACACATTCATTAAGTCTTTTCGCGCATACAAAGTATGCTACCCAGACAGTTCCAACGAATTTCTTCAACCACTGAAGTGACGATGCGCTGTCTTTTGACTGCATCATTCTTTTTAACATTAACGAAATAGCGAGTTCATATATTTTCAAACAACACCTGAACATGATTTGAGCATTGTTTTCTTACGATGAAATACATAATCTAAATGGAATTATGAAATTTAAACATTAAAAAACTGTGACAACTCTAAAATATGACTTGATTTTATTGAAAAGACACCTATAGCGTCTGAATCATTATTGTAGTATATTTTTTTCCAAGAGAATTAGCTATATTCACAGTGAAATAAACGTCGTCGAATAATTATTAATTGATTTAGTTTGAAACATCTCACATGAAGTGTATCAATAGACTGTGATAATTTCACAGGAAAGGCTTAGTTTGTTTAATGTTTTGACTGATTAATTACAGTTGTTCTCCAAAACAATTTGATATATTTTTCACTATGATAGAAAAGATTCATCTTTCATTTTGTTTTCATGCGCCGAAGAAGTGAGAAGCTTAAAAGGAATATCGAATTTCAACCAAAGCTTAGACAACTGTCACAAGAGAAATCACATGAAAGTGATCATTGCCAATTGGCTGTGAATGATATTTGGAATGAAGATTATTCAATTGACATCAAAGATGAGCCACTCGTAGTTCACGAAAAAATAATTGAACAAGAAAATAATCACAAGAGTAGAGAGGTATTAACAATCTATATATTTATAGTCGATAATGTTGGCTGATTTGTTTGTTTGTATGACCGCGATTTCGCCTTTTCGATGACGTTAAGAAAGATGGTCCCCTCCGTTGCCTCAGGGTCTGCTTCTTCTTCTCCACAATATGTTTGTTTACATATTTGATACATTTGCAGGGCTTTCGTTATATGTTCCAGGGTCTTCTTCTACTTTTCTGAAATATATTTATTTGCATACTTGAAAAATTTGCAGGGCTGTCAATATATGTCCCGGAGTCTTCATTTTCTTCTCCGAAATATGTTTGTTTGCTTTCTTGAAACATTTGCAGGGCTGTCAATACATGTCCCGGAGTCTTATTGTTTTTCTCCCCAATATATTTGTTTGCGTACTTGAAACATTTTCAGGGTTGTCGAAATATGTCCCGGGGTCTTCATTTTCTTCTCCGATATATATTTGTTTGCTTACTTGAAACATTTAAAAGGCTGTCGATATATGTCCCGGGGTCTGTTTCTTCTTCTCCGAAATATATTTGTTTGCATACTTGAAACATTTCAATTATTCTAAAAATGATAAAAATAAAATATAAATACTCGTCATTATCGATATTGGATAAAGCAGCTCAGCAGGGCAGATCAATTATGATTTTAATGAATATATTATTTTATTATATCCGCTTTTTGCATATTTTGTTTTACAGTCCCGGTGTATTTTAGTTATTTTAAATTATTGAGTGAATTTCTAAGCTGAGATTTTCTGGCTTATTCAATAAATAGGTTTGCAATTTAATTTTCACGCCAGTAAATTTTCTGACCTAACTTTTCATTTAAAAATATAGCGAAAATCCCCCCCGTTGAGAGCAACTGGCTTACAGCTTCGAGTAATTTACTGGTGAATCTGAACGACAGATAGCTGGCTCTTAGCTCTGAAGAGTGCATTAAACATGTCTTTACTAGAACAACAATATGAATGTGCTGTCTGATCTCTCGTTTCTTATTAACGAAATCTAGGCACTCACGCCAACATCAGTTTAACCCTCATTTTAACATTCCTTTACCTCAGTATCCTTCCTTTGTCATCAAGTTCGTTTTCAAAAACATTTAAAAAGGTTAAAAATCTTTACTAATCGGTCGAATCCGATGAGAGTGCAGCGTGTGCATACCTTAAACTGGAAAAAAACAGCTGTTTTTATCAGACAAATGCAATTTAAAAATATTATTTTTGCAGATGGATGCAATACATCGTTCTCGACCGAAGACTTTCAAAAACAATCAATGCGACAAGAGAGCCGCGCATTCTTGTAATCTCAATGGGCATAAAATGTCACACACTGAAGAAGAGCCTTTTAAATGTGCCGGATTCAATCATGTCATAGTTCATAAAATGGTACACACTGGAGAAATGGCTTTGAAAGGTGACCAAAGCAACATTAAGTCTGCCGCATCTGGTAATCTAAAATCGCTTAAAACGTTACACACCGGAGAGAAGCCTTTTAAATGTGACAAATGCAACTTTAAAACTGTCGTTTCCAGTTCATTAAAAAGACATAAAATTATTCACACCGGAGAAAAGGCTTTTAAATGTGACAAATGCAATTATAAATCTGCATATTCAGGTAATCTTAAATCTCATAAAATGTCACACACCGGAGAGAAGCCTTTTAAGTGTGACAAGTGCAACTTTAAAACTGTCGATTCCAGTTCACTCAAAAAACATATAATGTTACACACCGGAGAGAAGCCTTTTAAATGCGACAAATGCAATTATGAATGTGTTCAATCTCGTTATTTAAGAAAACATATAATGTTACACACCGGAGAGAAGCCTTTTAAATGTGACAAATGCAATTTTGCATCTGCATATTCATTTTCATTAAAAATTCATAAAATGTCACACACTGGAGAAAAGCCTTTTAAATGTAACATGTGCAACTTTAAAACTGCTCGATCCGGTCATCTTAAAGTGCATACAATGTCACACATTGGAGAAAAGCCTTTTCAATGTGACGTTTGCAACTTTAAAACTGTCTATTCCAGAACACTCAAAAAA
The DNA here is from genome assembly GCA_030503985.1 of Himalopsyche tibetana. Taxonomy (NCBI): domain Eukaryota; kingdom Metazoa; phylum Arthropoda; class Insecta; order Trichoptera; family Rhyacophilidae; genus Himalopsyche; species Himalopsyche tibetana. The sequence goes on from JAPJYX010000043.1 coordinate 298,599, forward strand.
CATATAATGTTACACACCGGAGAGAAGCCTTTTAAATGTTACAAATGCAATTATGCATCTGCATATGCAGGTTCATTAAAAATTCATAAAATGTCACACACTGGAGAAAAGCCTTTTAAATGTGACATGTGCAACTTTAAAACTACTGTATCTGGTCGTCTAAAAGTGCATAAAATGTCACACACCGAAGAGAAGCCTTTTCAATGTGACATTTGCAACTTTAAAACTGCTCGATTTGGTCGTCTTAAAGTGCATAAAATGTTACACACTGGAGAGAAGCCTTTTAAATGCGAAAAATGCAATTATGAATGTGTTCAATCTCATCATTTAAGAATGCATAAAATGTCACACACCGGAGAAAAGCCTTTTAAATGTGACAAATGCAATTATGAATCTGCATATTCAGGTCATCTAAAATCGCATAAAATGTCACACACCGGAGAGAAGCCTTTTAAATGTGACATGTGCAACTTTAAAACTGCTCGATCTAGTCATCTTAAAGTGCATAAAATGTCACACACTGGAGAAAACCCTTTTAAGTGTGACAAGTGCAACTTTAAAACTGTCAATTCCAGTTCACTCAAAAAACATTTTATGTTACACACCGGAGAGAAGCCTTTTAAGTGTGACAAGTGCAACTTTAAAACTGTCGATTCCAGTTCACTCAAAAAACATATAATGTTACACACCGGAGAGAAGCCTTTTAAATGCGACAAATGCAATTATGAATGTGTTCAATCTCGTTATTTAAGAAAACATAAAATGTCACACACCGGAGAAAAGCCTTTTAAGTGTGACAAGTGCAACTTTAAAACTGTCGATTCCAGTTCATTAAAAAGACATAAAATTATTCACACCGGAGAAAAGGCTTTTAAATGTGACAAATGCAATTATAATTCTGCATATTCAGGTTATCTTAAATCTCATAAAATGTCACACACCGGAGAGAAGCCTTTTAAATGTGACATGTGCAACTTTAAAACTGCTCGATCTGGTCATCTTAGAGTGCATAAAATGTCACACACCGGAGAAAACCCTTTTAAGTGTGACAAGTGCAACTTTAATACTGTCAATTCCAGTTCACTCAAAAAACATTTTATGTTACACACCGGAGAGAAGCCTTTTAAATGTGACATGTGCAACTATAAAACTGCTCGATCTGGTCATCTTAAAGTGCATAAAATGTCACACACCGGAGAGAAGCCTTTTAAATGTGACAAATGAAACTATAAAACTGTCGATTCCAGTTCATTAAAAAAACATTTTGTTACACACCGGAAAAAAGCCTTCTAAGTGTGACAAATGCAATTTTGAATCTTCATATTCAGGTTCATTAAAAAATCATAATAATTTCACACACTGGAGAAAAGCTTTTTTAATGTGACACTTGCAACTTTAAAACTGTCGATTCCAGTTCATTAAAAAAACATAAATTGTTACACACCGGAAACCTTTTAAATGTGACAAGTGCAATTATCAATCTGCTCAATCTGGTAATTTAAGAAGGCATTAAATGTAACACGCCGGAGAAAAGCCGTTTAAATAAGAGCAATGCAATTTTGAAACTGCCTCTCCTTGTCATTACACAACAGGAGAAAAGCCGTTTTAATGTGACATGAGCAATTATGTTTCTCGAACTCTTGTGTGTTTTAAATGGGTCTACCCATGCGTAAGCCATCCGATTGGTTCTTTAATTTAAACTCTTTTTTGTTCCAACAAAAAATCGCTCACTGTGGTGTAGTTGGTTAGAGTTTGTTCTACCAATTAGGGTGCCCTTGGTTCGTTTCCCGACAAGGTAAATTTCCTCCACTCATATAAAATTTTGCATGAGGCGCAAAAAAAGTGTTTTGGGCCGTATGCAAATTATGAATTATACACATCCTTGAAGTGCGCGGAGACTTCTTAACTGTTGTTTAATTGACATTATCTTATATTTAATAAATAAATTGTCTAGGAAAAATCTTTATTTCAGTCTTTTTTCTTAGTTTCAATTTTTTACAAGTTTTTTCAAACTTTAAAGCTAAATTTAGATACTTATTTGACATTTGTAGCTTGCGCCCTTTTGATAGAACGTGTAACAAGTTTAAAACATTGTGATTATCGAAGAAAATCTGTGGGTTACATCCTTTTTCCTTTCCACAGTCGATATGTTTATGCAGGTATCGACGTTTTTAGTTTTAATATATATAAGTTTTGTTCCAGATACTTTACTTAATAAGTTGTTTCGGTGTACGTTATTCACAACGCTACTATTTTTTAATTCAATTTAATTCCCTTGAGAACTCAATTGGGGTAACGAAAATATTGTAAGCCCAACGTTGGAATCAAGGACAAATATATGTATTGCTATTTTCAAAATATTCTCTATGGTTTCGCGAGCTATGTTATGTTATATACTGATTCGTGTTTCACGTAAATTGGTCATCTTTCCTGATCCCCAGGTGTGGCAATTGGGCATTTTCGTTTTTGTTTATAATTTTTTTAAGGAACTGAATGCCATTTCATTGATTCCCATGAATAAAGAGAAGCTTCGTATAGTCACCATTGTTTAAGCAATTAATAAGGCCTGGATACAAGTATTAACATATGTTTTTATAAATTCATTAATTTCTTAGCAAATTATCTTTTTAATGAAATCCGAAATGGTCTCTTGACACTTGATCATCAAAAAAAAAGACAGATGCTTGTATTTGTATGGTGAAAAGATTCTCAAGATGTGAGGGAAAATAAGATCCCTTTTGATAATTTAATCTATATTTAACTACTTAATTATACTGTCTGGTGATTTATTTGAGTAGTTAACTATACCGGCTTGTCGTGACCAATTTTATGGCTATAAAAAAAAATGGCGTGTGGCTTTGTCATGGACACGGCCGTGTGTTGTATGTGAATTCGTCTCGTAACAGGTGATACTACGCCCCATTTTTACGTTCCCGGCACTGCTTGACTCGGTCATATGGTGTTTTAATGGTACCAATCGATTGCTCTTTAGAAGCCCTTTCAACCGTATACGATCTCTCTATTCCAGTTTGGCCTTTTGACGCATATAGCCCGACATTATACATTTTTGATATATTTTAACACCTAATTATAGTCACAGTGAGGGCATTCAATCCCGGGATCCCGTTCAATTTTGTGATCCCGAAATCCTGGGATTGACAAATTTTGAGCAAATCCTGAAAATTTACACGAATTTTGTAAATCGAGGATTCCAAATTCCTCGGTGAAATAAAAAAAAAACATGCTTTTGTGAGAATCTGGGAAAAAGTACACCAAATCGAGGATTTCGAATTCCTCAGTAAGAAAATCCCAATCCCGGGATCCCGGGATTCAAAATTAATTAATCCCGGGATTGGAAAAAGGCTCCGGGATTGGATACCTTAGTCACTGTCACAATATTACACTAATGTTTTATCAATAAAAGATAGATTTTGTTTTGAGCTAACGATTGAAATTTGAAAGAACATCGCAACTTCTTCAAGTCAAAAGTTAATGTTAATAGAAATATCGATACGCAGCAAAATTACCTCAAAATGGCGGCGCTTCTCCTCCGCCTCGCTCGATGTACCACAGTTCTTTTATAGCGCAATAATTTTTTTGATTCTTTAACTATCCAGTGGTGCAATTGAATTTTTGATAGCGATAATAGATATAAAGCTGCAACACCAAACTGTATCCCCCGATTTTGTTATCATTCGTTTGTTTTGGATCGCTTCCCTGTGGAAACAATTTTAAGATGTCAAAAAAAAATTAAATAATAAAAATCCACCTTGTACAAAAAATGTGTGTTTTCATTTGACCATTGATAAAATATTCGACCTTAAGATAAAAGTGCTTGTGCATCCTTCATCGTGGTTCACTGTAAAATTGAAAACAATCAAGCACCTTTTTTTGTATCTTTATTATTCTTCTCTATGAAAGTTCTAACTTTATCGAAATATTCTGTGTCTATGGTTTAATTTTTTATTGAAAATAATTTTTAAAAGTCACATAGACAATTTAATCAATGTATGATTAGTTCTTTCGATGGTTTCGGCGGTAACTTTGTGGAAGTTCATTTTAATAGAAAATTTAAATTAACTTTGATTATTCCACGTATTGTGTAACTAACTGTGACACGTGTTTCGCCTCTTTCAGAGGCATCTTCAGACTTACTATCGCAAAGTTTGCTTAAGTAATTGCATTTTATAATCCCCTCTTTGCATTTTATAATCCCCCCTTTAATGCATTGCATTTTATAATCCCCTCTTTGCTTCCATTAAAAAGGAAAAATCCCATTCTGATTGTTTACAACTCATTAGTAAAATTAGTATCATTATCTGTTTGCTTTATTTCGATTCTACACCCCCCTCCTTGCTCCTCTTAAAAGGAAAAAAAAACCCAATCCATTTTGTAATTTTATAATTTTAAAATGTTAGAATCAATCTTGCTTCATTACTTAAGCAAACTTTGCGATAGTAAGTCTGAAGATGCCTCTGAAAGAGGCGAAACACGTGTCACAGTTAGTTACACAATACGTGGAATAATCAAAGTTAATTTAAATTTTGTATGATTAGTTGTATAATAATAAAAAATAGTAACTACACTACAAAATGATTTAAAGTGACTTCATTTATAGTTGATAAAACATTTAAAAAGGCCTGCAAAAAATAGCGAGTGTGTTGAATTCTATTAAGCACTAAACATTTAATTACTTATTGTAAATCTTTATATAAGTTAAATAAAATCCCATATCTTATTTATTCATCTTTAAAAGATGGTCACTGAATTCGAACGGAATAATTGTGATTTAAAATAGAATCATTTTTCAGTTATAACCTAAAACAAAGAAACAAAAAGGGTTTCAATTAAACATTTATCAATTTTTAAGCTTTGTGAATTGTGTAATTATTTTTTTAATCGCTGCTACACATGTGTGACAAAGCAAACATCTTTAAAATAGTAACAATTTTATTTTAATTCCGACTCAAAAGATTATTTTGTAAATATTTATTGTCTATGTATATAAATAAATCTTCTTATTGTCTATAAAGTATCCGTTTGATCAGTTAGCTGTTGTAATCTAGCCAGTAGATCAATATGGATATTAAAAATGAGCCAGAAGATGAATTACCGCCATTGGATGGACAAGAAAACACGTATTTTGATAGTCAAAATAACATTTATGACGTAACAGATACAATAACTGAACACAAGCAAGTGACATATGTAAAGCAGGAAGATATCGAAGAAGATCTTAAAGGGGTAAGTAAAGATATCACAAAATGTAATAAGCTGACTGTTTATAGTACATAGAAGACGTTACAAGCGAATGGCTGGTTGTCTATAACTATTAAAATAAAACAAAACTAGGTATCTTAAAAAAATGGGGTGTGGCTGTGTTATGTTCACGGCCGTGTGTTGTACGTGAATACGTCCCGTAAACGATGATATTACGCCCCATTTTTACGTTACTGCTTGACTCGGTCATATGGTGTTTTAATGGTACCATTCGATTGCTTTTGAGAAGCCTTTTCCAACCGCATACGATATCTGTATTTAGATTTGGCTTTTTGACGCGTATAGCCCGACATAACATATATTAGTCACAGTTACAATATTACACTAATGTTTTATCTGTGGTCGATAGATTTTGTCAAGAGCTAACGATTGAAATTTGAATGAACATCGTAATTTATCCGAGTCAAAAGTTATAGTAAATAGAAATCTCGATACGCAACAAAATTACCTCGAAATGGCGGCGCTTCCCTTTCCACCCCGCGCGATGTATCAAACTATGCGCTTGGGCAAGACTAGTAGTCAGCCAACCGCTTTTTGCCACGCTCCATAATCACACATTCATACATTTCAACAGATATCCATTAATCGTTCGTGACTTTGAGGTTAAGAAACCGATTAACATGCAGTTCTTGTAGAAAAACTTGTGAACGCATATTGATTCAAAACATTACAAGGACATTGATTTATTTACGCTTTGATATTATTATTTTGCGGCCCATGGAAACTATTTATTTAAAAAATATATATTGAGTTTTTTATCATGTGTAAAAATAATGCAATTGATTTCAGTCGGATACATTAAGAGATCATTTGAGCATCAAATTGGAAGATGGCCCATACCTGAGTCACTTAGATGATGGAGTTATTCCAAAATTACGTTCTATTAAGAATGAACAGTCTCAAGTGTTTGAGTTTCTTTCTGCTGCTGGCACATCGAGAGAGGTAATTGCAGCTTCTTAATACACCGTTTTTACACGGTATACACGTTTTATAAAAAACCGTGTATTACGTGACAAAATTCATATAAAAATCTAAGATTTGTTTCTTCTATGTAAAAATTTGTGTTATTTTTAAAAACAAACAAATTGTTGTAGAGAAAATCGTGTAAAAAAGTGTTCAAAGAAAATTACTCGATTTATTTTAATTCATGTTTACGCCTTTATGGACCTCTAATGGAAGTGTTTTAACAGATTTAAAAAAAAAAAACTGTTATTTAGTGACTTCACCTGTCTTTTCCAAAAAGAGTAGTAAAGATAAAAAGTATAGAGCAAAACAGGACAAGTTGTTAGTTAATAACTTTTCCTGCAAATCCTGTTAATTGCTTTTTTAAAACTAAATTTTTATTAGTTTTTTCATGTCTTCTCAAAGTAATATTGACTTGCTTATCTAAAATTAATAGATTTTCTAGTTTTTTTTATTCTGTTTGTTGACGACGCCTGACATTCTCTCCTCTCTCATTTAATTTATAAAAATAGACTGGTACAGAATTCCTATCGTTTCTTAAACTTACCACTTGTTCTCTTATTGGTGTATTTTTTATTTTCATTTAAAAAAAATGTGGTTTGGAAGCTATGTAACAATCAATTCTTGTACAAACAACGTATTTTTATTTAGACTCTACCAGAAATTCGTGTCCACTTTCAAGGTGCTTAACTATTTAAAGGATTTTCAATTTGATTTAATTGTATATATTGGATACAGAGCCATTTAATCACAACTGAAAAAGACTTAAATAGTATGACAACAATATTTAAAACGAATCAGACCTGATACAAATTAAAATTAATTACACATGTAATGAAGTTATAATCGTCATTTTAGCTTTTCCTGTTCTAAGCTCAAGAAATGCTTAGTAATTAATTAATAACTTTTAATATTCTTTTTAGATTTCTGGAATAAACAAAGAGTCCAAGCCTTACATCGATCATCCATCAAATTATTCAGCTAAAATCGAATCACACGGAGAAGCAATCGTCATTGAAGTCCCTGGTGTTAAGAAAGAAATCTTGAAACTTGACCCAGTTGCTGTGATAGTACTCAAAAAGGAATTTTTTCACGAACGGAATTTCGTATGCAGCATTTGTTTCGATGTTTTTAAAACTTTAAAATCTCTATCGAATCACAAAAGCTTTCATACTGTGCGAAATCTATCAGCTATAAAGAAAAAGCTTTTTGAATGTGACGTGTGTGATTATAAATCCACACGAAGTTCCGATGTGAAACGTCACCAAAAGAGTCACAGTGTTAATTGTGAAGAAAATTTTAATTGTAATATTTGTAAGAAAAGCTTTGAAAACAAACTGATTTTGAGTGATCATAAATTAACACATTACGTTAAAATGCCATTCGAATGTGACCAATGCGACCAAAAAACGGAAAGTTCGTGCGCGTCAAAATTACATAAACTAGTAAAAACTACTAAAAAAATCTTTAAATGTGAACAATGTGGCTACTTTTCTGTGCGCCTAACTGATGTAAAGTTACATTTAATGCGACACGCAGGCGAAAAGCCTTTCAAATGTGATATTTGTGAATATCAATGTGTGAAACTTGCTTTGTTGAAGTTACATAAGTTGATTCATTCTGGAGAAAGACCGCTCAGTTGTAATCAATGCGATTTTAAATCAAGAACAAAAACTCATTTGAATGAACATATGTTGAAACACTCTGATGAAAAGCCATTTGAATGTGACGTTTGCGACTATAAAACAAAGACTTCGTATCATTTAAGGAAACATAAAAGAATCCATTTAAAAATTACGTATGTAAAGTTTGCAATTTGAAAATTTCAAATTTATCACTTTTTAAAAAGCATTTGTATGTCCATTATGTAAAAAAATCTTACAAATGTTCAAAATGTGACTTTACAACTAAGAATCGTGATTCGTTTAAAAAACATTTTAATATTCATAATATGACTTTAAAGTGTGACGAATGTGACTTCAAAGCAGGAACAGATCACCTTTTAAAGATACACAAAGCCAACATCCATAATGCTAGGCCTTTTACTTGCAATGGTTGTGACTATAAGTCAGCACGTTTCAATATGTTAAAGCGACATAAATCATCGAAAGCTTGCGCAAAACGGTTTCAAAACGGGCAAAGTAAAGGGGCCAATGTATAGGGTAAAGTAAAGGAGAACTTGCAAGTATAATTTGATCAGGCGGCTCGGAGACTAGAAAAATACTTCTCATCCGATGTAGGTCGTTTAGGGACCCCAGTAGTTTCCTCATTATTGGCCTTATTCTTATGAATTTCAAATAAAAAAATAGTCTAAAAGCTTTAAAATATTTCTTTGCATCGTTCCTCATACATTTTTTTTATAAAATCCGTGGTTTTTTAATAAATAATAATATTTTAAGTTGCGCGTAAAAAATACGTCATCCCAGCACACATATGAAATTGCAACTGACGAGTACCCAGCTATCTTGCGAACGATCGCTTATCGCGTTATCGCGTATTTATATAAACTACAAAAGGTAAAAAAAACTATGATATAGAATATCTTAATTATAAACATTGTATCACCCATATTAAAATAGATATTTAAGAAATTGTGGGTATTGGGGTCGCATTTCTTGAGCTTAGAACCAGAAAAGTTAATCATGATTTTTAATTTAACGTGATTTTTTAATTGTATGTCATAGGCGTTAAGCATTTTAATTATGTGTAATTATAATGTAGTTTGTTTTTTATTTTTTCACATTTATTTAACACATTCATTTCAATTTAATTTTTATAAATAGCACTGTTTAAATATTTTTCTCATCAGTTGATAATGATGAGCGAAACCGTTCCTGATCAAATAAATTTTATGTGGAAAAAGTACTTAAAAATGTTTTATTATTTTAATTAACATTAGTCGTCAAATTTGATTTGTTTGAATTTTCTACTTTCCATTAGTTTTGTCGCTAACGACGCGGGTTTTGCCTTTCGGCATCTTCAGGCATTCCAAGTGCACGGATGTACTTGAACTGACGCGTAGTAAACAGTTTGTATCGTTTATATACAAAAATATAAGTAGATCACAAAGTTAAAAGGCTATTTACCCTGCAGAGACGAGAGCTTTTTTCCGATAAAAAAAATATTTTCTAAGCCATATTGAAATCACAGATAACTTTTATTCCTATCCAAAATTAAAAAAGTCGTTGTATAGAAAACCCGCATGACTATATGGTCATGCTCATCGTTTTATTACCGTGTAATATTGAGTACGGACAGTAGTAAGGACAAAAGTGACCGTATGGGCTCGCAAACATTCGGGGTTGATATATAGCTAAACGTGATTTTTTTTTAAAAAAAAGTACAATTTGACCTTTTTAGATCAACATAATTTCAATACAAATATATTAGAAAAATAAATGTAAATAATTTGATGTTTATTATAAAAAAATATCAAACAGTTTCAAAAAGTAAATTTAAAAAAACGGAAATTAAATAAATCACATGTGCTTTTGGAGTTCGTTTATGTCCCCACGGCTGATGACTAACTGTAGTCTGTACCCTTCTTAACCAAATATGAGCGAAAGCAACGATATTCAGGTAGGAAAGGGATGAATAGTGGGATCAATAGACAACGGTGTTTACTGTGACCATATGGTGACGCTCGCCCATGGAAGGTTAAAATGTAAATCAGCGAAAATTGAATGTATAAAAATTACAATGAATTAAGTGGGTTTGTTTTAATTATGGGGATTTTTTGAAAATATTAATGACCAGATAATAACATAAGAATGTTTAAAATAAATCTAGGGTTTTATCCGACCTATTATTAATGAGTTGATTTGTTTTTAAGCCTTTGAATTAATATTTAATGAAAGCAAGTGAATTAATATTTAATGAAAGCAAGTGCTTAAATTATAAATAAATGACAATTATTTAAAAGGGGTACAACAATGGAGAATTTGGTAGATAAAGTTGCTTGTTTAAAATTGGCATACTGTTGAGCTGAGCTCGATTAATCTCTAAGATTTCTTGGTAAAATAATTAAAACTCGCCCCTGTTAGTATATTACAAAAATTTACTTTTCATTTTTTTCTATTTTCTGATGAATTTCAAAAAAAAAATAGTCAAAAGGCTATATTTTAAGTTGCGCGTAAAAAAAGACGTCATCCCAGCACACATATGAATTTACAACTGACGAGTGATCTCAGCTATCTGACGAACGATCATTATCACAGGCGCTTATCGCCTGATAGCGTTATCGCTTTATCGCGTATTTATATAAACAAATAAAGGTCCAAAAACCTTAATTATAAACATTGTATCACCCATATTAAAATAGGTATTAAAGAAAATTTTGGTAATGGGGTCGCATTTCTTGAGCTTAGAACCGGAAAAGTTATAATCATTATTAAAAATTATCCATGCTAATAATTTAAGCGATGTTCTTGGAGAATTGACGAAGCTCTTTAAAAGTTGATTACTACTCCAATTATAATTGCAAAGCCGGAGCGTTGCTTTTCTATATTAAACAAAATTAAAACTTACCTTAGGAACACAAAAAGTCAAGAAAAAATGACAGCTTTATCGATGCTTTCAATAGAGAAAGCTATGATAGGAAAAATTCAAAACATAAATGAAAAAAATAAAGAAAAAATGTCAATTACAAAAATAAACGAATGGACTTTATTTGCAAAAGCTTCTTCTTTTAAATGTAATAATAAAAGTAATAAATTCTTAATCTGAAATTTTAATCTACCCACAGAAAACCCAAATATAATACGCACGAGCCGCCACTGCGAGCAACTGGGCAACAAATTTTTCTTAAAAAAAAACTTTTGTTGAGGTAATTCCATTAAAAGGCCATTTGTTCCACATTAGGAGCGGAAGAAGACTTTTTAAAAAGAGCAAAAAACTTTGATGAACTCGAGGAACCATGAAGAACTCGATGAACTTCGAGTAAAAATGACCTTCAATTCAATTCGAAATAACCTTGAAAAAATATTTGTCCTTCAAAGAATGGTCACCTCGAGGAGAAAGTTGAGCATCGAAAAAGACTCGGCCTTTGAGATGTTTGACCTTGAAAAAAAAAATTGACCTTCAAAATTTTATGAACTCGAGGAACCACATGGCCATGGACAAAGTTCGACCTCCGATAAAAAAAAATTTCTTTTGTTATTCCTTTATTGTTTTTTTTTGATCACTCGACGAGCGTGAAGAATTTTTTGACCTTCAAGTCGAAATGACCTTGAAAAAATATTTGACCTTCAAAGAATGGTCACCTCGAGGAGAAAGTTGAGCATCGAAAAAGACTCGGCCTTTGAGGTTTGACCTTGAAAAAAAAAAATTGACCTTCAAAATTTGATGAACTCGAGGAACCACATGGCCATGGACAAAGTTCGACCTCCGATAAAAAAAATTTTTTTTTCTTTTTTTGTCATTCCTTAATTGTTTTTTTTTTGATCACTCGACGAGCGTGAAGAATTTTTTGACCTTCAAGTCGAAATGACCTTGAAAAAATATTTGACCTTCAAAGAATGGTCACCTCGAGGAGAAAGTTGAGCATCGAAAAAGACTCGGCCTTTGAGGTTTGACCCTCAAAATTTGATGAACTCGAGGAACCACATGGCCATGGACAAAGTTCGACCTCCGATAAAAAAAAAAAAATTTTTTTTTTTTGTCATTCCTTATTTGTTTTTTTTTTGATCACTCGACGAGCGTGAAGAATTTTTTGATCTTCAAGTCGAAATGACCTTGAAAAAATATTTGACCTTCAAAGAATGGTCACCTCGAGGAGAAAGTTGAGCATCGAAAAAGACTCGGCCTTTGAGGTTTGACCTTGAAAAAAAAAAATTGACCCTCAAAATTTGATGAACTCGAGGAACCACATGGCCATGGACAAAGTTCGACCTCCGATAAAAAAAAAAAAAAATTCTTTTTTTGTCATTCCTTAATTGTTTTTTTTTTGATCACTCGACGAGCGTGAAGAATTTTTTGATCTTCAAGTCGAAATGACCTTGAAAAAATATTTGACCTTCAAAGAATGGTCACCTCGAGGAGAAAGTTGAGCATCGAAAAAGACTCGGCCTTTGAGGTTTGACCTTGAAAAAAAAAAATTGACCCTCAAAATTTGATGAACTCGAGGAACCACATGGCCATGGACAAAGTTCGACCTCCGATAAAAAAAAAAAAAAAATCTTTTTTTGTTATTCCTTAATTGTTTTTTTTTGATCACTCGACGAGCGTGAAGAATTTTTCGACCTTCAAGTCGAAATGACCTTGAAAAAATATTTGACCTTCAAAGAATGGTCACCTCGAGGAGAAAGTTGAGCATCGAAAAAGACTCGGCCTTTGAGGTTTGACCTTGAAAAAAAAAATTGACCTTCAAAATTTGATGAACTCGAGGAACCACATGGCCATGGACAAAGTTCGACCTCCGATAAAAAAAAAAAAAAATTCTTTTTTTGTCATTCCTTAATTGTTTTTTTTTGATCACTCGACGAGCGTGAAGAATTTTTTGCCCTTCAAGTCTAAATGACCTTGAAAAAATATTTGACCTTCAAAGAATGGTCACCTCGAGGAGAAAGTTGAGCATCGAAAAAGACTCGGCCTTTGAGGTTTCACCTTGAAAAAAAAAATTGACCTTCAAAATTTGATGAATTCGAGGAACCACATGGCCATGGACAATGTTCGACCTCCGATAAAAAAAAAAAAATTTTCTTTTTTTGTCATTCCTTAATTGTTTTTTTTTTGATCACTCGACGAGCGTGAAGAATTTTTTGACCTTCAAGTCGAAATGACCTTGAAAAAATATTTGACCTTCAAAGAATGGTCACCTCGAAGAGAAAGTTGAGCATCGAAAAAGACTCGGCCTTTGAGGTTTGACCTTGAAAAAAAAAAATTGACCCTCAAAATTTGATGAACTCGAGGAACCACATGGCCATGAACAAAGTTCGACCTCCGATAAAAAAAAAATATTTTTTTTTTTTTGTCATTCCTTAATTGTTTTTTTTTTGATCACTCGACGAGCGTGAAGAATTTTTTGACCTTCAAAGAATGGTCACCTCGAGGAGAAAGTTGAGCATCGAAAAAGACTCGGCCTTTGAGGTTTGACCATGAAAAAAAAAAATTGACCTTCAAAATTTGATGAACTCGAGGAACCACATGGCCATGGACAAAGTTCGACCTCCGATAAAAAAAAAAAAATTTTTTTTTTTTGTCATTCCTTAATTGTTTTTTTTTGATCACTCGACGAGCGTGAAGAATTTTTTGACCTTCAAGTCGAAATGACCTTGAAAAAAATATTTGACCTTCAAAGAATGGTCACCTCGAGGTGAAAGTTGAGCATCGAAAAAGACTCGGCCTTTGAGGTTTGACCTTGAAATAAAAAATTGACCCTCAAAATTTGATGAACTCGAGGAACCACATGGCCATGGACAAAGTTCGACCTCCGATAAAAAAAAAATTTTTTTTTTTTTTTGTCATTCCTTTATTGTTTTTTTTTGATCACTCGACGAGCGTGAAGAATTTTTTGACCTTCAAGTCGAAATGACCTTGAAAAAATATTTGACCTTCAAAGAATGGTCACCTCGAGGAGAAAGTTGAGCATCGAAAAAGACTCGAACTTTGAGGTTTGACCTTGAAAAAAAAAAATTGACCCTCAAAATTTGATGAACTCGAGGAACCACATGGCCATGGACAAAGTTCGACCTCCGATAAAAAAAAAAATTTTTTTTTTTTTGTCATTCCTTTATTGTTTTTTTTTGATCACTCGACGAGCGTTGTTATGTACCCAGCCCTTAATGACAATTGTTACTTACGAAATATAGTGGATCTATTTTATGTATACGTCAATAACAACATTTTTGATAAGGAAGTCATTACGATAAAATATCAGGTTTTTGTGGCCCTAATGCGCCCGGAAATCATTCTGCCTAATTAACACTTAGTATATAAGCCCTAAGCAAAACAATGAAAAGACAGAACGAGATGTAGTAGTGGACAAGTCACACGCACTGCTCGTATTAAAGTCTAAGTGTCAATTCTTCAAGTCTTTGTCGTCTCTTTGTCTTAATTTGATTCTAATTAAAAATTTATATAAATAAATTTATCTTATTATTTTGAAAGTGTAAACCTAAACTTTGTATTTAAAATTGTGTTGAAATAAAGTAATTGAGCCGCCCAATCGACACAACGATTGGCGACTCACCCCTTTTTAAAAAGCTTGGGTTTCAGTCAAACATAACAGAGTAATAATTTTGGTGATAGCGGTGGGATTGCTTCACTTCTAAAATCGATAGACGTATCGACATAAGAAAAACTTAAGAGTTCGTAACGGAGTAACGAACGATATCAAGTGTCTCAAACTGGGTTCAGTCAATCAGTTCGAAATTGCAACTCAGAGCCCTTACGAGGGTCGGCATTGAATTGCCCGCGGAAGATTTATCTTCACGTAGCAGCATAGAGATACGAATTCCGTTGATATCGCAAGGAGCATCGACACTGAAAAACTCTTACCGGCAACAAGAAAAACGTCAAGAATCAAATCAACGACTCGAGACGGTGGATTCTACATCCTTTAAATAGCAGCCAAAGAACCTTCCCGGAAATTATCAGAAAAAGACAAGGGACACAAGACGAAGAAAACACAACAGGACACCGACGACATACGAGGACACACCCATATCTACACATCAAGACACGACAGGACACCGACGAGGATACACACATCACACATCTACAGACACGGACTACAAGGAAGATGAAGACACCTGTAGCAGCATCAATCATTCTGTAAGTACATTTGTCAGTGATCTTGCCAAACATATTTACACACCACACACTACACTCTCGTTTCTCATTAAGTTAAATATATTTTTAGTAGTTAAAACTTAATTTAAGCAAATTATAATGAACGAACCAGGAACGTCGAAAGGCGACGGTTCAAAAGAGGTACTTTACATATTTCCAAATTTGGAATTAAGCCTTTTAATTAGATTCGTGGAACCATTCGACGGTAACCGAGATAAACTAGAATCTTTCATTGCAAACTGCGAACGCGCACTTGTATTAGCAACACAAGAGCAGAAAACAATTTTGTTTAATTTCATTTTGAGTCAGATAAAAGGAAAAGCGTATTCAGTATGTTCTCACACAACAATAACATCTTTTGTGCAATTACGCGAAATATTGTACAGGAATTTTGGAGAAAGAAAACATTATGCTCAACTTCTTATGGAACTGCAACTCTGTAAGCAAAACCGAAATGAAACCGTGACAGAATTTATTAACAAATTAGAATCACGCGTTAACGATTGTATTAAATCAATCAACCAAAACAGTAAAACTGAACTTCGAGCGGGAGAAATAGAAAGCATCCAAAAACTAGGACTTCAACTTTTTACGTATGGACTTAATCCAAATGTAGCGCTTATAGTCAGAGCTAAAAGCCCTGATAACTTAAATGATGCATTCAAAATTGCACTTGAAGAAGAAAGAATTCAATCAATGTTAGATCGTAGAGTCCAAAAACATTGCACTATATGTAAGAAAACCGGACACGAAAGTAATAATTGTTATAGAAGGAATGATAGGAAGCCTAACTTCGAAAGAAAAATACACGCCGTCGAAGCGCGTAATCCGAGCAATTATTATAATAATAATAATAACAATTTAAACGCTTACAATAACTATAATAACGGATATAATAACACTAACAAAAATATCGCAAGAAATTATAATAATAATCGAAACTATTCCATGAGGGAGAAAACCGCGAAAGTATGTTCATTCTGCAAAAGGAACGGACACTTAATAAGCGAGTGTTGGAAGAAGAAATCCAACGACTCAAATAAAGCACCAGGATCATCATCAATAAATCATTTAAACGGGCAATTGTCTGTCGAGGGGAGAGTCGATCTCACAGACTACTAAGCGACTCAAAATTCAAATTAAAACCCTGCCTTATTTATAAAATAAACTCATGTACAATGAGATATATACGCCTGCAAATTAAAAGCGGTAATGAATTTTTAACACGTAGATTTTTAATGGACACTGGAGCAGGGATATCCATCATTAAAAATCACTGTATAGACCCGAACGTTATAATTAATAATAACGATATTGTCGATATAAAAGGTATCGATAAGGAAAAAACGGCCGAAACGTTAGGTAGTATTTCCATAAAATTTAACTTCGACAATGTAAGCGAAGGACATACATTCTATGTAATAAAAGATGATGACTTAAACCTTCACTATGACGGAATCATAGGCGGAGACTTTTTGAAAAAATTCTGTGCTAAAATCGATTATAAAACGGAGAAATTAATAATAAATGATAATACTTCGATAAAATTGCGTAGCGAAGCTACCGACGAAATAAATAAAGAAACTTTCAATTACACTATAAACCCTCGTACTGAAACAGTAATAAAAATAAAAGTATTAAACCCAGAAGTAAAAAGCGGTTTATTAAAAATGAAATTGAATATACCAGGAGTATATTTATCAAACGCGTTAGTAAAAGTCGATGAAAATTCAGACGCAATCTGTACTATATTAAATACGACAGACAACGAACTAACGGTACGGAACTTAAAAACTACACTTGAACCAATACCTATAAATACATATAACTTTAACTATAAGATAAAAAATGTTAACGAAAGAATAAATCAATTAAGTAAAACGATCAGATCGGATCATTTAAACAAAGAAGAAGCTTCATCATTATTCGAAATATGTAATGCATACAATCACATCTTTCACTTAGTAGACGATGAGTTAACTTTCACAAATGCAGTTAACCACGAAATAAATACAGAATCAAACAAACCAATTCACGTAAAAAATTATAGACATCCAATTATTCATAAGGAAGAAGTCGACAAACAAATCGACCAAATGCTAAAAGATAAAATAATAAAACCTTCAACGTCACCTTGGTCATCACCATTATGGGTAGTACCTAAGAAAAAGGACGCGTCAGGAAAAATTAAATGGAGAATCGTAATAGATTATAGACAACTTAACGCTATAACAATCGGTGATGCATACCCTTTACCGAATATAACTGAAATATTAGATCAATTAGGAAGTTGTAACTATTTCACAATATTAGATTTAGCAAACGGTTTCCATCAGATACCGGTTAAACAAGAAGATCAAGCCAAAACAGCTTTTACGACGACTAGTGGTCATTACGAGTACAATAGAATGCCATTTGGATTGAAAACGGCCCCAGCCAGTTTTCAGCGATTAATGAATAACGTATTAACAGGATTGAACGGTTCATCATGTTTTGTATATCTCGACGACATAGTAATTTACGCAACAAATCTTACGGAACATAATGAAAAATTAGAAAAGGTATTTAAACGATTAGACTCAAACAATTTAAAATTACAACCAGATAAATGCGAATTTATGCGAAAAGAAGTAGCATATCTTGGTCACATAATAAGCAGTGACGGAGTTTTACCTAACCCAGACAAAATATCAGCAGTAAAGAATTATCCAAGACCTAAATGCCCAAAAGACATTAAAGCGTTTATGGGATTAGCAGGTTATTACAGAAGATTTATTAAGGACTTCAGTAAAACTATAAAACCATTAACTAACTTATTGAAAAATGATACTAAATTCGACTGGACTAACATCCAGGAACAAGCTTTCGAAAAATTAAAAGAACATTTAACCACAGCACCTTTATTGCAATACCCAGATTTTACTAAAGAATTTATATTAACTACGGACGCTTCAAATTATGCAGTTGGAAGTGTCTTAAGCCAAGGACAGATCGGAAAAGATCTTCCGATTTCCTATGCTTCTAGAACATTAAATAAAGCAGAAATAAATTATAGCACGATAGAAAAAGAATTATTAGCAATTTATTGGGGAGTAACCCATTACCGACCTTACCTTTACGGAAGAAAATTCACGATCGTAACAGATCATAAACCATTAGTATACCTATTTAATATCAAGCAACCAGGTTCATCAAGATTAGTCAAATGGAGACTTAAACTTGAAGAATACGATTACGAAATAATTTATAAACCAGGCAAAATCAACAACAACGCGGATTGTTTATCACGAATAAAACTTCACGATACTTACGAAGACTTTTTAGAATTCGATCAAAACGAAATGAAAATTGAATTATTAGAAGAAAATTCTAGCTTACTGAATTGTAAATCAGATCTTGCGCATTGCATTTCAAAAGACACGAAAATGTCAGCAGGCTTAGCTTCATTAATAAAAGAAAAAATTAACAATTATAACGAATTAACAAAACATAAAAAGGAAATAACAGATTTCTTAATATCTAAATTAGACCATAGAACTATCTATCACTTAATAACTAAAGAAAATTATTTTCACAAACCTACTTACGAAAACGTATTCTACGCTTTGAAAAATTTAAGAGACCATCTTATCAAGATTAAAATCAAGAATCTAGCATTACCTAAACTAGCAACCGGACAGGACGGCCTAGCTTGGAAAAGAATTAAACAAATGATATTATTTTTATTCTACACAACAGATATTAAAATATGTATTTATCACGAAGAAAAAACAATTAAAGCTCTCACACTAGGGGATATAATTGAAGACGACGATTACGAATCTTACATTAAATACGCAAAGGAAAACCCTTGCATAGCATACGATAATCTATATGAATGTGACGATTTTTTGCTAACAAAAAATAATAAAAATATAGCATATTCTACATCACTGGATTTCGACGAATCAAATCCATTCACTTTAGAAATTGCAGAAGAAAGTGACGAAATCATTAACACACGAGAAAGAGAACAACATCAGATACTCATAACTTCATCTAGAGATAATAAAACAAAATACTTTCATTGTCTTACAAAAATACATTATTATGATAAGGCAACATTGAGAGACTTATTCTCAACTTTAAAGAATTTAAAAAACGTATTAATAGAAAATGAAATAACCGAAGTAGCTATTTCAAATTTTAAAAACAATTATGATAATATTAATTTTGGAAAAATTAAAATGCTTACTCAATATGTATTTAGAAAAACTAATATTCAAATAATAATTTGTCATAACAAAATAATAGAACCAAATAAGGACCAGATTCCAATTATATTAAATGAATGTCATAACTCAACTATATCGGGACATTCCGGGTTTCACAAAACTCTCGCAAGAATCAAAGGCAAATATAAATGGTTTAATATGAAAGATGAAATATTGAACTACGTTAAAACATGTAAAGGATGCCAAAGTAATAAAACAGATAGACGTAAATTTAAGGCACCTATGGAAATCACGACTACGTCTTCTACATCGTTCGAAAGAGTAGCAATAGACCTCGTAGGACCTTTAAACGAAACATACAATGGAAATAAATACATCCTAACATTACAAGATGACTTGACCAAATTCTCACAAGCATATCCATTAAGTGTAACCAACGCAGAGACTGTCGCGGAAACACTTATTCTTTTCTTTTCACATTTTGGAGTACCAAACTCAATCTTAACTGACTTAGGAACTCAATTTACTAGTAATATGATGAAGGAGTTCACGAAGTTATTTAGAATAAAACATTTAAAAACTACTGCATATCATCCACAAACGAATGGAGCCTTAGAAAGATCACATTCTACGCTTAAAGACTACTTATCACATTTCGTGAATGAAACACACACAAATTGGGACACATTCTTGCCCTATGCAATGTTTTGCTATAATACAAGCGAACATTCTACTACGAAATTTACACCATACGAATTAGTGTTTGGGACGAAAGCAAACTTGCCTAGTTCAATAGAAAACTCAGATCCAAACTTAAACTACGGTCAATACATTAATAATATAAAAACAAGATTATCCAAAATTAGACAAACCGCGAAAGAACATATTATTCAATCAAAATTAAGATCAAAAAGAAACTACGACAAAAACGCGACTAATTACCAATACGAAGTAAATGATTGGGTATGGCTTAAGATGTCCATAACACCTAGATCATTAAACAAAAAACTCACAGCGAATTGGAAAGGACCATATCGTATTAAGGAAATTCACGATTTTCAAAATATCACGATCGTTATTGAAAACAATAAATATAAAAGAGTACACTTTAATCAACTTAAACCTTTTAATGGTTAAATTTTCAGATTATTATTACACTACACACATGCACAAGTTACACCGATTGCCCAAGGAAACGGTCTGTACTTCGACCAAATCGGCGTACTTAAATTAAGCGAAGAAACATGGACAACCATCACTTACGTAAACTTAAGTATTTTACCTATAGAGATAAATTACCTAACAACTAATATTAACAATATAACTCTTAAGTGCAACATAATTATTAAGAAATATGGTAGGGTAGATTGTAAGAGAATAGTAACACCCTTGAATAATTACCTTCAAGACATTAACACTTTATTCGAAAACATAATACACTTAACTAATAGCAGAAGAGACAAACGTGGTCTCATTGACGGATTAGGATCCATTTTTAAAACAGTATTCGGAACATTAGACGCAGATGATGCTCGATATTACGAAGATTCAATTAATAAAATAAATACAGATGAACAACATCTAATGGAATTAATGAAAAGCCAAGTTCACATAACTAAAGACGCAATCGACAAATTCAACGAAACTATGAGTAAACTTAAAACTAACGAATATTTAATGAACAACAATTTAATCAAATTAGATCAATCAATTTATAAAACTGGAAATGATTTAGAGTACACGAAAACTCTACTCCTGATTACCGAACAATGTGATTTAATTGAACTATCATTAACGAAATTATCGGAACATTTGAACACGATCATAAACTCTATTCTAATGGCCAAACAAAACATATTGCATCCAAGCATATTATCACCAGCCACACTATTTAGAGAACTTAACGAAAGATCCAATTTATTACCAGATGGAATGAACTTTCCACTACCTCTATTACTAGAAAACATGCATCTTATAATTGAAATATCAAAACTCACTGTATATCATAAAAACAGTAAATTAATCTACTTATTGCAAATACCTTTAACATTACCAAATGAATTTAAATTATACAAACTGTATCCATTACCTATACCACATAAAAATGACACAGATTCATA
Organism: Himalopsyche tibetana; assembly: GCA_030503985.1. Taxonomy (NCBI): domain Eukaryota; kingdom Metazoa; phylum Arthropoda; class Insecta; order Trichoptera; family Rhyacophilidae; genus Himalopsyche; species Himalopsyche tibetana. The sequence goes on from JAPJYX010000043.1 coordinate 319,966, forward strand.
TTCACTAATCATACCAACATATACATACATGGCATTATCTACAGATGAACTGACATATGTACCAATTAATAATATAGAATTAGTATGTAAGACTTTAATTAATGAAATTTTTATTTGTGAACAGCTCACTGTACTTTCGACACATATCAATATGCATTGTGAACCTCAACTATTGCTAAACTTAGTTAAAACGATTCCAGAAATTTGTAACTCTCGAAATATTAAAGGAACAATTAATCTTTGGCAAAAATTGTCAAATAACCGATGGTTATATACTATATCCGAAAGAAAAAGATTAACAATGTTTTGCAAGAAAACTAAACCATTAATTTTAGAAATATCTCACACTGGAATTATTAAGCTTGAAAAAAATTGTAAAACAAATAATGGTTTGATAAGTCTATCAGGTACAGACAGTATCTTAACAGAATACGAAAATCCGTACACAAACATAAATATTGTAAACGACAAGTGTTGTCTCATTGAAAATAATAACGTAACTTTAAATAGAGTGAAACCAATCGAGTTAATCAACATCGAAAACGGAAACTCAAAAGATATTTTAGAAAAAATTAATAAATTTAACGACGACTTAGAAAACTATGAAAAACAACCAACCATTGTTAAACACTCATCTACCTTTGTAAAAGTCATATTTTCCCTTTGTATTATTGTAACACTCATTGTAATACTATTTGTACTGTTAAAACTATATAAAAGATATGAATCAAATGTTAAATCATACAAAATTGTAAAATTCAAAAGAGACAAAGCAAGAACAGAAATAAGCGAAAATACGCAAGAGGACTTAGAACTCTCACCTAGAATCAACCCTAGAAATAATATTCAAACTAGAGAAGAAATATTAGGATCCATTACAACTGGCTAATCTGCTTAAAAAACATTAGCAAGTTTCTTAAGGAGGGGGATGTTATGTACCCAGCCCTTAATGACAATTGTTACTTACGAAATATAGTGGATCTATTTTATGTATACGTCAATAACAACATTTTTGATAAGGAAGTCATTACGATAAAATATCAGGTTTTTGTGGCCCTAATGCGCCCGGAAATCATTCTGCCTAATTAACACTTAGTATATAAGCCCTAAGCAAAACAATGAAAAGACAGAACGAGATGTAGTAGTGGACAAGTCACACGCACTGCTCGTATTAAAGTCTAAGTGTCAATTCTTCAAGTCTTTGTCGTCTCTTTGTCTTAATTTGATTCTAATTAAAAATTTATATAAATAAATTTATCTTATTATTTTGAAAGTGTAAACCTAAACTTTGTATTTAAAATTGTGTTGAAATAAAGTAATTGAGCCGCCCAATCGACACAACGATTGGCGACTCACCCCTTTTTAAAAAGCTTGGGTTTCAGTCAAACATAACAGCGTGAAGAATTTTTTGAACTTCAAGTCGAAATAACCTTGAAAAAATATTTTACCTTCAAAGAATGGTCACCTCGAGGAGAAAGTTGAGCATCGAAAAAGACTCGGCCTTTGAGGTTTGACCTTGAAAAAAAAAATTGACCTTCAAAATTTGATGAACTCGAGGAACCACAAGGCCATGGACAAAGTTCGACCTCCGATAAAAAAAAAAAAAATTTTTTTTTTTGTCATTCCTTAATTGTTTTTTTTTTGATCACTCGACGAGCGTGAAGAATTTTTTGACCTTCAAGTCGAAATGACCTTGAAAAAATATTTGACCTTCAAAGAATGGTCACCTCGAGGAGAAAGTTGAGCATCGAAAAAGACTCGGCCTTTGAGGTTTGACTTTGAAAAAAAAAACTGCCCCTTAAAATTTGATGAACTCGAGGAACCACATGGCCATGGACAAAGTTCGACCTCCGATAAAAAAAAAAAAAATTTTTTTTTTTGTCATTCCTTAATTGTTTTTTTTTTGATCACTCGACGAGCGTGAAGAATTTTTTGACCTTCAAGTCGAAATGACCTTGAAAAAAAAATTGACCTTCAAAATTTTATGAACTCGAGGAACCACGTGGCCATGGATAAAGTTCGACCTCCAATAAAAAAAAATTTTTTTTTTTTTTGTTATTCTTTAATTGTTTTTTTTTGACCACTCGACGAGCGTGAAGAATTTTTTGACCTTCAAAGAATGGTCACCTCGAGGAGAAAGTTGAGCATCGAAAAAGACTCGGCCTTTGAGATGTTTGACCTTGAAAAAAAAAATGACCTTCAAAATTTTTTGAACTCGAGGAACCACGTGGCCATGGACAAAGTTCGACCTCCGATAAAAAAAAAAAAATTTTTTTTTTTGTTATTCCTTAATTGTTTTTTTTTTGATCACTCGACGAGCGTGAAGAATTTTTTTACCTTCAAGTCGAAATGACCTTGAAAAAATATTTGACCTTCAAAGAATGGTCACCTCGAGGAGAAAGTTGAGCATCGAAAAAGACTCGGCCTTTGAGATGTTTGACCTTGAAAAAAAAAATGACCTTCAAAATTTTTTGAACTCGAGGAACCACGTGGCCATGGACAAAGTTCGACCTCCGATAAAAAAAAAAATTTTTTTTTTTTTGTTATTCCTTAATTGTTTTTTTTTTGATCACTCGACGAGCGTGAAGAATTTTTTTACCTTCAAGTCGAAATGACCTTGAAAAAATATTTGACCTTCAAAGAATGGTCACCTCGAGGAGAAAGTTGAGCATCGAAAAAGACTCGGCCTTTGAGATGTTTGACCTTGAAAAAAAAAATTGACCTTCAAAATTTTATGAACTCGAGGAACCACATGGCCATGGACAAAGTTCGACCTCCAATAATATTGTTTGAGTTTATTTGGTCAGTATTTGAATTTTTTTTTTGTAAGTATTTTCATTCTTTTGTCCGTTTTTTATATTTTCAGAATTGGTGTAAATCTTCATGGGCGAAAAGTGCTGGGAGGTTTTTATATCTTTATGAACGGCCGACTTACGACGTTTTCATCACAATACTTTTTTTTAACTTGCCGGTCTTCATCAGAAAAAACTTGCCAAAAAATTAACGCATAGATGTTTTGAAGGCAACTTTTCCAGATTTGTCAGATTTGATCGCGACGTGGTACCTTTTATTCTCTCTGTCTTCTGCCAATCGCTTGCCTTACTCTGATGATAACCTCATCATCCACTAGTTCTCGAAGTCTTCTGGATTGCAGAATTCCTTTAATTGAAAGAAAAAGCAAGAAACCTTACTGGTGTCATCTGCAGCACGTGACTTGTTTAAAAATAAATGGAAATATTATATTTGGTTACTATGGCAACTTTTTCGTTTTTATGCCATTCGATGAAAAGGACATGTGAATGTTTCGTATCATTTGAGCGAGCGAATTTTTTCCTCTATTGTTTTTTTAAATTTTCGCATCTTTCAACCATTTACATAGTAGAATACAACTTTGACTAAATAAATTATTTACAACAACTAATTGTTAGTCAATAGTTTGAGTCATGAGTTTTTGCGAAACTATATTTTGAATAGATTTTTTTTTTGTATAAATCTTGTCACATGATTAATCAATTAGTTTCATTTTCCAAAGCAAACGATTTTCGCAAAATTTAATTTACGCTTTGAATTTTTTATTAAAATGTTTGAAGATTGTAGGTATATTAAAATGATTTTTTTTTCAGTCATGTATACAGTTTATTTGCAAAGATGGCTTGTCCCAAAATTCTAATTATTAATTAATCTTTCAGTGTCTACACCCATTGCATAAAGAACCAAAAACGTTTGAACACCGATGCCTTCAAATAAAGATTTATCAATTGATCAAAAAAATCAGCTTTTATTGGGACTCGAACCCATCAGCACCAACACAAAAACCCATAACGTCTGCGCTTTAGGACCAATCTTAAATGGCATTGATAAAGATCATTTTTTTTTTATTTAGAAACCAGTGTTATTGAAAACCTTTTTTCATTGTTTGACATGAAGAGAGATTTTTACAATGCAAACTTTATTTTAAAGAAAAAAAAATCTGTTTTAAAACTTGTTTAAGTAGGTCAATTAATCTTTTTTTTAAGATAGAGAGAGAATGGGTGGGGTGTTAAAAATAGTCAAAAGTTTTGCTTCCTTTTAATATATATTCAAGAAAACTCACAGATTTATGAAAGACTTCATCACATTTTTGAAGTAGAATAAAGACATTGGTAGCAATTGAATGGTTTTTGCAAAAAAAGTGCCATTTTCATGTATTATTAAGCATATATACATTTCATGATTAAAAAATTAATTTTGTCACATTAATGTTACATGCGATGTTCTTTAAGCCGTTTGAATATTGAGCAAATAATACTGCGTGTTTGAAGAAAATAATTTTGCCTAAAATACACTCAAATTCGATATTTAAAAAAATTACATTGACTCAGTATAGATGGCACTACACATATTCATCAAAATATTGCTTATATTCTATTATAATACTGATTCACGCGCAGATTTAAAAAAAGCATCGAACGACTTCAGACTTAAATGTGACATTTCATGTAAAACGTTCTTAAGTGCTTTGGTCACATTATAATGGTTTCCCACTAGTATGTGATAGTTTATGTTTTTTTAAGCCTGACTCACGTACATATCGAAAGCTACATTGGTCACATTCGAATGATTTTTCGGCAGTGTGTGACTTTTTATGTATTATTAAGCTATGTGGACGCGAACATTTAAATGTACATTTATTACATTTCAATGGTTTTTCACCGGTGTGACACACTTTATGTTTTTTAAGGCCATCTGCGCTTACACATTTGAAAGTGCATTGGTCACATTTGTAGGGCTTCCCTCCAGTATGTGTTGTTTTATGTGTTTTCAAGCTAGATACCAGCGCAGATTTGAAGCAACACTGATCACATTGGAAAGGTTTTTCAATAGTATATGATATTTTATGATTTCTTAAAGCTACTGCATACATGGTCCGAAAGCTACAAAGATCACAGCTAAATCGTTTTTCACCAGAATGTGTCATTTTATGTGATGTTAAGTTACATTTACGCGAACATTTAAATGTACATTTGTCACATTTGAATAGTTTTTCACCAGTGTGTGACATTTTATGTTTTCTTAAGCCATCCGCGCGCGCACATTCAAAAGTACATTGGTCACATTTAAACGGTTTCTCACCGCTGTGTAAAATTTTATGTTTCCTTAAGCTACACACTAGCGCAGACTTAAAGGAACACTTGTCACATTTGAAAGGTTTTTCGCCAGTATGAGACAATTTATGTTTCTTTAAACTTGATTCTAGCGCAGTTTTAAAAGCACATTGATCACATTTAAATGGCTTTTCACCAGTGTGGACCAGCTTATGTTTTTCACCGCTAATGCGTGCACAGATCGAAAGCTACATTGGTCACATTCGAATGGTTTCTCACCAGAATGAGACATTTTATGTAATTTCAAATTGATTGCGTTGGTATATTTTTTATAGCATTGATCACATTCGAATGGTGTCTTATCGGTGTGTAACATTTTATGTTGTTTTAAATAAGATACATACAATGTACGAAAGCTACATTGGGGACATTTAAATGGTTTCTCGCCAGAGTGTTTCATTTTATGTACCTTTAAGTTATTAGTACGCGAACATTTAAAAGAGCATTGGTCACATTTCAATCGTTTTATATTGAATTTAGATTCACCGTGGGCAGATAGGTGTTGTTTCAGTAAATGTGACGATGAAAATACATCAAAACAGAAACTGCACACAAAATTTCGTTCATGAAATGCACCATTTTCAAACAATATCAGAGCGACTACCTTTTGCTGTATAATTTCATTTTTTATATATGTTTCATTTATATGTTGTGTTTTAAGTAATTGGTGTCGAGGCGAGCTCATCGGTGGAAGTTCAATAGTATGTTTGGGAGTCGGAAACTAAAAAAAAAATACAATATTTAATATTTTTAAGAAGTAAATAAAAGTATTAACAATAAATAACTATTATTAATTAATATATTAAGCAGAAAAAGTTGTTCGCCACTGCTTGATTTATTTCCAATGGTTTAACCCTTCCTAATTGATGCTACTCATTAGTTAATCATTTAGTAATGTAGATTTCATTATTGTTGCTAGGGACAAATATCAACTTATATTTTAATAAAATAGGGATTTTCGTGGTTGACCTGAAAGCTTGGCAGTAAAGTCTTAAATAGTTTGAATTCACCAAAGAATGGTTGATGATATTTACCTCGGGCGGTTTACTTTGAGAATATGAACAATCGGTCAATTCACACTTGTCTATTGTGATTTCGTGACAATTTTGATATTGCACTTCTTTTTCTTCCAATTTGATGTTTTGAGACTCATTTGAAACATCCTTAAATAAAAAAAAATATTAAATTCAAAAATCTTTATTGATACTTATATTGCTTTCGATGGAAAAAAGTTGTCCTGATATATTGTCCGCCCCTAATGTGGAGCGTATGGTCTCTTAATGACGGTTTCTTAGTAGAAGTTTTTCTACGAGAACTTGTAGTAAATCAATCGCTCAACCTCTCTCTTTAAAGTGAGTTGTGTTAATAGAAGGACAAAGCTAGGACATGGCAAGTGGTAAACTAATCGCTCTCGCTACGCCCAGATATTAATGATCGTAATGTGTGCATGGTAATGCATCGAGTTATAGTTCGAACAGCGTTCTTTCGATTGATTTATCGAATTTTGATCGAAGGTATGGGTGTTTGTGATGTCTGAAAACTCCCTCTCACCCATACCGAACATTAAATAATTTGGTGTAGCGAGAGGGATTAGCTTAACACTAGTCCTGTCCTAGCCTTGTCCTTCTATACCTAATTCACAGTTCTCGTAAAAATGAACTGTTGAGATAAATCCATAAGATGGGTATATGCTCCACATTGGGAGCGCACAAGGATAAAGCAAATAAAAATTTTGTAAAAAAAAATATTGACTGTGGAAAGGAAAAAGGACGTAACCCACCGTTTTTTCAAAACAGATTTTTTTTTCGATAATCACAATGCATTAAGTTTGATACACGTTCTATCGAAAGGATGAAAGCTGCAGATGCTGAATTAGTATCTAAATTTAGCTTTTAAGTTTGAAAAAGTTGACCTTTTAAAAATTAAAACCAAGAAAAAGACTGAATTAAAGGTTTTTCCTATACAATTTCTTTAATTAATATTATATTATGTCAATTAAACACCAGTTTAGAAGTCTCCATGCACTTTAAATTTGTTTATAATTCATAATTTACATATGGCCCAAAATCATCAAAACACGTTTTTTGCGCCTCCTGTAAAATTTGATATGTGTGGGTTACGTCCTTTTTCCTTTCCACAGTCGAATTATTTAGTTACAAAAACTATTGCGGGACAATATTGTTGGGCACGAGAAATCAGTTCGTTGAAACCATGGCACCCGCTGGCACAGGGTTGGGTATTACTGATCTAACCTTACATTAGAAAATAAAAAAATAGCGAAAAATAAATCTTGCCAATAATTTAAGAATTTTTTTATTTAACCTTTATAAGTTCGCGACGCTCCTCTTTGTCAATTATTTCTTCCTGCTTCACGAGCGCCTCGTATTTGATGTCAAATGAATTGTCATCTTCCCTGGTGTCATTTAAATGATTCTGATAATTATCGCCATTATTGGCGTTCTCTGAACAATTCGGCGACAGAAATTCATCGTCTGGTTCTTTTTTTATATCCATTTGTACTGTCAAACGTGACAAAGGCATCACCATAGACAGCACGTATTTATGAATAAATAATATTGTCATAGACAATTAAATCGATACAAATAGAAAGAAAGTTCTCCTTTTATAAGACGCACCGCACCTGTGATCAAAATCTAATCTAATCTAACTACAGTAAAACCCCCGTTTACACTAGAGTCGGGACAGTGTTATTCGGGGTAGTGTAATTGGGGGTGTGAATATCATACAAAATAAGAAATTTTGGTTTTTTTTCCGCAAAAAAAAAAAGCAAAACTAAGATTTAATATAAAATAAATTTTTATTAATTTATTATATACACTAATTGTTGATTTTTACTTTGGTAATGATAATTCATACCTAATTGGTTTTTGTCATAATAGTTTCATTGCTAAGTGGTCTTCAACTTTTTATTTATAGTTTATTCTCCTTGTATTTTGCTTCAATTCTTTTGCTAGGTTGTAATACCAATTGTTTGTCATACCTTGTTTTTTTTCACTTAACTTTTGTATAAATATCACTGTTTTATTGTTTTTCTTATCAGTTGACAATGCTCAGCATGAGCGAAACCGGTCCTGATCTAATAAATTTTATGTGGAAAAAGTACTAAAAATGTTTTGTTATTTTTATTATAATGCCATTCCACCAAGTATTGACAGTGAACACCTTAAAAGTGATAAATAAAATATTGACGAAATATTTAGTTACCAAGCGATAAAATGCAAAGCGCGCCAAAATCCCACACTTAGACAGTCGCCCGCTATACGTGTATAGCTTGACACTAGGGCATCCGATCCTGGGATCCCGTTCAATTTTCTAAACCCGAAAATCGGGATTGAGATGGCCACGATCCCGGGATTTCGGGAATGAGAAATTTTGAGCAAATCCCGTAAATTTACACGAAATTGGCAAATTCTTCGGTGAGCTAAAAAATCGCTAAAGCTCGGCTCTGGGATTAAATACCCTACCTGACACGTGTTGAATGCACAGACGCTAGCCGACATTTGACTGTATGCGCGGCACAGATGACCGTCTCGTAGTGACGGCAGTGGAATGCGATCGTGCAATTGGGTGATTTGGGGAGATTTTTTTTTAAGCCAGCGCGTTATTCGGGGTAGTGTAATTGGGGGTTCCACTTAAGAAAAAATAGCCTATGCTTACTATTAGTGTTTGTTAATTATATCCTTAATTAAGTTTTTTAGTGAATTGCCTCAACTAAACTTAGAGTGGCATTGTGAATCATTTTCGCCGATACAATTTATTAAGTATAGTGTTTACTAAACTTTCAATGCTCATATAAATTACAGCAAATCTGTTTTTTAATTCTAAAGTTACATAATAATAACAACTGTGGAAAGGTAAAAGGACGTAACCAACAGTTTTTTCAAAACAGGTTTTTTTTCGATAATCACAATGTATCAAACTTGATACACGTTCTATCAAAAGGATGAAAGCTGCAAATGCCGAATTAGTATCTAAATTTAGCTTTTGAGTTTGAAAAAGATGACCTCGTAAAAAAATTAAAACCAAGAAATAAGACTGAAATAAAGGTTTTTCATAAAAAAATCTTGAATTAATATTAGGTTATGTCATAATTAAGTATTTCAACTTAGGGTGCTTGATGGAATTTCAATATCAAATTTTTTGAATTTTGTACTTTTCCATGAGTTTTGTCGCTAACGACCCGGGTTTCGCCTTTAGGCATCTTCAGGCATTCCAAGTGCACGGATGATGTACTTGAACATTGAACTTGAAGTTCAATGACCTTGAAAAAAAAATCACAAATATTCTCTCCTCGGAACAAAATTCGATAAATAGAAAAAAATCTGAATTAATAAAACGTGTTTTTATTAGATTCTCAAAAACGCACTTAAATAACAAAGTCAAAATTTTTATACATTTAAATAAAATTCATGTTTTACAGAGCAATATAAAAATCATTGAAACAATTATAATAAGTAAGCATATATTTGTATAAATAAAATGTTAGATTTCGTCTAAAGGTGCTTGGCGTAATTTCAATATTAAATAAATATGTTTAATACATGTTCGCTCTCAATGTGGACCAACCAACATTCCAATATAGATATCTTGACATAAGTAATGATATAAAAGAAAGGGGTCCAGATAAAAATCATAATTTCAAAATTTTAGGAAACCAACATTTTGCGACACTATCATCCACGTGAAGTCCCTCCAATCATGGAATCACAAACTGGTAGCATACAATAAACTATCGAGGTAACTTATTTACCCTAACGTTGTACAAGAGAACCCCTTTTTTAGATCAATTAACTACCTAGCAAGAATTAGCGAAAAAAATTAAGCATTCGGTTAACGTGGCATTTAAGGTTAATAATAATTAAAGAATGCAGCTTAAAAACAGTAAAGATAAAATCAAAAACCCTGTCCTGTGGATCGTGTAATTCTATTTACATAGGACAGACAGGTAGAAGCATATGAACACGTGCTAAAGAGCATATAAGATCTTTTAACAAAACAAAATCAGATTCAAAATTTTCAAACCATTTTTGACCGAGTCTCATGACATTTGTTTAAGTTTAGCGCCAACCGTTTTGCATCTTTGTCATAAGGGTAAAAAACTAAATTTATTAGAACAAATTATGTTAAATGAACAAACCATTATAAATTCACCACCGTTGTTAAAACCCCTAATGTAATTAATAATTAGTGTCAGTGTAATCTATATAAATATACCTTGAACTAAAACCATAGTTAATAAATTTAATATAATTAATAATTAACATCAGTTTAATTTATTCAAATGATTTTAAAAACCACAGATTGCTTATCGTTTGTATAAGGATGTTAGAGTGAATAATATGATCCATTGTGTATAGCTGAGAATAATATAGGTTTAATCATAGTTCTGACAATGGCGAAAGCAGAAATAGCTGTCAAATCATAAATATAAACAACTATAGAACAAAACACATTGCTACTCTTACCCTATTATGTCGCTGAAAGTCTTTTTAAGTTTCAATATTGTATCACAAGAAAAAATAGTTAAGTCAATCAGATCGTAGAATAATAATAAGCTGACATGATAAACGTTTAGTACCTGCAGTTTCCGTGACGGCATCAATCAACAACTTTTTTTGTTATTTTTTTTTTCCGAGAATCTGTCTTTTTTAGAGTTTTTTTACGATGTGTTTTTTTATGTGTCCTAACATTACCATGGTGAAAAGATCTATAGTCACACTCGTCGCACTTGAACGGCTTCTCTCCGGTGTGTATCATTTGATGTTTTTTAAAACTCGTGGAACGCGTGGTCTTAAATTTACATTTGTCACACGCGAACGGCTTTCACCGGAGTGAAATAACTTATGCGTTTTAAGCTGGCCAAGAGAATGATATTTACAATTGCAAATGTCACAGTGAAAACGCTTTTCGCCAGTGTGATATTTACGGTGAGAATTCAATATTCCAACTCTGTACGTCTTAAAATCACACAGGTCACACTTAAAAGACATGACGGCAGAGTGTCTCTTTTTATGTATCATACAATGTTTACGCGTCTTTGATTTATAGCTACATTTATCACACGCAAACAGTTCCTCTGATGTATGTATCATTTTGTGCTCATTCAGTTTTGCTTTCACTTTCGATTTGAAGCTGCATTGGTCACACTTGTAGGGTTTTTTCGCCGAGTGACACAATTTGTGTATTTGGAGGTCACACATTCTAATGCACTTAAAGTTGCAAATTTCACACAAAAACCGAAACTGGCCGTTATGTCTCATTAAGTGCATTCGCATATCAATCGGGCGCTTACATATAAACGGACATCTGTCGCATTTAAAGATCTCCTTTACAACTTTTGAGACTTTGTGCCAATAGTTTTCGCAATTATTCTCAGTTTCTGGGGTGCACTTGTCACATTTAAAAGGCATTTCTACAGTGTGAATGCTTCTATGGTTGTTATATTCTGATATATCAACATGTTTCTTGTAACAAATGTTGCACTGAAACCGGTTTAAGCAAGTTTTGATAACTTATGTCGATTTAACGTTGTGTAACATGATGTCTTATAGTTGCAAGCATTGCAAGTAAAAGGCTTAGCATTGTGGATGTTGGCTTTGTGTTCTTTTAACCTACGATCTTTTCCTGTTTTGAAGTCGCATTTGTCACATATAAAAATCATTTCATGAAGATTAGAATGTTTTTTTAACGCTCGAAGACTCGTAGTTGCAAAGTCACACTTTTCACATTTGTGAGGTCTCTTTCTATGATGGGCAAACACATGCTTATGTAAAAGCGATAGATTTAAAAAACTCAACTTGCAGTCTTTACATATATAGTTTTTTTTTAATATGAATTCTTTTATGCTTCATCAAACTATAAGACGTCTTCGTTTTATAGTTGCAAACGTCACATTTAAAAGGCTTTTCAGTAGAGTGTGTCAACGTGTGGCTCTTAAGATGAACTTTTGATTTGAATTTAAATCCGCATTGATCGCAAATAACCGGTCTTTCATCGGAATGAATCAACAAATGTTTCTTCAAAAAACAAAAGTCTCACAGAAAAGAAGCCACATTGTTCGCATTTCAAGATTTTTTTAGCAGTTTTTGCTAGTTTATGTAATTTTGACGCGCACGAACTTTCCGTTTCTTGGTCGCATTGGTCACATTCGAATGGCATTTTGACGTAATGTGTTAGTTTATGATCACTCAAAATCGGTTTGTTTTCAAAGATTTTCTTACAAATATTACAATTAAATTTTTCTTCACAATTACCACTGTGACTCTTTTGGTGACGTTTCACATTGTAGATTTGTGTGGATTTATAATCACACACGTCACATTCAAAAAGCTTTTTCTTTATAGCTGATAGATTTCGCACAGTATGAAAGCTTTTTGTGATTCGATAGAGATTTTAACGTTTTAAAAACATCAAAACAAACGCTGCATACAAAATTCCGTTTGTGGAAGATTTCATTTTTGAGTATTATCACAGCAACTGGGCCAAGTTTCAAGATTTCCTTTTTAACATCAGTGACTTCAATGATGATTGTTTCTTCGTGTGATTCGATTATAGCCGAATAATTTGATAGATTATTGATGTCAAGCACGGGTTCGTTGTTAATTCCAGAAATCTTAAAAGAATATTAAAAGTTATTATATATACAAGATAAAAATAAAATAAATTAAAAAACGAAATGAATCGAATTATTTTTTAAAAGTTTATTCAACTCTCGCGGCTCTGAGACTAGAAAAATACTTCTCTGCCGATGGGGGTCGTTTAGGGACCCCAGTGGTTTCCTCATTATTGACCTTATTCTCTCCTAATATCTCTCTGCATCATTCCTCATACATTTTTTAAATAAAAATCCGAGGTTTTTAAATAAATAATCATATTTTAAGTGTCGCGTAAAAAAGACGTCATCCCAGCACACATATTAAATTTCAACTGACGAGTTTAGCCCAGCTATCTTACGAACGATCGCTTATTGCCTCATCACGTTATCGCGTATTTATATAAACTACAAAAGGTCCAAAAAAACTATCACCCGTATTAAAATAGATATTTAAGAAAATGTGGGTATTGGAGTCGCATTTCTTGAGCTTAGAACAGGAAAAGTTAAAATGACGATTATAACTTTATTAAATATATAATTATTTTTAATTTGTATCGTTGTAATACTCTTTTAGGCTTTTTCAGTTGCGATTAAATGGCTCTGTATCCAATAAATAAAATTAAATAAATTTGAAAATGCTTTAAATGGTTAAGCACCTTGAAAGTGGACACGAATTTCTGGTAGAATCTAAATAAAAATACGTTGTTTGTACAAAGATTGATTGTTACATAGCTTCCAAGCCTCATTTTTTTAAAATGAAAATTAAAAAAAAAAGCAAGAAGAGAACAAGTGGTGAGTTAAGAAACGGTAAGAATTCCGTACTGGTCTATTTTTGAAATTAAATGAGAGAAGAGAGAATGTCAGGCGTCGTCAACAAACAGAATAAAAAAAACTAGAAAATCTATTAATTTTTTTTTTTTTTAAAAAAATCTGTTAAAACACTTCCATTAGAGGGCCATAAAGGCGTAGACATGAATTAAAATATATTGTGTAATTTACTTTCAACACTTTTTTACACGATTTTCTCTTGAACAATTTGTTTGTTTTTAAAAATAACACAAATTATTACATAGAAGGAACAAATCTTAAATTTTTATATGAATTTTGTCACGTAATCCACGGTTTTTTATAAAACGTGTATACCGTGTAAAACCCGTGTATTGAGAAGCTGCAATTACCTCTCCCGATGTGCTAGCAGCAGAAAGGAACTCGCAAATTTCAGACTGTTCATTCTTAATAGAACATAATTTTGGAATAACTCATCATCTAGGTGACTCAGGTATGGGCCATCTTCCGATTCGATGCTCAAGGGATCTCTTGAGATATCCGACTGAAATCAATTTGCATTATTTTTACATATGGTAGAAAAAATTAATATTTTTCTTTTAAATAAATACTTTTCATGGGCCGCAAAGTAATAATATCAAATCGTGAATAAACCAAATTGTTTAATATCAAATTCATAAACGATTTATGGTTTTCTGTTAAAAGGTATAGATGTGTATGTATGGAGAGTGGCAAAAGCGAATAGCTAGACTAGTCTTGTCCTAATACATGCTACTTTTTTTTTCTCCGAAAATTCACTTAATCCTTAATAAAATAATTATCTTTTATAAAAACAAGAAATTGATTTAAATTGAATATAATAAAAGGATAAAAAATGCATGGAACGAAATATGTTGACTTACTGATAAAGGTTGATTGTTTGTTTAATATTCACATTTTCTAATTTTTAATATTAAAACACTAAGTACACTTTTTAGTAAAAATTTACATCGATCTTGGAAAGGAAAAAGGACGTAACCCACATTTTATACAAAACAGCTTTTTTCGATAATCAAAATGTATCCAACTTGATACGCGTTCTATCAAAAGGGTGAAAGCTGCAAATGCCGAATTAGTATCTAAATTTAAGGACGTAACCCACATTTTATCCAAAACAGCTTTTTTTGATAATCACAATGTATCCAACATGATACGCGTTCTATCAAAAGGATGCAAGCTGCAAATGCCGAATTAGTATCTAAATTTAAGGACGTAACCCACATTTTATCCAAAACAGCTTTTTTTTGATAATCACAATGTATCCAACATGATACGCGTTCTATCAAAAGGATGCAAGCTGCAAATGCCGAATTAGTATCTAAATTTAGCTTTTAAATTTGAAAAGATGACCTTGTAAAAAATTAAAACCAAGAAAAAAGACTGAAATAAAGGTTTTTCATAAACAATTTCTTTAATAAATATTAGATTATTTAAATTAAACACCAGTTTCAAAGTCACCGTGCAATTGCAAAGTTGTGGTATAATTCATAATTTGCTTATGGCCCAAAATCATCAAAACACGTTTTTTTACGCCTCCCGTAATATTTGATATGTGTGGGTTACATCCTTTTTTCTTTCCACAGTAGATATCATTAGATAGGTATGTGCTAACAAAATAATTAAATTTTTGTATATTTTATATTTATTTGAAATTCACGGAAGCTTTCGTGATCGACCAAATTTTGCTTTGGGATCGACCGGATGGACACCCATGCTATACATGCTGTGCTTTTTTTATATTATAAATTAGATAGGTTGTAGCTTATTGGGACAGTACAGGGCACTGTCAGAAATAAAAATGGCGTGGATTCGGTTCACATCCGTCCGCTTTCGGTCCGTTTCCGCGACTCTGTGTGCTAGAGGGGTTAAAGGGAACAGTTATTTGCATGTAACATCTTTAATGTACTATAAACAGCCCGCTAATTACTGTTTGGGATATTTCCACTTACCCCTTTAAGATCTTCGATTTCTTCCTGCTTTACATATGTCATTTGCTCGTGTTCAGTTATTGTATCTGTTACGTCGTAAATGTTACTCTGATGATCAAACAACGTGTTTTCTTGTCCATCCAATGGCGGTAATTCAAATTTTGGCTCTATTTTAAAATCCATATTGATGTATTTGCTAGATTATGTCAGCTAACTGATTGCGAACAATCGTAAGAATAGACAATAAGAAGATTTATTTATATATACATAGACAATAAATAAGCACAAAATAATCTTTCGAGTCAGTATTAAAATTAAATTGTTACTATTTGAAAGATGTTTGCTTTTGTCAGACATGTGTAACTTGATTCACAAAGCTTAAAAATTGACAATGTATAATTTAGACACTATTTGTTTTGAGTTAAGCAAGAAAATGATTTTATATTTATTCACAACTATTCCAGTCGAATACAATGACCATCTTTTAAAAGAACAATAAACAAAATATGGGATTATATTTATTTACTAGATACACAATCTAGCAAAATAACGTTTGGAGCTTACTTTAGTTCAACACACTCTTTATTATTTTCAGACCTTGTTAAATGTATTAATAGTCACTCCGTATCATTTTGTAGTTCCGTAACTATTTTTTATTATTATACGACTAATCATACATTGATTTAAATGTCTATGCGAAAATGAGCAAACTGTTATTTATTACCTGGATACTATATTTTGTAAAGTTTGTGGCTAGATTTAACATTTCATTTAAAATCGGAAGACTATGCAGCTGTGCTCTATTTATTTCCAAAATTTCCTGGAAAAAGAGCTTATGACTGTCCGTATTTTTAAATAAATTTTGTAACTTGGCATTAAGAGCACCGTGTCCGGAGATGAATTGTGGGGTAAAGTGACCGGAGAGAGCCAGGTTGCATTCTGACAAAAACATATCTGGGAAGAATAAATAGGTAATTCTGCCCTGAGAAGTATTTGTTCCACAAATAATCAATTTCTAAAACAGTAAATAACGTGTTTTCATTTGCCGGCCATTTCAAGGTGATCAACGTAGCTTTGAACGGCGCGTTTATCTGGTTTAAAGGACCATAAAATTCAGCACTAAAGTCATTTAAATGTGATCAATGTAGCTTTGCCGCGGTACAGTTGTGTTATTTGAAGCGACATAAATTAAAACTTTAAATTGTGAACAAGTCGGAGACTAGAAGCATAATTCTCTGCCAATGGGGATCGTTTAGGGACCCCAGTGGTTTCCTCATTACTGGCCTTATTATTATGAATTTTAAAAAAAAAATAGTCTAAAGGTTTTAAAGTATATTTCAGTAACATTCCTCATACATTTTTTTTTATTAAAATCGAGGTTTTTTAATAAATAATATTTTAAGTTGCGCGTAAAAAAGACGTCATCCCAGCACACAAATAAAATTGCAACTGATGAGCTTAGCCCAGCTATCTTACGAACGATCGCTTATCGCGTTATTGCGTATTTATATAAACTTCAAAAGGTCCAAAAAAAAACTATGATATAAGAAAATCTTAATTATAAACATTGTATCACCCATATTAAAATAGATATTTAAGAAAATGTTGGTATTGGGGTCGCATTTCTTGAGCTTAGAAACGCAAAAGATAAGGAGACAGTATCTTTATTTGTTTTGCAATTGTAGTATAAGCCACATTTTAAGAATGAAATGATATTTTTTTAACGTGTTGGTAACACTTCAAAAGTTTTTCTCTAGTGTGAAATGATTTTAAGCCTTCTTATGTTAGACACACAGTGGGTATAGTTATGCCAGCAGTAATATGGAATAGCTACTTACTGTTCACTATTTTATCACAAAAACAGACGGTTTTTCAATTGCATTGGTCACTCAAGAAAGGATTTTTATAATTGTGCTGTATTTCATTTTTTGAAGACGTCATATATCTGGACCTAGCTTTATTCTTTTTTACTTATGTGCACAATTCAATGAACTTTGAGTATTAATAGCAATTCATTAGAGAAGTGGCTTACATGAATAAGGCAATTTTTAAAACTAAGTTTGTCACATATGAAAAGCTTTTCTCCAGTGGGTGACATTTTACGATTTTTGAGTCACTGTATGCTTGGCTGACAAAATATGATCTTATGGTATACATATCGACTGTTTAAAGAAAAAAGGACGTAACCCACACTATCAAATTTTACAGGAGGCGCAAAAAACGTGCTTTGATGATTTTGGGTCATATGCAAATTATGAATTATACACAGCATTGAAGTGCACGGTGACTTCTCAACTGGTGTTGAATTGACATAATCTAATATTAATTAAAGACTTTATCTAGGAAAAACCTTTATTTCAGTCTTTTTTCCTGGTTTTCATTTTTTACAAGGTCATCGTTTTCAAACTTAAAAGCTAAATTTAGATACTTATTCGGCATTTGCAGCTTGCATCCTTTTGATGGAATGTGTATCAAGTTTGATACATTGTGATTATCGAAAAATACCTGTTTTGAAAAAACTGTGGGTTACGTCCTTTTTCCTTTCCACTGTCGATATGTATACATTCATTTTTTTTTCATAGTAAAATCAAATTTGACACAATGTTATGGATAAAATCTGTTTTGAAGAAACTGTAGGTTACGTCCTTTTTCCTTTCAATGTCGATATATATATATAAAACAAAATGAAAATATTGATAAATTTTTCCGGAGTCGGAGTCGTTAATTACTTTAAAGCTGGAGTCGGAGAAATCTTTTTATCAAGAAAGGAAGATGAATTATCTTGCTGTTCATATTTTAAGGCTTTTCTCGATTGTGCAACATTTTATGCCTTTTTAAATGACCAGATCGGGCGAATTTAAAGTTGCATTTGTCACATTTAAAAGGTCTTTCTCCAGTGTGTAACCTTTTATGCACTTTGAGATCCCAAGGTCGGGCAGATTTAAAATGGCATTCGTCACATTTAAAGGACATCTCTCTGGTGTGTGTAATTTGATGCGATTTAAGAACACCAGATGAGGCAGATTCAAATTTGCATTGGTCGCATTTGAAAGCCTTATTACCGGTGTGCGACATTTTATGCAATTTGAGATGAGATCGGGCAGATTTAAAATTGCAATGGTCACATTTAAAAGGCTTTTCACCAGTGTGTATCATTTTATGTGTTTTGAGATAACCAGACGAGGCAGATTTAAAATTGCATTGGTCACATTTGAAAGCCTTTTTTCCGGTGTGTGACTTTTTATGCAATTTGAGATAATGAGATCGGGCAGATTGAAAATTGCATTTGTCACATTTAAAAGGCTTTTCACCAGTGTGTATCATTTTATGTGTTTTGAGATTACCAGACGAGGCAGATTTAAAATTGCAATGGTCACACTCAAAAGACTTTTCACCAGTGTGTATCACTTTATGTGTTTTGAGATTACCAGACGAGGCAGATTTAAAACTGCATTGGTCACATTTGAAGGCCTTTTCTCCGGTGTGTGACATTTCATGAAATGTGAGATGAGCTTTTCGGACAGATTTAAAATTGCACTTGCTACATTGAAAAGGCTTTTCTCTGGTGTGCAACATTTTATGCAATTTAAGACAACTAAATCGGGCAGATTTGAAAGTGCATTTGTCACACTTGAAAGGCTTTTCTCTACTGTGTGTAGTTTTATGCAATTTAAGATTACCAAATGAGGCAGATTCAAATTTGCATTGGTCGCATTTGAAAGCCTTTTCTCCGGTGCGTGACATTTTATGCAATTTTAGATAACAAGAATGCGCGGCTCTCTTATTGCATCGATTATTGTTGCAAGTCTTTGGTCGAGAATGTTGTATTGTATTCATCTGCAAAAAACAATATTTTTAAATAACATTGGTTTGAAAATAACGGCATTTTGTTGTCAGTTTAAGACATATATGGACAACCACTGGCCCATTTAACAATTTTGTCCGGCCCTGATTCATTCAAGGCAATTGGCATTCAAGTTGAAGGCCAATAATATTAATATTATGTCGTTCATTATATAGAAAAACATTTATATAAGAAGCAGCGACGGGTTTTATTTAATTTAATATTGGTTTTTTATGTTTAATGGTTTGGTCCGGCCCTTGACGCAAAGACAGAATGATAATTAGGCTCCAGACCTAGGAAAGGTTGCCCATGCCGGCTGTACTGATGCAAGCATTGTCAATTAATCAGATATATAATTTGGCAGTGATGATTATACAAAAACCAACTTGCAAAGACCCCTTGACTGTATCCAGTGCATAAATATATGTTTACTATTATAAACTCTCGCGGTTCAGAGACTAGAAAAATATTTCTCATCCGATGGAGGTCGTTTAGGGACTCCAGTGGTTTCCTAATTATTGGCCTTATTCTTATGAATTTTAAAAAAACTAATAGTCTAAGGGCTTTAAAATATATCTCTGCATCATTTCTCGTATTTTTTTTATAAAAATCCGTGATTTTTTAATAAATTATCATATTTTAAAAAAGACGTCATTCCAGCGCACATATGAAATTGCAACTGACGAGTTTAGCTCAGCTATCTTACAAACGATCGCTTATCGCGTTATCGCGTATTAATATAAACTACAAAAGGTCCAAAAAACTATGATATAAGAATACCTTAATTATAAACATTGAATAACTCATATTAAAATAGATATTTAAGAAAATGTGGGTATTGGGGTCGCATTTCTTGAGCTTAGAACCGGAAAAGTTATAAAGTTTATATAGATATTCAATTTTATTTCTTTTGAATCTTTGAATTGATATGGTTTTTGAAAAAATCTTTTTTGAATCTTCATGGCTGTCGATTTCGTAAATGTACATTTCCTATCAGTTGACAATGCTTGCCGTGAGCGAAACCGGTCCGGAATTTTATCAATTAGAACAAAATAATATTGTGTTTTTTTATAATATTATGCTTTTTCACTATGTATTGACAGTGAACACTCTAAGAGTGACTTGAGTTGAAAAAAAATAAAGAAATATATCATTAGAAAGTCGTTCCTTTAAAAAATAATTGATAATTGCTAATACCTCTCTAGACTTGTGGTGATTTTTTAGTTCTATTATTTTTTCGTGAACTACAAGTGGCTCATCTTTGATGTCAATTGAATAATCCTCATTACAAATATCATTCACAGCCAATTGGCAATGATCACTTTCATGTGAGTTCTCTTCTGACAGTTGTCTAAGCTTTGGTTGTATTTCGATATTCCTTTTAAGCTTATCACTTCTTCGGCGCATGAAAACAAAATAAAAGATAAATCTTTTCTATCACAGTGGACAATATATCAAAGTGTTTCGGAGAACAACTGTAAGAATTCAGTCAAAACATTAAACAGACTAAGTGTTTCCTGTGACTTTATCACAGTCTATTGATACACTTCATGTGAGATGTTTAAAACTAAATCAATTAATAATTATTCGACGACGTTTATTTCACTGTGAATATAGCTAACTCTCTTGGAAAAAAATATACTTCAATAATGAATCAGACGCTATAAGCGTCTTTTCAATAAAATCAAGTCATATTTTAGAGTTGTCACAGTTTTTTAATATTAAAACTTCATAATTCCATTTGATTATAGATTTCACCGTAAGAAAACAATGCTTAAATCATGTTCAGGTGTTGTTTAAAAATCTATGAACTCGCTATTTCGTTAATGTTAAAAAGAATGATGCAGCCAAAGGACAGCGCATCGTCACTTCAGTGGTTGAAGAAATACGTTGGAACTGTCTGGGTAGCACACTTTGTATGCGCGAAAAGACTTAATGAATGTGTTCAAAAAATACATTAAAAAAGATTTTCTCTAGAATGTGACATTTTATAAGCTCATATAGATTTAACAAACCTCTTTGTTCCATAGGATTTTGATTTTCCATGAAAAGTCACATGTCGATTGAGTAAATGTGACGATGGGAATATATCCAAACAAATGCTGCATACGAAATTTCGCCTGTTAAACACGCCATTTTTCAACATCACAACAGCTTCAACTTTGCGTTGTAGAATTTTTGTTATTATGTTTTGTTGATCTTGATCGATGATTGTTTCTTCGTGATTCACCATTGGCTCGTGTTTGATAACAATGGATTGTTCTTCATTCATATTAATGCAACAGGAGTTATCTGCGTTGGTTGATGTCACCGGGTCATTGTCTGGATCGATTGACAAATCGGTTTCAAGCTTCACTCTTAATTTATACATGAAAACAAATGCAAAAAGTGTGCTTGAATAATGGAATATGGTATTGATTAAGAATTTTTTAATACATTACTACGGCAACAGCAGTTATTTAACAATGAAAATGTAACAAACCTTAATTTAGCATGGCGAGTTGAATGCTGCTTAAGAAAGTTTGACGATGGGAAAATTTGATAGCAAACGCTGCATACAAAATTGTGCTCGTTAAAAACACAGTTTTCTATCATTATTACAGCGACAATTTTCTGCTGTGATATTTCTGTAAGTGTGTTTTGTTGATAAATGTGAGGTTCAGCTTGAAATTGATTCGGAGGCCAATTCACCGCTGCTAATTCAGTATGAACCGTGGGGTTAACATTCAAAATTTTAAACTAAAACCAAAAATAAAATTTATTTAACATCGCGAAGATATTGTTTTCACATATCAAAATAATTTGATTTTGAATAGAAACAGATAAAAATGGTTTTATATGAAATACTTCGTTAACCTTCATGGACCTGCGGTGAACGTCGATTGCTTCGTATTTGATGTCAATCGAATTTCCCCCGTCACTGACGTCATTCGTAAGATTATCACTGTCGGAAGACTTAGTTGGTGTATTAGCTAACAATGAGTCATCGTCGAGTTTTATTGTGACATTGGCTTCAAGCTTCACTCTTAATTGTTACATGGAAACAGAAAAAAATGAAAAACCGTTGAATAAAAATCAACATTTGTCATAGACTATGGTTCAATGAATGCATTAAACGTTGAAGGTAAAAGATATTTGAAACATTGTATTTTTTAGAACTGTTGTATTTTTGTTTTATAATGAATATATTAAATAAAAGAAATTGTAAAAAAACATCTTATTTCCATTCTCAATAAAGAGACAAAAATAAATCAAACATCCTTGTTCTGAAATAGATTAATCAAAAAAGACCATACTGGCAATCGATCAAATGCCCATATCAATAAAAGCCAATGGCATTTAGCAAGAGGCAATGGTACTTGTTAAATGAACTGAGCATGTTCTGGTCCTATCTAGTATTGTCAAAGCTTTTCGGTACACTCAAGACCAGCCATACTCAACCTGCGGCCCAGTCAGCTCTTATGTGCGGCCCAAAATAATTATAGTCAACAAACGTTTTTAAAAGATATTTAAAAGTTTGACTCAATATCAAAATTCACATTAATTTTTAATTAAACGATTTAATATTTAGGATACATTGGTATTTTTGTGTACTTTTTGTATATTTTTTATTTGTTTTTTTTTTTACTATGAAAAATACATAAATGTATATATATCGACAATGGAAAGAAAAAAGGACGTAACCCACAGTTTTTTCAAAACAGGTATTTTTCGATAATCACAATGTATCAAACTTGATACACGTTCTATCAAAAGGATGCAAGCTGCAAATGCCGAATAAGTATCTAAATTAAGCTTTAAAATTTCAAAAAATGATCTTGTAAAAAATTAAAACCAAGAAAAAAGACTGAAATAAAGGTTTTTCCAAGACGATTTCTTTAGTTAATATCAGATTATGTCAATAAAACAAGAGTTTAGAAGTCTTTGTGCACTTCAGGGTTGTGTATAATTCATAATTTGCATATAGCCCAATATCATCAAAACACGTTTTTTACGCCTCCTGTCAAATTTGATATGTGTGGGTTACGTCCTTTTTCCTTTCCAAAGTCAATATGTATATATTAACTTAAAAAAGGTAGTTTTGTTTTAACATCATAATACATACGTATGTGTGCAGTATGGTATGTGCTATATTTACAGATTATTGTAAATATTATAATATTTTGCGGCCCACGTAGAAAAGCAAAAATCGGAATGCGGCCCGGAAAAAAGAAGGTTAAGTATGGCTGCTCAAGACCATTCAAATAACCTGACACGAATATGTGTTATTTTCGTGAATATTTAAAATAAACGACAGAAATTATATCAAATAGAATAAAAGCTTTCGAGCGACTTGTGACATTTAACAAACCTGTTTTTAGCATCAATTTTCGGTGTTTCATGACAAGTCACGTGTTGTTGAAGTATCTGCGATGATGGGAAAGTATCAAAACAAACGCTGCAGACGAAACTTTGCTCATAGAAAACAGCGTTCTCAAGCAATACAGCCACGTCTACTTCCTGCGGTGAACTTTCATTTTGTATGTGCAGTAAGTTAATATAAGGTGTCAAAGATAAATAATTCTGAGACAAAATCTTCAATTGAGGCTTAAAAGAATCTGTCGAGTCAGCATTGGTTGTTTCAAACTGAAACAAAAATAACAAAAAATGACGTATTATTTATCGGGTAGCGGTAAGCGCTGTGAGCATCAGTGCAGGATCTAACGGGGTCGAATCCCTGTACAAACAGCATTTTTTCAATCGATTTTCGTTAGAACACTTGGGTGTTTGTGATGTCCGAAAATTCTCTCTCACCCTCTTTCCTGAAGACTCGACTTTGGAAGGGAAAAAGGACGTTGGTTTTGATGATTTTGGGCCATATCCTAATTAAGAATTATACACAAACCTTGAAGTGCACGGAGACTTCTAAACTGGGGTTTAATTGACATAATCTAATATAAATTTAAAAAGTTGTCTAGGAAAATCCTTTATTTCAGTCTTTTTTCTTGGTTTTAATTTGTTATAAAGTCATATTTTTCAAACTTAAATGCTAAATTTAGATACTAATTCGGCATTTGCACCTTGCATTCTTTTGACAGAATCTGTATCAAGTTCAAAACATTGTGATTACCAAAAAAAACTGTAAGTAACGTCCTTTTCCATTTCCACAGTCGATATATATAGAAACTTATTAACAATTTGATTACGGTAGAAGTTATTTAAAGCTAGTCATGGATTATATCGGCGAAAAACTTCACAAAATAAGCCACGCCACGGTTTAAAAATATTTATCGACGGCTTGATAATCGCGTTTTAATCACACATTATTACGTAGAACACTGATAAATTATGCGAAACACGATTTTTTTTTCAATACTTCGCCTCCATTATTCATTATGGCCGAGCGGCCACAGCTTCAATACAACATTTTGAACACACTTACCAAAGTAACGTACCGACATTTTCATTTTCATATCATATTTAAAAGCTTTGCGCTCAAAGAAAACTCGACGGTCATAACCTCAATAAGCATGCGTAATGACTACACGTGTTAACCACGTAACAACTATAACAATGTTTTTATGTGATTTGAGAAGATCTGAGCGACTCAATTATGCTCAAGATTACCTTATAAGTCTCGCGATGATCTGTTTCGTCAACAATTTCTTCCTGCTTAACGGGCGTCTGGACATTGATGTCAATCGACTGTTCCTCATTCCAGATAGCATATACATTGTTTGGCCAACTATCGCAATGATAAGCGTTCTCTGATGCATCTGTCGACGGTAATTCATCGTCTGGTTCTGTTTTGTTATCCATTTCAAGAGAATTTTGATTTAGTCAAAAGAAATTAAAACGCAAGCTTTATAAAATACAGTATTACCGTAGACAATAGATGCTATTCATAGACAATTGAATCAATGTATGCTTCGATTTAAAAGTATGACGTGTATGAATAAATACAAAGTAAATTGAGATTTTATGCTATAAATTTTAACCCGTTAACAGCTACAAAAATAATTTTTTTTGTCATGTAAGCTAGCAAGTTTCTTAAGGCTAATAAAGGAAAACTTAATGTCATTTTATTAATAATTCAAGCACTTGCTATCATTAAACATTAATTCAAAGGCTTAAAAACAAATCGACTCATTAATAATAGGTCGGATAAAACCCTAGATTTATTTTAAACATTCCTATGTTATTATCTGGTCATTATTATTTTCAAAAAATCCCCATAATTATAACAAACCCACTTAATCCATTGAAAATTGTGTACATTCAATTTTCGCTAATTTACATTTTAATAGCCTTTTAAATTAGTGATCTACTTATATTTTTGTTTACAAACGATACAAACTGTTTACTACGCGTCAGTTCAAGTACATCCGTGCACTTGGAATGCCTGAAGATGCCGAAAGGCGAAACCCAGGTCGTGAGCGACAAAACTCACGGAGAAGTACAAAATTCAAACAATTCATATTTGAAATTGAAATTCCATCAAGCACCCTCAGTCCAAATACTTAGTTATAGTTTGCATTGCTAAGAGGTCTTCAACTTTTTATTTATAGTTTATTTTTCTTGTATTTTGCTTTAATTTGTTTACCGCCTGTGTGGTCGAGCGGTAGACGTTTTTGGCTTCGGCTACGAGGGGCCCGGGTTCAAATCCCGGTACGGACAGTTTTATAAATTGATTTTTCAACTGATTTATGAATTTCTGTTCAAAGTGGATGTATGTGATGTCTTGAATTCTCCCCTCTCACCCATCCTATCCTATGAACGGGGCGTATCTAGAGCGATTAGTTTACCACTAATCCTGTCCTAGCACTATCCATCTATGCCTACTCTCTTTGGAAAAGGAGAGGTTGAGCAACTGAGTAACAAGCAGTTCTTGAAGAAACACTTCTGTTGAGATCAACTCCATGAGGAGTCGATATGCTCCACATTGTGAGCAGACATGGTTTTAAACATGGTTTTGTTTGTTTAAATATCACTGTTTTAATGTATTTCTTATCAGTTGACAATGCTCACCATGAGTGAAACCGGTCCTGATCCAATAAATTTTAATTGGAAAAAGAAAAAAAAATGTTTTATTATAATCCTGTTTGTGTATATATTTCATATTTTACACCTCCGTGCTCATTATACACGCATAGCCAGTCGAGTCATTCAATATGTCTCCTTATATTGTCAATAATTATTTATCATTTCAGGTATTTCTATAAAAAATAGTTTTACATCCAAATATTAATAAATAATTTAAAAAAAATAACGTCTTTTGCACAAAATCATTGAAATTGAATTGCTCTAAGAAATGGGTTCTTAGCCCCGTTCCCGCAACGTATACAACATGCTTGAGACATCGCTTTGATGCCGTGTTTTGAATATCAAGCATTTATAATATTTTAATTTTATTTAAGCTAATTTTTCCCCTTATTTAAGCATTTATAATTAAAATAAAGGCGTAAGTGATACCTAAAATATGTTTAAGCTTCTGAAATAGGTTTAAATACTATTAATAAAAAGTGAACCTGAGGTGACATTGCGGCACGGAACGTGATTTTCTAGGACGGTACGTTAGGGGTTAACTATAATATTTTGCATTGGGTCGCATTTAATCTAATAATCCTCAAACTTAACTCGACGCCGTACCATTTAAAAATAATAGACTAATCACTTATTTACGTTTTCCCTGCTTTTTTAAAAAAAAGCCACGTGTTCCGTTAAGTATTGCATTTATAAAGTGTTAAAAAAAAATATAAAATTTGAAAAGCTTGCCCATGTTTGTGGTTCTGTCGACCGAATCGCTTGCTTAACTCTGGCATCAAAATGGTTTTGAATTCAATTTGAAACGACAGTGTTTTTTGAACATTCTCAGTCAGAAATCCTATTCGACAGATATTGTAATCGTCATATTGTCTATGTTTACGAAAGTCGACTAAAACATAATTTTAGTGTCTATGTCTACGCCAATTAAAGTTCGCCGTCATTGCTTCCGTATTGCTTTGCTGAATATCGAGTTGCGAAATGAACAATGGATATCAAGCTTGAACCAGTCGAAGAGGAGGATGTTGAAGGAAGACATTCGTGAAACGAAGATTCGTTTGACAATAGCGGTCAGTACACACACGCACATTCACGGACGATTACGTCGTTTCGTATGATTTTTAACTATAATGAATGTGTGAAAGACTATCAAATCTAACTATTCATAGTGGATAATGTTCGTTGGTAGTTACGTCCCGGGGTCTTCTTCTTCTTCTTCGAAATATATAATTTTGCATAATTGAACATTTGAATTATTCTGAAAATTAAAAAAAATGAAAACTGCAGGTATGTCGATGTTGTACAGAGCAGTTCAAAATTTTATTCATGAATATATTTAATAGAAAATTTGAATAAACTTTGATTATTTCACGTATTGTGTTACTAACTGTGACACGTGTTTCGCCTCCTTCAGAGGCATCTTCAGACTTACTTAAGCAAACTTTGCGATAGTATATATAGCCGAAACCATCGAAAGTATTTCGTATTATTTATCGGGTAGCGGTAAGCGTTGTTAGCTTCAGTGCAGGATCTAACAGCATTTTTTCAATCGATTTTTGCTCGAACACTTGGGTGTTTCTGTTGTCCAAAAATTCTCTCCCACCCTCTTCTCTGAAGACTCGACTTTGGAAAGGAAAAAGGACGCTAGTTTTGATGATTTTGGGCCATATCCTAATTACGAATTATACACAACCTTGAAGTGCACGGATACTTCTAAACTGGTGTTTAATTGACATAATCTAATATTAATAAAAGAAGTTGTCTAGGAAAATCCTTTATTTCAGTCTTTTTTCTTGGTTTTAATTTGTTACAAAGTCATCTTTTTCAAACTTTAATGCAAAATTTAAATACTAATTCGGCATTTGCACCTTGCATCTTTTTGGCAGAATGTGTATCAAGGTTTAAACATTGTGATGTAAATAACGTCCTTTTCCATTTCCACGGTCGATATATATAGAAACTTACCAACAGATTAAAAATAACAAAGAATTTTAGTTCTACAGTTTAATAATTTTATTCGTTGATAGCTATTTCGGCTTGCGCCATCGTCAGAACTATGTTTAAACTAATATTTTGCTCAGCTATATATACTGGCTCTGAAGAGACACACAATGCATCAAGTTATTCACTCTAACATCCTAATTATAATGACAATATTACACTTATCAAATGTGATTCTAGTTTTTCAAAGAACGATTAACAATCTGGGTTTATTTCTTTAAACATTAGTTAGGATAATATTAAAATGATTTTTATTATTAATGACATTACATAAAATTTATTAACTATGGCTTTATTGTTTCGAACAACAATAAGCAATATGGGATTTTTCAAAGTAAATTAGGATAAATTATACTAATATTTATTATTCATTATAATAGGGGTTTTAACAACGGTGATGGATTAATAATCGTTTGTTCGTTTAAGGTGTTTTGTTTATGCCTATTAATCTCAAGTTGTTCTAATAAATTTATTTTTTGACCCTTATGACAAAGATGCAAAACGGTTGGCTCTAAACTTAAGTTAATGTCATGAGACTCGGTCAAAAAATGGTTTGCAAATTGTGAGTCTGATTTTGTATTGTTAAAAGATCTTAAATGCTCTTTAGCACGTGTTGATATGCTTCTACCAGTCTGTCCTATGTAAATCGCATTACACGATCCACAGGACATTTTATATATTCCGCTTCTGTCAAGGTTGTTGATTTTATCTTTACTGTTTTTAAGCTGGATTCCTAAATTATTATTAACCTTAACTTAACCTTGCTCAACCTCTCTTTTTCCAAAGAGAGTAAGGATAGAAGGATAGGGCTAGGACAGGATTAGTGGTAAGCTAATCGCTCTCGATACGCCCCGTTCATAGGATAGGATGGGTGAGAGGAGGGAATTCAAGACATCACATACATCCATGCCTTTGAACAGAAGTTCATAAATCGATTGAAAAATCAATTTATAAAACTGTCCGTACCGGGATTTGAACCCGGGCCTTTTGTAGCCGAAGCCAACAACGTCGACCACTGGACCACACAGGCGATTATATAAAAGTTATCAAACATTATTGCAGGATTAAACAAATATATACGAGGTTTAAAAACCTCGTTTTGTTTGACCTGAAAAGCATGGAGCATTTTAAAATAGAATTTTATGAAAACTTGATTATGATATTTTGTAAAACCGATATTGAAGCAAAAATTTCATTTTTTTTATAAGTTTAATAGTACAGAAGTTTACGGTTTTAAGTTATCTGTTACAATGGATGACAAGGTTTTAGAATTTGGATTTAAAAAAGAGAAAAGATGCATTCAAAGCAATTAAATAAATTGTGTTATCCTTAATTTTCATTTGGCTTAAACTTTTGAAGGGCTTCTAGCCAGTGTGGGACATTTTATGCCTTTTTAAATTACAAGAATTCACAGTTTTATAATTGCATTGGTCACATTTAAAAGGCTTTTCTCCAGTGTGTGACATGTTATGCATTTTAAGACAATTTGAATTAACAGTTTTGTAATTACATTGGTCACACTTAAAAGGCTTTTCTCCAGTGTGTATCATTTTATGATTTCTAAGATGACCAGAATAAACAGTTTTATAGTTGCATTGGTCACATTCAAAAGGCTTTTCTCCAGTGTGTGACATTTTATGCCTTTTTAAATTACGAGAATTCACAGTTTTGTAGTTGCATTGGTCACATTCAAAGGGCTTTTCTCCAGTGTGTGACATTTTATGCATTTTAAGACCACTAGAATTTACAGTTTTGTAATGACATTGGTCACACTTAAAAGGCTTTTCTCTCATGTGTGACATTTTATGCATTTTAAGACTACTAGAATTAACAGTTTTGTAATGACATTGGTCACACTTGAAAGGCTTTTCTCCAGTGTGTATCATTTTATGAACTCTGAGATTAGCATAATTAATAGTTTTATAATTGCATTTGTCACATTCAAAAGGCTTTTCCCCAGTGTGTGACATTTTATGCATTTTAAGACCACTAGAATTAACAGTTTTGTAATTACATTGGTCACACTTAAAAGGCTTTTCTCCAGTGTGTGACATTTTATGCCTTTTTAAATTACAAGAATTCACAGTTTTATAATTGCATTGGTCACATTTAAAAGGCTTTTCTCCAGTGTGTGACATGTTATGCATTTTAAGACAATTTGAATTAACAGTTTTGTAATTACATTGGTCACACTTAAAAGGCTTTTCTCCAGTGTGTATCATTTTATGATTTCTAAGATGACCAGAATAAACAGTTTTATAGTTGCATTGGTCACATTCAAAAGGCTTTTCTCCAGTGTGTGACATTTTATGCCTTTTTAAATTACGAGAATTCACAGTTTTGTAGTTGCATTGGTCACATTCAAAGGGCTTTTCTCCAGTGTGTGACATTTTATGCATTTTAAGACCACTAGAATTTACAGTTTTGTAATGACATTGGTCACACTTAAAAGGCTTTTCTCTCATGTGTGACATTTTATGCATTTTAAGACTACTAGAATTAACAGTTTTGTAATGACATTGGTCACACTTGAAAGGCTTTTCTCCAGTGTGTATCATTTTATGAACTCTGAGATTAGCATAATTAATAGTTTTATAATTGCATTTGTCACATTCAAAAGGCTTTTCCCCAGTGTGTGACATTTTATGCATTTTAAGACCACTAGAATTAACAGTTTTGTAATTACATTGGTCACACTTAAAAGGCTTTTCTCCAGTGTGTGACATTTTATGCATTTTAAGACAACTAGATTTAGCAGTTTTGTAATGACATTGGCCACACTTAAAAGGCTTTTCTCCAGTGTGTATCATTTTATGCATTTTAAGACGACTAGAATTAATAGTTTTGTAATTACATTGGTCACACTTAAAAGGCTTTTCTCCAGTGTGTGACATTTTATGAATTCTTAGATTATAAGAAGTCACAGTTTTATAACTGCATTGGTCACATTCAAAAGGTTTTTCTCCGGTGTGTGTCATTTTATGTTTTTTTAAGGAAGTCGAATGAGAAGATTTATAACTGCATTGGTCGCATTTAAACCAATTACCAATAAGAGCAGCTTTATGATAAAACTGGTCATATTTGAGAGTTTTTCTCTGAGAGTGAAGTTTTTTATCTGCCTGTAAAGAAATAGAGAGTTTTTCAAATAGGAACGAACACAGCATCAAACATTCTTTTATCTACATATATTGTATTGAGGTATCTCAACAGAAGTTTTTTCTACGAAATCTGTTGGTTACTAAGTCGCCCAACCTCTTTTTTTCCAAAGTGATTAGAAGGGAAAGAAGGATAAGGCTACAACAGGACAAGTGGTTAACTAATCGCTTTTGGATATTGCTAAAGGATTAGAAGGATGGGAGAAGAGAAACAAATGTGGATCTACATCACAAACACCCAGTCTTCGATCACAACTTTGAATTGAATAATTTTTAAATTCACTGTGATAGTACCGCAAATCAACCCCAGAATGCGTGATGGATACAGCAAGCTGAACCAGCTATGCCACAGCAGGCGATGTTGATGGCGAACATATTAATGGTGGAATACACCACTGACGAACAATTTCTTAAGTAGATTCCTCTTTTTTCGATTAGAAGGAAATGAGGGTTGAGTGAGATTCTCATTGGATGTCACTGTTCCTTAGAGACAGGGTTGTCTCGTGTTGATGGCGAGAAACAAAAATCAAACAAAACATCCAAAACATAATTCAGGCATCAGACATCTTTAACCCTTAAACGGCGTAAAAAAAAGTCCTACTGTGCCTAGCACGCTGGCTATAATATGCAAATATTAATTAAATAAGATGTGGACGAAATAATTTGTTCACTTGTTCAGTACGTTAAATTGACGAGATATGTCGTCTGTGCCGGTCATCCAGCTAAGAGATTCATATTTACTGAATTATTTCGCATCATTTCGTAATATCACAAGATATCAGATAAAATTATATTGTTGATACCTTAATAAGTGTCTTTTTTATACCTTTCTAGACTGGTGACCACCATTTTCATGCTGGATTACTTTTTCAAGGACTTCAACTGCTTCGTATTTGATGTCGATGGAATGATCTTCATTCCAAATATCATTCATATTATTTTGGTGACTTTTAATACTATCCGAGTTTTCTGATGGAGTGAATTCATTTTCCGGCTCAATTTTGATTTGCATTTTAACCTTCATACTGATTTTTTACATGAAAACAGAAAAAAAGATTAATCACAAACTGCCAGCTCAACTTTCTGTTCTCCAAGCATAAACATCTCTGATATATTGATAAACCTACGGGGAATGGAAAAAAAAATATTGAAAATTAAACGACAGCGCCGGTAACCACTCTTTGAATCAACTTTCCAATACAAATTAATATAATATGAAATGTCTGTGACAACTGAAAGGTGGAGCAAAAGAAAACAGTGCAGACTGTCTGGGAAGCACATCTGTACACGACTTAAATCAACTGCTTATTAATCAATAGTTTCATTTACTGCTTTGCAGTAGAACATTATGAGACCAGATACTTGCCTCAGATATTGGGTGAGGGGTGTTTGCTCTGCGAGGAAATCTAAGTTAAGGGAACGTGTTAAACAGCACATCGTCAAGTCAATAGTTGAATCCTCCGCAAAGGGAATGAACATGATCCAAACGAAGACGAAAAAAAGGAAGATGCGTTCGCAAATTTAAAACTAACAAAAAACACTTAAAACAGTTTTGTCAAAACCGGGGTTTGGGAACCTTTTCTTATCTCATGGCCGCTTTCAAATTTATGATTCGACATAAGGCCGCAGTAAACATTGACTAGGGAGTTTTCATGCCAATTTCGAAAGCCCAGAAATTTGCGAATTTCCCAAAATAACCAGCTTGCGATCATTCAGGAATTTTCAAAATCTCAGGAATTTACGAATTTACAAAATTTAAGAGAATTACAAAACTAGCCAGAAGGCCGCACTAGAGTAGTCAGAAAGCCGCAGGTTCCCCACGCCTGGTCTACACTCTAGACCAGCCATACTCAACATGCGGCTCAGTAAGCCCTAATGTACGGTCCAGTAAGCTTTCCATCGGTGAGCTAAAAAAAAGAAGTTTTGGAGATATGTAGGGAAAAAGTATACCAAATCGAGCATTTCAAATTCTTAGGTGGGCTAAAAAAAAAGAAGTACATATACTATTAATATGTTGCGGCTCACGTAGAGAAGCAAATATCGGAATGCGGCCCGGAAGAAAAAAAGGTTGAGTATGGCTACTCTAGACTATGATTTTGAATAAGCGCAAATCTAAACCCTCACATAATCACATGTCAACAGTTAATATTTGAATTCGATGAAAGGAACTATATTTTAATGCTTTTTGAACTTTTAATCGAAACAAACCTTTTTTTTCCATCGGATTTTGATGTCCCATGAAGAGTCAAATGTCGATTGAGTAAATATAGTGAAGGAAATATATCCAAGCAAACGCTGCAAACGAAATTTCGCCTGTAAAACACGCCATTTTCCATCAATACAACAGCTTCAACTTCGCGCTGCAAAATTTCTCCTTCAAAAGATTGTTCGTTGATAAAACGCGTCGAAGCAAGTTGATTCCGAGAAAAGCTTTTGGAGTTCGGGTCACTAGTTCCTGGACAGGTAAGATTGGTATTTCGTAACTGAAAAGTAAACTCAATATTAATTGACATGCATTTGATGAAACAAAGTTTAACTTCCAGCATTCATTAAATATGGTGACTTTTTTGTGAAAATAATTATAATATTCCATTTGATTTACTGTTAACGTAAAGATAACCTTTTGAGAGTCGTGTTGATCTTGATCGTCGATTGCACTTTCGTGATTCGCCAGTGGCTCGTGTTTGATGTCAATGGATTGTTCTTCGTTCATACTAATGCAGCAGGAGTTATCTGAGTTGTGTGATGTAACCGAGTCATTGTCCGGTTCTATTGACAAATCGCCTTCAAGTTTCACTCTAAATTGTTACATGAAAACAAAAACAATGTATGTTGAATACAATTTATTTATTTAATCGACTATGGCTTAATGAATTTATTGTCTATAATAAATATTTTAGAGAATAATATTTTATTTTATTGAATGTAAAATGAGAGAATGATATAAATGTTATTTTGAATATTATTAAAAGAAATATAGCCACCCCTGCATATACAAGGGGTGCATTGATCAAATTTCACATTGAACGGCCGCTACTGTTCAAGCTGATTACTTGGGGAAATTGGTAATCGAAAGTCTCGGACAAATCGGACATGTGTCTCGGATTGAATTGCTAGAAATCTAGCAACCCTAATTTGGTAAATCTAATATGAGTGCAAGGGCTTAAAAACATGTTCATGTAAATGTCAATCAGCGTTCATTAAATTAAAATGACATATGACAAATATGTGTTATTGTTTAAATGATGGATAACTTATGAGCCTAAATGTCTACGAACCTGGTTTCCAAACGAAACTTCGCTTTTCCATGCAAAGTCACGTGCTGTTGAAGTAAACGCGCTGATGGGAAAGTATTAAAGCATACGCTGCATACAAAATATTGCTCATAGAAAACACAATTCTCAAGCATTATTACAACGTCTACCTCTTGCGGTAAACGTTCATTTTTAATTTGCAGTAAGTTTATATCAGGTGTCAGAGATAAACCATTCTGAGACAAAGTCATCGGTTGCGGGTTGAAAGGATGTGCAGAGTCAGTATTGCTGGTTTCAAACTGAAACAAAAACACAACAAAATATCGTATTGTTTGTCATGGGTCCTAGTTCTAGCACGAACAGCGTTTTTTTTCAATATGTTTATCGAATTTTGTTCGAAGGCATGGATATTTTCAATTCTCTCCCTCAAGATAAGAGAGAGATTAGTTTACAACTAACTTAACCTAACCTAGCCTTTACTTATCTAGACAAACTCCTATCGAGATACCTTCATAACGAGACTTTATGCTTCACATGAGAAGCGGACATGAAAATGCAAGAAAATATTTGATATAGGTTGGTGGTGTGCCAGTAAGTTTGCTTAATCTCCGTTGAATGTCTAGGATTTAAAACATTTATAGATTAGGTCCAAATGATAATTGGTCCAAATGAAATAATCTATTATTTATTTTGCACGGACTTCAACACAAACTCTTCTAATAAACAAGGAAGACAAATATTACTTCGCTTAGTTTAGGACCTAATTGAAGCTTTTGAGGTTTCCTACATTCTATATTTCACATTTTTCTTTACTTATTGTTGTTAAAAATCAAAATTACAGTACATGACATAACAGCTGACGCCAATTCGCCATGCACTTGAAAAATATAATAAGACAAAATATAAAATAAAAATACACAGTACATCAAATTCAACATAAAAAATCAAGAAATACAAAAGAAAAAATTATCAAACAGTCCACAAATACCATCACCAAAAATATCCACTTCTCTAGGCAATGCGTTGATTAGTCGAACGGCCCTTGGAACTGGTGACTCCTACCTCCTTAGCGAGGTTTAAGTTTTTAGAAATAAAAGTTTTTGCTCATTGTTTCGTAAGAATAAATTGGGAGCATGTAAATTAATAGTCATGAGAATTTCAGGATTATTAACTCGGCCCCGAAGAAGAAGAGAAAAATGCTTTAAGCTTGAAAACGATCTTCGAGCTTCAAGTGAGTGAAATGATAACATTCCTAAAAAAAATTTGGTGGGGTAGTATTCCTTTAAGGAATTATCAAAGGGGAAGAATTTAAATTTTTTGAAATAATAATATCTTAGAAATTTCTTATGGATTCTCTCCAATTTCAGCTTGTATGAACTTTCATATGGGCTCCAAATGATGGATCCATATTGAAGCTTACTTAAGACCAAAGAAACATAAAGCGTCCGAAACACAGTTGGGTTTTCAAATGGTTTGCTTTGTCTAACAATAAACCCAAGAAGTTTGCTTGCACGCAGTGCAATAGAAGTTATATGTGAATGAAAGGTGAAAGAGGAGTCAAATCTTATACCAAGATCAACAACTTCAGACTAACGCTTTAAAGCATCATTAGATATCACATAGTTATATGTGATGGGTAATCTTGAGCGAGAGAAGGAAATACAAAAACATTTTGAAATGTTGAAGTCGAGTTTGTTTTTTAAAGACCAATTTAAAATATTATTCATATTCTGTTGCAGAATAGTACAGTCAGACTCATTACTGATACGTAAAAACAGTTTTAAATCATCAGCAAAGAGCAGATACTTTATTCCACGTATACATTCTATAATATCGTTAATAAAAATAAGAAATAAAATTGGGCCAAGATTAGATCCTTGAGGAACCCCGGAATATGTTGGAAAGACGTTTGATATGCACCCAGCGTAATCAACATATTGGCGTCGATTTGACAAATAGGAAACAAAATAACTAATCATCCTGTTCGAGCATCCTACAGCACTCAATTTATCCAAGAGAATATCATGGCCTACACGGTCAAATGCTTTAGAAATATCCGTATAAATAGCATCAACCTGACAGTTAGAATCCAAAGATTGCGAAATATAATCAGTATACACAATTAGATTGGTTGTAGTTGAACGTGCTGATCTAAAACCATGTTGAGAATCAGTTAATTGACAATCAACATGCATATAAATATACCTATGTATAATAGATTCATTCCAGCATTTTGGAAAAGTGAAGGTACTTAAACTTAAATTGAAAAGATACAATAGAGGTGTACTTAAAATAGATTTACAGCCTTTGAGCAACCATGGGGGAATACCATCAGGACCCACTGAAGCTTTTGGGTAAAGACGAGAGAAGGCATACCGCATATCGGACACATTAAGATTATTGATATCAAGAGTAGGCCAAGAAGAATGTACCGACTCCGATTGGAAAGGGATGTATTTTGGTGGAGTTTTAGAGTAAACTGATTTAAAATACAAAGCAAAACCCTCAGCTATAGCCAGGTGACCATTCAATACACTACCATCGAGAGACATGGATGAAAGCTGAGCAGAAGAGTCACGTATTTGGCGGACATAGTTTCAGCCTTGACTGGACTACGATATGTACTTGATCAGCGATATTGACAGCCTTGTCAATATCGCTGATCAAGTACATATCGTCCCACTC
This sequence comes from Himalopsyche tibetana, assembly GCA_030503985.1. Classification (NCBI taxonomy): domain Eukaryota; kingdom Metazoa; phylum Arthropoda; class Insecta; order Trichoptera; family Rhyacophilidae; genus Himalopsyche; species Himalopsyche tibetana. Next base: position 357,440 of record JAPJYX010000043.1, read on the forward strand.
AATGCCGTGCATTGTGTTGAACATGTGCAATAAGTCACCACGGCGAAAATTCCAGTACAGTACCAATTTACAGTACCAGCCACCTGGGAAAAACAGAGCAAATGAAGTTCATTCGTATTGTATCGAACGGGCAGAATAAGAATGAGAAGGCTGTGATTATAGCATTATACAAAAATCGGAAATCTGGAGAAGAGTGACACATCAAAGACATGTAATTTTTATTTGGCTCATTGAATGATTTCAGTTTGACACCCCTGGATGAGGTGGTGACGTTTAACATAGAGTTGCAATTAGGTCATCCAATCCCGGGATCCTGTTCAATTTTTTGATCCAAAATACCGGGATTGACATGGCTGCGATCCCGGGATTCAGGATTTAAAAATTTTGAGCAGATCCCGAAAATTGACACAAAATAGGCAAATAGAAAATTTCAAATTCCTCGGTGAGCTAAAAATCAAAAAAACGAGTTTCTGAGACAATCTAGGTATAAAGTATACCAAATCGAGAAATTCAAATTCCTCGGTGAGCAAAAAAAAAAACGAGGTTTGGAGATAATCCGGGGAAAAGGTATAGCAAATTGAGGATTTCGAATTCCTCGGTGAGGTAATCACAATCTCAGGATCGAGGAAATGAAAATTAATTAATCCCGGAATCTGGGATTGGAAAAAGGCTCCGGGATTGGATACCCTAGTTGCAATTGCTAAGAAGTGAAAGTTGAACTTTATTCCAGAAGCAGAAGCAGTTAATCCGGCAATATGTACTATTTAAAAAAAACGGTTCTTTTCAAGGCAGATTTTCAATTTATGTATATCGACTGTGGAAATGAAAAAGGACGCAACCCACACATATCAAATTTTACAGGAGGCGCAAAATACGTGTTTTTATGATTTTGGGCCATATTCAAATTATTGAATATACAAAACCTTGTGCACTGAGACTTCTAAACTGGTGTTCAATTGACATAATCAAATATGAATTAAAGAAATTGTCTAAAAAAAAACTTTTTTTAGTTTTTTTTCTAGGTTTCAATTTTCACATGCTCATCTTCATTCAAACTTAAAAGCTAAAATTAAGATACTAATTCGGCATTTGTGGCTTACACCTTTTTCCTTTCCAAAGTCGATATATTTACTAACAATTTGATAGAAACTAGAGGCAAGTATTACTTTGATTGCGTTAAAAAAAAACTAAATGACATTTACATAGTCATATCATATTTAAAAGCTTTGCGTTCAAAGGAATCTCGCACCAGACAAAAAAACATAATATATCCAAAAGCACTTAAAAAACATAATTAAAACACAAACACTTTCTTTCATTGAGTGGCATTGCAACGCATGCCGGGTCAGCTAGTAGTCATATAATATTTAAAAGTTTTGCGTTCAAAGAAAACTCGACGGTCATAACCTCAAAAAGCATGCGTAATGGCTACACGTGATAACCACGTAACAACTGTAACTATGTTTGTATGTGATTTAAGAAGATCTGAGCGACTCAATTATGCTCAAGATTACCTTATTAGTCTCGCGATGATCTGTTTCGTCAACGATTTCTTCCTGTTTTACGAGTGTCTCAACTTTGATGTCAATCGACTGTTCCTCATCCCAGATAGCATTTACATTGTTCGGCAGACTATCGCAATTATACGCGTTCTCTGATGAATCTGTCGACAGTGATTCATCCTCTGGTTCTATTTTAATATCCATTGCAAGATAATTTTGATTCAGTCAATTGAAATCAAAGAATAAGCTTTATAAAGTATAGTACTACCCACAGACAGTATACTAGAACTACCATAGCTAACATTGCTAATTGGTTGTTCATCCCAGCATAGACAATTAATTCAATGTATGTTTAGATCTAAAATAATAGTAACAGAGCTATGAAATTATATAAAAATATTAATTTTTTTACTGATAATTCATCCATGTTTTTTAAATATGGACTGCAAATTTAAATAATTGGAATTGAGTATTTTTCTAAATAAAAAAAAATCACTTTGTCTCATAGAAAGTCGTTTTATTCGTTCATTAATTAGAATTGCATGAATTTAAATCAATGAAACGTAGACAAATAAACTGTGCTATAAACAACAATGTTTGTTCATTATAGTTGATAACGCATCAATTTAATTTTCTATCTAAGAATTCTATAAGCGTCATTGTCTATGGTAATGTTTTTTAAAACGAGCTCGGATATACTAGTCTTCGGTGTTCATATCAAAGAAGGGTAATCATTAACACTAGAGTCTGAAACTAAGTGACAGCTAATTTTGTGTAATTGCTGCCAACAGAAAAACATACTTTTTTTTCTCTCTTTCTCGCACTAATACGTAAATATTATTGTTTATACCTAAGGCATATACCGCCTGGCTCACACATTATTTCAGATGGTTGGGCTGCCTACAGAAATATTCCACGTTTTGAGGATGGAATATACACTCATTCGTTTGTGGTTCACCAAGACAACTTCGTGGATCCAAACGATAGTGAGTTACATACTCAAAACGTATGTACAATATTTACAAATAATATTTAGTAATAATTATTGAGTAATATTAAGAACTAAAGATGTTTACTTTTAAGATTACGAATATGGTGTTGTTCTTAGGTATAAACAATAATATTTGCTCTTAGGTATAAACAATAATATTTGCTATTCAAATCCCGGTGTGGACAGTTTGATAAATTGATTTTTCAATCAATTTATGAACTTCTGTTCAAAGGCATGGATGTATGTGATGTCTTGAATTCCCCCTCTCACCCATCCTATCCTATGAGCGGCGCGTATCGAGAGCGATTAGCTTACCACTAATCCTGTCCCAGCCCTATCCTTCTATCCCTACTCTCTTTGGAAAAAGAGAGGTTGAGCAACTGAGTAACAAGCAGTTCTCGTAGAAACACTTCTGTTGAGATAAACTCCATTAGGAGTCCATATGCTCGATGTTCCTGTGTCTTATGTTGTGATCAATTATTTATATTATTCCGCCGTTTGCGGTTCTAACCTCTCTCTTAAAAATGTTATATTAAAATCAATTAATATTCAATTAATGTATTTTTATTACATCATATTAATCTATAGTTTCAATTTTCAAGTATTGTTATTATTATTTTTTTAAATTCCCTAGGGCACTCAACGTTGTACCCACCACCACCACCCGCTACGGCTTCACACTCTTTTTATAGGGTGTATTCCGTAGCGTAACAACGTTAGTGGTGTTCAAAATTTTGCCAGAAATGTCCCGAGAAGAAATTCTTCAAGACTTGGTCGCATGCACTGCAGTGTGCAGAAATTAAAAGTTAATTAATAATTAAGTGCAGTTGAAAATATGAGATTTTATCTATTTAACTCAACTTTTATTTCCAAATGACGCGGAGAATTCTTTAAATGCCCTATAATTTGCCTTCGATGCAACCAAGTCGGCATGACCGACGGGGCCGACAGATCCGACAGATAGTCGTATCGTCTTGAGCAATTTTTCCCGTTCGTTATTTAAGTCTGGACATTCCCAAAGGATGTGATCAGCATCCTGAATCATATATCCGCATTTACATTCAGGGCTATTTACTAACCGGCCAAGCTGGAAGAGCTTGGCAGCGAAGTAACCGTGGCCAGTTATGAATTGGCTGGTCCAGAAATTAGGAGTCAGGACTTTGGTTATCTCCATTCGCCATTTAACATTTGGAAAGAATTTAAAAGTTTGCCTCCCCTTAGAAGATTTCTCCCATCGAGCCTGCCAAACTTTCATTGCAGTTTCTATCGCCACGCTGCGCGCTGAAATTCTATGAGCCTTAGAATTGTAAGGGTCTGGTCGATGAGGAGGCAGTAACTGAATTTCTCCCACCTGGGACTCAACACCTTTGTACAGCATAACTGTTGCGCCTCTAACTTGAATGTGCAGGTCCAACGGAAGTATACCAGCCAAGACCGGCAATGCATCTGTAGACGAGGATCTGTATGCTTTGGTTAGGGCTATCATCGCACTGCGTTGTCCACTTAGAAGGATTTTCTGTATCGATTGAACGGTGCATCTTTTGTACCATGTGCTAGCGGCGTAGCCAGCAATCCCCATGTATATGGCATCGTAAGCGATTTTAAGGGCACTAGATCTTAAGCCCCAATTTCTACCTGCTAGGCGTGAGATTGAGTAGAAGGCAGAAGTAGCCTTGCTCACTGATGTCTTGGCATGGTATGAAAAAGAAAGAAGAAGATTACGAGAATTCACAGTTTTATAGTTGCATTGGTCACATTCAAAAGGTTTTTCTCCGGTGTGTGTCATTTTATGTTTATTTAAGTCAGCCGAACGAGCAGATTTATAACTGCATTGGTCGCATTTAAACCAATCTATATATAAAAGAAAGTGGGGTTTGTTACACCACGTATATCTCGAGAATTGCAGCTCGGATTTTAATGATCTTTGTCTTATTAAATTCGTATCCGCCTAGAATAGCAGAATAAGCATTAAAACATCGGAAAAATATCACGGCAAAGAAATTATGAAGAAAATTAATATTCTCATACAGTTTTCAAATGGCGAACACCTTGAAATAATGAAAATGTCGTTTGTATGCAGATTTCATCCGCTAGGTGGCAATTTTTCCAAAATTCATTTGTTTTTGCTTCTTTTGCATACGATTGACTTCTAAATAATTTTAAATTTAGAGTATGGATTAGAATAAAACAAATCGATGATATAAAATGAAAACGAAATAAAATCGGATAATGTTGAAATAAGGTTATGTTTTTAATTAGGTATGATAATTTTTTTGACAAAAATATTACGCTGTTTGCACGAACGTTGCTCTACTTTGAGATGGCACGTTATTACACTTGGAAAGCTACATCGAAGAAATTTTAACGTCGAAAGTAAGGCGATGCGGTTCCTGCTCATCCGAATGACTACTGATGCTCTTGGTCGCATGTACACAGTTCATCCGAAAAATGACGAATGCTTCTACTTGCATGTCAACAGCTCAATTTGCTTGAAAATGATACTCATTACAATCGCTGAAGAAATTGTTTCTGAATCTCCATGTCAGATACGCACATTATTTTCTATCATTATTTTGACATGCTTCCCATCGAATCCCCGTGAACTGTGGAACAAGTACAAGGATGACATGTCCGAATACATTTTGCATCGAATTCGTGTCAGTTTGGGGAATCCCGATCTCGAGGTGAATGAAGAGATACATAACCAGGCTTTGCTTTAGATCGAAGACATGTGTTACCTCATGTGTGGCAGTTTGGTAGTCAAGTAAGGAATGCCAACGCCAGATCGTGGAATGAACGACGCTTTCAATCGAGAATTGGAACGTGAACGTGAATATGATTGAGATGCATTGAACCAATCAGTTTGAACGAATGTACCACTGTTAAACCCTCAACAGAAGGAAATTTACGATACGTTAATGAAGGTAATTGATGATGGAAATGGTGGCTTATTTTTCCTCGATGCGCCCGGTGGAGATGGGAAGACATTCTTCATGTCATTGATTATGGCCACTGTTCATGCGAGATAAAAAAATTGCTGTAGCAGTTTCTTCTTCTGGAATAGCAGTCACGTAGATAGATCAACCGCTGCCGATGAAATAAACTCTTGCCTCAAATAATTGACAAACATGCGAGTTGCATTGCTAAACGATCCATCTGCCGAAGATTTCTCCAAGCAATTGCTGACTATCTATTTATTCATTGTTCAAAATTAAAATTACAGTACATGACATAACAGCTGACGCCAATTTGCCATGTACTTGATAAATATAATAAGACAAAATATAAAATAAAACTACATAATATATCAGAATCAAAATCAACATAAAAAATCAAGAAATAAAATAGTGAAATTTTACAAACAGTTCACAAATACTATCACTAAAAATGTCCACTTCTCTAGGCAATGCGTTGAACGGCCCTTGGAACTGGTGATTTAAACCTCTTAAGCGAGGTATAAGTTTTTAGAAATAAAAGTTTTTGCTCATAGTTACGCCCACGTAAGAATAAATTGGGAGCATGTAAATTAATAGTCATGAGAATTTGAGGATTATTAACTCGGCCCCGAAGGAGAAGAGAAAAATGATTTAAGCTTGAAAACGATCTTCGACTATCGTCGGTAACGACCGTGTTCCTGTTGACAAATCGAACAGATTGATTTCGTTTCCGCCGAATTTTAACAATTTCGTCTCAACGAAGGACGGCTTCATCAAAAAAATGTTCCCAAACGTCTAATCACGAAAATCACAATTGGTTGATTGAATGAGTAATTCTTGCGGCGAAGAACAAAGATGTGGATCATTTAAACTTCACAATTCAAAATCAAATCGTTGGTCCACTACATTCCTTCAAATCTAGAGAACTTTCGCAAGGTGCGCGAAACATTCTTGCGCAGACTGTACATATAACATATTCTTTCAACCAAAAAATAATTATTTCTGCTTCTCTATGATAGTGTCATCAGAAATAGTTTGTAGTATCGACCAAACTATTTTTTTTTTCGTTTATTAGAGATTCGCGCCGCAGCACACCCAGCATCGCCTCGCGGCACACCGCTTGCGGAGCACTGCTTTAAACGACTGAAAAACTGACATGCAATATTGCGAAACACTCACCAATGACCAAAGTTTTGGTAGAAAGTAAAATCATCACCTGGGATGAATGGACAATGGCGCACAAATGCGCATTGGAAGCACTCAATCAAAGTATGAAATATCTATGCAATGACTCAAGATGTTTTATAGGCGCAATGATTCTACTGTCTGGCGATTTTCACCAAACACTACCAGTCATTCCAAGATTGACCGCTGCCGATGAAATAAACGCTTACCTCAAATCACGACTCTGGCGCTATGTAAAGAATCTTCAGCTGACGACAAACATGCGAGTTGCATTGCTAAACGATCTATCTGCCGAAGCAATTGCTGACTATCGGTAACGGGGGTGTTCCTGTCGACGAATCGAACGGATTGATTTTGTTTCCGCCGAATTTTTGCAATTTCACTTCATTCAACAAAATGTTCCCGAACATCTAATCACAAAAATCACAATTGGTTGAATGAACGAGCAATTCTTGCGGCAAAGAACAAAGATATGGATCATTTAAACTTCACAATTCAAAATCAAATCGTTGGTCCACTGCATTCCTTTAAATCTATCGACCGTGTAACAAACGAAGACGAAGCAACCAACTATCCAACTTAGTTTTTAAACTTATTGGATCTGCCTGGCTTGCCACCGCGCAAATTACAACTGAAGGTTGACTCGGTAGTCATCATGCTTCAAGTTATCAAGTTAACAGAACATTTATTCACTTTTAAGTTGTTCACTGTCAATACTTGGTGGAATGGCAATATAATAAAAATAATAAAACATTTTTAGTACTTTTTCCACATAAAATTTATTTGATCAGGACCGGTTTCGTTAATCGCGAGCATTATTAACTGATGATAATGCTCAGATGATAATAACTCAGTTGATAATGCTCGCGATGAGCGAAACCGGTTATGATCAAATAAATTTTATTTAGTGGGAAAAGTACTAAAAATGTTTTATTATTTTTATTACAACATTTATTGATTCTGAGGCGGTACGAAGTTCGTCGGGTCAGCTAGTTTTAAATAAATAAAAAACTCACACAAGTCCCAAAAACTAATCACATAAACCGTAAAAACAAATCACTTTTAAGGTGTTTACTGTCAATACTTGGCGGCAAGGCATTATAATAAAAATAATAAAAGATTTTTAGTACTTATTCCACATAAAATTTATTAGACCAGGACCGGTTTCGCTCATCGCGAGCGAAGTTGATAATGCTCGCGATGAGCGAAACCGGTCCTGATCCAATAAATTTTATGTGGGAAAAGTACTAAAAATCTTTTATTATTTTTATTGTAAAAACAAATCACAAACTTGCTTACAAAAATCTAAATAGTAAATATTTTCAAATACACATTACAATATTATACGAATACGGTTTAGAAATCTCTAATGTCTCAAAAACAAATGGCAAAAGTTCACAAATTATTTAGTATAATAAATAATAAAGTTAAATACACTTCATATAATATTACACAATAACGCTCGTTAGTATATGTAACACGGCATAACGAACGCTGCAAAAAATAACTCGGCGCGGAGAATATTGATAGGTAATGCGCTTCGAAAGAATGACGATTCTAGCATCATTTTCATTTAACTATTTAATTGTGTTATTGAACCAACAAAGAATCGATAATCGAAGTGTTGCCTTTGGAGACATCTTCCAATCACACAGTAAAGTAAATATGTCATGAAATAAGGTGTTTGACATGCGTTTTTTATATATGACGATAAAAAGCACAAAAATGTGCTCACCGCGGCAATACAAAGTTACTGAAACACACAAATTTGTGCACACCGTACGCAACGTGTTAATAGTTTGTAATGTTTTACGTCATTAGAAGTATGATTATATTTCTTTGCTTTGTTTCGATTCTATAACCGCCTCCTTGTTTCTCTTAAAAGGGAAAAATCCCAATCTGATTGATTGCAGCTCATTAATATAATTATTTGTTTGTTTTATTTAGCTCAATCACCCCCCTCCATGCTTCCCTTAAATGGAAAAAAACCCAAACTTCATTTTGTAATTTAAATGTTACAATCAATCTGGCTTCATTACTTAAGCAAACTTTGCGATAGTAAGTCTCAAGATGCTTCTGAAAGAGGCGAAACACGTGTCACAGTTAGTAGTACAATCAAACTTATTTTATATTCAAATGAACTTCCACAAAGTTACCGCCGAAACCATTTAAAGTGGAAAGAAATTGAATTGCTGTCATTCGTATGATCAATGACATGGTACTTTATGTTTTATCGATAAAAGTGATTCTCAATGCTACAACTTTATATATTTAAAAATCAGTAAGATGATATAGTGTATTTCTCGACTAAAATATTTAGCTAAGCTGAATCAAATATAAAAAAAAACTGACTATGGTAAACTAATTCAAATAATTATTGTCATTTTTTACTTATTATTTGTTGTTTTACCAAAGTAAATGATAATTCAATCCATAACAATTATGTAACTTAAATAAATGTCGATTCTATATGAAAACATATGCATTTATATTCAAAAAATATACAGTACTTATTCCACATTATAATATATGTTTTAATACTGGCTTTGATCGGCGAAGAAGCGTTACTAGAACTAAACTTAACATTTTGACACATTAGATTTACGCAAAACAAAAATTAACGTAATTGTATACACGGCGCTTAATTATTATACAAGAATTTAATTGTTTTCAACAAACTCTCCTGAGAAGAAACGAATTTATTATTTTTTGCGTGATGACCATAAATAATAACAATAACAAACTTTTAAATTCTTTCCGAATGTTAAATGGCGAATGGAGATAACCGAAGTCCTGACTTTTAATTTCTGGACCAGCCAATTCATAACTGGCCACGGTTACTTCGCTGCCAAGCACTTCCAGCTTGGCCGGTTCGTAAATAGCCCTGAATGTAAATGCGGATATATGATTCAGGATGCTGATCACATCCTTTGGGAATGTCCAGACTTAAATAACGAACGGGAAAAATTGCTCAAGACGATACGACTATCTGTCGGATCTGTCGCCCCCGTCGGTCATGCCGACTTGGTTGCATCGAAGGCAAATTATAGGGCATTTAAAGAATTCTCCGCGTCATTTGGAAATAAAAGTTGAGTTAAATAGATAAAATCTCATATTTTCAACTGCACTTAATTATTAATTAACTTTTAATTTCTGCACACTGCAGTGCATGCGACCAAGTCTTGAAGAATTTCTTCTCGGGACATTTCTGGCAAAATTTTGAACACGACTAACGTTGTTACGCTACGGAATACACCCTATAAAAAGAGTGTGAAGCCGTAGCGGGTGGTGGTGGTGGGTACAACGTTGAGTGCCCTAGGGAATTAAAAAAAATAATAATAACAATACTTGAAAATTGACACTATAGATTAATATGATGTAATAAAAATACATTAATTGAATATTAATTGATTTTAATATAACATTTTTAAGAGAGAGGTTAGAACCGCAAACGGCGGAATAATATAAATAATTGATCACAACATAAGACACAGGAACATCGAGCATATGGACTCCTAATGGAGTTTATCTCAACAGAAGTGTTTCTACGAGAACTGCTTGTTACTCAGTTGCTCAACCTCTCTTTTTCCAAAGAGAGTAGGGATAGAAGGATAGGGCTGGGACAGGATTAGTGGTAAGCTAATCGCTCTCGATACGCGCCGCTCATAGGATAGGATGGGTGAGAGGGGGAATTCAAGACATCACATACATCCATGCCTTTGAACAGAAGTTCATAAATTGATTGAAAAATCAATTTATCAAACTGTCCACACCGGGATTTGAATAGCAAATATTATTGTTTATACCTAAGAACAACACCATATTCGTAATCTTAAAAGTAAACATCTTTAGTTCTTAATATTACTCAATAATTATTACTAAATATTATTTGTAAATATTGTACATACGTTTTGAGTATGTAACTCACTATCGTTTGGATCCACGAAGTTGTCTTGGTGAACCACAAACGAATGAGTGTATATTCCATCCTCAAAACGTGGAATATTTCTGTAGGCAGCCCAACCATCTGAAATAATGTGTGAGCCAGGCGGTATATGCCTTAGGTATAAACAATAATATTTACGTATTAGTGCGAGAAAGAGAGAAAAAAAGTATGTTTTTCTGTTGGCAGCAATTACACAAAATTAGCTGTCACTTAGTTTCAGACTCTAGTGTTAATGATTACCCTTCTTTGATATGAACACCGTAGACTAGTATACCCGAGCTCGTTTTAAAAAACATTACCATAGACAATGACGCTTATAGAATTCTTAGATAGAAAATTAAATTGATGCGTTATCAACTATAATGAACAAACATTGTTGTTTATAGCACAGTTTATTTGTCTACGTTTCATTGATTTAAATTCATGCAATTCTAATTAATGAACGAATAAAACGACTTTCTATGAGACAAAGTGATTTTTTTTTATTTAGAAAAATACTCAATTCCAATTATTTAAATTTGCAGTCCATATTTAAAAAACATGGATGAATTATCAGTAAAAAAATTAATATTTTTACATAATTTCATAGCTCTGTTACTATTATTTTAGATCTAAACATACATTGAATTAATTGTCTATGCTGGGATGAACAACCAATTAGCAATGTTAGCTATGGTAGTTCTAGTATACTGTCTGTGGGTAGTACTATACTTTATAAAGCTTATTCTTTGATTTCAATTGACTGAATCAAAATTATCTTGCAATGGATATTAAAATAGAACCAGAGGATGAATCACTGTCGACAGATTCATCAGAGAACGCGTATAATTGCGATAGTCTGCCGAACAATGTAAATGCTATCTGGGATGAGGAACAGTCGATTGACATCAAAGTTGAGACACTCGTAAAACAGGAAGAAATCGTTGACGAAACAGATCATCGCGAGACTAATAAGGTAATCTTGAGCATAATTGAGTCGCTCAGATCTTCTTAAATCACATACAAACATAGTTACAGTTGTAACGTGGTTATCACGTGTAGCCATTACGCATGCTTTTTGAGGTTATGACCGTCGAGTTTTCTTTGAACGCAAAACTTTTAAATATTATATGACTACTAGCTGACCCGGCATGCGTTGCAATGCCACTCAAAGAAAGAAAGTGTTTGTGTTTTAATTATGTTTTTTAAGTGCTTTTGGATATATCATGTTTTTTTGTCTGGTGCGAGATTCCTTTGAACGCAAAGCTTTTAAATATGATATGACTATGTTAATGTCATTTAGTTTTTTTTTAACGCAAACAAAGTAATACTTGCCACTAGTTTCTATCAAATCGTTAGTAAATATATCGACTTTGGAATGGAAAAAGATGTAAGCCACAAATGCCGGATTAGTTTCTTAATTTTAGCTTTTAAGTATGAAATAAGATGAGCATGTGAAAATTGAAACCAAGAAAAAAAACTAAAAAAAGTTTTTTTTTTAGACAATTCCTTAATTTCATATTAGATTATTTCAATTAAACACCAGTTTAGAAGTCTCCGTGAACAAGGTTTTGTATATTCAATAATTTGAATATGGCCCAAAATTATAAAAACACGTGTTTTGCGCCTCCTGTTAAGTTTGATGTGTGTGGGTTGTGTCCTTTTTCATTTACACAGTCGATATACATACATTAAGGATCTGCCTTGAAAAGAACCGTTTTTTTTAAATAATACATATTGCCGGATTAACTGCTTCTGCTTCTGGAGTAAAGTTCAACTTTCACTTCTTAGCAATTGACTCTAGGGTATCCGATCCCGGAGCCTTTTTCCAATCCGGGATTAATTTATTTTTATTCCCTGTATCCTGGGATTGGGATTACCTCACCGAGGAATTCAAAATCCTCAATTTGCTATAAAACCTTTTCCCCGGATTATCTCCAATCCTCTTTTTTTTTTTTGCTCACCGAGAAATTTGAATTTCTCGATTTGGTATACTTTTTCCCTAGATTGTCTCAGAAACTCGTTTTTTTGATTTTTAGCTCACCGAGGAATTTGAAATTTTCAATTTGCCTATTTTGTGTCAATTTTCGGGATTTGCTCAAAATTTTTAAATCCCGAATCCCGGGATCGCAGCCATGTCAATCCCGGTATTTTGGATCAGAAAATTGAACAGGATCCCGGGATTGGATGCCCTAATTGCAACTCTATGTTAAACGTCACCACATTATCCAGGGGTGTCAGCCTAAAATCATTCAATGAGCCAAATTAAAAATTACATGTCTTTGATGTGTCACTCTTCTCCAGATTTCCGATTTTTGTATAATGCTATAACCACAGCCGTCTCATTCTTATTCTGCCCGTTCGATACAATATGAATGAACTTCATTTGCTCTGTTTTCCCAGGTGTATGGTACTGTCAAAAAAAATGTGAAATATAGAAAGTAGGAAACCTCAAAAGCTTCAATTAGGTCCTAAACTAAGCCAAGTAATTTTTTGTCTTCTTTGTTTGTTAGAAAAGTTTGTGTTGAAGTCCGTGCAAAATGAATAATAGATTATATCATTTGGACCTAATAAATAAATGTTTTAAATCCTAGACATTCAACGGAGATTAAGCAAACTTATTGGCATGTCACCAACCTTTATGAAAAAAAATCTTTTCTTTTCATGTCCGCTTCCCATGTGAAGCATAAAGTCTTTTTATGAAGGTATCTCGATAGAAGTTTGTCTAGATTAGAGAAGGCTAGAAAGGAACTAGTTGTAAACTAATCTCTCTCTTATCTTGAGGGAGAGAATTGAAAATATCCATGCCTTCGAACAAAATTCGATAAATATATTGAAAAAAACGCTGTTCGTGCTAGAACTACAACCCATGACAAATAATACGATATTTTGTTCTGTTTTTGTTTCAGTTTGAAACCAGCAATACCGACTCTGCACGTCCTTTCAAACCACAACCGATGACTTTGTCTCAGAATGATTTATCTTTGACACCTGATTTAAACTTACTACAAATGAAAAATGAACGTTTACCGCAAGAGGTAGACGTTGTAATAATGCTTGAGAAATGTGTTTTCTATGAGCACAATTTTATTTGCAGCGTATGCTTTAATACTTTCCCATCAGCGCGTTTACTTCAACAGCACGTGACTTTGCATGGAAAAGCGAATTTTCATTTGGAAACCAGGTTCGTAGACAATTAGGCTCATAAGTAATCCATAATTTAAACAATAACACATCTTTGTCATATGTCATTTTAATTTAATGAACGCAGATCGTCATTTGCATGAACATGTTTTTAAGCCTTTGCACTCATATTAGATTTACTTAATACCTATACAGTTTTGAATAAAAATCAAACGATTTGCCAAATTTGTCTGAGACTTTCGATTACCAATTTCCCCAAGTAATCAGCTTGAACAGTAGCGGCCGTTCAATGTGAAATTTGATCAATGCACCCCTTGTATATGCAAGGGCGGCTATATTTCCTGAAATAGTATTCAAAATAACACTTATATCATTCTCTCATTTTACATTCAATAAAGTAAAATATTGTTCTCTAAAATATTTATGATAGACAATAAATACATTAAGCCATAGTCGATTAAATAAATAAATTGTATTCAACATACATTGTTTTTGTTTTCATGTAATAATTAAGAGTGAAACTTGAAGGCGATTTGTCAATAGAACCGGACAATAACTCGTTGACATCAAACAACGCTGATTACTCCTGCTGCATTATTATGAATGAAGAACAATCCATTGACATCAAACACGAGCCACTGGCGAATCACGAAGGTGCAATTGACGATCAAGATCAACACGACTCTCAAAAGGTTATCTTTACGTTAACAGTAAATCAAATAGAATATATTAATTTTTTTTTTTACAAAAAAATCACTTTATTCAATGAATGGTGGAAGTTAAACTTTGTTTCATCAAATACATGTCAATTAATATCGAGCTTACTTTACAGTTTCAAAGTACCAATCTTACCTGTCCAGTGACAAGTGACCCGAACTCCAAAAGCTTCTCTCGGAATCAACTTGTTTCGACGCGTTTTATCAACGAACAATCTTTTGAAGGAGAAATTTTACAGCTCGAAGTTGAAGCTGTTGTATTGATGGAAAATGGCGTGTTTTACAGGCGAAATTTCGTTTGCAGCGTTTGCTTGGATATATTTCCTTCGCTTTATTTACTCAATCGACATTTGACTCTTCATGGGACATCAAAATTCGACGGAGAAAGAAGGTTTGTTTAGTAAAAAGTTCAAAAAGCATAAAAATATAGTTCCATTCATCGAATTCAAATATTAACTGTTGACATGTGATTATGTTAGCCTTAGATTTGCACTTATTTAAATCACAGTGTAGAATCTAGACCTGGCGTGTGGAACCTGCGGCCTTCTGGCTACTCTGGTGCGGCCTTCTGGCTCATTCTGTAATTCTCAAAAAAATTGTTAATTCGTAAATTCCTGAGATTTTGGATTTGAAAATTCCTGAAAGACTTAAAAAAAAAAAGGTCCCACGCTGGTTATTTTGAGACTTCTCATTCACTTCATGAAACTGTTTCCGGCCAAAGATTCCTTAGTCAATGTTTACTGCGGCCTTGTGTCAAATCAGGAAAATGAATGTGTTCCTTATAAAAAAAGGTTCTCGACCCCTGGTCTTGATAAAACTGTTTTTTAAATATTTTTGTTGATTTTAAATTTTCGAACGCATCTTCGTTCCCTTTGTGGAGCATGTGACCCCCACGTGACCCCTTGATAGTTCCTGTTTCCCGCCAATTGCTAGTACTTGACAGTCGTCCAAGGCTCCGGATCCGCCGGTCGGAAGAAGAGGCACCCGGAACTAAGGCTTTGCGGAGGCAACCGCAGAATGTGACCCAGCCGGTTCCAACGTTTCTCGTAAACCAATGAATTGACGATGTCCTGTTTTAAGCGTTCCCTCATCTTAGATTTCCTCACAAAACCAAACACCCCTCACCCAGTATCTGAGGCAAGTATCTGGTCTCCAAGCCAAGCCTTTGTCAAAACTCAGTTAATGCGAGCATTGAACAATAAATATTTATTAAAGTCGTGTACAGCTGTGCTTCCCAGACAGTCTGCACTGTTTTTAATCATATTTGTTTTTCAATTTAATTTAATTTGTAACAAAAAGTTGATTCAAAAAATGCCTTAACTTGTGTTTACCGGCGTTGTCGTTTGATTTTCGTTAAAATGATTTCCATTCTTCGTAGGTTTATCAATATATCAGAGATGTATATGCTTAGAGAACAGAAAGTTGAGCTGGCAGTTCGTGATTAATCTTTTTTTATGCTTTCATGTAAAAAATCAGTAAGAAGGTTAAAATGCAAATCAACATTGAGCCAGAACATGAAATCTCTCCATCAGAAAACTCGGATAGTAGTGAAAGTCACCAAAATAATATGAATGATATTTGGAATGAAGATCATTCCATCGACATCAAATACGAAGCAGTTGAAGTCCATGAAAAAGTAATCCAGCATGAAAATGGTGGTCACCAGTCTAGAAAGGTATAAACAAGAAATTGTCCATCAGTGGTGTATTCAACCATTAATATGTTCGCAATTAACATCGCCTGCTGTGGCCTAGTTGGTGACAGCTTGCTGTACCCATCACGCAGTTCTGGGTTCGATTTGCGGTACAATCACAGTGAATTTAAGACTTATTCAATTCAAAGTTGTGATCGAAGACTGGGTGTTTGTGATGTCGATCCACATTTTTTTCTCTTCTTTATATAACCACTTGTCCTGTTGTAGCCTTACCATTCCTTCCCTTCTACTCACTTTGGAAAAAAAGAGGTTGAGTGACTTAGTAACAAACAGTTTTCGTAGAAAAAACTTCTGTTGAGATACCTCAATACAATACGAGACAATATATGTAGATAAAAGAATGTTTGATGCTGTGTTTTTTCCGATTTGAAACATACTTTATTTCTTTACAGGCAGATAAAAAACTTCACTCTCAGAGAAAAACTCTCAACTATGACCAATTTAATCATAAAGCTGCTCTTATTAGTAATTGGTTTAAATGCGACCAATGCAGTTATAAATCTGCTCGTTCGGCTGACTTAAATAAACATAAAATGACACACACCGGAGAAAAACCTTTTGAATGTGACCAATGCAACTATAAAACTGTGAATTCTCGTAATCTAAAAATGCATAAAATGATACACACTGGAGAAAAGCCTTTTAAGTGTGACCAGTGTCATTACAAAACTGTTTATTCTAGTAATCTTAAAATGCATAAAATGTCACACACTGGAGAAAAGCCTTTTAAGTGCGACCAATGTCATTACAAAACTTTTTATTCAAGTGGTCTTAAAATGCATAAAATGTCACACACTGGAGAAATGCCTTTTAAATGTGACCAATGTGATTACAAAACTGTTAATTCTAGTGGTCTTAAAACGCATAAAATGTCACACACTGGAGAAATGCCTTTTAAATGTGACCAATGTCATTACAAAACTGTTAATTCTAGTCGTCTTAAAACGCATAAAATGTCACACAATGGAGAAATGCCTTTTAAATGTGACCAATGCAGTTACAAAACTGTATATTCTGGTCATTTAAAAAGGCATAAAATGTCCCACACTGGAGAAAAGCCTTTTGAATGTGACCAATGCAATTACAAAACTGTATATTCTGGTCATTTAAAAAGGCATAAAATGTCCCACACTGGAGAAAAGCCTTTTGAATGTGACCAATGCAATTACAAAACTGTATATTCAAGCGATTTAAAAAGGCATAAAATGTCACACACTGGAGAAAAGCCTTTTAAGTGTGACCAATGTCATTACAAAACTGTTAATTCTAGTGGTCTTAAAATGCATAAAATGTCACACACTGGAGAAAAGCCTTTTAAGTGTGACCAATGTCATTACAAAACTGTTAATTCTAGTGGTCTTAATATGCATAAAATGTCACACACTGGATAAAAGCCCTTTGAATGTGACAAATGTATTTATAAAACTGTAAATTCTAGTAATTTAAGAATTCATAAAATGGCACACACTGAAGTAAAGCCTTTGGAATGTTAGCAATGCAATTATAAAACTGTGAATTCTACTTGCTTAAAAATGCACAAAATGTCACACACTGGAGAAAAACCTTTTAAATGTGACCAATGCAATTATAAAAATGTGTATTCTGGTAATTTAAAAAGGCATAAAATGTCCCACACTGGCTAGAAGCCCTTCAAAAGTTTAAGCCAAATGAAAATTAAAGATTACACAATTTATTTCATTCCCTCCTCTCACCCATCCTATCCTATGAATGTAGCGTATCGAGAGCGATTAGCTTACCACTAATACTGTCCTAGCCCTATCCTTCTGTCCTCACTCTCTTTGGAAAAGGAGAGGTTGAGCAACTGAGTAACAAGCAGTTCTCGTACAAACACTTCTGTTGAGATTAACTCCATTAGAAGTCCATATGCTCTACATTAGGAGCGGACATGGTTTTAAAATATATATATATATATATATGAATATTTACAATATAAATGGCAAGTAATCGGGGAAGCAGGTGATATAGGCAAAGAACAAATATAACATCATAATAAAAAATCTGTCATTACATAGCGTGTGAAACAATCTTTTTATACAGTTCACATTTAATGGAAGCTTTTGTGAAAACAATAATTTTGTCGAAACGGTTTTTACCGGCTCATTTGTACAAACTGTCAAGCTGCTTATGTACGACAGATCAATACAAAATAATGTAAAGGGTGAAGGGCATATGTAAAAGAAATTGGAAATCAATCAATAAAAAAATATTGCAAATATTTTATGTGTTTTTGTTTTACCTCCAACAACAAAAATAAAAAGTGTTTTAACCACTCCAAAGCTAACGACCCACCGGTGTGCCGCACACGCTACCCACCAGTGTGTTCTTATTATAACGACGTCAATGCATATTTTTTAGAGTTTGGATCATTGAAAAACATAAGTTGCTTGTCTTTGAAAATATTTGAAAATTTATGAAACGGAATAAATTCTCAATACCACAGATAACTTTATAATATTAAAAAAACAACTTTAATAATATTAAAAAAAAAAAAATTACTTGAAAATCGTTCGCGTGCCATCAAAATTCTCGAACGTGCCACCTCGGGCACGCGTGCCATAGGTTTGCCATCCCTGTCTGAAGGACTCACAAAATTAACATTAAGTTTTCCTATATTAGCCTTTAGAAACTTGCTAGCTTACATGACAAAAAAAAATATTTTAAATATATTTATAGCGACTAGCTGTAAGCCCGTTGCCCAGCAACGTGAGATTTTTGTTGCAAAGTATTTAATTTTATTTTATTTTATGGTATTTTATTTAATTTAATTTAATTTAATTTAATTTTATTTTTATTTTTATTTATTTTATTTTTATAGTTAGCAGAAATTTCGTAAATTATTTAATTTTTGGAATAATGTTCAAGTTTGCTAACAACCATTTTTCGTGGTGCAGAAATTTCGTAAATTATGTAATATTTAGGATAATGTTCAAGTTTGCTAACAACCATTTTTTGTAGTAGCCGAAATTTCGTTTATATTTAATTTTTGGAATAATGTTCAAGTTTGCTAACAACCATTTTTTGTAGTAGCCGAAATTTCGTTTATATTTAATTTTTGGAATAATGTTCAAGTTTGCTAACAACCATTTTTCGTTGTAGCCGAAATGTCGTAAATTATTTAATTTTTGGAATAATGTTAAAGTTTGCTAACAACCATTTTTCGTAGTAGCAGAAATTTCGTAAATTAATGAATATTTAGATTAATGTTCAAGTATGCTAACAACCATTTTTCGTTGTAGCAGAAATTTCGTAAATTATTTAATTTTTGGAATAATGTTCAAGTTTGCTAACAACCATTTTTCGTGGTGCAGAAATTTCGTAAATTATGTAATATTTAGAATAATGTTCAAGTTTGCTAACAACCATTTTTTGTAGTAGCCGAAATTTCGTTTATATTTAATTTTTGGAATAATGTTCAAGTTTGCTAACAACCATTTTTTGTAGTAGCCGAAATTTCGTTTATATTTAATTTTTGGAATAATGTTCAAGTTTGCTAACAACCATTTTTCGTAGTAGCAGAAATTTCGTAAAATATTTAATTTTTGGAATAATGTTTAAGTTTGCTAACAACCATTTTTCGTAGTGGCAGAAATTTCGTAAAATATTTTATTTTTGAAATAATGTTTAAGTTTGCTAACAACCATTTTTCGTAGTAGCAGAAATTTCGTAAAATATTTTATTTTTGAAATAATGTTTAAGTTTGCTAACAACCATTTTTCTTAGGAGCAGAAATTTCGTAAATTATTTAATATTTGGAATAATGTTCAAGTTTGCTTACAACCAATTTTCGTAGGAGCAGAAATTTCGTAAATTATTTAATATTTAGAATAATGTTCAAGTTTGCTAACAACCATTTTTCGTAGTAGCCGAAATTTCGTTTATATTTAATTTTTGGTATAATGTTCAAGTTTGCTAACAACCATTTTTTGTAGTAGCAGAAATTTCGTGAAATATTTTATTTTTGAAATAATGTTTAAGTTTGCTGACAACCATTTTTCGTAGTAGCAGAAATTTCGTAAATTATTTAATATTTGGAATAATGTTCAAGTTTGCTAACAACCATTTTTCGTAGGAGCAGAAATTGCGTAAATTATTTTATATTTGGAATAATGTTCAAGTTTGCTAACGAATATATTTCGAAAAAAATGATGACTCTGGGACCATATATCGACAGCCCTGCTAATGTTTCAAGTATCCAAACAAATATATTTCGTAGAAAAGGAAAAATATCTCATAAGTATTTGACATATTCTATTTTCAATTATTCAAATTCGTTTAGTGCAATCTTTCACTAACAGATGTCGTAAGGTCACTAAGAAATAACATATTTCTATTGGTTTGAAATTTTTAAAATAAGTAGACGTTCCACCTCACTAAATTTAATCGCTTTGTGGAACAATGGATATTTGTTCAAACGATTAGAATGAAAAAGGGACATGGGTTCGATCCCCAGCTTGACAGAATATTTTTGGTCAGTACGAAAATTAATTGTTTTGTCATGACTAATAGACGTCAGAGAAAAATGAACGGATGGCGATAGCGGGCAGAGGGGTGGGGGAAGGGGACCGTCTTCAGGAGGAGGGGAAATCAGTGACAATCATGCAATCAAAACGGACATTATCGACTACTAATAAATAGAAGATGACACCGAACAAAATCACTGTCAAATCAGTTCCTAGCCCTATAATTATAGCTTCAAAAAATCGAATCAGTACATTTGATTATTTAAAAAACTTTGTAGCCATGCAAACTTTCAAATAAAGTTCTCTCAATATAATTACGATGCTTTAGTTCTAAGCCAGGAAATTTGAATTTTGAATATAAAAAGACGTCCATTCCAATTGGCCGAAAAAGTGTGGTGTTCAAAATAAAGCGCTATCATTGGGCGAAGTGGACATCAGTACGCACACATTTGTGAAAAGTGAAAACTTATTTTATCGGCTATTAATATATAGATAACTCCATCTTCAAAAAATATATCATTGACACCATATGTAAATGAAATGCTTATTAAAAATGAACGTTTACCCCAGCAAGCAGAAGTTGTAATAATCCTTGAGAATATTGTTAGCTATGAGCGAAATTTCGTCTGCAGCGTTTGTTTTGATACTTTCCCATCATCGCAGATACTTCAACAACACGTGACTTGTCATGAAACACCACAAATTGATGCCAAAAACAGGTTTGTTAATTGTCACAAGTCGCTCGAAATCATTTATTCTATTTGATATCATTTATGTCGTTTAATTGAAATATTTACGAAAATAACACATATTCGTGTCAGGTAATTTGAATGGTCTTGAGCAGCCATACTCAACCTTCTTTCCCTCGGGCCGCATTCCGATTTTTGCTTTTCTACGTGGGCCGAAAAATATTTACAGTGATCTGTAAATATAGCACATACCATACTGCACACATACGTATGTATTATGATGTTAAAACAAAACTACCTTTTACATATCGACTGTGGAAAGGAAAAAGGACGTAACCCACACATATCAAATTTGACAGGAGGCGCAAAAAAACTTGTTTTGATGATTTTGGGTCATATGCAAATTATGAATTATACACAACCCTGAAGTGCACAAAGACTTCTAAACCGGTGTTTAATTGACATAATCTAATATTAATTAAAGAAATTGTCTAGGAAAAACCTTTATTTCAGTCTTTTTTCTTGGTTTTAGTTTTTTACAAGGTCATTTTTTGAAACTTTAAAGCTTAATTTAGATACTAATTCGGCATTTGCAGCTTGCATCCTTTTGATAGAACGTGTATCAAGTTTGATACATTGTGATTATCGAAAAATACCTGTTTTGAAAAAACTGTGGGTTACGTCCTTTTTCCTTTCCACTGTCGATATGTATACATTTATGTATTTTTCATAGTAAAAAAAAAAACAAATAAAAAATATACAAAAAGTACACAAAAATACCAATGTATCCTAAATATTAAATCGTTTAATTAAAAATTAATGTGAATTTTGATATTGAGTCAAACTTTTAAATATCTTTTAAAAACGTTTGTTGACTATAATTATTTTGGGCCGCACATAAGAGCTGACTGGGCCGCAGGTTGAGTATGGCTGGTCTTGAGTGTACCGAAAAGCTTTGACAATACTAGATAGGACCAGAACATGCTCAGTTCATTTAACAAGTACCATTGCCTCTTGCTAAATGCCTTTTATTGATATGGGCATTTGATCGATTGCCAGTATGGTCTTTTTTGATTAATCTATTTCAGAACAAGGATGTTTAATTTATTTTTGTCTCTTTATTGAGAATGGAAATAAGATGTTTTTTTACAATTTCTTTTATTTAATATATTCATTATAAAACAAAAATACAACAGTTCTAAAAAATACAATGTTTCAAATATCTTTTACCTTCAACGTTTAATGCATTCATTGAACCATAGTCTATGACAAATGTTGATTTTTATTCAACGGTTTTTCATTTTTTTCTGTTTCCATGTAACAATTAAGAGTGAAGCTTGAAGCCAATGTCACAATAAAACTCGACCATGACTCATTGTTAGCTAATACACCAACTAAGTCTTCCGACAGTGATAATCAAACAAACAATATGAATGACGTCAGTGACGGGGGAAATTCGATTGACATCAAATACGAAGCCATCAAAGTTCACCGCAGGTCCATGAAGGTTAACGAAGTATTTCATATAAAACCATTTTTATCTGTTTCTATTCAAAATCAAATTATTTTGATACGTGAAAACAGTATCTTCGTGATGTTAAATAAATTTTGTTTTATTTTTGGTTTTAGTTTAAAATTTTGAATGTTAACCCTACGGTTCATACTGAATTAGCAGCGGTGAATTGGCCTCCGAATCAATTTCACGCTGAAACTCACATCCATCAACAAAACACACTTACAGAAATATCACAGCAGAAAATTGTCGCTGTAATAATGATAGAAAACTGTGTTTTTAACGAGCACAATTTTGTATGCAGTGTTTGCTATCAAATATTCCCATCGTCAAACTTTCTTGAGCAGCATTCAACTCGCCATGCTAAATTAAGGTTTGTTACATTTTCATTGTTAAATAACTACTGTTGCCGTACTAATGTATTAAAAAATTCTTAATCAATACCATATTCCATTATTCAAGCACACTTTTTGCATTTGTTTTCATGTATAAATTAAGATTGAAGCTTGAAGGCGATTTGTCAATCGACCCGGACAATGACCCGGTGACATCAAACAACGCAGATGACTCATGCTGTGTTAATATGAATAAAGAACATTCCATTGACATCAAACACAAACCACTGGCGAATCAGGAAGAAACAATCATCGATCAAGATCAACAAAACATAATAAAAAAAATTCTACAACGCGAAATTGAAGCTGTTGTGATGTTGGAAAATGGCGTGTTTAACAGGCGAAATTTCGTATGCAGCATTTGCTTGGATATATTTCCATCGTCACATTTACTCAATCGACATGTGACTTTTCATGGAAAATCAAAATCCTATGGAACAAAGAGGTTTGTTTAATTTTGATATATTTATATTTTGCTATGTGAGCTTATAAAATGTCACATTCTAGAGAAAATCTTTTTAAATGTATTTTGTTGTACACATTCATTAAGGCTTTTCGCGCATACAAAAGTGTGCTACCCAGACAGTTCCAACGTATTTCTTCAACCACTGAAGTGACGATGCGCTGTCCTTTGGCTGCATCATTCTTTTTAACATTAACGAAATAGCGAGTTCATAGATTTTTAAACAACACCTGAACATGATTTGAGCATTGTTTTCTTACGGTGAAATCTATAATTTAAATATAATTATGAAATTTAAATATTAAAAAACTGTGACAACTCTAAAATATGACTTGATTTTATTGAAAAGACGCTTATGGCGTCTGATTCATTATTGTAATATATTTTTTTGCAAGAGAGTTAGCTTTATTCACAGTGAAATAAACGTCGTCGAATAATTATTAATTGATTTAGTTTTAAACATCTCACATGAAGTGTATCAATAGACTGTGATAATGTCACAGGAAACACTTAGTTTGTTTAATGTTTTGACTGAATTCTTACAGTTGTTCTCCGAAACACTTTGATATATTGTTCACTGTGATATAAAAGATTTATCTTCCATTTTGTTTTCATGCGCCGAAGAAGTGAGAAGCTTATAAAGAATATCGAAATTCAACCAAAGCTTAGACAACTGTCACAAGAGAACTCACATGAAAGTGATCATTGCCAATTGGCTGTGAATGATATTTGTAATGAAGATTATTCAATTGACATCAAAGATGAGCCACTTGTAGTTCACGAAAAAATAATTGAACTAAAAAATCACCACAAGTCTAGAGAGGTATTAGCAATTATCAATTATTTTTTAAAGGAGCGACTTTCTAATGATATATTTCTTTTAATATTTTTCAACATAAGTCACTCTTAGAGTGTTCACTGTCAATACATAGTGAAAAAGCATAATATTATGAAAAAACACAATATTATTTTGTTCTAATCGATAAAAGTCCGGACCGGTTTCGCTCATGGCAAGCATTGTCAACTGATAGGAAATGTACATTTTAATGTACATTTACGAAATCGACAGCCATGAAGATTCAAAAAAGATTTTTTCAAAAACCATATCAATTCAAAGATTTAAAAGAAATAAAATTGAATATCTATATAAACTTTATAACTTTTCCGGTTCTAAGCTCAAGAAATGCGACCCCAATACCCACATTTTCTTAAATATCTATTTTAATATGGGTGATACAATGTTTATAATTAAGGTATTCTTATATCATAGTTTTTTGGACTTTTTGTAGATTATATTAATACGCGATAACGCGATAAGCGATCGTTCGTATGATAGCTGAGCTAAACTCGTCAGTTGCAATTTCATATGTGCGCTGGAATGACGTCTTTTTTAAAATATGATAATTTATTAAAAAACCACGGATTTTTATAAAAAAAATACGAGAAATGATGCAGAGATATATTTTTAAGCCCTTAGACTATTAGTTTTTTTTAAATGCATAAGAATAAGGCCAATAATTAGGAAACCACTGGAGTCCCTAAACGACCTCCATTGGATGAGAAATATTTTTCTAGTCTCCGGGCCGCGAGAGTTAATAATAGTAAACATCATAATAAACAAGCAGCCGGCATGGGCAACCTTTCCTAGGTCTGGAGCCAAATAACCATTCTGTCTTTGCGTCAAGGGCCGGACCAAATCATTAAACATAAAAAACCAATATTAAATAAATAAAACACGTTGCTGCTTCTTATATAAATGTTTTTCTATATAATGAACGACATAATATTAATATTATTGGCCTTCAACTTGAATGCCAATTGCCTTGAATGAATCAGGGCCGGACAAAATTGTTCAGTGGGCCGGTGGTTGTCCATATATGTCTTAAACTGGCAACAAAATGCCGTTAATTTTCAAACCAATGTTATTTAAAAATAATGTTTTTTGCAGATGAATACAATACAACATTCTCGACCAAAGACTTGCAACAATAATCAATGCAAATTGCTAAAATTGCCTAAAATGTCACACACCGGAGAAAAGGCTTTCAAATGCGACCAATGCAAATTTGAATCTGCCTCATTTGGTAATCTTAAATTGCATAAAACTACACATGGTGGAGAAAAGCCTTTCAAGTGTGACAAATGCACTTTCAAATCTGCCCGATTTAGTTGTCTTAAATTGCATAAGATGTTGCACACCAGAGAAAAGCCTTTTCAATGTGGCAAGTGCAATTTTAAATCTGTCCGAAAAGCTCATCTCACATTTCATGAAATGTCACACACCGGAGAAAAGGCCTTCAAATGTGACCAAGGCAATTTTAAATCTGCCTCGTCTGGTAATCTCAAAACACATAAAATGATACACACTGGTGAAAAGCCTTTTAAATGTGACCATTTCAATTTTAAATCTGCCCGATCTCATTATCTCAAATTGCATAAAATGTCACACACCGGAAATAAGGCTTTCAAATGTGACCAATGCAAATTTAAATCTGTCTCATCTGGTATTCTTAAATCGCATCAAATTACACACACCAGAGAGATGTCCTTTAAATGTGACAAATGCCATTTTAAATCTGCCCGACCTTGGGATCTCAAAGTGCATAATAGGTCACACACTGGAGAAAGACCTTTTAAATGTGACAAATGCAACTATAAATTCGCCCGATCAGGTCATTTAAAAAGGCATAAAATGTTGCACAATCGAGAAAAGCCTTGAAATATGAACAGCAAGATAATTCATCTTCCTTTCTTGATAGAAAGACTTGTCCGACTCCCGCTTTAAAGTAATTAACGACTCCGACTCCGGAAAAATTTATCAATATTTTCATTTTGTTTTATATATATATATATCGACATTGAAAAGGAAAAAGGACGTAACCTACAGTTTTTTCAAAACAGGTTTTATCCATAATCACATTGTGTCAAACTTGATACACGTTCTATCAAAACGATGTAAGCTGCAAATGCCGAATTAGTATCTAAATTTAGCTCTCAAGTTTGAAAAGGATGACCTTGTTGTAAATTAAAACTAAGAAAAAAGACTGAAATAAAGGTTTTTCCTAGACAGTTTCTTTAATTAATATTAGATTACTTCAATGCTGTGTATAATTCATAATTTGCATATGACCCAAAATCATCAAAGCACGTTTTTTGCGCCTCCTGTAAAATTTGATACGTGTGGGTTACGTCCTTTTTCCTTTCAACAGTCGATATGTATACCATCAGATCATTTTTTGTCAGCCAAGCATAGAGTGACTCAAAAATCGTAAAATGTCACCCACTGGAGAAAAGCTTTTCATATGTGACAAACTTAGTTTTAAAATTGCCTTATTCATGTAAGCCACTTCTCTAATGAATTGCTATTGCTACTCAAAGTTCATTGAATTGTACACACAAGTTAAAAAGTATAAAGCTTGGTCTAGATATATGACGTCTCCAAAACATGAAATACAGCACAATTATAAAAAGCCTCTCTTGAGTGACCAATGCAATTGAAAAACCGTCTGTTTTTGTGATAAAATAGCGAACAGCAAGTAACTATTCCATATTACTGCTGGCATAACTATACCCACTGTGTGTCCAACATAAGAAGGCTTAAAATCATTTCACACTAGAGAAAAACTTTTAAAGTGTTACCAACACGTTAAAAAAAATATCAGCTCATCTTACAATGTGGCTTATACTACAATTGCAAAAGAAATAAAGATACTGTCTCCTTAACCCGTTACATGCCCGTACTAAAGAATTTGTTACCCACCATAGAGTTAAGTTATTTTTTAGTTTTGAATAGTCAGTATATGAACTTCTTTATTCCTAATATAAAATTTAAAATGACTGATTATTCCACGTATTGTTTTACTAACTGTGACACGTGTTTCGCCTCTTTCAGATGCATCTTCAGACTTACGTAATGAAGCAAGATTGATTCTATTGACTTTTGAGGAATGGTTGTTCGCCATTACTTACATTGTTTCCAATTAATAGAGTAATCACACAACCTATCTGATTGATTGCAGCTCATTAGTTTAATAGTTTGTAATGTTTATTGTCATTAGTAGAATGATTATATTTGTTTGCTTTGTTTCGATTCTATAAAATTCTTTGCTTCCCTTAAAAGAGAAAAATCCCAATCTGATTGATTGCAGCTCATTAGTATCATTATTTTTTTGTTTTATTTTGATTCAATCACCTCCCTCTTTGCTTCCTTTAAAAGGAAAAAAAAGACCCAAACTCCATTTTGTAATTTACTAATTTAAATATTTGCAATTAATCTTGTTTTATTACTTAAGCAAACTTTGCGATAGTAAGTCTGAGGATGCATCTTAAAGAGGCGAAACACGTGTCACAGTTAGTAGCACAATACGTGGAATAATCAAAGTCATTTTAAATTTTATACATATGTTTTAAATTTTATTTGACAACCATGGTTTGCGAATGAATAATAATGAATTTCGTCTCATTGTTTTTTTTTTAGTATCATCTATTAATGGTTAATGTGAATTGAACAAGATGCCATACAAAAGTATGGAAGGTGAAGCTCTATTTGTGGTCTAATATTTTTTCACTCCACTAGCCGACATGATTTTATAGCTAAGTGATTCCATTTAACAAATTCTAATGGACCAATTTGTGCTCAATCCCATTGTTTATAATTTTGCTTGTCATGGGGGAAGGACGCAAACGTGGACAAATCTTTGGTAAATAAAAGTGTATCGAAAGCAAAATGTCTGCCAATTTTTTGTGTTTTATGGCACACCAGTGAATGAGATTTTTTCCTTTAATTATATGTATCATTTTTATTTGAATAAAGAAAAACAAAAAATAACAATTTTATAATTATTTATTAACAAAGAAGAATGGGTTTCATTTTAACTCTCGAGGCTAGGAGACTAGATAAATATTTCTCATCCGATGGAGGTCGTTTAGGGACTTAAGGGCTATAAAATATCTCTCTCCATCATTCCTCATACATTTTTTTTTATAAAAATCAGTTGTTTTTTTAATACATAATCATATTTTGAGTTGCGCGTAAAAAAGACGTCATCCCAGCTTGCATATGAAATTGCAACTGACAAGTTGATTCCAGCTATCTTTTGAACGATCGCTTATCGCGTTATCGCGTATTTATATAAACTACAAAAGGTCCAAAAAACTATGATATAAAAATACCTTAATTATAAACATTGTATCACCCATATTAAAATAGACATTAAAGAAAATGTGGGTATTGGGGTCGCATTTCTTGAGCTTAGAACCGGAAAAGTTAACAAAGAATAATGGGTTTCATTTAAAGAAAGTGGACTGTCAAAACGCGGCTCTTAATTAGGTTAACAAACACGAAACTCTTTAAGTGCACCTTTTATTCTTTAAATTTAATTTCCAGGATCCATGAATAATCAGAAACGATTCAAATTGCTTTTGGAGCCAATACAGGATATTGACTACAAATTGAATGATGACAACTAAAGGCGCACAGTCAAATGTGAACCGTCAAATCTTCCGAATATGTAAGTGACTTTCTGGTGCATTCACTTATCAAGTTATGCTCCAGTTTAAGCTGCATTGGTCACATTTAAATAGCTTTAGTCTAGAATGTTAAGTTTCAGTTAATTTTAATTAACTTTTCCGGTTCTAAGATCAAGAAATGCGACCCCAATACCCACATTTTCTTACATATCTATTTTAATATGGGTGATACAATGTTTATAATAAAGGAATTCTTATATCATAGTTTTTCTGAACTTTTGTAGTTTATACGCGATAAGGCGATAAGCTCCGCGATAAGCGATTGTTCGTAAGATAGCTGGATAAGCTCGTCAGTTGCAATTTTATATGTGTGCTGGGATGACTTAAAATATGATTATTTATTTAAAAACCTCGGATTTTTGATGCACATGATGCAGAAATATATTTTAAAGCCCTTAGACTATTAGTTTTTTTGAAATTCATAAGAATAAGGCCAATAATGAGGAAAATACTGGGGTCCTATCGGCAGAGAAGTATTTTTCTAGTCTCCGAGCCGCGAGAGTTAAATAAGACGAACGCGCCGTTTAAAAACTGCATTGTTCACAATTTAATGTTTTAATTTATGTCGCTTCGAATTACACAACTGTACCGCGGCAAAGCTACATTGATCACATTTAAATGACTTTAGTCCTGAATTTTATGGTCCTTTAAACCAGATAAACGCGCCGTTTCAAAGCTACATTGATCACCTTGAAATAGCCGGCAAATGAAAACACGTTATTAACTGTTTTAGAAATTGATTATTTGTGGAACAAATACTTCTCAGGGCAGAATTACCTATTTATTCTTCCCAGATATGTTTTTGTCAGAATGCAACCTGGCTCTCTCCGGTCACTTTACCCCACAATTCATCTCCGGACACGGTGCGTTTAATGCCAAGTTACAAAATTTAAAATCAAACTAATTTCCCATAGCGAAAATTAGAGAAAATATCTGTCACCTTAAAATTAACTACTTTAAATTTGAATCGTTCAAACTATGTACATTCTCACAGATTTTGTCACTAACGGCCCGGGTTTCGCCTCTTCATTGCAATGCTCTTGCTGTACAAAGTTTTATATCGGCAAAACAGAAAGGACACTGAACATCCGAGTTTTAGAACATATGGCAGCCTTGAGATTGAAAAAAGACACGTCTACTTTTGCTAATCACTTAATTTCGGAAGGACACGTGTTCAATCAGGAACAAGGAATACAAATGTTACACCCAAATACGGACAGTCATAAGCTCTTTTTCCAGAAAAATTTTGGAAATAAATAGAGCACAGCTGCATAGTCTTCCGATTTTAAATGAAATGTTAAATCTTGCCACAAACTTTATAAAATATAGTATCCAGGTAATAAATAACAGTTTGCTCATTTTCGCATAGACATTTAAATCAATGTATGATTAGTCGTATAATAATAAAAAATAGTTACGGAACTACAAAATGAATTGAAGTGACTAATAATACATTTCACAAGGTCTGAAAATAATAAAGAGTGTGTTGAACTAAAGTAAGCTCCAAACGTTATATTGCTAGATTGTGTATCTAGTAAATAAATATAATCCCATATTTTGTTTATTTTTCTTTTAAAAGATGGTCATTGTATTTGTACGAAATAATTGTGATTAAATATAAAATCATTTTTCTTGTTTAACTCAAAAAAAATAGTGTCTAAATTATACATTGTCAATTTTTAAGCTTTGTGAATCAAGTTACACATGTCTGACAAAAGCAAACATCTTTCAAATAGTAACAATTTAATTTTAATACTGACTCGAAAGATTATTTTGTGCTTATTTATTTTCTATGTATATAAATAAATCTTCTTATTGTCTATTGTCTATTCTTAAGATTGTTCGCAATCAGTTAGCTGACATAATCTAGCAAATACATCAATATGGATTTTAAAATAGAGCCAAAAGTTGAATTATCGCCATTAGATGGACAAGAAAACACGTTGTTTGATCGCCAGAGTAACATTTACGACGTAACAGATACAATAACTGAACACGAGCAAATGACATATGTAAAGCAGGAAGAAATCGAAGAAGATGTTAAAGGGGTAAGTGGAAATATCCCAAACAGTAATTAGCGGGCTGTTTATAGTACATTAAGGATGTTACATGCAAATAACTGTTCCCTTTAACCCCTCTAGCACACAGAGTCGCGGAAACGGACCGAAAGCGGACGGATGTGAACCGAATCCACGCCATTTTCATTTCTGACAGTGCGCTGTACTGTCCCAATAAGCTACAACCTATCTAATTTATAATTTAAAACAGCAAAGCATGTATAGCATGGGTGTCCATCCGGTCAATCCCAAAGCAAAATTTGGTCAATCACGAAAGCTTCCGTGAATTTCAAATAAATATAAAATATACAAAAATTTAATTATTTTGTTAGCACATACCTATCTAATGATATCTACTGTGGAAAGAAAAAAGGATGTAACCCACACATATCAAATATTACGGGAGGCGTAAAAAACGTGTTTTGATGATTTTGGGCCATATGCAAATTATGAATTATACACAACCTTGCAAGTGCACTGTGACTTCGAAACTGGTGTTTAATTTAAATAATCTAATATTAATTTAAGAAATTGTCTATAAAATACCTTTATTTTAGTCTTTTTTCTTGGTTTTAATTTTTTACAAGGTCATTTTTTTCAAATTTAAAAGCTAAATTTAGATACTAATTCGGCATTTACAGCTTGCATCCTTTTGATAGAACGCGTATCATGTTGGATACATTGTGATTATCGAAAAAAGCTGTTTTGGATAAAATGTGGGTTACGTCCTTAAATTTAGATACTTATTCGGCATTTGCAGGTTTCTCCTTTTGATAGAACGCGTGTCATGTTGGATACATTGTGATAATTAAAAAAAGCTGTTTTGGATAAAATGTGGGTTACGTCCTTAAATTTAGATACTTATTCGGCATTTGCAGCTTGCATCCTTTTGATAGAACTTGTATCAAGTTGGATACTTTGTGATTATCGAAAAAGCTTTTTTAGATAAAATGTGGGTTACGTCCTTAAATTTAGATACTAATTTGGCATTTGCAGCTTTCACCCTTTTGATAGAACGCGTATCAAGTTGGATACATTTTGATTATCGAAAAAAGCTGTTTTGTATAAAAATGTGGGTTACGTCCTTTTTCCTTTCCAAGATCGATGTAAATTTTTACTAAAAAGTGTACTTAGTGTTTTAATATTAAAATTAGAAAATGTGAATATTAAACAAATAATCAACCTTTATCAGTAAGTCAACATATTTCGTTCCATGCATTTTTTATCCTTTTATTATATTCAATTTAAATCAATTTCTTGTTTTTATAAAAGATAATTATTTTATTAAGGATTAAGTGAATTTTCGGAGAAAAAAAAAGTAGCATGTATTAGGACAAGACTAGTCTAGCTATTCGCTTTTGCCACTCTCCATACACACACACATCTATACCTTTTAACAGAAAACCACAAATCGTTTGTGACTTTGATATTAAACAATTTGGTTTATTCACGCTTTGATATTATTACTTTGCGGCCCATGAAAAGTATTTATTTAAAAGAAAAATATTAAATTTTATATCATATGTAAAAATAATGCAAATTGATTTCAGTCGGATATCTCAAGAGATCCCTTGAGCATCGAATCGGAAGATGGCCCATACCTGAGTCACCTAGATGATGGAGTTATTCCAAAATTATGTTCTATTAAGAATGAACAGTCTGAAATTTGCGAGTTCCTGTCTGCTGCTAGCACATCGGGAGAGGTAATTGCAGCTTCTTAATACACGGGTTTTACACGGTATACACGTTTTATAAAAAACCGTGTATTACGTGACAAAATTCATATAAAAATTTAAGATTTGTTCCTTCTATGTAAAAATTTGTGTTATTTTTAAAAACAAACAAATTGTTGTAGAGAAAATCGTGTAAAAAAGTGTTCAAAGTAAATTACACAATATATTTTAATTCATGTCTACGCCTTTATGGCCCTCTAATGGAAGTGTTTTAACAGATTTTTTTTATAAAAAAAAATTTTGTTACTTAGTGACTTCACCTGTCTTTTCCAAAGAGAATAGTAAAGATAAAAATTACAGAGCAAAACAGGACAAGTTGTTAGTTAATAACTTTCCTGGAAATCGTGTTAATTGCTTTTTTAAAACTAAATTTTTATTAGTTTTTTCTTGTCTTCTCAAAGTAATATTGACTTGCTTATGTAAAATTGTTAGATTTTCTAGTTTTTTTTTATTCTGTTTGTTGACGACGCCTGACATTCTCTCTTCTCTCATTTAATTTCAAAAATAGACCAGTACAGAATTCTTACCGTTTCTTAACTTACCACTTGTTCTCTTCTTGCTGTATTTTTTAATTTTCATTTAAAAAAAATGAGGCTTGGAAGCTATGTAACAATCAACTCTTGTACAAACAACGTATTTTTATTTAGATTCTACCAGAAATTCGTGTCCACTTTCAAGGTGCTTATCCATTTAAAGCATTTTCAAATTGATTTAATTTTATTTATTGGATACAGAGCCATTTAATCACAACTGAAAAAGCCTTAAAGAGTATGACAAAAATATTTAAAAAGAATCAGACCTGACACAAATTAAAAATAATTATATATATAATAAAGTTATAATCGTCATTTTAACTTTTCCTGTTCCTAGCTCAAGAAATGCGACTCCAATACCCACATTTTCTTAAATATCTATTTTAATATGGGTTTTTTGGACCTTTTGTAGTTTATATAAATACGCGATAACGCGATGAGGCGATAAGCAATCGTTCGTAAGATAGCTGGACTAAACTCGTCAGTTGAAATTTAATATGTGTGCTGGGATGACGTCTTTTTTTACGCGCAACTTAAAATATTATTATTTATTAAAAAACCTCGGTTTGTTAAGAGTTTTATTAATTTCTAAAAATTAACAAAAAAGAAATATTATTAAATAATATTCTTAATAGCACAGGCGGTTCCCCGTTACTCAAATTGTTTCCAATTAATATAGTAATCACAAACCTAGCTGATTGACTGCAGCTCATTAGTTTAATAGTTTGTAATGTTTAACGTCATAAGTAGTATGATTAAATTTGTTTGCACTGTTTCGATTTTATAATCCCCTCTTTGCTTACCTTAAAAAGGAAAAATCCCATTCTGATTGTTTACAACTCATAAGTATAATTAGTATCATTATCTGTTTGCTTTATTTCGATTCTACACCCCCCTCCTTGCTCCTCTTAAAAGGAAAAAAATCCAAACCTCCATTTTGTAATTTTATAATTTTAAAATGTTAGAATCAATCTTGCTTCATTACTTAAGCAAACTTTGCGATAGTAAGTCTGAAGATGCCTCTGAAAGAGGCGAAACACGTGTCACAGTTAGTAACACAATACGTGGAATAATCAAAGTTAATTTAAATTTTCTATTAAGTATTTTTATAGTCTCCAAGCCGCGAGAGTTGAATAAATTTAAAAAATAATTCGATTCATTTCGTGTTTTAATTTATTTTATTGTTATCTTGTTTATATAATAACTTTTAATATTCTTTTAAGATTTCTGGAATAAACAACGAACCCGTGCCTGACATCAATAATCTATTAAATTGTTCGGCTATAATCGAATCACACGAAGAAACAATCATCATTGAAGTCACTGATGTTAAAAAGGAAATCTTGAAACTTGGCCCAGTTGCTGTGATAATACTCAAAAATGAAATCTTCCACAAACGGAATTTTGTATGCAGCGTTTGTTTTGATGTTTTTAAAACGTTAAAATCTCTATCGAATCACAAAAGCTTTCATACTGTGCGAAATCTATCAGCTATAAAGAAAAAGCTTTTTGAATGTGACGTGTGTGATTATAAATCCACACAAATCACCAATGTGAAACGTCACCAAAAGCGTCACAGTGGTAATTGTGAAGAAAAATTTAATTGTAATATTTGTAAGAAAAGCTTTGAAAATAAACCGATTTTGAATGATCATAAACTAACACATTACGTCAAAATGCCATTCGAATGTGACCAATGCGACCAAAAAACGGAAAGTTCGTGCGCGTCAAAATTACATAAACTAGCAAAAACTGCTAAAAAAATCTTGAAATGCGAACAATGTGGCTTCTTTTCTGTGAGACTTTGTTTTTTGAAGAAACATTCGTTGATTCATTCCGATGAAAGACCGGTTATTTGCGATCAATGCGGTTTTAAATTCAAATCAAAAGTTCATCTTAAGAGCCACACGTTGACACACTCTACTGAAAAGCCTTTTAAATGTGACGTTTGTAACTATAAAACGAAGACGTCTTATTGTTTGATGAAGCATAAAAGAATTCATATTAAAAAAAACTATATATGTAAAGACTGCAAGTTGAGTTTTTTAAATCTATCGCTTTTACATAAGCATGTGTTTGCCCATCATAGAAAGAGACCTCACAAATGTGAAAAGTGTGACTTTGCAACTACGAGTCTTCGAGCGTTAAAAAAACATTCTAATCTTCATGAAATGATTTTTATATGTGACAAATGCGACTTCAAAACAGGAAAAGATCGTAGGTTAAAAGAACACAAAGCCAACATCCATAATGCTAAGCCTTTTACTTGCAATGCTTGTAACTATAAGACATCATGTTACACAACGTTAAATCGACATAAGTTATCAAAAACTTGCTTAAACCGGTTTCAGTGCAACATTTGTTACAAGAAACATGTTGATATATCAGAATATAACAACCATAGAAGCATTCACACTGTAGAAATGCCTTTTAAATGTGACAAGTGCACCCCAGAAACTGAAAATAATTGCGAAAACTATTGGCACAAAGTCTCAAAAGTTGTAAAGGAGATCTTTAAATGCGACAGATGTCCGTTTATATGTAAGCGCCCGATTGATATGCGAATGCACTTAATGAGACATAACGGCCAGTTTCGGTTTTTGTGTGAAATTTGCAACTTTAAGTGCATTAGAATGTGTGACCTCCAAATACACAAATTGTGTCACTCGGCGGAAAAACCCTACACGTGTGACCAATGCAGCTTCAAATCGAAAGTGAAAGCAAAACTGAATGAGCACAAAATGATACATACATCAGAGGAACTGTTTGCGTGTGATGAATGTAGCTATAAATCAAAGACGCGTAAACATTTTATGATACATAAAAAGAGACACTCTGCCGTCATGTCTTTTAAGTGTGACCTGTGTGATTATAAGACGTACAGAGTTGGAATATTGAATTCTCACCGTAAATATCACACTGGCGAAAATCGTTTTCACTGTGACACTTGCAATTGTAAATATTATTCTCTTGGACAGCTTAAAACGCATAAGCTATTTCACTCCGGTGAAAAGCCGTTCGCGTGTGACAAGTGTGAATTTAAGACCACGCGTTCGACGAGTTTTAAAAAACATCAAATGATACACATTGGAGAGAAGCCGTTCAAGTGCGACGAGTGTGACTATAGATCTATTCACCATGGTAATGTTAGGACACATAAAAAAACACATCGTAAAAAAGCTCTAAAAAAGACAGGTTCTCGGAAAAAAAAAAATAACAAAAAAAGTTGTTGATTGATGCCGTCACGGAAACTGCAGGTACTAAACGTTTATCATGTCAGCTTATTATTATTCTACGATATGATTGACAACTATTTTTTCTTGTGATACAATATTGAAACTTAAAAAGACTTTCAGCGACATAATAGGGTAAGAGTAGCAATGTGTTTTGTTCTATAGTTTTTTATATTTATGATTTGACAGCTATTTCGGCTTTCGCCATTGTCAGAACTACTATCAACCCTATATTATTCTCAGCTATTCACAATGGATCATATTATTCACTCTAACATCCTTATACAAACGATTAGCAATCTGTGGTTTTTAAAATCAATTGAATAAATTAAACTGATGTTAATTGTTAATTATATTAAACTTATAAACTATGGTTTTAGTTCAAGGTATATTTATATAGATTACACTGACATTAATTATTAATTACATTAGGGGTTTTAACAACGGTGGTGAATTTATAATGGTTTGTTCATTTAAGATAATTTGTTCTAATAAATTTAGTTTTTTACCCTTATGACAAAGATGCAAAACGGTTGGCGCTAAACTTAAACAAATGTCATGAGACTCGGTCAAAAATGGTTTGAAAATTTTGAATCTGATTTTGTTTTGTTAAAAGATCTTATATGCTCTTTAGCACGTGTTCATATGCTTCTACCTGTCTGTCCTATGTAAATCGAATTACACGATCCACAGGACAGGGTTTTTGATTTTATCTTTACTGTTTTTAAGCTGCATTCTTTTATTATTATTAACCTTAAATGCCACGTTAACCGAATGCTTAATTTTTTTCGCTAATTCTTGCTAGGTAGTTAATTGATCTAAAAAAGGGGTTCTCTTGTACAACGTTAGGGTAAATAAGTTACCTCGATAGTTTATTGTATGCTGCCAGTTTGTGATTCCATGATTGGAGGGACTTCACGTGGATGATAGTGTCGCAAAATGTTGGTTTCCTAAAATTTTGAAATTATGATTTTTATCTGGACCCCTTTCTTTTATATCATTACTTATGTCAAGATATCTATATTGGAATGTTGGTTGGTCCACATTGAGAGCGAACATGTATTAAACATATTTATTTAATATTGAAATTACGCCAAGCACCTTTAGACGAAATCTAACATTTTATTTATACAAATATATGCTTACTTATTATAATTGTTTCAATGATTTTTATATTGCTCTGTAAAACATGAATTTTATTTAAATGTATAAAAATTTTGACTTTGTTATTTAAGTGCGTTTTTGAGAATCTAATAAAAACACGTTTTATTAATTCAGATTTTTTTCTATTTATCGAATTTTGTTCCGAGGAGAGAATATTTGTGATTTTTTTTTCAAGGTCATTGAACTTCAAGTTCAATGTTCAAGTACATCATCCGTGCACTTGGAATGCCTGAAGATGCCTAAAGGCGAAACCCGGGTCGTTAGCGACAAAACTCATGGAAAAGTACAAAATTCAAAAAATTTGATATTGAAATTCCATCAAGCACCCTAAGTTGAAATACTTAATTATGACATAACCTAATATTAATTCAAGATTTTTTTATGAAAAACCTTTATTTCAGTCTTATTTCTTGGTTTTAATTTTTTTACGAGGTCATCTTTTTCAAACTCAAAAGCTAAATTTATATACTAATTCGGCATTTGCAGCTTTCATCCTTTTGATAGAACGTGTATCAAGTTTGATACATTGTGATTATCGAAAAAAAACCTGTTTTGAAAAAACTGTTGGTTACGTCCTTTTTCCTTTCCACAGTTGTTATTATTATGTAACTTTAGAATTAAAAAACAGATTTGCTGTAATTTATATGAGCATTGAAATTTTAGTAAACACTATACTTAATAAATTGTATCGGCGAAAATGATTCACAATGCCACTCTAAGTTTAGTTGAGGCAATTCACTAAAAAACTTAATTAAGGATATAATTAACAAACACTAATAGTAAGCATAGGCTATTTTTTCTTAAGTGGAACCCCCAATTACACTACCCCGAATAACGCGCTGGCTTAAAAAAAAATCTCCCCAAATCACCCAATTGCACGATCGCATTCCACTGCCGTCACTACGAGACGGTCATCTGTGCCGCGCATACAGTCAAATGTCGGCTAGCGTCTGTGCATTCAACACGTGTCAGGTAGGGTATTTAATCCCAGAGCCGAGCTTTAGCGATTTTTTAGCTCACCGAAGAATTTGCCAATTTCGTGTAAATTTACGGGATTTGCTCAAAATTTCTCATTCCCGAAATCCCGGGATCGCGGCCATCTCAATCCCGATTTTCGGGTTTAGAAAATTGAACGGGATCCCAGGATCGGATGCCCTAGTGTCAAGCTATACACGTATAGCGGGCGACTGTCTAAGTGTGGGATTTTGGCGCGCTTTGCATTTTATCGCTTGGTAACTAAATATTTCGTCAATATTTTATTTATCACTTTTAAGGTGTTCACTGTCAATACTTGGTGGAATGGCATTATAATAAAAATAACAAAACATTTTAAG
Organism: Himalopsyche tibetana; assembly: GCA_030503985.1. Taxonomy (NCBI): domain Eukaryota; kingdom Metazoa; phylum Arthropoda; class Insecta; order Trichoptera; family Rhyacophilidae; genus Himalopsyche; species Himalopsyche tibetana. Next base: position 396,677 of record JAPJYX010000043.1, read on the forward strand.
TACTTTTTCCACATAAAATTTATTAGATCAGGACCGGTTTCGCTCATGCTGAGCATTGTCAACTGATAAGAAAAACAATAAAACAGTGATATTTATACAAAAGTTAAGTGAAAAAAAACAAGGTATGACAAACAATTGGTATTACAACCTAGCAAAAGAATTGAAGCAAAATACAAGGAGAATAAACTATAAATAAAAAGTTGAAGACCACTTAGCAATGAAACTATTATGACAAAAACCAATTAGGTATGAATTATCATTACCAAAGTAAAAATCAACAATTAGTGTATATAATAAATTAATAAAAATTTATTTTATATTAAATCTTAGTTTTGCTTTTTTTTTTGCGGAAAAAAACCAAAATTTCTTATTTTGTATGATATTCACACCCCCAATTACACTACCCCGAATAACACTGTCCCGACTCTAGTGTAAACGGGGGTTTTACTGTAGTTAGATTAGATTAGATTTTGATCACAGGTGCGGTGCGTCTTATAAAAGGAGAACTTTCTTTCTATTTGTATCGATTTAATTGTCTATGACAATATTATTTATTCATAAATACGTGCTGTCTATGGTGATGCCTTTGTCACGTTTGACAATACAAATGGATATAAAAAAAGAACCAGACGATGAATTTCTGTCGCCGAATTGTTCAGAGAACGCCAATAATGGCGATAATTATCAGAATCATTTAAATGACACCAGGGAAGATGACAATTCATTTGACATCAAATACGAGGCGCTCGTGAAGCAGGAAGAAATAATTGACAAAGAGGAGCGTCGCGAACTTATAAAGGTTAAATAAAAAAATTCTTAAATTATTGGCAAGATTTATTTTTCGCTATTTTTTTATTTTCTAATGTAAGGTTAGATCAGTAATACCCAACCCTGTGCCAGCGGGTGCCATGGTTTCAACGAACTGATTTCTCGTGCCCAACAATATTGTCCCGCAATAGTTTTTGTAACTAAATAATTCGACTGTGGAAAGGAAAAAGGACGTAACCCACACATATCAAATTTTACAGGAGGCGCAAAAAACGTGTTTTGATGATTTTGGGCCATATGTAAATTATGAATTATAAACAAATTTAAAGTGCATGGAGACTTCTAAACTGGTGTTTAATTGACATAATATAATATTAATTAAAGAAATTGTATAGGAAAAACCTTTAATTCAGTCTTTTTCTTGGTTTTAATTTTTAAAAGGTCAACTTTTTCAAACTTAAAAGCTAAATTTAGATACTAATTCAGCATCTGCAGCTTTCATCCTTTCGATAGAACGTGTATCAAACTTAATGCATTGTGATTATCGAAAAAAAAATCTGTTTTGAAAAAACGGTGGGTTACGTCCTTTTTCCTTTCCACAGTCAATAATTTTTTTTACAAAATTTTTATTTGCTTTATCCATGTGCGCTCCCAATGTGGAGCATATACCCATCTTATGGATTTATCTCAACAGTTCATTTTTACGAGAACTGTGAATTAGGTATAGAAGGACAAGGCTAGGACAGGACTAGTGTTAAGCTAATCCCTCTCGCTACACCAAATTATTTAATGTTCGGTATGGGTGAGAGGGAGTTTTCAGACATCACAAACACCCATACCTTCGATCAAAATTCGATAAATCAATCGAAAGAACGCTGTTCAAACTATAACTCGATGCATTACTATGCACACATTACGATCATTAATATCTGGGCGTAGCGAGAGCGATTAGTTTACCACTTGCCATGTCCTAGCTTTGTCCTTCTATTAACACAACTCACTTTAAAGAGAGAGGTTGAGCGATTGATTTACTACAAGTTCTCGTAGAAAAAAGTCTACTAAGAAACCGTCATTAAGAGACCATACGCTCCACATTAGGGGCGGACAATATATCAGGACAGCTTTCTTCCGTCGAAAGCAATATAAGTATCAATATAGATTTTTGAATTTAATATTTTTTTTATTTAAGGTTGTTTCAAATGAGTCTCAAAACATCAAATTGGAAGAAGAAGAAGTGCAATATCAAAATTGTCACGAAATCACAATAACCAAGTGTGAATTGACCGATTGTTCATATTCTCAAAGTAAACCGCCCGAGGTAAATATCATCAACCATTCTTTGGTGAATTCAAACTATTTAAGACTTTACTGCCAAGCTTTCAGGTCAACCACGCAAATCCCTATTTTATTAAAATATAAGTTGATATCTGTCCCTGTAAGCTTGTTGGTGAGAGCTTGCCCTACCGATCAAGTGGTCCTGGGCTCGACTTCCGGTGAGGTCAATGTCAAATTTATATTTGTTAGCAGTTCTCGTAGAAACATTTCTGTTGAGATAAACTCCATTATGAGTCCATATGCTCCACATTGGGAGCGGACATGGTTAAAATAATAAAATATTAAATATTAAAATAATTAAGATTATTCCACGCGCTGTGCTACAAACTGTGACACGTGTTTCGCCTTTTACAGAGGCATCCTCAGGCAATCTTACTTACACTGAATGATTTTAATTGAACTATTCAGATATATTTTTGGATGGAAAAATAAACAAACAATAATGATGAAATCTACATTACTAAATGATTAACTAATGAGTTGCATCAATTAGGAAGGGTTAAGCTATTGGAAATAAATTAAGCAGTGAAGAACAACCTTCCCTGCTTAATATATTAATTAATAATAGTTATTTATTGTTAAAACTTTTATTTACTTCTTAAAAATATTAAATATTGTATTTTTGTTTTAGTTTCCGACTCTCAAACAAACTATTGAACTTCCACCGATGAACTCACCTCGACACCAATTACTTAAAACACAACATATAAATGAAACATATATAAAAAATGAAATTATACAGCAAAAGGTAGTCGCTGTGATATTGTTGGAAAATGGTGCATTTCATGAACGAAATTTTGTGTGCAGTTTCTGTTTTGATGTATTCTCATCGTCACATTTACTGAAACAACACCTATCTGACCACGGTGAATCTAAATTCAATATAAAAGATTGAAATGTGACCAATGCTCTTTTAAATGTTCGCGTACTAATAACTTAAAGGTACATAAAATGAAACACTCTGGCGAGAAACCATTTGAATGTCCCCAATGTAGCTTTCGTACATTGTATGTATCTTATTTAAAACAACATAAAATGTTACACACCGATAAGACACCATTCGAATGTGATCAATGTTATAAAAAATATACTAACGCAATCAATTTGAAATTACATAAAATGTCTCATTCTGGCGAGAAACCATTCGAATGTGACCAATGTAGCTTTCGATCTGTGCACGCATTAGGGGTGAAAAAACATAAACTGATCCACACTGGTGAAAAGCCATTTAAATGTGATCAATGTGCTTTTAAAACTGCGCTAGAATCAAGTTTAAAGAAACATAAATTGTCTCATACTGGCGAAAAACCTTTCAAATGTGACAAGTGTTCCTTTAAGTCTGCGCTAGTGTGTAGCTTAAGGAAACACAAAATTTTACACAGCGGTGAGAAACCGTTTAAATGCGACCAATGTACTTTTGAATGTGCGCGCGCGGATGGCTTAAGAAAACATAAAATGTCACACACTGGTGAAAAACTATTCAAATGTGACAAATGTACATTTAAATGTTCGCGTAAATGTAACTTAACATAACATAAAATGACACATTCTGGTGAAAAACGATTTAGCTGTGATCGTTGTAGCTTTCGGACCATGTATGCAGTAGCTTTAAGAAATCATAAAATATCATATACTATTGAAAAACCTTTCCAATGTGACCAGTGTTGCTTCAAATCTGTGCTGGTATCTAGCTTGAAAACACATAAAACAACACATACTGGAGGGAAGCCCTTCAAATGTGACCAATGCACTTTCAAATGTGTAAGCGCAGATGGCTTAAAAAAACATAAAGTGTGTCACACCGGTGAAAAACCATTCAAATGTAATAAATGTAAATTTAAATGTTCGCGTCCTCATAGCTTAATAATACATAAAAAGTCACACACTGCCGAAAAATCATTCGAATGCGACCAATGTAGCTTTCGATATGTACGTGAGTCAGGCTTAAAAAAACATAAACTATTACATACTAGTGGGAAACCATTATAATGTGACCAAAACATTTAACTTTTCCGTTTCTAAGCTCAAGAAATGCGACCCCAATACCAACATTTTCGTAAATATCTATTTTAATATGGGTGATACGATGTTTATAATTAAGGTATTCTTATATCATAGTTTTTTGGACCTTTTGTAGTTTATATAAATACGCGATAACGCTTATCAGCTGATTAGCGCCCGCGATAACGATTGTTCGTATGATAATTTGGAACGCTCTTCAGTAGTCAATTCATATGTGTGCTGACATGACGTCTTTTTTACGCGCAACTTAAAATATTATTATTTATTAAAAAAACACAGATTTTTATAAAAAAATGTATGAGGAATGATGCAAAGAGATATTTTTAAGCCCTTGGACTATTTTTTTTTTTGAAATTCATAAGAATAAGGCTAATAATGAGGAAACCACTGGGGTCAAAAAAGACCCCCATCGGCTGAGAAGCATTTTTCTAGTCTCCGAGCCGCAAGAGTTAAGAACGTTTAACATGAAATGTCACATTTTGGTCTGAAGTCGTTCGATGCTTTTTTTTAAATCTGCGCGTGAATCAGTATTATAATAGAATATAAGCAATATTTTGATGAATATGTGTAGTCCCATCTATACTGAGTCAACATAATTTTTTTAAATATCGAATTTGAGTGTATATTAGGCAAAATTATTTTCTTCAAAAACACACAGTATCTCTGGGACATATTGATTTATTTGCTCGGTTTTCAAACGGCTTAAAGAACATCGCAAGTAACATTAATGTGACAAAATTCATTTTTTAATCATGAAATGTATATATGCTTAATAATACATGAAAATGGCACTTTTTTTGCAAAAACCATTCAATTGCTACCAATGTCTTTATTCTACTTCAAAAATGTGATGAAGTCTTTCATAAATCTGTGAGTTTTCTTGAATATATATCAAAAGGAAGCAAAATTTATATGACTTGCTTATTTTTTAAAACCCCACTCATTCTCTCTCTTTAAAAAAAAGAATAATTGACTGACTTAAACAAGTTTTATACCAGATTTTTTTTCTTTAAAATAATGTTTGCATTGTAAAAATTTCTCTTCATGTCAAACAATGAAAAAAGTTTTTCAATAACACTTGTTCCTAAAAAAAAATGATCTATATCAATGCCATTTAAGATTGGTCATAAAGCGCAGACGTTATGGGTTTTTGTGTTGGTGCTGATGGGTTCGAGTCCCAATAAAAGCTGATTTTTTTGATCAATTGATAAATCTTTATTTGAAGGCATCGGTGTTCAAACTTTTTTGGTTCTTTATGCAATGGGTGTAGACACTGAAAGATTTATTATTAATTAGCATTTTGGGACAAGCCATCTTTGCAAATAAACTTTATACATGACTGAAAAAAAAAATCATTTTAATATACCCACAATCTTCAAACATTTTAATAAAAAAATAAATTTTGCGAAAATTAATTGCTTTGGAAAATGAAACTAAATGATTAATCATGTGACAAGATTTATACAAAAAAAAAATCTATTCAAAATAAAGTTTCGCAAAAACTCATGACTCAAACTATTGACTAACAATTAGTTGTTGTAAATAATTTATTTAGTCAAAGTTGTATTCTACTATGTAACTTGTTGAAAGATGCGAAAATTTAAAAAAACAATAGAGGAAAAGATTCGCTCGCTCAAATGATACGAAACATTCACATGTCCTTATCATCGAATGGCATAAAAACGAAAAAGTTGCCATAGTAACCAAATATTATATTTACATTATTTTTAAACAAGTCACGTGCTGCAGATGACACCAGTAAGGTTTCTTGCTTTTTCTTTCAACCAAAGGAATTCTGCATTCCGGAAGACTTCAAGAACTAGTGGATGATGAGGTTATCATCAGAGTAAGGCAAGCGATTGGCAGAAGACAGAGGAAATAAAAGGTACCACGTCGCGATCAAATCTGACAAATCTGGAAAAGTTGTCTTCAAAACATCTATGCGTTAATTTTTTAGCAAGTATTTTCTGATGAAGAACGGCAAGTTGAAAAAAGTATTGACATGAAAACGTCGTAAGTCGGCCGTTCATAAAAATATAAAAACGTTTTTCGATGCTCAACTTTCTCCTCGAGGTGACCATTCTTTGAAGGTCAAATATTTTTTCAAGGTCATTTCGACTTGAAGGTCAAAAAATTCTTCACGCTCGTCGAGTGATCAAAAAAAAAACAATTAAGGAATGACAAAAAAAAAAAAATTTTTTTTTATCGGAGGTCGAACTTTGTCCATGGCCATGTGGTTCCTCGAGTTCATAAAATTTTGAAGGTTAATTTTTTTTTTCAAGGTCAAACATCTCAAAGGCCGAGTCTTTTTCGATGCTCAACTTTCTCCTCGAGGTGACCATTCTTTGAAGGTCAAATATTTTTTCAAGGTCATTTCGACTTGAAGGTCAAAAAATTCTTCACGCTCGTCGAGTGATCAAAAAAAAAACAATTAAGGAATGACAAAAAAAAAAAAATTTTTTTTTATCGGAGGTCGAACTTTGTCCATGGCCATGTGGTTCCTCGAGTTCATAAAATTTTGAAGGTCAATTTTTTTTTTTAAGGTCAAACATCTCAAAGGCCGAGTCTTTTTCGATGCTCAACTTTCTCCTCGAGGTGACCATTCTTTGAAGGTCAAATATTTTTTCAAGGTCATTTCGACTTGAAGGTCAAAAAATTCTTCACGCTCGTCGAGTGATCAAAAAAAAAAACAATTAAGGAATGACAAAAAAAAAAAAAAAAAATTATCGGGGGTCGAACTTTGTCCATGGCCATGTTTTTCCTCGAGTTCATAAAATTTTGAAGGTCAATTTTTTTTTTCAAGGTCAAACATCTCAAAGGCCGAGTCTTTTTCGATGCTCAACTTTCTCCTCGAGGTGACCATTCTTTGAAGGTCAAATATTTTTTCAAGGTCATTTCGACTTGAAGGTCAAAAAATTCTTCACGCTCGTCGAGTGATCAAAAAAAAAACAATTAAGGAATGACAAAAAAAAAAAAATTTTTTTTTATCGGAGGTCGAACTTTGTCCATGGCCATGTGGTTCCTCGAATTCATAAAATTTTGAAGGTCAATTTTTTTTTTCAAGGTCAAACATCTCAAAGGCCGAGTCTTTTTCGATGCTCAACTTTCTCCTCGAGGTGACCATTCATTGAAGGTCAAATATTTTTTCAAGGTCATTTCGACTTGAATTGAAGGTCATTTTGACTCGAAGTTCATCGAGTTCTTCATGGTTCCTCGAGTCATCAAAGTTTTTTGCTCCGTTTAAAAAGTCTTCTTCCGCTCCTAATGTGGAACAAATGGCCTTTTTATGGAATTACCTCATCAAAAGTTTTTCTTTAAGAAAAATTTGTTGCCCAGTTGCTCGCAGTGGCGGCTCGTGCGTATTATATTTGGGTTTTCTGTGGGTAGATTAAAATTTCAGATAAAGACCTTATTACTTTTATTTTATTTAATATATCAAAAATTATTACATTTAAAAGAAGAAGCTTTTCTAAATAAAGTCCATTCGTTTATTTTTGTTAATGACATTGTTTTTCTTTATTTTTTTCATTTATGTTTTGAATTTTTCCTATCATATCTTTTTCTTTTGAAAGCATCGATAAAGCTGTCATTTTTTCTTGACTTGTTGTGTTCCTAAGGTAAGTTTTAATTTTGCTTAATATAGAAAAGCAACGCTCAGGCTTTGCAATTATAATTGGAGAAGTAATCAACTTTTAAAGAGCTTCGTCAATTCTCCAAGAACATCGCTTAAATTATTAGCATGGATAATTTTTAATAATGATTATAACTTTTCCGGTTCTAAGCTCAAGAAATGCGACCCCAATACCAACATTTTCTTAAATATCTATTTTAATATGGGTGATACAATGTTTATTATTAAGGTATTCTTATATCATAGGTTTTTGGACCTTAGTAGTTTATGTAAATACGCGATAAAGCGATAACGCTATCACGCGATAACGCTATCACGCGATAAGCGCCTGTGATAATGATCGTTCGTCAGATAGCTGAGATCACTCGTCAGTTGTGAATTCATATGTGTGCTGGGATGACGTCTTTTTTACGCGCAACTTAAAATATGATTTTTTTTTTTTTTTTCAACCATGTCCGCTCCCAATGTGGAGCATATGGACTCCTAATGGAGTTTATCTCAACAGAAGTGTTTTCTACGAGAACTGTTCGTTACTCAGTTGCTCAACCTCAGTTGCTACCTGTGTGGTCGAGTGGTCAACGGTGTTGGCTTCGGCTACAGAGGGCCCGGGTTCAAATCCCGGTACGGACAGTTTTATAAATTGATTTTTCAATCAATTTATGAATTTCTGTTCAAAGGCATGGATATATGTGATGTCTTGAATTTCCCCCTCTCACCCATCCTATCCTATGAACGGGGCGTATCGAGAGCGATTAGCTTGCCACTAATCCTGTCCTAGCCCTATCCTTCTATCCCTACTCTCTTTGTAAAAAGAAAATATGATTATTTATTAAAAAAAAAACCACAGATTTTTATAAAAAAAATGTATGAGGAATGATGCAGAGAGATATTTTAAAGCTCTTTGACTGTTTTTTTTTTTTGAAATTCATAAGAAAATAGAAAAAAATGAAAATTTAATTTTTGTTATATACTAACAGGGGCGAGTTTTAATTATTTCTCCAAGAAATTTTAGAGATTAATCGAGCTCAGCTCAACAGTTTGACAATTTTTAACAAGCAACTTTATCTACCAAATTCTCTATTGTTGTACCCCTTTTAAATAATTGTCAATTTAAATAATTGTCATTTATTAATAATTCAAGCACTTGCTTTCATTAAATATTAATTCAAAGACTTAAAAACAAATCAATTCATTAATAATAGGTCAGATAAAACTCTAGATTTATTTTAAACATTCCTATGTTATTATCTGGTCATTAATATTTTTAAAAAATCCCCATAATTAAAACAAACCCACTTAATTCATTGAAATTTTTATACATTCAATTTTCGCTAATTTACATTTTAAACCTCCAAGGACGAGCGTCACCATATGGTCACAGTAAACACCATTGTCTATTGATCCCGCTATTCATCCCTTTTCTACCTGAATATCGTTGCTTTCGCTCAAATTTGGTTAAGAAGGGTACAGACTACAGTAAGTCATCAGCCGTGGGGACAAAAACGAACTCCAAAAGCACATGTGATTTTTTTAATTTCCGTTTTTTTTTAAAATTACTTTTTGAAACTGTTTGTTATTTTTTTTATAAAAAAACATCAAATTATTTACAGTTATTTTGCAAATATATTTGTTTTGAAATTATGTTGATCTAAGCAGGTCAAATTGTAAATATTTAAAAAAAAATCACGTTTAGCTATATATCAACCCCGAATGTTTGCGAGCCCATATGGTCACTTTTGTCCTTACTCAATATTACACGGTAATAAAAGGATGAGCATGACTATATAGTCATGCGGGGTTCCTATACAACGACTTTGTTTTTTTTTTTTTTTAATTTTGGATAGGAATAAAAGTTATCTGTGATTTCAATATGGCTTAGCAAATATTTTTTTTATCGGAAAAAAGCTCTCGTCTCTGGAGGGCAAATGGCCTTTTAACTTAGTGATCTACTCATATTTTTTTTATATAAACGATACAAACTGTTTACTTCACGTCAGTTCAAGTACATCCGTGCACTTGGAATGCCTGAAGATGCCGAAAGGCGAAACCTGGGTCGTTAGCGACAAAACTCATGGAAAAGTACAAAATTCAAACTATTCAAATTTGACGACTAATTTCAATAAAAATAATAAAACATTTTTCAGTACTTTTTCCACATAAAATTTATTTGATCAGGAACGGTTTCGCTCATCATTATCAACTTATAAGAAAAATATATAAACAGTGCTATTTATAAAAAAATAATTGAAACAAAAGTGTAAGCAACTACCTATTAACAATGAAAAGGATTTACAAATTACATTATAATTACACATAATTAAAATGCTTAAGGCCTATGACATACAATTGAAAAATCACGACCGAAAATGAGACCCCAATACCCACAATTTCTTAAATATCTATTTTAATATGGGTGATACAAAGTTTATAATTAAGGTATTCTTATATCATAGTTTTTTGGACCTTTTGTAGTTTATATAAATACGCGATAACGCGATAAGCGATCGTTCGCAAGATAGCTGAGTTACTTGTCAGTTGCAATTTCATATGTGTGCTGGGATGACGTCTTTTTTACGCGCAACTTAAAATATGATTATTTATTAAAAAACCACGGATTTATTAAAAAAAAAATGTATGAAGAATGATGCAGAGAGATATTTTAAAGCCTTTAGATTATTTTTTATTTGAAATTCATAAGAATAAGGCCAATAATGAGGAAACAACTGGGGTCCCTAAACGATCCCATCGCATGAGAAGTATTTTTCTAGTCTCCGAGCCGCCTGATCAAATTATATTTGCAAGTTCTCCTTTACATTGGCCCCTTTACTTTGCCCGTTTTGAAACCGTTTTGCGCAAGCTTTCGATGACTTATGTCGCTTTAACATATTGAAACGTGCTGATTTATAGTCACAACCATTGCAAGTAAAAGGCTTAGCATTATGGATGTTGGCTTTGTGTAACTTTAAAAGGTGATCTGTTCCTGCTTTGAAGTCACATTCGTCACACTTTAAAGTCTTATTATGAATATTAAAATGTTTTTTAAACGAATCACGATTCTTAGTTGTAAAGTCACATTTTGAACATTTGTAAGATTTTTTTACATAATGGACATACAAATGCTTTTTAAAAAGTGATAAATTTGAAATTTTCAAATTGCAAACTTTACATACGTAATTTTTAAATGGATTCTTTTATGTTTCCTTAAATGATACGAAGTCTTTGTTTTATAGTCGCAAACGTCACATTCAAATGGCTTTTCATCAGAGTGTTTCAACATATGTTCATTCAAATGAGTTTTTGTTCTTGATTTAAAATCGCATTGATTACAACTGAGCGGTCTTTCTCCAGAATGAATCAACTTATGTAACTTCAACAAAGCAAGTTTCACACATTGATATTCACAAATATCACATTTGAAAGGCTTTTCGCCTGCGTGTCGCATTAAATGTAACTTTACATCAGTTAGGCGCACAGAAAAGTAGCCACATTGTTCACATTTAAAGATTTTTTTAGTAGTTTTTACTAGTTTATGTAATTTTGACGCGCACGAACTTTCCGTTTTTTGGTCGCATTGGTCACATTCGAATGGCATTTTAACGTAATGTGTTAATTTATGATCACTCAAAATCAGTTTGTTTTCAAAGCTTTTCTTACAAATATTACAATTAAAATTTTCTTCACAATTAACACTGTGACTCTTTTGGTGACGTTTCACATCGGAACTTCGTGTGGATTTATAATCACACACGTCACATTCAAAAAGCTTTTTCTTTATAGCTGATAGATTTCGCACAGTATGAAAGCTTTTGTGATTCGATAGAGATTTTAAAGTTTTAAAAACATCGAAACAAATGCTGCATACGAAATTCCGTTCGTGAAAAAATTCCTTTTTGAGTACTATCACAGCAACTGGGTCAAGTTTCAAGATTTCTTTCTTAACACCAGGGACTTCAATGACGATTGCTTCTCCGTGTGATTCGATTTTAGCTGAATAATTTGATGGATGATCGATGTAAGGCTTGGACTCTTTGTTTATTCCAGAAATCTAAAAAGAATATTAAAAGTTATTAATTAATTATTAAGCATTTCTTAAGCTTAGAACAGGAAAAGTTAAAATGACGATTATAACTTCGTTACATATATAATTAATTTTAATTTGTATTAGGTCTGATTCGTTTTAAATATTGTTGTCATACTATCTTAGGCTTTTTCAGTTGTGATTAAATGGCTCTGTATCCAATATATACAATTAAATCAAATTGAAAATCCTTTAAATAGTTAAGCACCTTGAAAGTGGACACGAATTTCTGCTAGAGTCTAAATAAAAATACGTTGTTTATACAAGAATTGATTGTTACATAGCTTCCAAACCTCATGTTTTTTTAAATGAAAATAAAAAAATACACCAAGAAGAGAACAAGTGGTAAGTTTAAGAAACGATAGGAATTCTGTACCAGTCTATTTTTATTAATTAAATGAGAGAGGAGAGAATGTCAGGCGTTGTCAACAAACAGAATAAAAAAAAACTAGAAAACCTATTAATTTTAGATAAGCAAGTCAATATTTAAATTTGAATCGTTCAAACTATGTACATTCTCACAAATTTTGTCACTAACGACCCGGGTTTCGCCTTTCGGCATCTTCAGGCATTCAAGTGCACGGATGAACTTGAACTGACGCTTAGCAAATAAAAGTTTCGTGCTTATATAAGATACAAATGCATCACCGAGTCCAAAGCCATTGCTGGCGAAAAGGATGAGCTCATGGGAATTCCAACAGATTTGTGTAGTGAGCAGTTTCAAGAATTATATAATCTGTTTGTCGGCAAAGGTTTTATGATTATATGATTTTATGGTTATATAGGGTATAGAAGAGGAGATGTGGGAAAATTTGTTATTTCGTTTAAAATCGGAAGACTTTGCAACTGTGCTTTATTGATTTCTAAAATTTCTTGGAAAAAGAGCTTATGACTGTCCGTATTTGGGTGTAACATTTTTATCCCTTGTTCTTGATTGAACACGTGTCCTTCCGAAATTAAGTGATTAGCAAAAGTAGACGTGTCTTTTTTCAATCTAAAGGCTGCCATATGTTCTAAAACTCGGATGTTCAATGTTCTTTCTGTTTTGCCGATATAAAACTTTGTACAACAAGAGCATTGCAATCTATAAATCCCGGATTTATTTAAGTAATGTATTTTATCTTTATTATTAATTAATAATTTGCCTAAAGAGTTTTTACAGTAAAAAGCAGGTCTAACACTATCAGCTAGCTGTTTTTTAATTTTGAGACTTGTATTTCCTAAAAAAATGATTCTACGCCAATACCTAGTATGATCTATGTCCTTTGACACTATACCTTTAAATAACATTTTTTCTGCAAGTTTAGCTTGTTTTTTTGATAAAAGATTGTCTATAAGAGACATATCGTATCCATTGTTTATGGCGATTTGTTTGATGATTTTCAATTCAATATTAAAGTTTATTTCGTTTAAAGGAACACTCACAAGTCTATGTATTTCTGAATGAAAAGCGGCTAGTTTATAAGAAAATGGGTGCATTGAATTTTTATGGATTACAGTGTCAGAGAATGTTGGCTTCCGAAATATTTTAAACTCGTGAGAATGATTTTCAATGTTAATATTTAAGTCAAGAAAGTTAATATTTTTGCCTCCGACTTCTAGAGTAAATTTAATATTTTTATCTAATGAATTTATAAAGTTATGAAAGTGAGTTATTTGTCTATCTGTTCCATTAAACAGGCAAAGAATATCGTCTACATATCGGAACCAATAGACTATAGGTTTGGCTTCTGTTTTGTTTCTAAAAATTTTTAGAAACAGAATATTAAATTTACTCTAGAAGTCGGAGGCAAAAATATTAACTTTCTTGACTTAAATATTAACATTGAAAATCATTCTCACGAGTTTAAAATATTTCGGAAGCCAACATTCTCTGACACTGTAATCCATAAAAATTCAATGCACCCATTTTCTTATAAACTAGCCGCTTTTCATTCAGAAATACATAGACTTGTGAGTGTTCCTTTAAACGAAATAAACTTTAATATTGAATTGAAAATCATCAAACAAATCGCCATAAACAATGGATACGATATGTCTCTTATAGACAATCTTTTATCAAAAAAACAAGCTAAACTTGCAGAAAAAATGTTATTTAAAGGTATAGTGTCAAAGGACATAGATCATACTAGGTATTGGCGTAGAATCATTTTTTTAGGAAATACAAGTCTCAAAATTAAAAAACAGCTAGCTGATAGTGTTAGACCTGCTTTTTACTGTAAAAACTCTTTAGGCAAATTATTAATTAATAATAAAGATAAAATACATTACTTAAATAAATCCGGGATTTATAGATTGCAATGCTCTTGTTGTACAAAGTTTTATATCGGCAAAACAGAAAGAACATTGAACATCCGAGTTTTAGAACATATGGCAGCCTTTAGATTGAAAAAAGACACGTCTACTTTTGCTAATCACTTAATTTCGGAAGGACACGTGTTCAATCAAGAACAAGGGATAAAAATGTTACACCCAAATACGGACAGTCATAAGCTCTTTTTCCAAGAAATTTTAGAAATCAATAAAGCACAGTTGCAAAGTCTTCCGATTTTAAACGAAATAACAAATTTTCCCACATCTCCTCTTCTATACCCTATATAACCATAAAATCATATAATCATAAAACCTTTGCCGACAAACAGATTATATAATTCTTGAAACTGCTCACTACACAAATCTGTTGGAATTCCCATGAGCTCATCCTTTTCGCCAGCAATGGCTTTGGACTCGGTGATGCATTTGTATCTTATATAAGCACGAAACTTTTATTTGCTAAGCGTCAGTTCAAGTTCATCCGTGCACTTGAATGCCTGAAGATGCCGAAAGGCGAAACCCGGGTCGTTAGTGACAAAATTTGTGAGAATGTACATAGTTTGAACGATTCAAATTTAATATTGAAATTCCACCAAGCACCTTCAGTCGAAATCTTAAATTAAGTCAATATTTCTTTGATAAGACAAGAAAAAACTAATAAAAAATTAGTTTTAAAAAAAGCAATTAACAGGATTTGCAGGAAAAGTTATTAACTAACAACTAGTCCTGTTTTGCTCTATACTTTTTATCTTTACTACTCTTTTTGGAAAAGACAGGTGAAGTCACTAAATAACAGTTTTTTTTTTAAATCTGTTAAAACACTTCCATTAGAGGGCCATAAAGGCGTAGACATGAATTAAAATATATTGTGTAATTTACTTTCAACACTTTTTTACACGATTTTCTCTTGAACAATCTGTTTATTTTTAAAAATAACACAAATTTTTACATAGAAGAAACAAATCTTAAATTTTTATATGAATTTTGTCACGTAATACACGGTTTTTTTATTAAACGAGTATACCGTGTAAAAACGGTGTATTAAGAAGCTGCAATTACCTCTCCCGATGTTCCAGCAGCAGAAAGAAACTCGCACACTTCAGACTGTTCATTCTTAATAGAACGTAATTTTGGAATAACTCCATCATCTAGGTGACTCAGGTATGGGCCATCTTCAAATTTGATACTCAAATGATCTCTTAAAGTATCCGACTGAAATCAATTGCATTATTTTAACACATGATTAAAAACTCAATATATATTTTTTAAATAAATAATTTCCATGAGCCGCAAAATAATAATATTAAAGCGTAAATAAAGCAATGTCCTTGTAATATTTTGAATCAATATACGATCACAAGTTTTTCTACAAGAACTGCATGTTACTCGGTTTCTTAACCTCAAAGTCACAAACGATTAATGGATATCTGTTGTAATGTATGAATGTGTGAGTATGGAGCGTGGCAAAAAGCGGTTGGCTGACTACTAGTCTTTCCCAAGCGCATAGTTTAATACAAAGCGCGGGGTGGAAAGGGAAGCGCCGCCATTTCGAGATCATTTTGTTGCGTATCGAGATTTCTATTTACTATAACTTTTGACTCGGAGAAATTACGATGTTCGTTCAAGTTTCAATCGTTAGCTCTTGACAAAATCTATCGATCACAGATAAAAAAATAGTGTAATATTGTAACTGTGACTAAAATATGTTATGTCGGGCTATACGCGTCAAAAAGCCAAATCTAAATACAGATATCGTATGCGGTTGGAAAAGGCTTCTCAAAAGCAATCGAATGGTACCATTAAAACACCATATGACCGAGTCAAGCAGTAACGTAAAAATGGGGCGTAATATCATCGTTTACGAGACGTATTCACGTACAACACACGACCGTGAACATAACACAGCCATATCCCACTTTTTTTAAGATACCTAGTTTTGTTTTATTTTAATAGTTATAGACAACCAGCTATTCAATTGTAACATCTTCTATGTACTATAAACAGTCAGCTTATTACATTTTGTGATATCTTTACTTACCCCTTTAAGATCTTCTTCGATTTCTTCCTGCTTTACATATGTCACTTGCTTGTGTTCAGTTATTGTATCTGTTACGTCATAAATGTTATTTTGACTATCAAAATACGTGTTTTCTTGTCCATCCAATGGCGGTAATTCATCTTCTGGCTCATTTTTTATATCCATATTGATCTACTGGCTAGATTACAACAGCTAATTGATCAAACGGATTCGTAAGAATAGACAATAAGAAGATTTATGTATATACATAGACAATAAATAAATACAATATAATCTTTTGAGTCGGAATTAAAATAAAATTGTTACTATTTTAAAGATGTTTGCTTTGTCACACATGTGTAGCAGCGATTAAAAAAATAATTACACAATTCACAAAGCTTAAAAATTGATAAATGTTTAATTGAAACCCTTTTTGTTTCTTTGTTTTAGGTTATAACTGAAAAATGATTCTATTTTAAATCACAATTATTCCGTTCGAATTCAGTGACCATCTTTTAAAAGAGGAATAAATAAGATATGGGATTTTATTTAACTTATGTAAAGATTTTCAATCAAGTAATTTAATGTTTAGTGCTTAATAGAATTCAACACACTCGCTATTTTTTGCAGGCCTTTTTTAATGTATTATCAACCATAAATGAAGTCACTTTAAATCATTTTGTAGTGTAGTTACTATTTTTTTATTATTATACAACTAATCATACATTGATTAAATTGTCTATGTGACTTTTAAAAATTCTTTTCAATAAAAAATTAAACCATAGACACAGAATATTCCGATAAAGTTAGAACTTTCATAGAGAAGAATAATAAAGATACAAAAAAAGGTGCTTGATTGTTTTCAATTTTACAGTGAACCACGATGAAGAATGTACAAGCACTTTTATCTTAAGGTCGAATATTTTATCAATGATCAAATGAAAACACGCATTTTTTGTACAAGGTGGATTTTTATTATTTAATTATTTTTTTGATGTCTTAAAATTGCTTCCATAGGGAAGCGATCCGAAACAAACGAATGATTACAAAATCGGGGGATACAGTTTGGTGTTGCAGCTTTATATCTATTATCGCTATCAAAAATTCAACTGCACCACTGGATAGTTAAAGAATCAAAAAAATTATTGCGCTATGTAAGGACTGTGGTACATCGCGCGAGGCGGAGGGGAAGCGCCGCCATTTTGAGGTAATTTTGCTGCGTATCGATATTTCTATTAACATTAACTTTTGACTCGAAGAAGTTGCGATGTTCTTTCAAATTTCAATCGTTAGCTCTCAATAAAATCTATCGTTTATTGATAAAACATTAGTGTTATATTGTGACAGTGACTAGGGTATCCAATCCCGGAGCCTTTTTTCAATCCCGGGATTAATTAATTTTGAATCCCGGGATCCCGGGATTTTCTTACCGAGGAATTTGAAATCCTCGATTTGGTATACTTTTTCTCAGATTCTCACAAAATCATGTTTTTTATTTTTTAGCTCACCGAGGAATTTTGAATCCTCAATTTGCCAATTTCGTGTAAATTTTCGAGATTTGCTCAAAATTTGTCAATCCCGAAATTGAACGGAATCCCGGGATTGGATGCCCTAACTGTGACTATAGTGAGGTGTTAAAATATATCAAAATGTATAATGTCGGGCTATATGCGTCAAAAGGCCAAACCGGAATAGAGAGATCGTATACGGTTTAAAGGGCTTCTAAAGAGCAATCAACTGGTACCATTAAAACACCATATGACCGAGTCAAGCAGTGCCGGCAACGTAAAAATGGGGCGTAGTATCACCTGTTACGAGACGTATTCACTTACAACACACGGCCGTGTCCATGACAAAGCCACACGCCATTTTTTTTATAGCCGTAGAATTGGTCACGACAAGCCGGTATAGTTAACTACTCAAATAAATCACCAGACAGTATAATAAAGTAGTTAAATATAGATTAAATAATTAAAGGGATCTTATTTCCCCTCACATCTTGAGAATCTTTTCACCATACAAATACAAGCATCTGTCTTTTTTTTTGATGATCAAGTGTTAAGAGACCATTTCAGATTTCATTAAAAAGATAATTTGCTAAGAAATTACTGAATTATCAAACATCTGTTAATACTTGTATCCAGGCCTTATTAATTGCTTAAAAAATGGTGACTATACGAAGCTTCTCTTTATCCATGGGAATCAATGAAATGGCATTCAGTTCGTTAAAAAAATTATAAACAAAAACGAAAATGCCCAATTGCCACACCTGGGGATCAGGGAAGATGACCAATTTACGTGAAACACGAATCAGTATATAACATAACATAGCTCGCGAAACCATAGAGAATATTTTGAAAAAAGCAATACATATATTTGTCCTTGATTCCAACGTTGGGCTTACAATATTTTCGTTACCCCAATTGAGTTCTCAAGAGAATTAAATTGAATTTGAAAAGAGTATCATTGTGAATAACGTACACCAAACCAACTTATTAAGTAAAGTATCTGGTACAAAACTTATATATATTAAAATTAAAAACGTCGATACCTGCATAAACATATCGACTGTGGAAAGGAAAAAGGAAGTAACCCACAGATTTTCTTCGATAATCACAATGTATTAAACTTGATACACGTTCTATCAAAAGGGCGCAAGCTGCAAATGTCAAATAAGTATCTAAATTTAGCTTTAAAGTTTGAAAAAAGATGAACTTGTAAAAAATTGAAATTAAGAAAAAAGACTGAAATAAAGATTTTTCCTAGACAATTTATTTATTAAATATAAGCTTATGTCAATTAAACAACAGTTAAGAAGTCTCCGCGCACTTTAAGGATGTGTATAATTCATAATTTGCATACGGCCCAAAACACTTTTTTTGCGCCTCATGCAGAATTTTATATGAGTGGAGGAAATTTACCTTGTCGGGAAACGAACCAAGGGCACCCTAATTGGTAGAACAAACTCTAACCAACTACACCACAGTGAGCGATTTTTTGTTGGAACAAAAAAGAGTTTAAATTTAAAAACCAATCGGATGGCTTACGCATGGGTAGACCCATTTAAAACACACAAGAGTTCGAGAAACATAATTGCTCATGTCACATTAAAACGGCTTTTCTCCTGTTGTGTAATGACAAGGAGAGGCAGTTTCAAAATTGCATTGCTCTTATTTAAACGGCTTTTCTCCGGCGTGTTACATTTAATGCCTTCTTAAATTACCAGATTGAGCAGATTGATAATTGCACTTGTCACATTTAAAAGGTTTCCGGTGTGTAACAATTTATGTTTTTTTAATGAACTGGAATCGACAGTTTTAAAGTTGCAAGTGTCACATTAAAAAAGCTTTTCTCCAGTGTGTGAAATTATTATGATTTTCTAATGAACCTGAATATGAAGATTCAAAATTGCATTTGTCACACTTAGAAGGCTTTTTTCCGGTGTGTAACAAAATGTTTTTTTAATGAACTGGAATCGACAGTTTTATAGTTTCATTTGTCACATTTAAAAGGCTTCTCTCCGGTGTGTGACATTTTATGCACTTTAAGATGACCAGATCGAGCAGTTTTATAGTTGCACATGTCACATTTAAAAGGCTTCTCTCCGGTGTGTGACATTTTATGAGATTTAAGATTACCTGAATATGCAGATTTATAATTGCATTTGTCACATTTAAAAGCCTTTTCTCCGGTGTGAATAATTTTATGTCTTTTTAATGAACTGGAATCGACAGTTTTAAAGTTGCACTTGTCACACTTAAAAGGCTTTTCTCCGGTGTGTGACATTTTATGTTTTCTTAAATAACGAGATTGAACACATTCATAATTGCATTTGTCGCATTTAAAAGGCTTCTCTCCGGTGTGTAACATTATATGATTTTTGAGTGAACTGGAATCGACAGTTTTAAAGTTGCACTTGTCACACTTAAAAGGCTTCTCTCCGGTGTGTAACATAAAATGTTTTTTGAGTGAACTGGAATCGACAGTTTTAAAGTTGCACTTGTCACACTTAAAAGGCTTCTCTCCGGTGTGTAACATAAAATGTTTTTTGAGTGAACTGGAATTGACAGTTTTAAAGTTGCACTTGTCACACTTAAAAGGGTTTTCTCCGGTGTGTGACATTTTATGCACTTTAAGATGATTAGATCGAGCAGTTTTAAAGTTGCACATGTCACATTTAAAAGGCTTTTCTCCGGTGTGTGACATTTTATGAGATTTAAGATTACCTGAATATGCAGATTCAAAATTGCATTTGTCACATTTAAAAGGCTTTTCTCCGGTGTGTGACATTTTATGCATTCTTAAATGATGAGATTGAGCAGATTCATAATTGCATTTTTCGCATTTAAAAGGCTTCTCTCCGGTGTGTAACATAAAATGTTTTTTGAGTGAACTGGAATCGACAGTTTTAAAGTTGCACTTGTCACACTTAAAAGGCTTCTCTCCGGTGTGTGACATAAAATGTTTTTTGAGTGAACTGGAATTGACAGTTTTAAAGTTGCACTTGTCACATTTAAAAGGCTTTTCGCCAGTGTGTGACATTTTATGAATTTTTAATAAACCTGCATATGCAGATGCATAATTGCATTTGTCACATTTAAAAGGCTTCTCTCCAGTGTGTAACATTATATGTTTTTTGAGTGTACTGGATTTGACAGTTTTAAAGTTGAAAACGTCCCATTGAAAAGGCTTTTCTCCAATGTGTGACATTGTATGCACTTTAAGATGACCAGATCGAGCAGTTTTAAAGTTGCAAACGTCACATTTAAAAGGCTTTTCTCTAGTGTGTGACATTTTATGAATTTTTAATGAAAATGAATATGCAGATGCATAATTGCATTTGTCACATTTAAAAGGCTTCTCTCCGGTGTGTAACATTATATGTTTTTTGAGTGAACTGGAATTGACAGTTTTAAAGTTGCAAATGTGACAATGAAAAGGCTTTTCTCCAGTGTGTGACATTTTATGAATTTTTAATGAAAATGAATATGCAGATGCATAATTGCATTTGTCACATTTAAAAGGCTTCTCTCCGGTGTGTAACATTATATGTTTTTTGAGTGAACTGGAATTGACAGTTTTAAAGTTGCACATGTCACATTGAAAAGGATTCTCTTCGGCGTGTGACATTTTATGAGATTTAAGATTACCTGAATATGCAGATTTAAAATTGCATTTGTCACATTTAAAAGCCTTTTCTCCGGTGTGAATAATTTTATGTCTTTTTAATGAACTGGAAACGACAGTTTTAAAGTTGCATTCGTCACATTTAAAAGCCTTTTCTCCGGTGTGAATAATTTTATGTATTTTTAATGAACTGGATTTGACAGTTTTAAAGTTGCATTTGTCACATTTAAAAGGCTTTTCTCCGGTGTGTGACATTTTATGATTTTTTAATGTACCTGAATATGCAGATGCATAATTGCACATGTCACATTTAAAAGGCTTCTCTTCGGCGTGTGACATTTTATGAGATTTAAGATTACCTGAATATGCAGATTTAAAATTGCATTTGTCACATTTAAAAGCCTTTTCTCCGGTGTGAATAATTTTATGTCTTTTTAATGAACTGGAAACGACAGTTTTAAAGTTGCATTCGTCACATTTAAAAGCCTTTTCTCCGGTGTGAATAATTTTATGTATTTTTAATGAACTGGATTTGACAGTTTTAAAGTTGCATTTGTCACATTTAAAAGGCTTTTCTCCGGTGTGTGACATTTTATGATTTTTTAATGTACCTGAATATGCAGATGCATAATTGCACATGTCACATTTAAAAGGCTTCTCTCCGGTGTGTGACATTATATGAGATTTAAGATTACCTGAATATGCAGATTTATAATTGCATTTGTCACATTTAAAAGCCTTTTCTCCGGTGTGAATAATTTTATGTCTTTTTAATGAACTGGAAACGACAGTTTTAAAGTTGCATTCGTCACATTTAAAAGGCTTCTCTCCGGTGTGTAACGTTTTAAGCGATTTTAGATTACCAGATGCGGCAGACTTAATGTTGCTTTGGTCACCTTTCAAAGCCATTTCTCCAGTGTGTACCATTTTATGAACTATGACATGATCGAATCCGGCACATTTAAAAGGCTCTTCTTCAGTGTGTGACATTTTATGCCCATTGAGATTACAAGAATGCGCGGCTCTCTTGTCGCATTGATTGTTTTTGAAAGTCTTCGGTCGAGAACGATGTATTGCATCCATCTGCAAAAATAATATTTTTAAATTGCATTTGCCTGATAAAAACAGCTGTTTTTTTCCAGTTTAAGGTATGCACACGCTGCACTTTCATCGGATTCGACCGATTAGTAAAGATTTTTAACCTTTTAAAATGTTATTGAAAAACAACTTGATTACAAAGGAAGGATACTGAGGTAAAGAAATGTTAAAATGAGGGTTGCACTGATGTTGGCGTGAGTGCCTAGATTTCGTTAATAAGAAACGAGAGATCAGACAGCACATTCATATTGTTGCTCTAGTATAGACATGTTTAATGCACTCTTTAGAGCTAAGAGCCAGCTATCTGTCGTTCAGATTCAACAGTAAATTACTTGAAGTTGTAAGCCAGTTGCTCTCAACAGGGGGGATTTTCGCTGCACTTTTAAATGAAAGTTTAGGTCAGAAAATTTACTGGCGTGAAAATTAAATTGCAAACCTATTTATTGAATAAGCCAGAAAATCTCAGCTTAGAAATTCACTCAATTCTTTAAAATAACTAAAATACACCGGGACTGTAAAACAAAATATGCAAAAAGCGGATATAATAAAATAATATATTCATTAAAATCATAATTGATCTGCCCTGCTGAGCTGCTTTATCCAATATCGACAATGACGAGTATTTATATTTTATCATTTTTAGAATAATTCAAATGTTTCAAGTATGCAAACAAATATATTTCGGAGAAGAAGAAGCAGACCCCGGGACATATTTCGACAGCCTTTTAAATGTTTCAAGTAAGCAAAAAAAATATATTTCGGAGAAGGGAATGAAGACCCCTGGACATATTTCGACAACCCTGAAAATGTTTCAAGTGCGCAAACAAATATATTTCGGAGAAGAAAATGAAGACCCCTGGACATGTATCGACAGCCCTGCAATGTTTAAAGTAATAAAAAAATATATTTCAGGGAAGAAAATGAAGACCCCGGGACATATATCGACAACCCTGAAAATGTTTCAAGTATGCAAACAAATATATTTCGGAGAAGAAGAAGCAGACCCCGGGACATATATCGACAGCCTTTTAAATGTTTCAAGAAAGCAAACAAATATATTTCGGAGAAGAAAATGAAGACCCCGGGACATATTTCGACAACCCTGAAAATGTTTCAAGTAAGCAAACAAATATATTTCGGAGAAGAAAATAAAGACCCCGGGACATATATCGACAGCCTTTTAAATGTTTCAAGTAAGCAAACAAATATATTTCGGAGAAGAAAATAAAGACCCCGGAACATATATTGACAGCCCTGCAAATTTTTCAAGTATGCAAATAAATATATTTCGGAAAAGTAGAAGAAGACCCTGGAACATATAACGAAAGCCCTGCAAATGTATCAAATATGTAAACAAACATATTGTGGAGAAGAAGAAGCAGACCCTGAGGCAACTTAACGTCATCGAAAAGGCAAAATCGCGGTCATACAAACAAACAAATCAGTTATCAAAAAAATTATCGACTATTAATATATAAACTAGCTGTAAGCCCGTTGCCCAGCAACGTGAGATTTTTGTTGCATAGTATTTAATTTAATTTAATTTTATGTTATTTTATTTTATGGTATTTTATTTTATTTTATTTCATTTCATTTTATTTTATTTTATTTTATTTTATTGAATTTAATTAAATTTAATTATATTTTATTTTAATATATTTTATTTTTATAGTTAGCAGATATTTCGTAAATTATTTAATATTTGGAATAATGTTTAAGTTTGCTAACAACAATTTTTCGTATTAGCAGAAACTTCGTAAATTACTTAATTTTTAGAATAATGTTCAAGTTTGCTGACAACTATTTTTCGTAGTAGCAGAAATTTCGTGAATTATTGAATTTTTGGAAAAAAAAAGTTTGATAACAACCATTTTTCGTAGTAGCCGAAATTTCGTAAATGATTTAATATTTGGAATAATGTTCAAGTTTGCAAACAACCATTTTTCGTAGTAGCATAAATTTCGTAAAATATTGATTTTTTGGAATAAAGTTTAAGTTTGCTAACAACCATTTTTCGTAGTAGCAGAAATTTCGTAAATTATTTAATATTTGGAATAATGTTCAAGTTTGCTAACAACCATTTTTCGCAGTAGCATAAATTTCGTGAAATATTTAATTTTTGGAATAAAGTTAAAGTTTGCTAACAACCAATTTTCGTAGTAGCCGAAATTTCGTAAATTATTGAATTTTTGGAATAATGTTCAAGTTTGCTAACAGCCATTTTTCGTAGTAGCAGAAATTTCGTAAATTATTTAATATTTGGAATAATGTTTAAGTTTGCTAACAACCATTTTTCGTAGTAGCAGAAATTTCGTAAAATATTTAATTTTTAGAATAATGTTTAAGTTTGCTAACAACCATTTTTCGTAGGAGCAGAAATTTCGTAAATTATTTAATATTTGGAATAATGTCCAAGTTTGCTAACAGCCATTTTTCGTAGTAGCAGAAATTTCGTAAATTATTTAATATTTGGAATAATGTTTAAGTTTGCTAACAACCATTTTTCGTAGTAGCAGAAATTTCGTAAAATATTTAATTTTTAGAATAATGTTTAAGTTTGCTAACAACCATTTTTCGTAGGAGCAGAAATTTCGTAAATTATTTAATATTTGGAATAATGTCCAAGTTTGCTAACAACCATTTTTCGTAGGAGCAGAAATTTCGTAAATTATTTAATTTTTGGAATAATGTTGAAGTTTGCTAACAACCATTTTTCGTAGTAACAGAAATTTAGTAAATTATTCAATTTTTGGAAAAAAGTTTAGGTTTGCTAACAACCATTTTTCGTAGTAGCAGAAATTTCGTAAATTATTGAATTTTTGGAATAATGTTCAAGTTTGCTAACAACCATTTTTCGTTGGAGCAGAAATTTCGTAAATTATTTAATATTTGGAATAATGTCCAAGTTTGCTAACAACCATTTTTCGTAGTAGCAGAAATTTCGTAAATTATTGAATTTTTGGAATAATGTTTAAATTTGCTAACAACCATTTTTCGTAGTAGCAGAAATTTCCTAAATTATTTAATTTTTGGAATAATGTTTAAGTTTGCTAACAACCATTTTTCGTAGAAGCAGAAATTTCGTAAATTATTGAATTTTTGGAATAATGTTTAAATTTGCTAACAACCATTTTTCGTAGTAGCAGAAATTTCCTAAATTACTTAATTTTTGGAATAATGTTTAAGTTTGCTAACAACCATTTTTCGTAGAAGCAGAAATTTCGTAAATTATTGATTTTTTAGAATAATGTTTAAGTTTGCTAACAACCATTTTTCGTAGAAGCAGAAATTTCGTAAATTATTTAATATTTGGAATAATGTCCAAGTTTGCTAACAGCCATTTTTCGTAGTAGCAGAAATTTCGTAAATTATTTAATATTTGGAATAATGTTTAAGTTTGCTAACAACCATTTTTCGTAGGAGCAGAAATTTCGTAAATTATTTAATTTTTGGAATAATGTTTAAGTTTGCTAACAACCATTTTTCGTAGAAGCAGAAATTTCGTAAATTATTGAATTTTTGGAATAATGTTTAAATTTGCTAACAACCATTTTTCGTAGTAGCAGAAATTTCCTAAATTACTTAATTTTTGGAATAATGTTTAAGTTTGCTAACAACCATTTTTCGTAGAAGCAGAAATTTCGTAAATTATTGATTTTTTAGAATAATGTTTATGTTTGCTAACAACCATTTTTCGTAGTAGCAGAAATTTCGTAAATTATTGAAATTATTGAATTTTTGGAATAATGTTTAAGTTTGCTAACAACCATTTTTCGTAGAAGCAGAAATTTCGTAAATTATTGATTTTTTGGAATAATGTTTAAGTTTGCTAACAACCATTTTTCGTAGTAGCAGAAATTTCGTAAATTATTTAATTGTTGGAATAATGATTAAGTTTGCTAACAACCATTTTTCGTAGTAGCAGAAATTTCGTAAATTATTTAATTTTTGGAATAATGTTAAAGTTTGCTAACAATCATCTTTCGTAGTAGCAGAAATTTTGTAAATTACTTAATTTTTGGAATAATGTTTAAGTTTGCCAACAATTATTTTTCGGATTTTAAATTATTTAACAATTATTTCCAATAAAAATCAAAAGATCAAATCCAATTTTTCAATAAAAAATCAGTTGCACATTTTGTCCAAGTGTATGAAAAAAGCAAAATATTATTCTATCATATATCCATATCATAATTTGAATATTCTTAATGTATTAAAGAATTCTAACAGATTTTCAAGGTCAGACGTGAAAAGATTCATCATTATGATTCAATTGATCAAATCCGCTCCAAAAAATATTAGTCTCACATCGACTCACACGATCAGACGATTCATTTCGATAGCCCTATAATCATAGTTTGCAATAGTCGAATTAAAGTCTTTGATTATTCGAATATTATGATGTATGGTGATACAATACTTTAGCTCTACACCAAGAAATATCAAATTTTCAAACGTGGCGATATCAGAACATTCACGCCCGGTTTAAAATAAGCCGCTCCCATTGGATAGAACAACATTTCAAAAATGTGCTGTTCAGAATAAATCGAAATCATTGGTCTGTACCTTACTGCGGACGTCCTTACAGACAGACCTTATCGGCTATTAATATGAAGATTGTTAATACCTCTCTACTCTTGTGATCATTTTCTTGTTCAATTATTTTTTCGTGAACTACGAGTGGCTCATCTTTGAGGTCAATTGAATAATCTTCATTACAAATATCATTCACAGCCAACTGGCAATGATCACTTTCATGTGAGTTCTCTTGTGATAGTTGTTTAAGCTTTGGTTGAAATTCGATATTCCTTTTAAGCTTCTCACTTCTTCGGCGCATGAAAACAAAATGAAAGATTAATCTTTTCTATCACAGTGAAAAATATATCAAATTGTTTTGGAGAACAACTGTAAGAATTCAGTTAAAACATTAAACAAACTAAGTCTTTCCTTTGATATGACCACAGTCTATTGATACACTTCATGTGAGATGTTTAAAACTAAATCAATTAATAAGTATTCGACGACGTTTATTTCACTGTGAATATAGCTAACTCTCTTGGAAAAAAATATACTTCAATAATGAATCAGACGCTATAAGCGTCTTTTCAATAAACTCAAGTCATATTTTTAGAGTTGTCACAGTTTTTTAATATTTAAATTTCATAATTCCATTTAGATTATGTATTTCACCGTAAGAAAACAATGCTTAAATCATGTTCAGGTGTTGTTTGAAAATATATGAACATCCTATTTCGTTAATGTTAAAAAGAATGATGCAGTCAAAAGACAGCGCATTGTCACTTCAGTGGTTGAAGAAATACGTTGGAACTGGTTGGGTAGCACACTTTTGTATGCGCGAAAAGATTTAATGAATGTGTTAAAAAATACATTAAAAAATATTTTCTCTAGAATGTGACATTTTATAAGCTCACATAGCAAAATATATATATTAAAATTTAACAAACCTCTTTGTTCCATAGGATTTTAATTTTCCATGAAAAGTCACATGTCGATTGAGTAAATGTGACGATGGAAATATATCCAAACAAATGCTGCATACGAAATTTCGCCTGTTAAACACGCCATTTTCCAACATCACAACAGCTTCAACTTTGCGTTGTAGAATTTTTGATATAATGTTTTGTTGATCTTGATCGATGATTGTTTCTTCGTGATTCGCCAGTGGTTCGTGTTTGATGTCAATTGAATGTTTTTCATTCATATTAATGCAACAGGAGTTATCTGTGTTGGTTGATGTCACCTGGTCATTGTCTGGGTCGATTGACAAATCGCCTTCATGCTTCACTCTTAATTTATACATGAAAACAAATGCAAAAAGTGTGCTTGATTAATAGAATATGGTATTGATTTAGAAATATTTTTAATACATTAGTACGGCAACAGCAGTTATTTAACAATGAAAATGTAACAAACCTTGATTTAGCATGGCGAGTTGAATGCTGCTCAAGGAAGTTTGACGATGGGAATATTTGATAGCAAACACTGCATACAAAATTGTGCTCGTTAAAAACACAGTTTTCTATCATTATTACAGCGACAATTTTCTGCTGTGAATTTTCCGTTTGTGCGTTCGGTTGATGGATGTGAGCTTCAGCGTGAAATTGATTCGGAGGCCAATTCACCGCTGCTAATTCAGTATGAACCGTGGGGTTAACATTCAAAATTTTAAACTAAAACCAAAAATAAAATTTATTTAACATCGCGAAGATATTGTTTTCACATATCAAAATAATTTGATTTTGAATAGAAACAGATAAAAATGGTCTTATATGAAATACTTCGTTAACCTTCATGGACCTGCGGTGAACTTTGATGGCTTCGTATTTGATGTCAATCGAATTTTCCCCGTCACTGACGTCATTCATATTGTTTGTTTGATTATCACTGTCGGAAGACTTAGCTGGTGTATTAGCTAACAACGAGTCATCGTCGAGTTTTATTGTGACATTGGCTTCAAGCTTCACTCTTAATTGTTACATGGAAACAGAAAAAAATGAAAAACCGTTGAATAAAAATCAACATTTGTCATAGGCTATGGCTCAATGAATGCATTAAACGTTGAAGGTAAAAGATATTTAAAAAAATGTATTTTTATAACTGTTGTGTTTTTGTTTTATAATGAATATATTAAATAAAAGAAATTGTACAAAAACATCTTATTTCCATTCTCAATAAAGAGACAAAAACAAATTAAACATCCTTGTTCTGAAATAGATTAATCAAAAAAGACCATACTGGCAATCGACCATATGACCATATCAATAAAAGCCAATGGCATTTAACAACAGGCAATGGTACTTGACAAATGAACTGAGCATGTTCTGGTCCTATCTAGTATTGTCAAAGCTTTTCGATACACTCAAGACCAGCCATACTCAACCTGCGGCCCAGTCAGCTCTTATGTGCGGCCCAAAATAATTAAAGTTACCAAATATTTTTAAAAGATATTTAAAAGTTTGACTCAATATCAAAATTCACATTAATTTTTAATTAAACGATTTAATATTTAGGATACATTGGTATTTTTGTGTACTTTTTATATATTTTTTATTTGTTTTTTTTTAATATGAAAAATACATAAATGTATAAATATCGACAGTGGAAAGGAAAAAGGACGTAACCCACAGTTTTTTCAAAACAGGTATTTTTCGATAATCACAATGTATCAAACTTGATACACGTTCTATCAAAAGGATGCAAGCTGCAAATGCCGAATTAGTATCTAAATTAAGCTTTAAAGTTTCAAAAAATGACCTTGTAAAAAATTAAAACCAAGAAAAAAGACTGAAATAAAGGTTTTTCCTCAACGATTTCTTTAATTAATATTAGATTATGTCAATTAAACACCAGTTTAGAAGTCTCCGTGCAATTCAAGGTTGTGTATAATTCATAATTTGCATATGACCCAAAATCATCAAAACACGTTTTTTGCGCCTCCTGTAAAATTTGATATGTGTGGGTTACGTCCTTTTTCCTTTCCACAGTCGATATGTAAAAGGTAGTTTTGTTTTAACATCATAATACATACGTATGTGTGCAGTATGGTATGTGCTATATTTACAGATTACTGTAAATATTTTGCGGCCCACGTAGAAAAGCAAAAATCGGAATGCGGTCCGGAGGAAGGAAGGTTGAGTATGGCTGCTCAAGACCATTCAAATAACCTGACACGAATATGTGTTATTTTCGTGAATATTTCAATTAAACGACAGAAATTATATCAAATAGAATAAAAGCTTTCGAGCGACTTGTGACATTTAACAAACCTGTTTTTGGCATCAATTTTCGGTGTTTCATGACAAGTCACGTGTTGTTGAAGTATCTGCGATGATGGGAAAGTATCAAAACAAACGCTGCAAACGAAACTTTGCTCATAGAAAACAGCGTTCTCAAGCAATACAGCCACGTCTACTTCCTGCGGTGAACTTTCATTTTGTATGTGCAGTAAGTTAATATAAGGTGTCAAAGATAAATAATTCTGAGACAAAATCTTCAATTGAGGCTTAAAAGAATCTGTCGAGTTAGCATTGGTTGTTTCAAACTGAAACAAAAATAACAAAAAATGACGTACTATTTATCGGGTAGCGGTAAGCGCTGTGAGCATCAGTGCAGGATCTAACGGGGTCGAATCCCTGTACAAACAGCATTTTTTCAATCGATTTTTGTTCGAACACTTGGGTGTTTGTGATGTACGAAAATTCTCTCCCACCCTCTTTCCTGAAGACTCGACTTTGGAAGGGAAAAAGGACGTTGGTTTTGATGATTTTGGGCCATATCCTAATTAAGAATTATACACAAACCTTGAAGTGCACGGAGACTTCTAAACTGGGGTTGAATTGACATAATCTAATATAAATTAAAAAAGTTATCTAGGAAAATCCTTTATTTCAGTCTTTTTTCTTGGTTTTAATTTGTTATAAAGTCATATTTTTCAAACTTAAATGCTAAATTTAGATACTAATTCGGCATTTGCACCTTGCATTCTTTTGACAGAATCTGTATCAAGTTCAAAACATTGTGATTACCAAAAAAAACTGTAAGTAACGTCCTTTTCCATTTCCACAGTCGATATATATAGAAACTTATTAACAATTTGATTGCGGTAGAAGTTATTTAAAGCTAGTCATGGATTATTTCGGCGAAAAACTTCACAAACTAAGCTTAAAACAACGCCACGGTTTAAAATTATTTATCGACGGCTTGATAATCGCGTTTAAATCACACATTATTACGTAGAACACTGATAAATTATGCGAAACACGATTTGTTTTTCAATACTTCGCCTCCATTATTCTTTGCCGAGCGGCCACAGCTTCAATACAACAGTTTGAACACACTTACCAAAGTAACGTACCAACATTTTCATAGTGATAGTATATTTAAAAGTTTTGCGTTCAAAGAAAGCTCGACGGTCATAACCTCAAAAAGCAGGCGTAATGGCTACACGTGTTAACCACGTTACAACTATAACAATGTTTTTATGTGATTTAAGAAGATCTGAGCGACTCAATTATGCTCAAGATTACCTTATTAGTCTCGCGATGATCTGTTTCGTCAACGATTTCTTCCTGCTTTTCGGGTATCTCAACTTTGATGTCAATCGACTGTTCCGCATTCCAGATAGCATATACATTGTTTGGCCGACTATCGCAATGATGCGCGTTCTCTGATGCATATGTTGACAGTAATTCATCGTCTGGTTCTGTTTTGATATCCATTTCAAGAGAATATTGATTTAGTCAAAAGAAATCAAATGCAAGCTTTATAAAATACAGTTATGCCATAGACAGTAATTATTAAAATTTTGCTCTTATTTGCATAGATAATTAATTCAATGTATGATTATACCTAAAATGATAGTAAATGTCAGTGGCGGTTCTAGGAACTGGGCTAGGTGGGCTAAGCCTGACCTGCATTTTTCACCCAAACCTTTACATGGCTGAATAAAAATGATCAGAAATTCGGCCGCTGAACAAAATAAATACATTTATAAGCATAACTAAGCTTTCCCAAATGAATATTATATCTTTGTTTAAATTTTCCTCTGTCAATATAAAACAATGCCATGTCTACCTACAATAATATTCTTGATTGTGTTTTGTAATACAATTTTAAACTGAGCCAGCATAAAAAAAACCAATAACCCTGTTAACATAGAGAAAAGGCAACGTGACGTCAGTCTGGCAGCACCTACGTTTTAAAGACTCGGAGGCTAGAGCTTTCTAGCCCGCAATCATAGATAATAATCTGCAATATTATAGCATATACATTGTTGAGCCAACTATCGCAATGATACGCGTTCTCTGATGCATCTGTCGACTGAAATTCATCGTCTGGTTCTGTTTTGATATCCATTTGAAGAGAATTTCGATTCAGTCAATAGAAATCAAATGTCAAGCTTTATAAAATACAGTAGATGCTATTCATAGACAATTGAATCAATGACGTATTGAATTAAGAGTATGACGTGAATTGAGATTTTTATGCTATAAATTTTAGCCCGTTAGCAGCTAGAAAAAAATAACGTTTTTTGTCGTGTAAGCTAGCAATTTTCTAAAAGCTAATAAAGGAAAACTTAATGTTAATTTTGCAAGTCCTTCAGACAGGGATGGAAAACCTTTGGCACGCGTGCCCGAGGTGGCAGGTTTGAGGATTTTGATGGCACGCGAACGATTTCCAAGTTCAATTTTTTTTTTTTAATATTTCAAAAATAAAATTTTGATCAAATTCTCCGTGGTATTGAAAATTTATTCCGTTTCATTAATTTTCAAATATTTTCAAAGACAAACAACTTATGTTTAATTTTTTTTACTGCTTGGGCACGCCAGACAATCGAGAAATAATATTTGAGAATTTTGGCACGCGGACCCATAAAGGTTCGCCATCCTTGCCTTAAGAGATGTTGGACCCTTTTTCAAAAATGCAAACTCTATTAAATATGCATTGACGTCGTTATAATAAGAACACACTGGTGGGTAGCGTGTGCGGCACACCGGTGGGTCGTTAGCTTTGGAGTGATTGAAAAACTTGACGCTTTGTCTTTTTGTTGTTGGAGGTAAAACGAAAACACATGAAATATTTGCAATATTTTTTTATTGATTGATTTCCAATTTCTTATATATATGCCCTTCACCCTTTACATTATTTTGTATTTGTCTGTCGTACATAAGCAGCTTGACAGTTTGGACAAATGAGAGGGTAAAAACCGTTTTGAGAAAATGATTAAAAAATTATTGTTTTAACAAAAGCTTCCATTAAATGTTAACTGTATTAAAAGATGGTTGCTAATTATCTGTTAACAATATATATGCTAAAAAATATGTCTCCTAAAACCATGGTTTTGAGGAAGTTTTAACTGTTGTCATTCGTTTGCACTTTACACCACGGTAAAAAGTATAAGCCTACAGCTATTTTATAGCGCGATAAGATGACGTATGTTGCTTATTTCAACTTATTTTTATATTTCATATTAATAACGTTCAAATCTTACAATTGATACAATACCTAGATTTACATATCGTCGATGCATTCGACTAAGGAAAGGAAAAGGGACTAAACCCACAGTTTCTTCAAAACAGGTTTTTTTCGAAAATCACAATGTATCAAACTTGGTACACGTTCTATCAAAAGGATGCAAGCTGCAAATGCCAAATTAGTGTCTAAATTTAACTTTTAAGTTTGAAAAAATGACCTTTACTAAACTAAAACCAAGAAAAAAGACTGAAATAAAGGTTTTTTCATAGACAATTTCTTTAATTAATATTAGATTATGTCAATTAAACACCAGTTTAGAAGACTCCGTGCACTTAAGGGTTGTGTATAATTCATAATTTGAATATGTCAAAAAATCATCAAAACACGTTTTAAGCGCCTCCTGTAAAATTTTATATGTGTGGGTTACGTCCTTTTTCCTTTCCAAAGTCGATATCAAATATGGGCTATGTGACGAAAGTCCAATCTCCATTGATAGAAGTGTTATTTTCTTTTTCGTTATTTTGTGAAACAATCTTTTGTTCTTTACAGCACACATGTAAATATTTAATAGACAAATGATATCATTAAAACTTTCTTCAGTTTCCAATAGCTGTACGGGAGTGTCAAAGGGAATCATCTTTACACTGACACTTTTATGCATTTCCTTCCATTTTGACCGGTTCGAGATTGATATCCATGAGAATTCATATAAAGCAGAATGACATGCAAACAAGCCTTGTTCTTTTGTCTTTAATTAAAACATATCTTTTGTCACGTTCCTTGCATTTTGGTTTGACGGTTGTGTTTCTCTTGCGTTCAATTGACATCCGACAGTTTGTGTCCTAAATCGATGAGTTTTTTGCATACCAAAACCAGAATGGCGAAATTCGTACAAAATCATCTTAAATTTTATTTCGAAGTGGTGGATAAACATATGTGGAGCATATGGACTTCTAATAGAGTTTATCTCAACAGAAGTGTTTCTACGAGAACTGCTTGTTACTCAGTTGCTCAACCTCTCTTTTTCCAAAGAGAGTAAGGATAGAAGGATAGGGCTAGGACAGGATTAGTGGTAAGCTAATCGCTCTCGATACGCCCCGTTCATAGGATAGGATGGGTGAGAGGGGGAATTCAAGACATCACATACATCCATGCCTTTGAACAGAAGTTCATAAATCGATTGAAAAATCAATTTATAAAACTGTCCGTACCGGGATTTGAACCCGGGCCCTCTGTAGCCGAAGCCAACAACGTCGACCACTCGACCACACAGGCGATTATATAAAAGTTATCAAACATTATTGCAGGATAAAACAAATTTATATTTGGTTTAAAAACCTCGTTTTGTTTGACCTGAAAAGCATGGAGCATTTTAAAACAGAATTTTATGAAAACTTGATTATGATATTTTACAAAACCGATATTGAAGCAAAAAATACATTTTTTTGAGGGTTTAATAGTACAGAAGTTTCTGGAACAAATTTTAAGATATCTGTTACAATGGATGACAAGGTTTTAGAATTTCAATTTAAAAAAGGGAAAAGATGCATTCAAAGCAATGAAATAAACTGTGGTATCCTTAATCTCTATTTGGCTTAAACTTTGAAGGGCTTCTAGCCAGTGTGGGACATTTTATGCCTTTTTAAATTACAAGAATTCACAGTTTTATAATTGCATTGGTCACATTTAAAAGGCTTTTCTCCAGTGTGTGACATTTTATGCATTTTTAGATTACTAGAATTAACAGTTTTGTAATGACATTGGTCGCACTTAAAAGGCTTTTCTCCAGTGTGTGACATTTTATGCATTTTAAGACTACTAGAATTCACAGTTTTGTAATGACATTGGTCGCACTTAAAAGGCTTTTCTCCAGTGTGTGACATTTTATGCATTTTAAGACCATTAGAATAACTAGTTTTGTAATCACATTGGTCACACTTAAAAGGCTTTTCTCCAGTGTGTGACATTTTATGCATTTTAAGACCACTAGAATTAACAGTTTTGTAATGACATTGGTCGCACTTAAAAGGCTTTTCTCCAGTGTGTGACATTTTATGCATTTTTAGATTACTAGAATTCACAGTTTTGTAATGACATTGGTCGCACTTAAAAGGCTTTTCTCCAGTGTGTGACATTTTATGCATTTTAAGACCACTAGAATTAACAGTTTTGTAATGACATTGGTCGCACTTTAAAGGCTTTTCTCCAGTGTGTGACATTTTATGCATTTTAAGACCACTAGACTTAACAGTTTTGTAATCACATTGGTCGCATTTAAAAGGCATTTCTCCAGTGTGTGACATTTTATGCATTTTAAGACTACTAGAATAACCAGTTTTGTAATGAAATTGGTCACACTTAAAAGGCATTTCTCCAGTGTGTGACATTTTATGCATTTTAAGACCACTAGAGTTAACAGTTTTGTAATCACATTGGTCGCATTTAAAAGGCATTTCTCCAGTGTGTGACATTTTATGCATTTTAAGACTACTAGAATAACCAGTTTTGTAATGAAATTGGTCACACTTAAAAGGCATTTCTCCAGTGTGTGACATTTTATGCATTTTAAGACCACTAGAATTAACAGTTTTGTAATGACATTGGTCGCACTTAAAAGGCTTTTCTCCAGTGTGTGACATTTTATGCATTTTAAGACCATTCGAAAAACTAGTTTTGTAATCACATTGGTCACACTTAAAAGGCTTTTCTCCAGTGTGTGACATTTTATGCATTTTAAGACCACTAGAATTAACAGTTTTGTAATGACATTGGTCGCACTTAAAAGGCTTTTCTCCAGTGTGTGACATTTTATGCATTTTTAGATTACTAGAATTCACAGTTTTGTAATGACATTGGTCGCACTTAAAAGGCTTTTCTCCAGTGTGTGACATTTTATGCATTTTAAGACCATTAGAAAAACTAGTTTTGTAATCACATTGGTCACACTTAAAAGGCTTTTCTCCAGTGTGTGACATTTTATGCATTTTAAGACCACTAGAATTAACAGTTTTGTAATGACATTGGTCGCACTTAAAAGGCTTTTCTCCAGTGTGTGACATTTTATGCATTTTTAGATTACTAGAATTCACAGTTTTGTAATGACATTGGTCGCACTTAAAAGGCTTTTCTCCAGTGTGTGACATTTTATGCATTTTAAGACCACTAGAATTAACAGTTTTGTAATGACATTGGTCGCACTTAAAAGGCTTTTCTCCAGTGTGTGACATTTTATGCATTTTAAGACCACTAGAGTTAACAGTTTTGTAATCACATTGGTCGCATTTAAAAGGCATTTCTCCAGTGTGTGACATTTTATGCATTTTAAGACTACTAGAATAACCAGTTTTGTAATGAAATTGGTCACACTTAAAAGGCATTTCTCCAGTGTGTGACATTTTATGCATTTTAAGACCACTAGAATTAACAGTTTTGTAATGACATTGGTCGCACTTGAAAGGCTTTTCTCCAGTGTGTGACATTTTATGTATTTTTAGATTACTAGAATTCACAGTTTTGTAATGACATTGGTCGCACTTAAAAGGCTTTTCTCCAGTGTGTGACATTTTATGCATTTTTAGATTACTAGAATTCACAGTTTTGTAATGACATTGGTCGCACTTAAAAGGTTTTTCTCCAGTGTGTGACATGTTATGCATTTTAAGACACTTTGAATGAACAGTTTTGTAATGACATTGGTCGCACTTAAAAGGCTTTTCTCCAGTGTGTGACATTTTATGTATTTTTAGATTACTAGAATTCACAGTTTTGTAATGACATTGGTCGCACTTTAAAGGCTTTTCTCCAGTGTGTGACATTTTATGCATTTTAAGACCACTAGAATTAACAGTTTTGTAATGACATTGGTCGCACTTAAAAGGCTTTTCTCCAGTGTGTGACATTTTATGTATTTTTAGATTACTAGAATTCACAGTTTTGTAATGACATTGGTCGCACTTAAAAGGCTTTTCTCCAGTGTGTGACATTTTATGCATTTTTAGATTACTAGAATTCGATTTATAACTGCATTGGTTGCATTTTAACCAATTACCAATAAGGGCAGTTTTATGATAGCATTGGTCATACTTGAGAGTTTTTTTCTCAGAGTGAAGTTTTTTATCTGCCTGTAAAGAAATAAAGGATTTTTTAAATGGGAATACAGCATCAAATATTTTTTTATCTACATATACTATCTCAAATTGTATTGCAAACTGTTTGTTACTAAGTCACTCAACCTCTTTTTTTCCAAAGTGAGTAACAGGGAAAGAAGGATAAAGCTACAACAGGACTAGTGGTAATATAAAGGAGAGAAAAAAATGTGGATTGACATCACAAACACCCAGTCTTCGATCACAACTTTGAATTGAATAATTCTATAATTCTAAATAATTTCACTGTGATAGTACCGCGAATCGAACCCAGACCTGCGTAATGGGTACACCAAGCTGTCACCAACTAGGCCACATCAGATGGCGAACATATTAATGGTGGAATACACCACTGATGAACAATCTAAGGTAGGTTCCTCTTTTTTCGATTAGAAAGAAATGAGGGTTAAGTGAGATTCTCATCAAAATCAAACAAAACAACAAAAGCAAAATGCCTGTATCAGACTTCTTTAACCTTTTCGCTGCCGTAGTAAAAAGTCCTACTGTTCCTAGCACGCTGGCTATAATATGCAATTATTAATTAAATAAGATATTGACGAAATAATTCGTTCATTTGTTCAGTACGTTAAATTGACGAGATATGTCGTCTGTGCCGGTCATCCAGCTAATCACTCTCGATAAAAGATTCATATTTATTGAATCATTTCGCATCATTTCGTAATATCACAAGATATCAGATAAAAATAATAAAACATTTTTAGTACTTTTTCCACATAAAATTTATTAGATCAGGACCGGTTTCGTGTTCGGTTCGGTTTAATGTTTTAAATGTTTTATTATTTTTATTATAATGCCTTTCCACCAATTATTGACAGTGAACACCTTAAAAGTGATATCAGATAAAATTATATTGTTGATACCTTAATAAGTGTCTTGTTTATACCTTTCTAGACTGGTGACCACCATTTTCATGCTGGATTACTTTTTCATGGACTTCAACTGCTTCGTATTTGATGTCGATGGAATGATCTTCATTCCAAATATCATTCAAATTATAATGGTGACTTTCATTACTATCCGAGTTTTCTGATGGAGTGATTTCATGTTTCGGCTCAATTTTGATTTGCATTTTTACCTTCTTACTGATTTTTTTACATGAAAACAAAAAAAAAAGATTAATCACAAACTGCCAGCTCAACTTTCTGTTCTCCAAGCATAAACATCTCTGATATATTGATAAACCTACGAGGAATGGAAATCATTTTAATGAAAATCAAACGTCAAAAAAATAATAATAAAAATAGCGCCGGTAAACACGAGTTAAGGCACTTTCCGATAGAAATTAGGTTAATATGAAAAATCTGTGACAAATGAAAGGTGGAGCAAAAGAAAAAAGTGCAAATTGTCTTGGAAGCATAGCTGTACACGACTTAAATCAATTGCCAATTGTTCAATGCTTGCATTAACTGAGTTTTGACAAAGGCTTGGCGATACCTTGCCTCAGGTATTCGGTGAAGGGCGTTTGGTTTTGTGAGGAAACATTAGTTAAGTGAACGGAAAAAACAAGACATCGTCAAGTCATGGTTAAAGAGAAACGTTGAAACTGGCTGGGTTAAATTCTGCGGATGCCTCCGGAAAGCCTTTATTCTGGGTGCCTCTTCTACCGACCGGTGGATCCGGAGCCTTGGACGACTGTCGGGTCATTTCCATAGGATGAACTCTGCAGCGTTGAATGATGCTGGTTGTTATGGGGGAAAGCAAAGCGATTGGCGGGCAGCAGGAACTATAAGCTATCCTTCATAAAGGGAACGAAAGATGAAAAAAAGATGCGTTCGCAAATTCAAAATAAAACAGTTTTATCAAGACCAAGGGTGGGGAGCCTTTTTGTTTTAAGGGCCGCATTCATTTTTCTGATTCGACATAAGGCCGCAGTAAACATTGACTCGGGAATCATTGCCCGAAAACAGTTTCATGCTAATTTCTAAATCCAAAAAAATTGCAAATTTTCCAAAATTACCAGCGTGGGACCTTTTTTTTAAGTCATCGAGGAATCTCAGGAATTTACGAATTAACAAAATTTTAGAGAATTACAGAATAAGCCAGAAGGCCGCACCAGAGTAGCCAGAAAGTCACAGGTTCCCCACGCCTGGTCTAGACTCTAGACTGTGATTTAGAATAAGCGGATATTTAAGGCTTTTTTAATCACATGTCAAGAGTTAATATTTGAATTCGATGAAAGAAAAGATTTTCAACTATATTTTTATGCTTTTTGAATTTTTTACTAAACAAACCTTCTTTGTCCATCGGATTTTGATGTCCCATGAAGAGTCAAATGTCGATTGAGTAAATATAGCGAAGGAAATATATCCAAGCAAACGCTGCAAACGAAATTTTGCCTGTAAAACACGCCATTTTCCATCAATACAACAGCTTCAACTTCGCGCTGTAAAATTTCTCCTTCAAAAGATTGTTCGTTGATAAAACGCGTCAAAACAAGTCGATTCCGAGAGAAGCTTTTGGAGTTCGGGTCACTTGTTCCTGGACAGGTAAGATTGGTATCAGCGATGTTTGATGTCACCGAGTCATTGTCCGGTTCTATTGACAAATCGCCTTCAAGTTTCACTCTAAATTGTTACATGAAAACAAAAACAATGTATGTTGAATAAAACTTAGTTATTTTCATTGACTATGGCCTAATGAACGATTTATGATGATTGATAATGAGATCACTTTCGAAAATACGTTTGATTTTTATTCAAAACTGTATGGGTACTATGTTAATCTAAAATGAGTGCAAAGGCTTAAAAACATGTTCATACAAATGTCAATCTGCGTTCATTAAATTAAAATGACCTCTGACAAACATGTTATATAATAAATGATGGATAACTTATGAGCCTAAATGTCTACGAACCTGGTTTCCAAACGAAACTTCGCTTTTCCATGCAAAGTCACGTGCTGTTGAAGTAAACGCGCTGATGGGAAAGTATTAAAGCATACGCTGCATACAAAATATTGCTCATAGAAAACACAATTCTCAAGCATTATTACAACGTCTACCTCTTGCGGTAAACGTTCCTTTTTAATTTGCAGTAAGTTTAAGTCAGGTGTCAGAGATAAATCATTCTGAGACAAAGTCATCGGTTGCGGGTTGAAAGGATCTTCAGAATCGGTATTACTGGTTTCAAACTGAAACAATAAGAAAACAAAATATCGTATCATTTGTCACGGGTCCTAGTTCTAGCACGAACAGCATTTTTTTCAATATGTTTATCGATTTTTGTTCGAAGGCATTGATATTTTCAATTCTCTCCCACCCTTCCGGCTCTTAAGGTTAGAGAAAGATTAGTTTACCACTAGTCCTTTTCTAGCCTTGTCGAACATAGACAAACTCCTATCGAGATACCTTCATAACGAGACTTTATGCTTCACATGAGAAGCGGACATGAAAATGCATGAAAATATTTGATATAGGTTGGTGGTGTGCCAATAAGTTTTTTTCATCTCCGTTGAATGTCTAGGATTTAAAACATTTATTGATAAGGTTCAAATGATATATATAATCTATTATTCATTTTGGACGGACTTCAACGCAAACCCTTCTAATAAACAAAGAAGACAAAAAATTACTTCGCTTAGTTTAGGACCTAATTGAAGCTTTTGAGGTTTCCTACTTTGTATATTTCACATTTTTTTTGACAGTACCATACACCTGGTAAAAACAGAACAAATGAAGTCCATCATAATATTGTATCGAACGAGCAGAATAAGAATGAGACGGCTGTGATTATAGCATTATACAAAAATCGGAAATCTGGAAAAGAGTGACACATCAAAGACATGTAATATTTAATTTTGCTCTCTGGATGATTTTAGTTGGACACCCCTGGATGACGTTTAAAATTGAGTTGCAATCGCTAAGAAGTGAAAGTTGAACTTTACTTCAGAAGCAGAAGCTGTAATAGCCGGTTAATCTTTGCCTAAAGAATGCTTCTTTTCAAGGTAGATCTTCAATATATGTATATTAAAAAAGGATGCAACCCACACACGCAAAAAACTTGTTTTGATGATTTTGGGCCATATTCAAATTATGAATTATACACAACCTTGAAGTGGGGGAGACTTCTTAAGTGGTGTTTAATTGACATATTCGAATATGAATTAAAGAAATTGTCTATGAAAAACCTTTTTCAGTCTTTCTTTTCGGTTTAAATTTTCACAAGCCCATCTCCTTTCAAACCTAAAAGCTAAAATTAGATACTAATTCGGCATTTGTGGCAAACATCTTTTTGACTGAACGTGTATCAAGTTTGATACATTGTGAATATCATAGCTGTTTGTAACATCCTTTTTTCATTCCACAGATGATATTTTTATTAACAATTTGATAGAAACTAATTGCAAGCATTGCTTTGATTGCGTTTAAAAATTACTAAACGACATTTATTTAGTCATATAATATTTAAAAGTTTTGCGTTCAAAGAAATCTTGATTGAAATGTGGATTGACATCACAAACACCCAGTCTTCGATCACAACTTTGAATTGAATAATTCTATAATTCTAAATAAATTCACTGTGATAGTACCGGGAATCGAACCCAGACCTGCGTGATGGGTACACCAAGCTGTAACCAACTAGGCCACCGCAGGCAATGTTAATGGTGAACATATTAATGGTGGAATACACCACTGACGAACAATTTCTCAATTAGTTTCTCCTCGTTTCGATGAGAATTTTGTTAGAAGGGAACGAGAGTTAAGTGACATTCTCATTGGATGTCACTGTTCCTCAGAGACAAGGTTGTCTCATGTTGACGGCAAGAAACCAAAACCAAACAAAACAACAAAAGCAAAATGCCTGTATCAGACTTCTTTAACCTTTTCGCTGCCGTAGTAAAAAGGACTTATGTTCCTAGCACGCCGGCTATAATATGCAATTATTAATTAAATTTGATATCGACGAAATAATTCGTTCACTTGTTCAGTACGTTAAATTGACGAGATATGTCGTCTGTGCCGGTCATCCAGCTAAGAGATTCATATTTACTGAATTATTTCGCATCATTTCTTAATATCACAAGATATCAGATAAAATTATATTGTCGATACCTTAATAAGTGTCTTGTTTATACCTTTCTAGACTGGTGACCACCATTTTCATGCTGGATTACGTTTTCATGGACTTCAACTGCTTCGTATTTGATGTCGATGGAATGATCTTCATTCCAAATATCATTCATATTATTTTGGTGACTTTTAATACCATCCAGGTTTTCTGA
Organism: Himalopsyche tibetana; assembly: GCA_030503985.1. Classification (NCBI taxonomy): domain Eukaryota; kingdom Metazoa; phylum Arthropoda; class Insecta; order Trichoptera; family Rhyacophilidae; genus Himalopsyche; species Himalopsyche tibetana. The sequence goes on from JAPJYX010000043.1 coordinate 439,447, forward strand.
TGGAGTGATTTCATGTTCCGGCTCAATTTTGATTTGCATTTTAACCTTCTTACTGATTTTTTACATGAAAACAAAAAAAAAGATTAATCACAAACTGCCAGCTCAACTTTCTTTTCTCCAAGCATATACATCTCTGATATATTGATAAACCTACGAGGAATGGAAAAAAAATATTGAAAATTAAACGCCAGCGCCGGTAACCACTCTTTGAATAAACTTTCCAATACAAATTAATATAATATGAAATGTCTGTGACAACTGAAAGGTGGAGCAAAAGAAAACAGTGCAGACTGTCTGGGAAGCACATCTGTACACGACTTAAATCAACTGCTTATTAATCAATAGTTTCATTTACTGCTTTGCAGTAGAACATTATGAGACCAGATACTTGCCTCAGATATTGGGTGAGGGGTGTTTGCTTTTGCGAGGAAATCTAAGTTAAGGGAACGTGTTAAACAGCACATCGTCAAGTCAATAGTTGAATCCTCCGCAAAGGGAATGAACATGATCCAAACGAAGACGAAAAAAAGGAAGATGCGTTCGCAAATTTAAAACTAACAAAAAACACTTAAAACAGTTTTGTCAAAACCGGGGTTTGGGAACCTTTTCTTATCTCATGGCCGCTTTCAAATTTATGATTCGACATAAGGCCGCAGTAAACATTGACTAGGGAGTTTTCATGCCAATTTCGAAAGCCCAGAAATTTGCGAATTTCCCAAAATAACCAGCTTGCGATCATTCAGGAATTTTCAAAATCTCAGGAATTTACGAATTTACAAAATTTAAGAGAATTACAAAACTAGCCAGAAGGCCGCACTAGAGTAGTCAGAAAGCCGCAGGTTCCCCACGCCTGGTCTACACTCTAGACCAGCCATACTCAACCTGCGGCTCAGTAAGCCCTAATGTACGGTCCAGTAAGCTTTCCATCGGTGAGCTAAAAAAAAGAAGTTTTGGAGATATGTAGGGAAAAAGTATACCGAATCGAGCATTTCAAATTCTTAGGTGGGCTAAAAAAAAAGAAGTACATATACTATTAATATGTTGCGGCTCACGTAGAGAAGCAAATATCGGAATGCGGCCCGGAAGAAAAAAAGGTTGAGTATGGCTACTCTAGACTGTGATTTTGAATAAGCGCAAATCTAAGGCTTACATAATCACGTGTCAACAGTTAATATTTGAATTCGATGAAAGGAACTATATTTTAATGCTTTTTGAACTTTTAATCGAAACAAACCTTTTTTTTCCATCGGATTTTGATGTCCCATGAAGAGTCAAATGTCGATTGAGTAAATATAGTGAAGGAAATATATCCAAGCAAACGCTGCAAACGAAATTTCGCCTGTAAAACACGCCATTTTCCATCAATACAACAGCTTCAACTTCGCGCTGTAAAATTTCTCCTTGAAAAGATTGTTCGTTGATAAAACGCGTCAAAACAAGTCGATTCCGAGAAAAGCTTTTGGAATCTGGGTCACTTGTTCCTGGACAGGTAAGATTAGTATTTTGAACCTGAAAAGTAAACTCAATATTAATTGACAAACATTTGATGAAACAAAGTTTAATTTCCAGCATTCATTAAGTATGGTGACTTTTTTGTGAAAATGATTATTATATTCTATTTGATTTACTGTTAACGTAAAGATTACCTTTTGAGAGTCGTGTTGATCTTGATCAATTGTACCTTCGTGATTCGCCAGTGGCTCGTGTTTGATGTCAATGGATTGTTCTTCATTCAAATTAATGCAGCAGGAGTTATCAGCGTTGTTTGATGTCACTGAGTCATTGTCCTGTTCTATTGACAAATCGCCTTCAAGTTTCACTCTTAATTGTTGCATAAAAATAAAACAGGTCTGTCAATTTCACAGTTCACAAGCTTGGTTAACATTTAGTCTCAAATAAGTGAAATTGAATTATTATTGTTTCAAAGAAAGGAACCCGAATAAGATACGCGTTATTATGGTCTCAATTAGAACTTAACAGATCACTCTCAAAAATACGATTGATTTTTATTCAAAACTGTAAATCAAAAATGAATGCAAAGGCTTAAAAACTTCTTCATGCAAATGTCAATCTGCGTTCATTAAATTAAAATGACATATGACAAATATGTGTGATTGTTTAAATGATGGATAACTTATGAGCCTAAATGTCTACGAACCTGGTTTCCAAATGAAAATTCGCTTTTCCATGCAAAGTCAAGTGCTGTTGAAGTAAACGCGCTGATGGGAAAGTATCAAAGCAGACGCTGCAAATAAAATTGTGCTCATAGAAAACACAATTTTCAAGCATTATTACAACGTCTACCTCTTGCGGTAAACGTTCATTTTTTAATTGCAGTAAGTTTAAATCAGGTGTCAGAGATGAATCATTCTGAGACAAAGTCATCGGTTGCGGGTTGGAAGGATCTTCAGAATCGGTATTACTAGTTTCAAACTGAAACAAAAAGAAAAAAAAAAATCGTATCATTTGTCACGGGTCCTAGTTCTAGCACGAACAGCATTTTTTTTTCAATATATTTATCGATTTTTGTTCTAAGGCATGGATATTTTCAATTCTCTCCCACCCTTCCGATTCTTAGGGTTAGAGAAAGATTAGTTTACCACTAGTTCTTTTCTAGCCTTGTCGAACATAGACAAACTCCTATCGAGATACCTTCATAACGAGACTTTATGCTTCACGTGAGAAGCGGACATGAAAATGCAAGAAAATGTTAAATAAAGGTTGGTGACATACCAATAAGTTTGCTTAATCTCCGTTGAATGTCTAGGATTTTAAACATTTATATATTAGGTCCTAATGATATAATCTATTATTCATTTTGCACGGACTTAAACACAAACTTTTCCAATAAACAAAGAAGACTAAACTACTTCGCTTAGTTTGGGACCTAATTGAAGCTTTTGAGGTTTCCTACTTTCTACATTTCACATTTTTCTTTACAGTACCAGCCACTTGGGAAAAAACAGAACAAATGTAGGCCATCATAATATTGTATCGAACGAGCAGAGTAAGAATGAGACGGAGAAGAGTGACACATCAGAGAAATGTAATATTTAATTTGGCACTCTGAATGATTTCAGTTGGACACCCCTGGTTAAGTTGGTGACGTTTAAAATTGAGTTGCAATCGCTAAGAAGTGAAAGTTGAACTTTACTTCAGAAGCAGAAGCTGTAATTGCCTATTAATCCGGCAATATGTATTATTAAAAAAATGCTACTTTTCAAGACAGATCTTTAATTTGATAGAAACTAGTTGCAAGTATTAATTTGAACGCGTTAAAAATTTTTAAACGACATTTTTAGTCATATTATATTTGAAAGCTTTGCGTTTAAAGAAAACTCGACGGTCGTAACCTCAAAAAGCATGCGTAATGGCTACACGTGTTAACCACGTAACAACTATAACAATGTTTTTATGTGATTTTAAAAGATCTGAGCGACTGAATTATGCTTAAGATTACCTTATTAGTCTCGCGATGATCTGTTTCGTCAACAATTTCTTCCTGCTTTTCGGGCGTCTCAACTTTGATATCAATCGACTGTTCCTCATCCCAGATAGCATTTACATTGTTTGGCCGACTATCGCAATGATACGCGTTCTCTGATGCATCTGTTGACGGAAATTCATCGTCTGGTTCAATTTTGATATCCATTTCAAGAGAATTTTGATTTAGTCGATAGAAATCCAATTACAAGCTTTATTAATAGCAGTTATAACATAGACAATAATTCTAATAAAATTTTCCTCTTATTTGCATAGACAATTAATTCAATGTATGATTAGACCTAAAATGATAGTAATTGCAATACAAAATGATGGCGGAAATAACTCATCGTGTGTTTTAATTGTAAGTGTCTGTGATTTAGTATTAATATATGTCCAAAAAGTACATATTTATTAGGTTTTATGTTTTGAAAAAAAATCACGGCCCTCAGTGTATGGCTATATAAATTTTGTACGGCACAGATCAGGTCAACGCGATTATCAATTCCTTGAAAAATAATTTTGAATCATGTCGTTATAAGCTTTGTTTGTAAGGATTCAAGAATATCAACAAAAACAAGTTATCACATTTTAAATGCTCGCGTAGTTCTGTCAAACATGACATTGTCTTATTTTTAGCATCAAGTTGCTTTTGAATTGTTTTTGTAATTGCAGTGGTTTTTTGAACATTCTCAGTCAAATTTGATACACATAAAAGCACTTTACATTGGCATGAAGTAATCTATGCTTTACTGATGTCAGTTCCTTATGCAAACAAGGCATAAAGAAAATTACGTCACCTAATCCAGGACGACAGTGCCCCTGTTTGTAGACCCCTAATGTCATAATGTCCATTTTGTCTATCTTCACGATATACGACTAAACATGATTTTATTGTCTATGTTCAGTCAAAAAAAAGTTGGAAGTCATTTCTTTTCAATTTTGAGCTGCTAAAGAAACAATGGATATCAAGCTTGAACCATACCAACAGGAAGATAATGCAGAAACACATTCATCAAATGAAGATTCGTTTGACTCTTACATACAACCAGCGGATTCAACGAATGATTTTCAGGTTACCTTTCTGTCATTTTACCACCATATTAGTATGAAGTTTAATGTGTATTGGATTCAGAAACTTTATCGCTGTCTGTTTTAATAATTCTATTTTTAACTACGTACAATAACGTCATTAGAAGTTTAATCAATATTTAAAATTAGCGGTCAGTACACACACGCGCATTCACAAACGATTACGTCGTTTCGTATGCTTTTTAACTATAATGAATGTGTGAAAGACTATCAAATCTGACTATTCATAGTGCATAATTTTCGTTGGTAGTTACGTCCCGGGGTCTTCTTCTTCTTCTTCTTCGAAATATATTATTTTGCATAATTAAACATTTGAATTATTCTTAAAATTAAAAAAAATTAAAACTGCAGGTATGTCGATGTTGTACAGAGCAGCTCAATAATTTTATTCTTGAATATATTTATTTGCCACCTGTGTGGTCGAGTGGTCAACGTTGTTGGCTCCGGCTACGGAGGGCCCGGGTTCAAATCCCGGTACGGACAGTTTTATAAATTGATTTTTCAATCGATTTATGAATTTCTGTTCAAAGGCATGGATGTATGTGATGTCTTGAATTCCACCCTCTCATCCATCCTATCCTATGAACGGGGCGTATCGAGAGCGATTAGCTTACCACTAATCCTGTCCTAGCTCTATCCTTCTATCCTTACTATCTTTGGAAAAAAAAGAGGTTGAGCAACTGAGTAGCAAGCAGTTCTCGTAGAAACACTTCTGTTGAGATAAACTCCATTAGGAGTCCATATGCTCCACATTGGGAGTGGACATGGCTTAAAAAATATTTATTTTATCAAATCACATTTTCCATACATTTTTAACAAAGTTATTTAAAGCAAATATTATATTTTCCATAATTTTGGACAAATAAAATTTAAAAAAATATATTTTTAAGTAAAGCATTTATTAAAGCAATGGTTTCCAACCTTTATGTTACTGTGCCTCCGTTAGAAAAAAAAAGTATATTCACGACTTTCACTTCCTTATTTCATAAAGGAATAAAGACACTTTTTAAAGAGTGGGTAAATATTTACAATTAAAACTCTTTAGATCAACATAATTTCAACCCAAATACTTGAAAGTTTTATGTAATCTTTTACAATTGACCAGGGACAACCGATGTCTTGAAATAATTCTTTGATTGTTTTACGAGGTTGGATTTCTGCACTTCGTCATCGATTTTTTATGGTTTTCCTTAATTCGGCTTAAGTTTTTAGATTTATGTTTCAATTTTTAAACTTTTTAAGCCACCTTAGCCAGTAACAATTTTTTAGAATACCTCCATTAGCGTTTAACTATTTCCATTACATTTAGAATGAATTCAACGCGCATTTTTTGCATCAAATAAAATAAAATATACATAAATGCAAAAGGCGACGTTTCTGTGACCCCTCGTGTGTTCAAAAAAATGTTCTGGGACATAGTTTCCGAGACCATAACGTACATGTTCAAGATCATTTGTTCCCAGGTTAGTGGCGAGCATGACTTTTGCTTGTACAGCAAAGAGCGATTTTTTCTGAAAGCTAGATTTTAGCCGGTCTGTTTCCAAGTTCTTAAATATATAATAATGAAGTTTCTTTACTAGTTTTTCAGATAGAAATTCGTCGATTTCACGTGAGCTGTAATCATTTCCCTTAATTGTGTATTTTATATTTCAGTTTCAAACGTCGATACAAGCAATCGTTAAGAGGGAAAGAAGTCCATCGCCGATTTCTTCTGCTGCCGACTTACCATTGCCTTATCATGTAGTTGATATCATCAAAAACAATGTAAAAGAAGAACTGTCAAAAGGAGAACTTGTCGCCGTTATAGTATTGGAAAGGAGAACATTCCACGAACGAAATTTCGTTTGCTGTTTTTGTTTTGTTATATTCTCTTCTGAACGATTGCTAAAACATCACAATTGTGAGACGAAAAATATAAAGAATTCAACTGAACGTGAGAATTCTTTGAGTGATGAAAACGATGATGAAAAATCAGGCCTTAAACCATTCGAAGAGGAAAAAAACGCCAACATATTTTCGTCAAGCGAAGATTTGTTTGACTCTCCAGTACATCCAGCGAATTCTACAAACGATTTTCAGGTTACCTTTCTGTCTTTTTATAAACATATAATATTGTTATGTATTATTACACTATCAAATTTAAAAATTCGCATTTGCTTTTGGTGGCCGTTTCTGTCTTCACGGCTGATGACTCACTCAAGTCTGTACCCTTCTTAACCAAATATGAGTGAAAGCAACGATATTCAGGTAGAAAAAACGATGGATAGTGGGATCAATAGACAACAGTGTTTTTTTTTAAACCATGTCCGCTCCCAATGTGGAGCATATGGACTCCTAATGGAGTTTATCTCAACAGAAGTTTTTCTACGAAAACTGTTTGTTACTCAGTTGCTCAACCTCTATTTTTCCAAAGAGATTAGGGATAGAATAGGGCTAGGACAGGATGAGTGGTAAGCTAGTCGCTCTCGATACGCCCTTTTCATAGGATAGGATGAGTGAAAGGGGGGAATTCAAGACATCACATACACCCATGCCTTTAAACAGAAATTCATAAATCGATTGAAAAATCAATTTATAAAAACTGTCCGTACCGGGATTTGAACCCGGGCCCTCTGTAGCCGAAGTCAACACCGTTGACCACTCGACCACACAGGTGAACTTTTTTTTTACTTCAAGTTTATCTTCTCTGCCCCTCACCATTTAATCCATTATCACATTTGTTTTTAAAAAATGTTCATAAAATTTGAATTATGTGTATATACACATACTATTTTTATTTATTGTTGCCTTTTAAATATCTTTAAAAAAATTAACTTAAACGTTAACAGGTTTCCGTGCAATTCTAAGTAAATAATATTGAAGCCTCAATTGTGTATTTTATATTTCAGTTTGATTCTTCGATACAAGTAAACGTTAAGAGGGAAAGAAGTCCATCGCCGATTTCTTCTGCTGCCGATTTATCATTGCCTTATCATGAAATTGATATCGTCAAAAACAATGTTAAAGAAGAACTGACAAAAAAAGAACTCATCGCTGTTATATTATTAGAAAGGAGAACATTCCAAGAACGAAATTTCGTTTGCGGTCATTGTTTTGATATATTCTCATCTGAACGATTGCTTAAACATCACAATTTTAGTCATTTTCATGGGACAAACAATACACAAGTTTCAAACGAATGTGAGAATTCTTTGATAGATGAAAACTATGCTCAAAACCAACGTCTTAAAACTTACAAATGTGGTCAATGTAGCTTTCAAACGGCGCATTCGTCTCATTTAATGAATCATAAAACGACACATTCCGGACAAAAACCGTATAAATGTGATCAATGCAGCTTTAGCACGGTGAACATGTCTCGATTGAAGCGACATAAATTAGTACATTCAGGCGAAAAACCATTTATATGTGATCAATGTGGCTTTAAAACAGTTCATTCGACTAATTTAAGGAATCATAAAAAAATCCATTCCGGATTGAAACCGTTTAAATGTGACAAATGCAGCTTTAGTGCGATAAAGATGAGTCGATTAAAGCAGCATGAATTAATCCATTCAGGTGATAAGCCATTCTGTTGTGATCAATGTAGCTTTAAAACGGCGCATTCGTCTTGTTTAAAAGACCACAAAATGGGACATTCAGGACTTAAACCACATAAATGTGATCAATGCGGCTATAGCGCAGTACTGTTGTCTTATTTGTTGAGACATAAATTTAAACATTCAGGGAGGAAGCCATTTAAATGTGATCAATGCAGCTACAGCGCGATGACGATGTCTCGATTGAAGCTACATAAATTCATTCATTCTGGCGAAAAACCATTCAATTGTGATCAATGTAGCTTTAAAACGGCACATTCGTCTCATTTAAAGAACCATAAAACGACACATTCCGGACAAAAACCGTGCAAATGTGATCAATGCAGCTTTAGCACGGTGAACATGTCTCGATTGAAGCGACATAAATTAGTACATTCTGGCGAAAAAACATTTATATGTGATCAATGCACCTTTAAATCAGTACATTTGTATAGTTTACAGCAGCACAAATTAATACATTCTGGTGAAAAACCATTTAAATGTGATCATTGCAGCTTCAGCGCGAAAAAAATGTTTCGTTTAAAGCGGCATGAGTTGATCCATTCAGGTGATTATCCATTCTGTTGTGATCAATGTAGCTTTAAAACGGCGCATTCTGCCAGTTTAAAAAACCATAAATTGACACATTCCGGAATAAAACCATTTCAATGTGATCAATGCAGCTATAGCTCGGTACGGTTGTGTCATTTGAAACAACACAAATCAACACATTTTGTTAAAAAAACATTTAAAAGTGATTAATGTAGCTTTGAAACAGCTATTTCGCCTCGCTTAAAAAGCCATAAAATGAAACATTGCGAACTTAAATTATTTGAGTGCGATCAATGCAGTTTTAAGTCGGCACAGTTGTTTTTATTAAAGAAACATAAAACTTTGCATTCAGACAAATGAAAATAATTGACTGCTTCATCGGCTCGTTTTGACAACTTGAAGCAACAGATTCAATGCAGAGTTCGAACACAAGAATAAAGGTTTTGATGCAACGTACAATTGTTTAAGACAAAACCCATTCAAAATCATTTTTTAATTTAGCTTTATTTGCATTTAAAATACGTGTCTATATGACTTTTTTAAAAAATATATGAAAAAATCTTTGAATCCTCAATCATTTCATAAACAATAAAATAAAATAAAATTTCAATCTAAAGAACATAAACGATAAACTCTTACATGAACAAGGGAAAAAATGTTACTTGTAATAAGCTCTTTTTCTATGAAGTTTTGGAAATAACTACACCATTTCGATTTTAAATGAAATATTAAACCTGCCAGGATCTCCACTTCTACACCCTATATAAATATAATCATAAAACCTTTGCCGACAAACAAATAAATATAACTCTTGAAACTATTTACTACTCAAATCTAAGGGCATTCCCAATAGCTTATCCTTTTTGCCAGCAATGGCTTTTGACTCAATGATATATTTATTTCATATATCAACACAAAACATTCATTTACTAAGCGCCAGTTTAAGTTCATCCGTGCACTTGAGCGCCTGAAGATACCGAAAGGCGAAACCCAGGTCGTTAGTGACAAAATTTGAGAGAATCTACATACATAGTTTGACCGATTCAATTTTTTTTCATTCGCGTTTAAATAGTGGCCCATTATTGAACCAATACACAAAATGCACAAACTACATTTTTTAGCTTCTAAAATAGGTTCAATAAAGAGTGAAACTGAGATGTCATCGTGGCAGGAAACGTGATTTTCTAGGATGGCATGTCACGGGTTAAAAAGTTATATATTTGATAGCACTAGGGTTGTCAGACGTCCCGATTAATCTTGACTGTCACCGGTTTTGAGTCTCGTGCCCCTGTGTCTCGAAGAAACCTTTCGGGTCCCCCTAATGTCCCGGTTGACGACTCACCCTGATTGCTTAGGGAAATCGGTTAATCTATGGATATTGGATTCGACAGTCTTTGAAGATCTAAAAAACATAATATTAAGTCACGCTTATCGACAAAAAAGGACCACGTCCCGGCTTGACTTGGTAGAACTTCAAGAACTTTAAATTTTTATATGTTTATCTCAGATGGAAACATCTTAACTGATGATTGCTTCAAGTAACAAATTAAAATAACAATCCTTTTTTCTAAATTACAACCACTATCTATTATATAAACTCATTTATGTTACCTACAAGTTAATTCTTTTAGGAGGGAGTCTTTATGTATACACTTCATCATTCACTGTACAATATTGATAACCCCTGACATGCAATGATTATAATTTATCTTACCTTATCACTTTATTAATTCGTTTATCTTATAATCACAAAATAACAACGTGAGTTTAAAGAGGTCTCTACTATGTCTTGACGACTTTTCAATTTAGACGTTGAATTTGACTAAAGTAGAAGGAATCAAATGTATATATTTGTCAGTTGAAAAGTTATTGTTTCATATACATAATAGATTGCAATAAAATAGGACAAACTTTTATTATGTTGTGTCAGGGGCAATCAACATTTCACAGCAGTTGAATAAGGGTATCCATAACATCTTTACCATAAACAATGATTGCTACTTTCAATGTAACAATAAGCTTTCGATCGACAAACACGAACATTCTTTCGAAACAGGGAAGTACTAATCAATGGGTCCGAAAGCTCAGTTTTACTTACCAAGACTTCTCTTTATTATTTTAATATTCTTTTAAGGTGTTCACTGTCAATACTTGGTGAAATGGCATTAAAATAAAAGAAATAAAACATTTTTAGTAATTTTTCCACAACAATTTTGTAGATTAGAACCGGTTTCATTCATAATCCACTTCTAATTATGGTTGACAGACATAAAGATTTATTTATTTTATATACACATTGTTGGTTTTTACTTTATTTATGATAATTCATACTTGATTGATTTTTGATGTTATAGTTTGCATTGCTAAGAGGTCTTCAAAATTTTGCTTCAATTTGTTTGCCGCCTGTGTGTTCGAGTGGTCGACGTTGCTGGCTTCGGCTACGAGGGGCCCGGGTTCAAATCCCGGTATGGACAGTTTTATAAATTGTTTTTTCAACCGATTTATGAATTTCTGTTCAAAGGCATGGATGTATGTGATGTTTTAAATTCCCCCCTCTTACCCATACTATCCTATGAACGGGGCGTATCGAGAGCGATTAGTTTACCACTAATCCTGTCCTAGCCCTATTCTTCTATCCCTACTCTCTTTGGAAAAGGCTAGGTTGAGCAACTGAGTAACAAGCAGTTTTCGTAGAAAAACTTCTGTTGAGATAAACTCTATGAGGAGTCCATATGCTCCACATTGTGAGCAGACATGGTTTAAAACATTGTTTTGTCTGTTTAATTTATTTTTTGTATAAATATCACTGTTTTAATGTATTTCTTATCAGTTGACAATGCTCACCATGAGTGAAACCGGTCCTGATGCAATAAATTTTATTTGGAAAAAATAAAAAAAATGTTTTATTATAATACTGTTTGTGTACATATTTCATATTTAACACCTCCGTACTCATGATACAGGCATAGCCAGTCGAGTCATTCAATATGTCTCTTTATATTGTCAATAATTATTTATCATTTCAGGTATTTCTAGAAAAAATAGTTTTACATCCAAATATAATAAATAATTTTAAAAAAATAACTTCTTTTGCACAAAATCATTGAAATTGGATTGCTCTAAGAAAGGGGTTGTTAGCCCCGTGCCCGCAACTTATGCAACATCCTTGAGACATCGCTTTGAGGCCGAGTTTTGAATTTCAAGCATTTATAATATTTTAATTTGATTAAAGCTAATTTTTTTCCCTTATTTAAGCATTTATAATTAAAATAAAGGTGCAAATGATACGTCAAATATGTTTTAGCTTCTTAAATAGGTTAAAATACTATTAATAAAAAGTGAACCTGAGGTGACATTTTGGCAGGGAACGTAATTTTCTAGGACGGTACGTTAGGAGTTAACCCGTAACATGTCATCCTAAAAAATCTCGTTTCCTGCCATGGTGGCATCTTAGTTTCAGTTTATTGACAGTATTTAAACCTAAGTTAGAAGCTAAAAAATAATTTTAAAAATGTATATATGCTTGAAAATATGTTTAAGGTCTCATTTTCACCCTCATTTTATTTATAAATGATTAAATAAGCACATAAAATCACCATTAATCAGACACGATTATTATAAGTGCTTCATGTTTGAAACTCATCCTCAAAGTAATGTCTCGACCGAGCTGCATATGTAGAGTCCAACAAAGGTCTAAAGACTAATTCAAAAAGTGTACCCTATTGGCCATAAACAATAGCCGGGGTAGGTATGGTTGACGAAAGGCGGAGTTGAACGTGACCCGACAAAATCAAAATTATTATAGAGCTGTTTGGAAAGTCTAGAATATGTTTTATTATTTTTAAGACATTCTCTGAAATGTTTTATAGAGATTATGAAGTCATATTAATTATTGCATATAATATAAAAAAGAAAAAAGGAAAGATTATTGCACATGTTTTTTATTGATTTATTAGGTTTTAAATTGGTGTTTTCGTGGATATAATTTCGCATTAACTTATAACTTAAATAAAGTTTTACCAACTTTGAAAATAGATATGAACAAAAATCATTATTGAACGTTTTAATTTCTTTATTTTTTTATATTCGTGATTGTTATTTGTTAATATTATTATAAAATTACACGCCCAAACAAAGTTAATAATAAATAAAGCGATTTTTCTGCAACATGTAATTGCAAAAAGTAGAGTAAAAATACAATTGTATCTAACCAGCACTGTTTTTTATCATTTGCAATTAATATTCAACAACCACATATTTAATAAAAATAATAAAACATTTTTTAGTACTTTTTCCACATAAAATTTATTAGATCAGGACCGGTTTCGCTCATGATGAGCATTGTCAACTGATAAGAAAAACAATAAAACAGTGATATTTATACAAAAGTTAAGTGATAAAAACAATTGGTATTACAACCTAGCAAAAGAATTGAAGCAAAATACAAGGAGAATAAACTATAAATAAAAAGTTGAAGACCACTTTGCAATGAAACTATTATGACAAAAACCAAATTAGGTATGATTTATCACTACCAAAGTAATTGCAAAGTAACATCCTTGTCCATCCATCCATCAGTGAACAACTTGATGCATTGTGTATCTCTTCAGAGCCAGTATATATAGCTGAGCAAAAGATTAGTTTAAACATAGTTCTGACGATGGCGCAAGCCGAAATAGCTATCGACGAATAAAATTATTAAAAACTGTAGAGCTAAAACACTTTGTTATTTTAATCTGTTATAAATGGAGTTCTACCAAGTAAATGCCAAATCAATTAATAAATTTTAGTAACTTTAAATAGGTAAGTATATATGAATAAAAAAAATGGAAAGGCACCAAAAAAGTGATTACTCTACGTCTACTAATTCTACATTTTCAGTTTATATTCCACAAAAACACATTTGTTCTATCAATGATTCACTTTTTCATACAGTCAACAGTAATATGCGGTTACATTAAATGAAATATAAACGGTTGTTTGTCACAATTCGTTATTTATTTCCCTAAGCAAGGCACCAAAAATATATGACAAAAAATATGTTCATTAAATAGTTCGGCATATCTTCTGCTTCTACTAATATAGTTTTAAGCGAAAAATTCTATACCAATTTATTAATTTTCATTGCAGACTAAGCCGTCAAACATCCGCCAGTAAGTTATAGGTTTTTATGATTCTCTTCATGTTTACAAATAAAACTATTTGGCATCATAAAATATGGTAATAAAGAATACGCCAAACTTTTAATATCTCTTGTGCACTAAGGAATTTTCGACATTATCGAATTTTAAAACCCACAAAACATGTTGCTTTTAGTTGAAGATGAAAATATCGCGTTCTCTGTTTAACTCACCAAAATTGATGGTTGTCTCGCTCTAAGCTTTTTGTGATGCTTTTTCTTCTTGCAGATTTCAATTTGTATATCTCTAACGCATTCTAACACTTGAAGATCGATAAATCGATTAGAGAAATACAATATCAATGATTTCGTGCAAAAGAGGTAATATTTTTGAATTTATTTTTTTATATTTGGATGTAAAACTATTTTTCTAGGAATACCTAAAATAATAAATAATTATTGAAAATATTAAGAGAAATATTGAATGTTTTAACACCTCCGTGCCCATGGTATAGGCATAGCCTCTCCTCTTATTCCTCTGACCCTTCAGTAACTGCGTGAAGCAATAGCGATTAGTCAACCACTAGTCCTGTTCTAGCCTTATTCTTCTTTCCCTACTACTCACACAAGCGAACATGGATGTATATGTAATGCATGTTTTTACGAGAACTAAATGTCGCTACTCAATGATTTACAATTTTTTTATTGTGTTATTGTTCCAACGATGACCTCAATCACCCAAATATCAAAATGGAGAACACGGAAAGTGATGTCGTGGTTAAACAAGAAGTAGCTGAAGATGATGAGGAACAATCCCATACTAAATTGCAAGAAAACTTTAAGGTTAAGCACACTAAGCATTGTTCTTCTGTCAATATTTTGTGCCAGTTTCAACGACTTTCCATAACCACTGACATCACTGGGCTATGTCTTGTTCCTTAATCTTTGAACTCTTAACGCGATCAAACCACCCCACCCTTATCACAAGACGCAAGCATATATTCCTTAAGCTCAAGTGCAATGATTCGCTTCAAAAAAGTTTTGAAAAAAAAATGAGGATGTTTGCATTGTAGAAAGCTTAAAAACTGTACTTAAACCAGTGACGGCTCGTCTGCGTATGCACAGCGAAGCTGCAGCACCCCCAAGGAAATTTTTAATATTATTTAGATAAATTTATATTTGTTAGATAAAAATATCAATATGATTTAAGCGTGTATTAAGCTTGTCCGCCCATCTTTTCTATCGGTCAATTTCAAAGCAAATAAGACATAAATGAATTTTAAAATTAAATAAAAATACACAAGTATAATTTTTGATGTTAAAAATAAAATATAATCTGAATATACATTTTTTTTATTTTTAATCTACCACAAAACCCCCAGATATTTTATCCAAGGGTCGCCACTGCTTATAACTAACTTTACTCGCATTGCTTGCATATAATTAAATCAAATAACGTTAGCTTAGACGCAATACTGACCAACATAACCTCAACGATTGACGTTCTTGTGACCCTTCGTGTGTTCGATAGCATGACCTGGAACACTGTTCCCGAGACCGTAACGTAGATGTACAGGATCATTTGTAACCAAGGGAATGGCCAGCATGAGTATCTTTAATAATGATTGTACAGCAATAACCCATTTCTTCTAAAAACTAGATTTAAAGTGGTCTAATTACAAGTTCTTCAATATTAAATATGAACAGTTCGTTGTATTTTTTTCTGTAGAAATTCATCAATTTAATGTGAGTTGTAATCATGGCGCTGAATTGTGTATTTTATATTTCAGTTTGATTCTTCGATACAAGCAAACGTTAAGAGGGAAACAAGTCCATCGCCGATTTCTTCATCATTGCCTTATCGTGAAATTGATACCATCAACAATAATGTAAAAGAAGAAGAGTCAAATAGAGAAGCCGTCGCCATTATATTGTTGGAAAGAAGAACATTCCACAAACGAAATTTCGCATGTGCTTTCTGTTTTGATTTTTTCTCATCTGAACGATTGCTTAAACATCACAATTTAGGTCATTGTCACGAGACGAAAAATACACAAGTTTCTAATGGTTGCGAGAAATCTTTGATAGATGGAAACGATGTTCAACAACCAGGCCTCAAACCATTCAAATGTGATCAATGCAGCTTTAGCACGGTGAAGATGTCTCGATTGAAGCGACATAAATTAGTACATTCACGCGAAAAATCATTTAAATGTGATCAATGTATCTTTGAAACGGTGTATTCGTCTCGTTTAAAGTATCATAAAATGATACATTCCGGACCAAAACCATTTGAGTGTGATGAATGCAGCTTTAGCGCAATACAGTTGTCTAATTTGAAGCGACACAAACTAATACATTCTGTCGAAAAACTATTTAAATGTACTCAATGTAACTATAAAACCGTAAATTCGTCTCATTTAAAGAACCATGAAAGTGTTCATTCCGGATTAAAACCATTCGAGTGTGACCAATGCAGCTATAAGTCGGTACGTTTGTCGTATTTAAGGAAACATAAAAATACGCATTCAGGCAAAAAAAAACTGTAAATTTTTCCAAGTTTCTTGTTAATTGTATATATCAATGTAAGAAAAGGCATACTATCACTTTTATTAAATTAATGTTGTGAGTTAGTGGCGATTCTAGGTACTGGGCTAGGTGGGCTAAGGCCGACCTGCATTTTTCACCCAAAACTTTAGATGGCTGAATAAAAATGAACAGCAATTCGGCCGCTGAACAAAATAAATACATTTATAAGCGTAACTAACCTTCCCCAAATGAATATAATATCTTTGTTTAAATTTTCCTCTGTCAATATAAGACGATGCCATGTCTACCTACAATAATATTCTCGATTGTTTTTTATTACAATTTTAAGCTGAGCCGGCATAAAAAAACAATAACCCTATAAATAATTCATAGAGAACCTTCAACGTGACGTCAGTCTGGCAACACCTATGTACATGCTATTGGTCAGGGGCTGGCGCTTTCCAGCCAAAACCATAGACAATATTTCTTTACACTGGAACGCAATCTAGCACGATTCGATTTTGTTTGTATTTGTATATACGGAAACGTCATCAAACACACAGGAGCGTATTTCAAATTTACTGGCTTCTGTCATTCATCGGGGGCTAAATTGGAATTAGTTCATGGCCCATACAAACATACCAATATCTTTGTATTTTATGAAAGTGACAGGTATCGAATCTCAGTGACAGTTCTGTATTGCTTTTTTTACTTGTTATTTCACTTTGAAAGAGACAAATTTAAGGTCACGTATTATTATTTCTTACTTACATTAGCATTGATTGTATTATATAGTAATTTATGCTTTGCAGTAGCGTCGTAGTATTTGTTAATTTGCTTGTAGATTAATGTATAAGATGAAGTGGAAGCATTCAAAATTTCGTAAATAGTATACAATGCTATGCTTTTCTCTAGCCCACCCAAGATTTCAGGTCAGGAACCGCTACTGGGTATATGTTATTTTCTGAACAATTATTTATACGATACTAAAATTTTCATTTACGTATCACGTACAAAGTTATTAGTTAGTTCGTTAGTTAGTAAAGTTAGTTCACAGTGTTTGTTTATCTATTGCTCAAGAAAATAATTCGTGAAAAAAGAAAGCATCGAAAATGTTATATTTCACGAAACTACAAATTTGAATTCAAAAATTGTATGAATCAAAAATAGGCACCAAGCAAAGCTGTATTTGAATATATTTTTTATATTGTTCTAGTTAAGATAGATATTGTGCTATTTACCTGAAAAATATCAATGGCTTCTTAATTTCCTATAACCTCATAATCGCTGCGTATAAGCAATTTGTATATTACTGAGAAACTATCAATAATCTCATATTGTTTTATTAAAAAGAAACATTTTTTTCGCATTAAAAAATACTGAAGTAAATAAATGTATTTGCTCTAAGTCTACACAACAAACATCACACATTCTGACTAAGTTTGTCCGTAGCTCTCCCTATTGTTAAATATTTTACCTAAGTACCTCGACTTTGTGGGAGGGTAGCCACTAGCCACATCTGTTATTAATTTAATGACACTTAACAATACGCAACGTGCTATGATTAAAACTGAGAAAGGATATGTGCTTAGGTTATAAAAATACGACTGCATCTTTTGTCAACATTTTGCAAACGTAAATGTATGAAGTTAACAAAAAGCAACCATATAATTAAACAATACAGTTAAAGTGACACGGGACAAAGTTCTTGGAATAATTTTGATTTTTTTAATTTTTTAGGTAAAACTTTACAATTAACTCTTGGGTATTAGTTTTCACATGTTGCATTGTGATGGAGAATAAAAGGTTGATACAATAATTAAAAATATCATATTTAAAGCAGCGCCTTTTGCATTGTTGATTTAAAGACAAAATCAAGTATACTTGGAATAATTATAATGCAATAATGACGCAAAGGAAGAATATATCTACTAACAAGCACACAAAAAAAATAACAATGGGTAAGGAGGTGTAGATTATTACTCATTAATTAAATTGTATACGTTTTAAAATGGTACATAGTTATATGGTATCCTTTATTAATAGTTATTTCAATATTTATACAGATGATTTGTCAAATTTACAATAAAGGTTATTGAGTGGCGTGCATGTAAGAATCATTCCGTCTTTTGATAAATAATTGTCAATAATTACGAAAAAATATTAAATTATTTGAAAAAGTCATTTCTGTTCACAACATGGACAACTTTGAGACATAAGTAGATTTTTTTATACAATTCATATGCATGTTTATTGTGTTATGTGAATTGTTTCCGCTTCTACGCAGTAAATTCATTGTAAAAGATTTTTCTTTTTGAAAAGGAAAAATAAGAAAAGAGTATTTTTGATAAAACGTGGTTAACTGCGTGAAATAAACCGGTTTTCGGTTTTTTTCATAACATGCGATAAACCGGTTAACCGGTTTCAGTTTAAACCGGTTTGGAAGCCCTAATTGGGAGAAATTTAAACCTTTTTTTTTACGATGTTAGTCCCCATGATAATTCACCAAAGTCATTGCGACCAACAGCAGTTTGAATGATGAGTCGAGGTACAATAAGTAGGAAGAATAAAGAAAACATCGCTCAACTGTTACGGAGGTGTTTATTAGGAGCAAACAATCACTTAATTTACAAATCAAACAAAAATAAACAAATAGAATAAACATTACTACAACAACACCACAACTGACCGAGTTTATAGAAGTAAAGAAGAAATAAGTTTGTGCGCGATAGACGACAACAAATAATTTCAACTATTGTTGGGATGGAAAAAGATAATTTTTTCCATCGCGGACGAAGAACTTTCCGAAACGCCATACTATGAATCACGTATCGCACAAAACCACAAGGGAAAAAACCACAAGTGACTCTTAAACTTAAGGTCACAGGAACTAGGTTCCAGCACCGGGAAGCGTTGTGTCCGCTTCGTGTCCCAAAAAACAAAGGAAGAAAAAACGAATATCACTTCGCGTATTCCGTTTCTGTTTCTGTTAATACTGTTAATTTCACATCTGCACCGCGCTCAAGCTGCATTAATCACATTTAAATGGCTTTTCACTTGAATGTAATGATTTGTGTTGCTTCAAAGCAGTCTTTTTTATCGTGCTGTAGCTGCATTCATCACATTTAAAAGGCTTTTCGCCTGAATGTATTAATTTGTGCTGCTTCAAATTAAACATCTGTATTGTGCTGTAGCTGCATTGATCACATTTAAAAGGGTTTTCGCCTGAATGTATTAATTTGTGTTGTTTCAAAGAAGACATCCTTATCGTGCTGTAGTTGCATTGATCACATTTAAAAAGCTTTTCGCCTGAATGTATTAATTTGTGTTGCTTCAAATAAGACATCTTTATCGTGCTGTAGCTGCATTGATCACATTTAAAAGGGTTTTCGCCTGAATGTTTAAATTTATGTTGCTTCAAATCAGACATGCTTATCGTGCTGTAGCTGCATTCATCACATGTAAAAGGCTTTTCGCCTGAATGTATTAATTTGTGTTGCTTCAAAGAAGACATCCTTATCGTGAAGTAGCTGCATTGATCACATTTAAATGGCTTTTCGCCTGAATGTATAAATTTGTGTTGCTTCAAATCATACATCCTTATCGTGCTGTAGTTGCATTGATCACATTTAAAAAGCTTTTCGCCTGAATGTATTAATTTATGTTGCTTCAAAGTAGACATCTTTTGCGTGCTGTAGCTGCATTGATCACATTTAAAAGGCTTTTCGCCTGAATGTATTAATTTGTGTTGCTTCAAATCATACATTTGTGTCGTGCTGTATTTGCATTGATCACATTTAAAAGGCTTTTCGCCTAAATGAATCAATTTATGTTGCTTCAAATAAGACATGCTTATCGTGCTGTAGCTGCATTGATCACATTTAAAAGGCTTTTCACCTGAATGTATAAATTTGTGTTGTTTCAAATCAGACATTTTTGTCGTACTGTATTTGCATTGATCACATTTAAAAGGCTTTTCGCCTGAATGTTTAAATTTCTGTTTCTTCAAATTAGACATGCTTATCGTGCTGTAGCTGCATTGATCACATTTAAAAGGCTTTTCGCCTGAATGTTTTAATTTGTGTAGCATCAAAGAAGACATCCTTATCGTGCTGTAGCTGCATTGATCACATTTAAATGGCTTTTCGCCTGAATGTATAAATTTGTGTTGCTTCAAATCATACATTTTTGTCGTGCTGTATTTGCATTGATCACATTTATAAGGTTTGAGGCCTGGTTGTTGAACATCGTTTCTATCTATCAATGAGTTCTCGCATTCATAAGAAACTTTAACATTTTTTGTCTCACAATAATGACTTAAATTGTGATGTCTAAGCAATCGCTCAGATGAGAATATATCAAAACAAAGCATGGATTTTCAAAATTTAGTCCAGACACTTGCAGCGATTGTCAATGTGCTTTGTTGTTGGTATTATTAGAATGATAGGTAAGCCAATTTTCAATGTTAAAACGTGTGGCAAATCAAGTGAATTTAAGAATTCAGTTGGGTAATTGACAACTTCGTTTTGATTCATTACAGTATCGATGGACCTATACGTTGTCTCTTCGCCTGGTACTTCGTTTTGAATCCTGAAGTTGATGGTAATAGCATCGTTGTTTTTGGCTTCTTATATAACACGTTCACTGAGCCACTGGTAATTTTTGTAATTCTGTCCGATATTTTTGGGAAATATTTGTGAATCAGTCCACCTCGCCTATGGTTCTTGTAATTTTAAAGAAGCTTGTTGGCAATGTTATACATTGTGTGGATTCATCGATTTCAGTGGCGGTTCCTGAACTAAAATCTTCAATATTTACATTTTCCGAATATTCTTGCCTTAACAAAAAATATCTTTATTTGAAAAAAAAAACAACCATGTACAAATAGTTAAATTTTTATTATTTTACACATTCGACTATAAATTACAGGTATTTGTTTGTACGTTCTACGTCGTAGTCTAATGTTAAATTTTATTTAATTTAACACATTTGAATGGGGTGTGGCTGTGTCATGGACACGGCCGTGTGTTGTACGTGAATACGTCTGGTAATAGGTGATATTACGCCCCATTTTAACGTTCCCAGCACTACTTGACTCGGTCATATGGTGT
Source organism: Himalopsyche tibetana (assembly GCA_030503985.1). Lineage (NCBI taxonomy): Eukaryota > Metazoa > Arthropoda > Insecta > Trichoptera > Rhyacophilidae > Himalopsyche > Himalopsyche tibetana. Next base: position 460,911 of record JAPJYX010000043.1, read on the forward strand.
TTTAATGAACCATTCAATTGCTCTTAACAAGCCCTTTCCAACCGTATACGATCTATGTATTTCGATTTAGCTTTTTGACGCGTATAGCCTGGCATCACATATCTATATATATAAAACAAAGTGGGGTTTGTTACACCACGTATATCTCGAGAATTGCAGCTCGGATTTTAATGATCTTTGTTTTATTAAATTCGTATCCGCCTAGAATAGCAGAATAAGCATTAAAACATCGGAAAAATAAATTATGAAGAATATTAATATTCTCATACAGTTTTCAAATGGCGAACACCTTGAAATAATGAAAATGTCGTTTGTATGCAGATTTCATCCGCTAGGTGGCAATTTTTCCAAAATTCATTTGTTTTTGCTTCTTTTGCATACGATTGACTTCTAAATAATTTTAAATTTAGAGTATGGATTAGAATAAAACAAATCGATGATATAAAATGAAAACGAAATAAAATCGGATAATGTTGAAATAAGGTTATGTTTTTAATTAGGTATGATAATTTTTTTGACAAAAATATTACGCTGTTTGCACGAACGTTGCTCTACTTTGAGATGCCACGTTATTACACTTGGAAAGCTACATCGAAGAAATTTTCACGTCAAAAGCAAGGCGATGCGGTTCCTGCTCATCCGAATGACTACTGATGCTCTTGGTCGCATGTACACAGTTCATCCGAAAAATGACGAATGCTTCTACTTGCATGTCAACAGCTCAATTTGCTTGAAAATGATACTCATTAGGACACTGAAGAAATTGTTTATGAATCTCCAAGTCAGATACGCATATTATTTTCTATCATTATTTTTACATGTTTCCCATCGAATCCCCGTGAACTGTGGAACAAGTACAAGGATGACATGTCCGAATACATTTTACATCGAATTCGTGTCAGTTCAGGGAATCCCGATCTGGAGATGAATGAAGAGATACATAACCAGGCTTTATAATAAGGAAAAATATAATAAGACAAAATATAAAATAAAACAACATAGTACATCAAAATCAATATAAAAAATCAAGAAATAAAATAGTGAAATTTTACAAACAGTTCACAAATACTATCACTAAAAATGTCCACTTCTCTAGGCAATGCGTTGATCAATCTAACGGCCCTTGGAACTGGTGACTCATACCTCTTGAGCGAGGTATAAGTTTTTAGGAATACAAGTTCTTGCTCATAGTTTCGCCCACGTAAGAATAAATTGGGAGCATATAAATTAATAGTCATGAGAATTTGAGGATTATTAACTCGGCCCCAAAGGAGAAGAGAAAAACGCTTTAAGTTTGAAAACGATCTTCGACTATCGTCGGTAACGACCGCGTTCCTGTTGACGAATCGAACGTATTGATTTCGTTTCCGCCGAATTTTAGGACGGCTTCATCAACAAAATGTTCCCAAACATCTAATCACAAAAATCACAATTGGTTGAGTGAACGAGCAATTCTTGCGGCGAAGAACAAAGATGTGGATCATTTAATCTTCACAATTCAAAATCAAATCGTTGGTCCACTACATTCCTTCAAATCTATCGACCGTGTAACAAACGAAGTCGAAGCAACCAACTATCCAACTGAATTTTTAAACTCATTGGATCTGCCTGGCTTTCCACCGCACAATTAACAACTAAAGGTTGGCTCGGTAGTCATCATGTTTCAAGTTATCAAGTTAACATAACACTTATTGATTCTTAGGCGCAACGAAGTTCGTTGGGTCAGCTAGTTTTTCTATATTTTAACACCTTATTATAGCCACAGTCGCAACATTACACTAATGTTTAATCTATAATCGATAGATTTTGTTGAAAGCTAACGATTGAAACTTGAACGAACATCGTAACTTCTTTCAGTCAAAAGTTATAGTAAATATAAATCGCGATACGCAGACAAAATGACCTCAAAATGGCGGCGCTTTCCCCTCCACCCCGCGCGATGTATCACAGTCTTTACATAACGTAATATTTTTTTTTGATTCTTAAGCTATCCAGTGGTGCAATTGAATTTTGGATAGCGATGATAGATATAAAGCTGCAACACCAAACTTGTATCCCCCTCAAATATGCTAAATATGTATTCGCGTCAAAAAAACACAATATTTCTTTGTACTTTACTTCGACTTTATTTGACATCAGTTGACGATGCTCGCCAATAAGCAAAACCGGTCTTGACTTTTACGAATTAAGTGAAAATAAAGTACATAGCAATATTGCTTTTTCTTAATATAATACTTTCCTACCAAGTTTTGACAGTGAACACCTTAAAACTGACGAAAACAATATTAAAATTATTAATCTTTTAACTAGTGTATATGTTTATTTTAAAATTTAAATGATATATTCATGCGACAGTGATTCTCAAACTGCGACGCGCAGGTTTTTAAATTTAAGAGGGTCTTGGCGCAAAAAGTTTGGGAAGCAATGAAGAGTATAGTAGCAACAGGACAGTGGCGAATCCAGAAACGAGCGTGACCATTTGGTCACAGTAAACACCGTTGTCTATTGGTTTCATTGTTTATCCTTTTTCTAACTTAATATCGTTTCTTTCACTCTTTTTATTTAAAAAAAAAATGCATTTTGACATTGACATCATTTCAAAGACAATCACTTTGATAATCAAATCAAAAAAGTGTGAACGAAACCATGTTAACCATATGATATATCAGTTTCATCGTTTTAAATTAAACACATTTGAATCAGTGGCGGATCCAGAAATTGTTCCAGGAGGGGGCCATTCAATTTGAAAATAAACATAATACATTAAAAAATTGATGAAGTTTTTTTTTACGCGTTTTTTTTTTCGCAATTTTAAATTTACGCGTTTTTTGGACGGCGACGTAAAAAAAACTATTTATTGCGCGAAGAGCAATTTTTGTTTTTTTAATAAATTTTTGATTCTTTTTACGCGATGTTTTGATTTTTAGAACCGATTTATCAAATTATATGAAAGTGAGGTTTTTATTACGCGCCACTTTCTGGAACGTGTAAAAAAAGATTGGGTGTATATATAAATTTAGTATGTTTTCAATAAAATATGGTAAATTTAACAATTAAAGAGCCCATTTAAAAATATTTTTTTAATAAATTAGAAAAATAAAAAATAAATTCTCCCAAGAGGGGGCCATAGCTCCCATAGCCCTTCCCTTGGATCCGCCAATGATTTGAATGGCGTTCAAACACTTGATTGAATCGGTCGCTTTGAGTAGTAAAAACGCCCCGTTTTGAAGCAGTCAATTGCCTAAATGCGTTTTTTTATGTCTCTTTAATCTATAAAAACGTGCCGAATTAAAGCTGCATTGGTCACACTCAAATGTTTTTAATCCAGAATGCACGCGTTTATGGTTCTTTAAATGAGACGAACGTGCCGTTTCAAAAGCACATTGATCACATTTTAATGGTTTTTTGCCTGAATGAATTAGTTTATGCCGCTTCAAATCAGATATCTGTACGGCGCTAAAGCTACATTGATCACATTTGAATGGTTTTATACCTGAATGTTTAAATTTATGTTGTTTTAAACTAGACATTTGTATCGCACCAAAGCTGCACTGATCACATTGAAATGGTTTTAATCCGGAATGTGTCATTTTATGGTTCTTTAAAGAAGACAAACGTGCCGTTTTAAAACTGCATTGATCGCAATTTAGTGATTGATCTGAATGTATTAATTTGTGTTGCTTCAAACTACACAACCGTGCCGCGCTATAGCTGCATTGATCACATTGAAATGGTTTCAATCCAGAATGTGACTTAATATGCTTCTCTAAACTAAACAAATGCACCGTTTCAAAGCTACATTGGTCACATTTAAATGACTTTTTGCCTGAATGAATTAATTTGTGTTGCTTCAACTCGTGCGACCGTGTCGCGCTATAGCCGCATTGGTCACATTTAAACGGTTTCAATCCGGAATGTATCTTTTTATGCTGCCTAAGATTAGCCGAATTCTTAGTTCCAAAGCTACATTGATCACATTTAAATGGCTTTTCAGTTAAATGTATTAATTTATGTTTCTTCAAATAAGTCAACAGTCCCGTGCTAAAGCTGCATTGGTCACACTTAAATGTTTCAAGTCCAGAATGAGTCTTTTTATGCTGCTTTAAATTATAAGAAGACGCAGTTTTAAAGCCACATTTATCACAATTGTAATGTTTGAGGCCCAGTTGTTGAACATCGTTTCCATCACTCAAAGAATTCCCGCATTCATTTGAATCTTGTGTATTTTTTGTCTCACGATAATGACTTAAGTCGTGATGTCCAAGCGATCGTTTAGATGAGAATATACCAAAACAAAAACCGCATGCGAAATTTCGTTCGTGGAATGTTCTCCTTTCCAATACTATAACGGCGACCAGTTCTCCCTTTGTCAGTTCTTCTTTAACATTGCTTTTGACGATATCAATTTCATGATAAGGCAATGATAAATTGGCAGCACAAGCAATCATCGATGGACTTTCTTCCCTCTTAACGTTTGCCTGTTTCGAAGAATCAAACTGAAATATAAAATACAACAATTAATAATAAAAATTATTCAAAATGAATTAAATAAAACTGTCTTTACAATAGGAAATAAAACTATTAATTCCACCAAGCACTTTCAGTCGAAATCTTAAATTATTGAATAATAATCAATGATCAATAGCAGATGTGATAATGGAATAAATGGTGAGGGGGAGAGAAAATAAACTTAAATTAACAAATTGTTTAAAGGTGACAAAGTTTCTGGAGACGAAATTCAATTTGATTGTTCGGAAGGACAATCATTTTTATTTTTTCATAATGAAAACAAAATATCTCTTTCTATGGACATAATTTTGTAACATAATGTTAAGCGCACCGTGTCCGGAGATGAATTGTGGAGTTAACTTTTCCGGTTCTAAGCTCAAGAAATGCGACCCCAATACCCACACTTTCTTAAATATCTATTTTAATATGGGTGATACAATGTTTATAATTGAGCTATTTTTATATCATAGTTTTTTGGACCTTTTGTAGTTAATATAAATACGCGATAACGCGATAAGAGATCGTTCGTAAGATAGCTGAGCTACACGCGTCAGTTGCTATTTCATATGTGTGCTGAGATGACGTCTTTTTTACGCGCAACTTAAAATATGATTATTTATTAAAAAGCCACGGATTTTAATAAAAAAAATGTATGAGGAATGATGCAGAGATATATTTTAAGGCCATTAGACTATTTTTTTTTGAAATTCATAAGAATAAGGCCAATAATGAGGAAACCACTGGGGTCCCTAAACGACCCTATCGACAGAGAAGTATTCGAAGAGAGCCAAGATGCATTCTGACAAATCTGGGAAGACTTAATAGATAATTTTACCTCGAGAAAATTTTGACTTTGAATAGTTGTGCGATTATTTGCACCACTAACAATCAAATTCTAAAACAGCTAATAACGTGTTTTCATTTGCCGGCCATGACAGTTATGTTGATTGTTATTTGGCATACCTGAATGCAATATTAAGCTGTTTATATATATTACACCGAATCGGCAAAAAAAATGCCTAATTCGTGAAAAGTGCAAGCCCGTTGCGCTATTCACGGATTGCACAAATTATCTGCCAAATGCGTGAATTGGTCAATCGATATAAGATTATCTATGGTGAGTGTATCAATTTCTTGAGAATAAATCGATAATTGTCTAATGAAAACAGAACGGGTTTTGTTGAATTTTTAAAAGTAGCTGAAATAATTGTTTGATTTTTTTGGAAGCCTAAAACAGTAAAATCTGTTAACATAAACATCGCATAAAAGTTATCAAATTGACTGAGGATGAAAAAACTTGGTGCGGGAAAAGGATTTAACTTTGATTAATGTTGCAAGCAGCACTTTAAGATTCATATTTATGAAAATTACGTAATTTTCATAGCATGGATATGATACGAAAAGTTGCCGAAACTTCTTCAACAAAACCAATTGTATTACTAGAATAGTAATTATAAATGCCTTAAAGCAGGGTTACTCAAAGGGGCCACAGATATTTATGTTTGTTTTGGGGAGCCACAGCACAGTTTAGGGGGTCACGGGTATTGATAAAACGATATAGGGAAGAGCATAATGGCGGACGTCAAAGTGTTGAAGTTTTCTAATAAAAAAAATGTATTTATATATATAGACTGTGTGACTAAAACATGAATGATGATAGACAGGGAATTTTAATTGTTAAAAATCAGTGGAACAAACATTTTTAAATCGACAGGTGCATTAAATTTCTCTATTTCTATGTATTTATTTATTAAAAATTTGGGCCTTCTATAACAGTAAGGGAAAACTTTTGGATATAGTTAACAGCTGGGACTTGAATCCGTGAGATCCGGCAAGGTATCCCACAACGCTAACTGCTGCACCATAAACCCGTTAAAGAGTACATACGTTAGTATTAATTAAATAAAGATTGAATTGTTTATACCTTATATTCTCTCACATTCTCTGAAGAAGAGCTTTCAACGCCATATTGAGAATCTTCACTTTTCACCATACAAACACCAACAGCCGCCTCTTCTTTGATGATCAAGTCTTTGGAGACATCGTCAGATTTTATTGATAGCATAATTTCCTAATGGAAGACAAAAACAGTCTGTGAAAATTTATATCTTGGCCTTATTTAATGCCGAAACGACAGCGGTTATATGATGCAACTTTTCGTCTATGGGAATCGATGAAATGTCATTTACTACAATGCAGATATGTACGAAAAATGAAAATGTTCAATTATCATACCTAATAATCAAGAAAAGCCGAAAATTTACAATAAATTCAGTATTAAGAAGACAACAAAGTAGTCCAATTAAATGTTAGTCGAATGTTAGTCACATGAAATATCAGTTTCATTGATTCACACGAAAGAATTTTTTGATGTTTCTGTATCAGCAAGACAGCTTTGCAGATAATTGCATTGTGTTTTACAAGATTTAGTAATCTTTAAGAGAACAATGAGTAGTAAAAATTACACAAAGGTCACCTGAAAATCTTCCTCAAGTTCCGACAGCTGTGCGGGCGTGTCAAAGAAAATTTCTTTCGACGGACATCTCTCTTCATTATCTTCCTCTTCGACTGGTTCAAGCTTGATATCCATTATTTTCCTTCCGTAACTCAATATTAAGCAAAATGACACGCAAACAACAATGAGTAACTGCTTCCTAGCGTTGCCATAGACAATATGATGATAATTATATATCTATGGTTAGAGATAAAAGTTGACTAACTACCAAAGCTGAATATTTTCTACCAGATTAATTGACGTATAAGTATTTATAGATACATTTGTAAATTTTTTCAAATTTGCATGAAAAATAACAGGAAATCAAACTTTGCAAAAATCTCCCTATATTTTTTTTTGTATAAAAATATAAAGAAATGAATTTATGCCTGACAAAGTGACAAAATAAAAAAATAAAATAGCTCTTGCTTCCATTATATTGCATTAAATGACATTAAATTCACATTTTTACGATAATTTAAGGACTGAAGTATTAATGAATGAAACAAAATAATATAAACAATATCGACTTTGTAAAGGAAAAAAGACGTAACCCACACAAATCAAATTTTACAATAGGCGCAAAAAAACGTGTTTAGATTATATTGGGCCATAAGCAAATTATGAATCATACACAACCTTGAAGTGCACGGAGACTTCTAAACTGGTGTTTAATTGAAATAATCTAATATTAATTAAAGAAATTGTTTAAGAAAAACCTTTATTTCAGTCTTTTTTATTTGTTTTATTTTTTTACAAGGTCATCATTTTCAAACTTAAAAGCTTAATTTAGATACTAATTCGGCATTTGCAGCTTGCATCCTTTTGGTAGAACGTGTATCAAGTTTGATACACTGTGATTATTGAAAAACAGCTTTTTTTTTTTTAAAAAACTGTGAGTTACGTCCTTTCTCCTTTCCACAGTCGATATGTTTTTAAGTTTATTCACATTCATATCATATGAATTAAAAAGTTATAATTGTAACGTTTTTAATATAATATGTTCAATATTATGATTTTAAGCTTTTAACTATTTAAGTGTGTCTATAATATTTTCTCTCGTTTTCATCACTCTTGTTTTAATTGTCTATGTGCAAAATATCAGCAATTATTGTCTATAGTAATACCAATTTATATAAAGCTTGCACTCTGATATCTATTAATAATTAATTAACTTAAAATGGATATCAAAATAGAACCGGACGATGAAGTGCTGTCTATCTGGAATGAGGGGCAGTCGATTGACATCAAAGTCGAGACACTCGTGAAGCAGGAAGAATATCTTCACGAAACAGATCATCACGAGACTAATATGGTAATCTTAAACAAAATTAGGACGCCAAATTGTTTTAAATTCAAAGCATTACGCTATTATCATCGAAACTAGGAAACTCATCGCTTTGTGTTGCTTCCATAGGGAGGCAATCCAAAAAAAATGAATGATAACAAAATTGGGGGATACAGTTTGGTGTTGCAGCTTTATATCTATCATCGCTATTCAAAATTCAATTGCACCACTGGATAGTTAAAGAATCAAAGAATGTATTGCGTTATGTAAAAACTGTGATAAATCGCGCGGGGCGGAGGGTAAGCGCCGCCATTTTGAGGTCATTTTGCCACGTATCGAGATTTCTATTTACTATAACTTTTGACTCGGATAAGCTACGATGTTCGTTCAAGTTTCAATCGTTAGCTTTCAACAAAATCTATCGATTAACTATAAAACATTAGTGTAATATTGTGACTGTGGCTATAATTAGGTGTATAAAAAAATGTATCAAAAATATGTTATGTCGGGCTATACGCGTCAAAAAGCTGAATCAAAATACAGAGATCGTACACGGTTGGAAAGGGCTTTTCAAGAGCAATCAAATGGTTCCATTAAAACACCATATGACCGAGTCAAGCAGTGCCGGGAACGTAAAAATGATGCGTAATATTACCTATTACAAAACGTATTCATCTACAACACACGGCCGTGTCCATGACACAGCCACACCTCATTTGGATTAAATCAATTTATGTCAGCATTGAATGAAGATGTACCAAGCTTGCGCCAATTCAACCTATTGATATCAAATATAAAATACTTTATTTTGTTTCAGTTTCCAACAAACAATACTGACTCTACACATTCTATTGAACCACCAGCGATTAATCTATCTTCAAAAAATATATCATTGACACCATATGTAAATGAAATGCTTATTAAAAATGAACGTTTACCCCAGCAAGCAGAAGTTGTAATAATCCTTGAGAACATTGTTAGCTATGAGCGAAATTTCGTTTGCAGAGTTTGTTTTGATACTTTCCCATCATCGCAGATACTTCAACAACACGTGACTTGTCATGAAACGCCACAAATTGATGCCAAAAACAGGTTTGTTAATTGTCACAAGTCGCTCGAAAGCATTTATTCTATTTGATATCATTTATGTCGTTTAATTTTAATATTCACGAAACTAACACATATTCGTGTCAGGTGATTTGAATGGTCTTGAGCAGCCATACTCAACCTTCTATCCTCCGGGCCGCATTCCGATTTTTGGTTTTCTACGTGGGCCGAAAAATATTTACAGTGATCTGTAAATATAGCACATACCATACTGCACACACACGTATGTATTATGATGTCAAAACAAAACTACATTTTTTATGTTAATATATACATATCGACTGTGGAAAGGAAAAAGGACGTAACCCACACATATCAAATTTTACAGGAGGCGCAAAAAACGTGTTTTGATGATTTTAGGCCATATGCAAATTATGAATATACACAACCCTGAAGTGCACGGAGACTTCTAAACTGGTGTTTAATTGACATAATCTAATATTAATTAAAGAAATTGTCTAGGAAAAACCTTTATTTCAGTCTTTTTCTCGGTTTTAATTTTTTACAAGGTCATTTTTTGAAACTTTAAATCTAAATTTAGATACTAATTCGGCATTTGCAGCTTGCATCCTTTTGATGGAACGTGTATCAAGTTTGATACATTGTGATTATCGAAAAATACCTGTTTTTAAAAAACTGTGGGTTACGTCCTTTTTCCTTTCCACTGTCGATATGTATACATTTATGTATTTTTCATAGTAAAAAAAAATCAAATAAAAAATATATAAAAAGTACACAAAAATACCAATGTATCATAAATATTAAATCGTTTAATTAAAAATTAATGTGAATTTCGATATTGAGTCAAAATTTTAAATATCTTTTAAAAATATTTAGTGACTATAATTATTTTGGGCCGCACATAAGAGCTGACTGGGCCGCAGGTTGAGTATGGCTTGTCTTGAGTGTACCGAAAAGCTTTGACAACATCAGATAGGACCAGAACATGCTCAGTTCATTTGTCAAGTAACATTGCCTGTTGTTAAATGCCATTGGCTTTTATTGATATGGTCATATGGTCGATTGCCAGTATGGTCTTTTTTGATTAATCTATTTGTCTCTTTATTGAGAATGTAAATAAGATGTTTTTGTACAATTTCAAAAAACACAACAGTTATAAAAATACATTTTTTTAAATATCTTTTACCTTCAACGTTTAATGCATTCATTGAGCCATAGTCTATGACAAATGTTGATTTTTATTCAACGGTTTTTCATTTTTTTCTGTTTCCATGTAACAATTAAGAGTGAAGCTTGAAGCCAATGTCACAATAAAACTCGACGATGACTCATTGTTAGCTAATACACCAACTAAGTCTTCCGACAGTGATAATCTTACAAACAATATGAATGACGTCAGTGACGGGGGAAATTCGATTGACATCAAATACGAAGCAATCGACGTTCACCGCAGGTCCATGAAGGTTAACGAAGTATTTCATATAAAACCATTTTTATCTGTTTCTATTCAAAATCAAATTATTTTGATATGTGAAAACAGTATCTTCGCGATGTTAAATAAATTTTGTTTTATTTTTGGTTTTAGTTTAAAATTTTGAATGTTTACCCTACGGTTCATACTGAATTAGCAGCGGTGAATTGGCCTCCGAATCAATTTCAAGCTGAAATTCACATCCATCAACCGAACGCACAAATGGAAAATTCACAACAGAAAATGGTCGCTGTAATAATGATAGAAAACTGTGTTTTTAACGAGCACAATTTTGTATGCAGCGTTTGCTATCAAATATTCCCATCGTCAAACTTCCTTGAGTGGCATTCAACTCGCCATGCTAAATTAAGGTTTGTTACATTTTCATTGTTAAATAACTGCTGTTGCCGTACTAATGTATTAAAAAAATTTTAATCAATACCATATTCTATTAATCAAGCACACTTTTTGCATTTGTTTTCATGTATAAATTAAGAGTGAAGCTTGAAACCGATTTGTCAATCGACCCAGACAATGACCCGGTGACATCAAACAACGCAGATGACTCCTGTTGCACTAATATGAATGAAAAACATTCCATTGACATCAAACACGAACCACTGGCGAATCACGAAGAAACAATCATCGATCAAGATCAACAAAACATAATAACAAAAATTCTTCAACGTAAAGTTGAAGCTGTTGTGATGTTGGAAAATGGCGTGTTTAACAGGCGAAATTTCGTATGCAGCATTTGTTTGGATATATTCCCATCGTCACATTTACTCAATCGACATGTGACTTTTCATGGAAAATCAAAATCCTATGGAACAAAGAGGTTTGTTAAATTTTGATATATATATTTTGCTATGTGAGCTTATAAAATGTTACATTCTAGAGAAAATCTTTTTTTATGTATTTTGTTGTACACATTCATTCAGGCTTTTCGCGCATACAAAAGTGTGCTACCCAGACAGTTCCAACGTATTTCTTCAACCACTGAAGTGACGATGCGCTGTCTTTTGACTGCATCATTCTTTTTAACATTAACGAAATAGGGAGTTCATATATTTTCAAACAACACCTGAACATGATTTAAACATTGTTTTCTTACGGTGAAATACATAATCTAAATAGAATTATGAAATTTAAATATTAAAAAACTGTGACAACTCTAAAAATATGACTTGATTTTATTGAAAAGACGCTTATAGCGTCTGATTCATTATTGTAATATATTTTTTTCCAAGAGAGTTAGCTATATTCACAGTGAAATAAACGTCGTCGAATACTTATTAATTGATTTAGTTTTAAACATCTCACATGAAGTGTATCAATAGACTGTGATAATGTCACAGGAAAGACTTAGTTTGTTTAATGTTTTGACTGAATAATTACAGTTGTTCTCCAAAACAATTTCATATATTGTTCACTATGATAGAAAAGAATAATCTTTCATTTTGTTTTCATGCGCCGAAGAAGTGAGAAGCTTAAAAGGAATACAGAAATACAACCAAAGCTTAAACAACTGTCACAAGAGAACTCACATGATAGTGATCATTGCCAGTTGGCTGTGAATGATATTTGGAATGAAGATTATTCAATTGACATCAAAGATGAGCCACTTGTACTTCACGAAAAAATAATTGAACAAGAAAATGATCACAAGAGTAGAGAGGTATTAGCGATTATCAATTATTTTTTAAAGGAACGACTTTTTAATGATATATTTCTTTTAATTTTTTTCAACAAGAGTCACTCATAGGGTGTTCACTGTCAATACATAGTGAAAAGGCATAATATTATGAAAAAACACAATATTATTTTGTTCTAATTGATTCAAAAAATTCAAAATACGCATACTGCATACATAGACAGTTGAATTATTCTAAAAAAATCAAAATAATTATTACTGCACACATTTTTCGTGCTGTGTATTTTTTTAGTGTTTATGATCTAAAAAATTGCATACAAATACAAGCTTTAGTTTATAGTTATAACAAAATATAAATACTGCAGGGCTGTCGATATATGTCCCGGGGTCTTTATTTTCTTCCCTGAAATATATTTGTTTATTACTTTAAACATTTGCAGGGCTGTCGATACATGTCCCGGGGTTTTCATGTTCTTCTTCGAAATATATTTGTTTGCTTACTTGAAAAATTTTCAGGGTTGTCGATATATGTCCCGGGGTCTTCAATTTCTTCCCTGAAATATATTTGTTTAATAATTTAAACATTTGCAGGGCTTTTGATACATGTCCCGGGGTTTTCTTTTTTTCTCCGCAATATATTTGTTTACATATTTGATACATTTGCAGGGCTGTCGATATATGTACCGGGGTCTTCAATTTCTTCCCTGAAATATATTTGTTTATTAATTTAAACATTTGCAGGGCTTTCGATACATGTCCAGGGGTCTTCATTTTCTTCCCTGAAATATATTTGTTTATTACTTTAAACATTTGCAGGGCTGTCGATACATGTCCAGGGGTCTTCATTTCCTTCTCCGAAATATATTTTTTTGCTTACTTGAAACATTTAAAAGGCTGTCGATATATGTCCCGGGGTCTGCTTCTTCTTCTCCGAAATATATTTTTTTGCATACTTGAAACATTTGAATTATTCTAAAAATGATAAAATATAAATACTCGTCATTGTCGATATTGGATAAAGCAGCTCAGCAGGGCAGATCAATTATGATTTTAATGAATATATTATTTTATTATATCCGCTTTTTGCATATTTCGTTTTACAGTCCCGGTGTATTTTAGTTCTTTTAAAGAATTGAGTGAATTTCTAAGCATAGATTTTCTGGCTTATTCAATAAATAGGTTTGCAATTTAATTTTCACGCCAGTAAATTTTCTGACCTAAACTTTTCATTTAAAAGTGCAGCGAAAACCTCCCCCCCTCCGTTGAAAGCAACTGGCATACAGCTTCAAGTAATTTACTGTTGAATCTGAACGACAGATAGCTGGCTCTTAGCTCTGAAGAGTGCATTAAACATGTCTTTACTAGAACAACAATATGAATGTGCTGTCTGATCTCTCGTTTCTTATTAACGAAATCTAGGCACTCACGCCAACATCAGTTTAACCCTCATTTTAACATTCCTTTACCTCAGTATCCTTCCTTTGTCATCAAGTTCGTTTTCAAAAACATTTAAAAAGGTTAAAAATCTTTACTAATCGGTCGAATCCGATGATAGTGCAGCGTGTGCATACCTTAAACTGGAAAAAAACAGCTGTTTTTATCAGACAAATGCAATTTAAAAATATTATTTTTGCAGATGGATGCAATACATCGTTCTCGACCGAAGACTTTCAAAAACAATCAATGCGACAAGAGAGCCGCGCATTCTTGTAATCTCAATGGGCATAAAATGTCACACACTGAAGAAGAGCCTTTTAAATGTGCCGGATTCAATCATGTCATAGTTCATAAAATGGTACACACTGGAGAAATGGCTTTGAAAGGTGACCAAAGCAACATTAAGTCTGCCGCATCTGGTAATCTAAAATCGCTTAAAACGTTACACACCGGAGAGAAGCCTTTTAAATGTGACAAATGCAACTTTAAAACTGTCGTTTCCAGTTCATTAAAAAGACATAAAATTATTCACACCGGAGAAAAGGCTTTTAAATGTGACAAATGCAATTATGAATCTGCATATTCTGATTATCTAAAATCGCATAAAATGTCACACACCGGAGAGAAGCCTTTTAAATGTGACATGTGCAACTTTAAAACTGCTCGATCTAGTCATCTTAAAGTGCATAAAATGTCACACACCGGAGAAAAACCTTTTAAGTGTGACAAGTGCAACTTTAAAACTGTCAATTCCAGTTCACTAAAAAAACATTTTATGTTACACACCGGGGAGAAGCCTTTTAAGTGTGACAAGTGCAACTTTAAAACTGTCGATTCCAGTTCACTCAAAAAACATTTTATGTTACACACCGGAGAGAAGCCTTTTAAGTGTGACAAGTGCAACTTTAAAACTGTCGATTCCAGTTCACTCAAAAAACATATAATGTTACACACCGGAGAGAAGCCTTTTAAATGCGACAAATGCAATTATGAATGTGCTCAATCTCGTCATTTAAGAAGGCATAAAATGTCACACACCGGAGAAAAGCCTTTTAAGTGTGACAAGTGCAACTTTAAAACTGTCGATTCCAGTTCACTCAAAAAACATATAATGTTACACACCGGAGAGAAGCCTTTTAAGTGTGACAAGTGCAACTTTAAAACTGTCGATTCCAGTTCATTAAAAAGACATAAAATTATTCACACCGGAGAAAAGGCTTTTAAATGTGACAAATGCAATTATGAATCTGCATATTCAGGTAATCTCAAATCGCATAAAATGTCTCACACCGGAGAGAAGCCTTTTAAATGTGACATGTGCAACTTTAAAACTGCTCGATCTAGTCATCTTAAAGTGCATAAAATGTCACACACCGGAGAAAACCCTTTTAAGTGTGACAAGTGCAACTTTAAAACTGTCAATTCCAGTTCACTAAAAAAACATTTTATGTTACACACCGGAGAGAAGCCTTTTAAGTGTGACAAGTGCAACTTTAAAACTGTCGATTCCAGTTCACTCAAAAAACATTTTATGTTACACACCGGAGAGAAGCCTTTTAAGTGTGACAAGTGCAACTTTAAAACTGTCGATTCCAGTTCACTCAAAAAACATATAATGTTACACACCGGAGAGAAGCCTTTTAAATGCGACAAATGCAATTATGAATGTGCTCAATCTCGTCATTTAAGAAGGCATAAAATGTCACACACCGGAGAAAAGCCTTTTAAGTGTGACAAGTGCAACTTTAAAACTGTCGATTCCAGTTCACTCAAAAAACATTTTATGTTACACACCGGAGAGAAGCCTTTTAAGTGTGACAAGTGCAACTTTAAAACTGTCGATTCCAGTTCATTAAAAAGACATAAAATTATTCACACCGGAGAAAAGGCTTTTAAATGTGACAAATGCAATTATAAATCTGCATATTCAGGTAATCTTAAATCTCATAAAATGTCACACACCGGAGAGAAGCCTTTTAAATGTGACATGTGCAACTTTAAAACTGCTCGATCTGGTCATCTTAAAGTGCATAAAATGTCACACACCGGAGAGAAGCCTTTTCAATGTGACAAATGAAACTATAAAACTGTCGATTCCAGTTCATTAAAAAAACATTTTGTTACACACCGGAAAAAAGCCTTCTAAGTGTGACAAATGCAATTTTGAATCTTCATATTCAGGTTCATTAAAAAATCATAATAATTTCACACACTGGAGAAAAGCTTTTTTAATGTGACACTTGCAACTTTAAAACTGTCGATTCCAGTTCATTAAAAAAACATAAATTGTTACACACCGGAAACCTTTTAAATGTGACAAGTGCAATTATCAATCTGCTCAATCTGGTAATTTAAGAAGGCATTAAATGTAACACGCCGGAGAAAAGCCGTTTAAATAAGAGCAACGCAATTTTGAAACTGCTTCTCCTTGTCATTACACAACAGGAGAAAAGCCGTTTTAATGTGATATGAGCAATTATGTTTCTCGAACTCTTGTGTGTTTTAAATGGGTCTACCCATGCGTAAGCCATCCGATTGGTTCTTAAATTTAAACTCTTTTTTGTTCCAACAAAAAATCGCTCACTGTGGTGTAGTTGGTTAGAGTTTGTTCTACCAATTAGGGTGCCCTTGGTTCGTTTCCCGACAAGGTAAATTTTCTCCACTCATAAAATTTTGCATGAGGCGCAAAAAAAGTGTTTTGGGCCGTATGCAAATTATGAATTATACACATCCTTGAAGTGCGCGGAGACTTCTTAACTGTTGTTCAATTGACATTAGCTTATATTTAATAAATAAATTGTCTAGGAAAAATCTTTATTTCAGTCTTTTTTCTTAGTTTCAAGTTTTTTCAAACTTTAAAGCTAAATTTAGATACTTATTTGACATTTGTAGCTTGCGCCCTTTTGATAGAACGTGTATCAAAATCTGTGGGTTACATCCTTTTTCCTTTCCACAGTCGATATGTTTATGCAGGTATCGACGTTTTTAATTTTAATATATATAAGTTTTGTTCCAGATACTTTACTTAATAAATTGTTTCGGTGTACGTTATTCACAATGATACTCTTTTTTAATTCAATTTAATTCCGTAGAGAACTCAATTGGGGTAACGAAAATATTGTAAACCCAACGTTGGAATCAAGGACAAATATATGTATTGCTGTTTTCAAAATATTCTCTATGGTTTCGCGAGCTATGTTATGTTATATACTGATTCGTGTTTCACGTAAATTGGTCATCTTCCCTGATCCCCAGGTGTGGCAATTGGGCATTTTCGTTTTTGTTTATAATTTTTTTAAGGAACTGAATGCCATTTCATTGATTCCCATGGATAAAGAGAAGCTTCGTATAGTCACCATACCGCATAAATAACTATACCGGATTGTCGTGACCAATTCTACGGCTATAAAAAAAATGGCGTGTGGCTTTGTCATGGACACGGCCGTGTGTTGTACGTGAATACGTCTCGTAATAGGTGATACTACGCCCCATTTTTACGTTCCCGGCACTGCATGACTCGGTCATATGGTGTTTTAATGGTACCAGTTGATTGCTCTTTAGAAGCCCTTTAAACCGTATACGATCTCTCTATTCCGGTTTGGCCTTTTGACGCATATAGCCCGACATTATACATTTTTGATATATTTTAACACCTAATTATAGTTACAGTTAGGGCATCCAATCCCGGGATTCCATTCAATTTCGGGATTGACAAATTTTGAGCAAATCCCGAAAATTTACACGAAATTTGTAAATCGAGGATTCCAAATTCCTCGGTGAAATAAAAAAAAAACATGCTTTTGTGAGAATCTGGGAAAAAGTACACCAAATCGAGGATTTCGAATTCCTCAGTAAGAAAATCCCGATCCCGGGATTCAAAATTAATTAATCCCGAGATTGAAAAAAGGCTCCGGGATTGGATACCCTAGTCACTGTCACAATATAACACTAATGTTTTATCAATAAACGATAGATTTTATTGAGAGCTAACGATTGAAATTTGAAAGAACATCGCAACTTCTTCGAGTCAAAAGTTAATGTTAATAGAAATATCGATACGCAGCAAAATTACCTCAAAATGGCGGCGATTCCCCTCCGCCTCGCTCGATGTACCACAGTCCTTACATAGCGCAATATTTTTTTTTTGATTCTTTAACTCTTGCGGCTCGGAGACTAGAAAAATGCTTCTCAGCCGATGGGGGTCTTTTTTGACCCCAGTGGTTTCCTCATTATTAGCCTTATTCTTATGAATTTCAAAAAAAAAAATAGTCCAAGGGCTTAAAAATATCTCTTTGCATCATTCCTCATACATTTTTTTATAAAAATCTGTGTTTTTTTAATAAATAATAATATTTTAAGTTGCGCGTAAAAAAGACGTCATGTCAGCACACATATGAATTGACTACTGAAGAGCGTTCCAAATTATCATACAAACAATCGTTATCGCGGGCGCTAATCAGCTGATAAGCGTTATCGGGTATTTATATAAACTACAAAAGGTCCAAAAAACTATGATATAAGAATACCTTAATTATAAACATCGTATCACCCATATTAAAATAGATATTTACGAAAATGTTGGTATTGGGGTCGCATTTCTTGAGCTTAGAAACGGAAAAGTTAACTATCCAGTGGTGCAATTGAATTTTTGATAGCGATAATAGATATAAAGCTGCAACACCAAACTGTATCCCCCGATTTTGTTATCATTCGTTTGTTTTGGATCGCTTCCCTATGGAAGCAATTTTAAGATGTCAAAAAAAAAATTAAATAATAAAAATCCACCTTGTACAAAAAATGTGTGTTTTCATTTGACCATTGATAAAATATTCGACCTTAAGATAAAAGTGCTTGTGCATCCTTCATCGTGGTTTACTGTAAAATTGAAAACAATCAAGCACCTTTTTTTGTATCTTTATTATTCTTCTCTATGAAAGTTCTAACTTTATCGGAATATTCTGTGTCTATGGTTTAATTTTTTATTGAAAATAATTTTTAAAAGTTACATAGACAATTTAATCAATGTATGATTAGTCGTTTAATAATAAAAAATATTAACTACACTACAAAATGATTTAGAGTGACTTCATTTATGGTTGATAATACATTTAAAAAGGCCTGCAAAAAATAGCGAGTGTGTTCAATTGTATTAAGCACTTAACATTAAATAACTTGATTGTAAATCTTTATATAAGTTAAATAAAATCCCATATCTTATTTATTCCTCTTTAAAAAGATGGTCACTGAATTCGAACGGAATAATTGTGATCCAAAATATAATCATTTTTCTGTTATAACCTAAAACAAAGAAACAAAAAGGGTTTCAATTAAACATTTATCAATTTTTAAGCTTTGTGAATTGTGTAATTATTTTTTTAATCGCTGCTCCACATGTGTGACAAAGCAAACATCTTTAAAATAGTAAAAATCTTATTTTAATTCCAACTCAAAAGATTATATTGTATTTATTTATTGTCTATGTATATAAATAAATCTTCTTATTGTCTATTCTTACGAATCCGTTTGATCAGTTAGCTGTTGTAATCTAGCCAGTAGATCAATATGGATATTAAAAATGAGCCAGAAGATGAATTACCGCCATTGGATGGACAAGAAAACACGTATTTTGATAGTCAATGTAACATTTATGACGTAACAGATACAATAACTGAACACAAGCAAGTGATATATGTAAAGCAGGAAGAAATCGAAGAAGATCTTAAAGGGGTAAGTAAAGATATCACAAAATGTAATAAGCTGACTGTTTATAGTACAAAGAAGACGTTACAAGCGAATAGCTGGTTGTTTATAACTATTAGAATAAAACAAAACAAGGTCTCTAATAAAAAAAATGGGGTGTGGCTGTGTTATGTTCACGGCCGTGTGTTGTACGTGAATACGTCCCGTAAACGGTGATATTACGCCCCATTTTTACGTTACTGCTTGACTCGGTCATATGGTGTTTTAATGGTACCATTCGATTGCTCTTGAGAAGCCTTTTCCAACCGCATACGATATCTGTATTTAGATTTGGCTTTTTGACGCGTATAGCCCGACATAACATATTTTAGTCACAGTTACAATATTACACTAATGTTTTATCTGTGGTCGATAGATTTTGTCAAGAGCTAACGATTGAAACTTGAACGAACATCGTAATTTCTCAGAGTCAAAAGTTATAGTAAATAAAAATCTCGATACGCAACAAAATGACCTCGAAATGGCGGCGCTTCCCTTTCCACCCCGCGTGATGTATTAAACTATGCGCTTGGGCAAGACTAGTAGTCAGCCAACCGCTTTTTGCCACGCTCCATACTCACACATTCATACATTTCAACAGATATCCATTAATCGTTCGTGACTTTGAGGTTAAGAAACCGATTAACATGCAGTTCTTGTAGAAAAACTTGTGAACGCATATTGATTCAAAACATTACAAGGACATTGATTTATTTACGCTTTGATATTATTATTTTGCGGCTCATGGAAATTATTTATTTAAAAAATATATATTGAGTTTTTTATCATGTGTTAAAATAATGCAATTGATTTCAGTCGGATACATTAAGAGATCATTTGAGCATCAAATTTGAAGATGGCCCATACCTGAGTCACCTAGATGATGGAGTTATTCCAAAATTACGTTCTATTAAGAATGAACAGTCTGAAGTTTGCGAGTTCCTTTCTGCTGCTGGAACATCGGGAGAGGTAATTGCAGCTTCTTAATACACCGTTTTTACGCGGTATACAAGTTTAATAAAAAACCGTGTATTACGTGACAAAACTCATATAAATTTTAAGATTTGTTTCTTCTATGTAAAAATTTGTGTTATTTTTAAAAACAAACAAATCGTTCAAGAGAAAATCGTGTAAAAAAGTGTTGAAAGTAAATTACACAATATATTTTTTAATTCATGTCTACGACTTTATGGCCCTCTAATGTAAGTGTTTTAACAGATTTTTTTTATAAAAAAAAATGTTTGTTTCTTAGTGACTTCACCTGTCTTTTCCAAAAAGGGTAGTAAAGATAAAAAGTATAGAGCAAAACATGACTAGTTGTTAGTTAATAACTTTTCCTGGAAATCCTGTTAATTGCTTTTTTCAAAACTAAATTTTTATTAGTTTTTTCTTGTCTTCTCACAGTAATATTGACTTGCTTATCTAAAATTAAAAGATTTTCTAGTTTTTTTATTCTGTTTGTTGACGACGCCTGACATTCTCTCCTCTCTCATTTAATTTATAAAAATAGACTGGTACAGAATTCCTGTCGTCTCTTAAACTTACCACTTGTTCTCTTCTTGGTGTATTTTTTATTTTCATTTTAAAAAAATGAGGTTTGGAAGCTATGTTACAATCAATTCTTGTATAAACAACGTATTTTTATTCAGATTCTACCAGAAATTCGTGTCCACTTTCAAGGTGCTTAACTATTTGAAGGATTTTCAATTTGATTTAATTGTATATATTGGATACAGAGCCATTTTATTACAACTGAAAAAGCCTTAAAGAGTATGACAAAAATATTTAAAACGAATCAGAACTTATACAAATTAAAATTAATTATATATGTAATGAAGTTATAATCGTCATTTTAACCTTTCCTGTTCTAAGCTCAAGAAATGCTTAATAATTAATTAATAACTTTTAATATTCTTTTTAGATTTCTGGAATAAACAAAGAGTCCAAGCCTTACATCGATCATCCATCAAATTATTCAGCTAAAATCAAATCACACGAAGAAGCAATCGTCATTGAAGTCCCTGGCGTTAAGAAAGAAATCTTGAAACTTGACCCAGTTGCTGTGATAGTACTAAAAAAGGAATTTTTTCATGAACGGAATTTCGTATGCAGCATTTGTTTTGATGTTTTTAAAACTTTAAAATCTCTATCGAATCACAAAAGCTTTCATACTGTGCGAAATCTATCAGCTATAAAGAAAAAGCTTTTTGAATGTGACGTGTGTGATTATAAATCCACACGAAGTGCCGATGTGAAACGCCACCAAAAGAGTCACAGTGGTAATTGTGAAGAAAAATTTAATTGTAATATTTGTAAGAAAAGCTTTGAAAACAAACTGATTTTGAGTGATCATAAATTAACACATTACGTTAAAATGCCATTCGAATGTGACCAATGCGACCAAAAAACGGAAAGTTCGTGCGCGTCAAAATTACATAAACTAGTAAAAACTACTAAAAAAATCTTTAAATGTGAACAATGTGGCTACTTTTCTGTGCGCCTAACTGATTTAAAGCTACATTTAATGCGACACGCAGGCGAAAAGCCTTTCAAATGTGATATTTGTGAGTATCAATGTGTCAAACTTGCTTTGTTGAAGTTACATATGTTGATTCATTCTGGAGAAAGACCGTTCAGTTGTAATCAATGCGATTTTAAATCGAGAACAAAAACTCATTTGAATGAACATATGTTGAAACACTCTGATGAAAAGCCATTTGAATGCGACAAATGCGACTATAAAACGAAGACTTCGTATCATTTAAGGAAACATAAAAGAATTCATTTAAAAAACTATGTATGTAAAGTGTGCAATTTGAAAATTTCAAATTTATCACTTTTTAAAAAGCATTTGTATGTCCATTATGTAAAAAAATCTTACAAATGTTCAAAATGTGACTTTACAACTAAGAATCGTGATTCGTTTAAAAAACATTTTAATATTCATAATAAGACTTTAAAGTGTGACGAATGTGACTTCAAAGCAGGAACAGATCACCTTTTAAAGTTACACAAAGCCAACATCCATAATGCTAAGCCTTTTACTTGCAATGGGTGTGACTATAAATCAGCACGTTTCAATATGTTAAAGCGACATAAGTCATCGAAAGCTTGCGCAAAACGGTTTCAAAACGGGCAAAGTAAAGGGGCCAATGTATAGGGTAAAGTAAAGGAGAACTTGCAAATATAATTTGATCAGGCGGCTCGGAGACTAGAAAAATACTTTTCATCCGATGGAGGTCGTTAAGGGACCCCAGTAGTTTCCTCATTATTGGCCTTATTCTTATGAATTTCAAATGAAAAAATAGTCTAAAAGCTTTAAAATATCTCTCTGCATCGTTCCTCATACATTTTTTTTATAAAAATCTGTGGTTTTTTTTTAATAAATAATCATATTTTAAGTTGCGCGTAAAAAAGACGTCATCCCAGCACACATATGAAATTGCAACTGACACGTTTAGCTTAGCTATCATACGAACGATCGCTTATCGCGTTATCGCGTATTTATATAAACAACTAAAGGTCCAAAAACCTATGATATAAGAATACCTTAATTATAAACATTGTACCACCCATATTAAAATAGGTATTAAAGAAAATTTTGGTAATGGGGTCGCATTTCTTGAGCTTAGAACCGGAAAAGTTGTAATCATTACTTTTCCGTTTCTAAGCTCAAGAAATGCGACCCCAATACCAACATTTTCGTAAATATCTATTTTAATATGGGTGATACGATGTTTATAATTAAGGTATTCTTATATCATAGTTTTTTGGACCTTTTGTAGTTTATATAAATACGCGATAACGCTTATCAGCTGATTAGCGCCCGCGATAACGATTGTTCGTATGATAATTTGGAACGCTCTTCAGTAGTCAATTCATATGTGTGCTGACATGACGTCTTTTTTACGCGCAACTTAAAATATTATTATTTATTAAAAAAACACAGATTTTTATAAAAAAATGTATGAGGAATGATGCAAAGAGATATTTTTAAGCCCTTGGACTATTTTTTTTTTTGAAATTCATAAGAATAAGGCTAATAATGAGGAAACCACTGGGGTCAAAAAAGACCCCCATCGGCTGAGAAGCATTTTTCTAGTCTCCGAGCCGCAAGAGTTAAAAATTATCCATGCTAATATTAAAAGCGATGATCTTGGAGAATTGACGAAGCTCTTTAAAAGTTGATTACTACTCCAATTATAATTGCAAAACCTGAGCGTTGCTTTTCTATATTAAACAAAATTAAAACTTACCTTAGGAACACAAGTCAAAAAAAAAATGACAGCTTTATCGATGCTTTCAATAGAAAAGATATGATAGGAAAAATTCAAAACATAAATAAAAAAAATAAAGAAAAAAATGTCATTAACAAAAATAAACGAATGGACTTTATTTGCAAAAGCTTCTTCTTTTAAATGTAATAATTTTTGATATATTAAATAAAATAAAAGTAATAAGGTCTTTACCTGAAATTTTAATCTACCCACAGAAAACCAAATATAATACTCACGAGTCGCCACTCCGAGCAACTGGGCAACAAAGTTTTCTTAAAGAAAAACTTTTGTTGAGGTAATACCATAAAAAGGCCATTTATTCCACATTAGGAGCGGAAGAAGACTTTTCAAAAGGAGCAAAAAACTTTGATGAACTCGAGGAACCATGAAGAACTCGATGAACTTCGAGTAAAAATGACCTTCAATTCAATTCGAAATGATCTTGAAAAAATATTTGTCCTTCAAAGAATGGTGACCTCGAGGAGAAAGTTGAGCATCGAAAAAGACTCGGCCTTTGAGGTGTTTGACCTTGAAAAAAAAAATTGACCATCAAAATTTTATGAACTCGAGGAACCACATGGCCATGGACAAAGTTCGACCTCCGATAAAATTTTTTTTTTTTATTTTTGTTATTCCTTAATTGTTTTTTTTTTGATCGCTCGACGAGCGTGAAGAATTTTTTTACCTTCAAGTCGAAATGACCTTGAAAAAATATTTGACCTTCAAAGAATGGTCACCTCGAGCAGAAAGTTGAGCATCGAGAAAGACTCGGCCTTTGAGATGTTCGACCTTGAAAAAAAAAATTGACCTTCAAAATTTTATGAACTCGAGGAACCACATGGCCATGGACAAAGTTCGACCTCCAATAAAAAAAAAAAATTTTTTTTTTTGTTATTCCTTAATTGTTTTTTTTTTGATCACTCGACGAGCGTGAAGAATTTTTTTACCTTCAAGTCGAAATGACCTTGAAAAAATATTTGACCTTCAAAGAATGGTCACCTCGAGGAGAAAATTGAGCATCGAAAAAGACTCGGCCTTTGAGGTGTTTGACCTTGAAAAAAAAATTGACCTTCAAAATTTTATGAACTCGAGGAACCACGTGGCCATGGACAAAGTTCGACCTCCAATAATATTTGGTCAGTATTTGGATTTTTTTTTTGTAAGTATTTTCATTCTTTTGTCTTTTTTTTATATTTTCAGAATTTGTGAAAATCATCGTAGACGAAAAGTTCTCGGACGTTTTTATATCTTTATGAACGGCCGACTTACGACGTTTTCATGACAATACTTTTTTCAACTTGCCGGTCTTCATCAAAAAATACTTGCCAAAAAATTAACGCATAGATGTTTTGAAGACATTTCTTTTAGATTTGATCGCGACGTGTTACCTTTTATTTACTCTGTCGTCTGCCAATCGCTGTCCTACATCTGATGATAACCTCATCAACCACTAGTTCTTGAAGTCTTCCGGATTGCAGAATTCCTTTGGTTGATAGAAAAGGCAAGAAACCTTACTGGTGTCACCTGCAGCACGTGACTTGTTTAAAAATAAATGGAAATATAATATTTGGTTACTATGGCAACTTTTTCGTTTTTATGCCAGTCGATGAAAAGGACATGTGAATGTTTCGTATCATTTGAGCGAGCGAATTTTTTCCTCTATTGTTTTTTTAAATTTTCGCATCTTTCAACAAGTTACATAGTAAAATACAACTTTGACTAAATAAATTATTTACAACAACTAATTGTTAGTCAATAGTTTGAGCCATGAGTTTTTGCGAAACTTTATTTTGAATAGATTTTTTTTTGTATAAATCTTGTCACATGATTAATCAATTAGTTTCATTTTCCAAAGCAAACGATTTTCGCAAAATTTAATTTACGTTTTGAATTTTTTATTAAAATGTTTGAAGGTTGTGGGTATATTAAAATTTATTTATTTTTCAGTCATGTATAAAGTTTATTTGCAAAGATGGCTTGTCCCAAAATGCTAATTATTAATAAATCCTTCAGTGTCTACTCACATTGCATCAAGAATCAAAAAAGTTTGAACACCGATGCCTTCAAATAAAGATTTATCAATTGATCAAAAAAAAATCAGCTTTTATTGGGATTCGAACCCATCAGCACCAACACAGAAACCCACAACGTCTGCGCCAATCTTAAATTGCATTGATATATATATTTTTTATTTTTTTAGAAACCAGTATTATTGAAAACTTTTTTTCATTGTTTGACATGAAGAGAGATTTTCACAATGCAAACTTTATTTTAAGGAAAAAAAATCTGTTTTAAAACTTGTTTAAGTAGGTCAATTAATCTTTTTTTTAAGATAGAGAGAGAATGGGTGGGGTGTTAAAAATAGTTACATAAATTTTGCTTCCTTTTAATATGTATTCAAGAAAACTCACAGATTTATGAAAGACTTCATCCTATTTTTGAAGTAGAATAAAAACATTGGTCGCAATTGAATGGTTTTTGCAAAAAAAGTGCCATTTTCATGTATTATTAAGCATATATACATTTCATGATTAAAAAATGAATTTTGTCACATTAATGTTACTTGCGATGTTCTTTAAGCCGTTTGAAAACCGAGCAAATAAATCAATATGTCCCAGAGATACTGCGTGTTTTTGAAGAAAATAGTTTTGCCAAATATACACTCAAATTCGATAATTAAAAAAATTATATTGACTCAGTATAGATGGCACTACACATATTCATCAAAATATTGCTTATATTCTATTATAATACTGATTCACGCGCAGATTTAATAAAAACATCGAACGACTTCAGACCAAAATGTGACATTTCATGTAAAACGTTCTTAAATGTTTTGGTCACATTATAATGGTTTCCCACTAGTATGTGATAGTTTATGTTTTTTTAAGCCTGACTCACGTACATATCGCAAGCTACATTGGTCACATTCGAATGATTTTTCGGCAGTGTGTGACTTTTTATGTATTATTAAGCTATGTGGACGCGAACATTTAAATGTACATTTATTACATTTGAATGGTTTTTCACCGGTGTGACACACTTTATGTTTTTTTAAGCCATCTGCGCTTACACATTTGAAAGTGCATTGGTCACATTTGTAGGGCTTCCCTCCAGTATGTGTTGTTTTATGTGTTTTCAAGCTAGATACCAGCGCAGATTTGAAGCAACACTGATCACATTGGAAAGGTTTTTCGATAGTATATGATATTTTATGATTTCTTAAAGCTACTGCGGACTACATGGTCCGAAAGCTACAACGATCAGAGCTAAATCGTTTTTCACCAGAATGTGTCATTTTATGTGATGTTAAGTTACATTTACGCGAACATTTAAATGTGCATTTGTCACATTTGAATAGTTTTTCACCAGTGTGTGACATTTTATGTTTTCTTAAGCCATCCGCGCGCGCACATTCAAAAGTACATTGGTCACATTTGAATGGTTTCTCACCGCTGTGTAAAATTTTATGTTTCCTTAAGCTACACACTAGCGCAGACTTAAGGAACACTTGTCACATTTGAAAGGTTTTTCGCCAGTATGAGACAATTTATGTTTTTTTAAACTTGATTCTAGCGCAGTTTTAAAAGCACATTGATCACATTTAAATGGCTTTTCACCAGTGTGGACCAGTTTATGTTTTTTCACTCCTAATGCGTGCACAGATCGAAAGCTACGTTGGTCACATTCGAATGGTTTCTCGCCAGAATGAGACATTTTATGTAATTTCAAATTGATTCCGTTAGTATATTTTTTATAACATTGATCACATTCGAATAGTGTATTATCGGTATGTAACATTTTATGCTGTTTTAAATAAGATACATACAATGTACGAAAGCTACATTGGGGACATTTAAATGGTTTCTCGCCAGAGTGTTTCATTTTATGTACCTTTAAGTTATTAGTACGCGAACATTTAAAAGAGCATTGGTCACACTTCAATCGTTTTATATTGAATTTAGATTCAACGTGGGCAGATAGGTGTTGTTTCAGTAAATGTGACGATGAGAATACATCAAAACAGAAACTGCACACAAAATTTCGTTCATGAAATGCACCATTTTCCAACAATATCACAGCGACTACCTTTTGCTGCATAATTTCATTTTTTATATATGTTTCATTTATATGTTGTGTTTTAAGTAATTGGTGTCGAGGCAAGTTCATCGGTGGAAGTTCAATAGTATGTTTGGAAGTCGGAAACTAAAAAAAAAATACAATATTTAATATTTTTAAGAAGTAAATAAAAGTGTTAACAATAAATAACTATTATTAATTAATATCTTAAGTAGGAAAGGTTGTTCACCACTGCTTAATTTATTTCCAATGGTTTAACCCTTCCTAATTGATGCTACTCATTAGTTAATCATTTAGTAATGTAGATTTCATCATTATTGTTTGTTTATTTTTCCATCCAAAAATATATCTGAATAGTTCAATTAAAATCATTCAGTGTAAGTAAGATTGCCTGAGGATGCCTCTGTAAAAGGCGAAACACGTGTCACAGTTTGTAGCACAATGCGTGGAATAATCTTAATTATTTTAATATTTTATTATTTTAACCATGTCCGCTCCCAATGTGGAGCATATGGACTCCTAATGGAGTTTATCTCAACAGAAGTGTTTCTACGAGAACAACTTGTTACTCAGTTGCTCAACCTCTCTTTTTACAAAGAGAGTAGGGATAGAAGGATAAGGCTAGGACAGGATTAGTGGTAAGCTAATCGCTCTCGATACGCCCCGCTCGTAGGATAGGATGGGTGAGAGGGGGGAATTCAAGACATCACATACACCCATGCCTTTGAACAGAAATTCATAAATCGATTGAAAAATCAATTTATAAAAACTGTCCGTACCGGGATTTGAACCCGGGCCCTCCGTAGCCGAAGCCAACAACGTTGACCACTCGACCACACAGGCATATTTTCAAATATTTAATGATCTGTTTTAAGGTGTTCACTGTTAATACTGATATATATATATTATATATACAATGATATTGTTAACATTAACACGTTGTTCTTTTTTTATTTTGTACTTACATTAAGAACAAGTATAAATACGAAAAGTGTCTAGAATAAGGGTGGGGAACCGTTTCTTCTCTTAAGGCCGCATTCATTTTTTCTGATTCGACATAAGGCCGCAGTAAACATTGACTAGGGAATCTTTGTCCGGAATTAAGAATTTGCGGTCAGAATATGTCAGGAATTTACATCAATTTACAGAATTGGCCAGAAGGCCACACAAGAGTAGCCAAAAGGCAGCAGGTTCCCCATGCCTGGTCAAGAAGATGAAAATTAACAAAATATAACATCCGTAAATTTTAAATTGAAATTTGGCACTACAGTTAATGCCAATGCACCAAATATTTTAAAGTTGAAAGTTTATACGAGAGAAGCTCTATGAAAAGTCACTCGACATCAACTCGAGGAAAATTGACACACCACAAACACCCAAGTCTTAATTCTCAAATTTTAGCATAACAAATATAAATTTGACATTGACCTCACCGGAAATCGAGCCCAGGACCACTTGATCGGTAGAGCAAGCTCTAACCAACAAGCTTACAGGGACAGATATTAACTTATATTTTAATAAAATATGGATTTTCGTGGTTGACCTGAAAGCTTGGCAGTAAAGTCTTAAATAGTTTGAATTCACCAAAGAATGGTTGATGATATTTACCTCGGGCGGTTTACTTTGAGAATATGAACAATCGGTCAATTCACACTTGTCTATTGTGATTTCGTGACAATTTTGATATTGCACTTCTTCTTCTTCCAATTTGATGTTTTGAGACTCATTTGAAACAACCTTAAATAAAAAAAATATTAAATTCAAAAATCTATATTGATACTTATATTGCTTACGACGGAAGAAAGCTGTCCTGATATATTGTCCGCCCCTAATGTGGAGCGTATGGTCTCTAAGTAGAAGTTTTTCTACGAGAACGGCTTGTTACTCAGTCACACAATCTCTCGTTTTGAAAGTGAGTTGTGTTGATAGAAGGACAAAGCTAGTGATTAGCTTAACACTAGTCCTGTTCTAGCCTTGTCCTTCTATACCTAATTCACAGTTCTCGTAAAAATGAACTGTTGAGATAAATCCATAATATGGGTATATGCTCCACATTGGGAGCGCACATGGATAAAGCGAATAAATTTTTTGTAAAAAAAATATATTGACTGTGTAAAGCAAAAAGGACGTAAACCACAGTTTTTTCAAAACAGGTTTTTTTTTCGATAATCACAATGCATTAAATTTGATACACGTTTTATCGAAAGGATGTAAGCTGCAGATGCCGAATTAGTATCTAAATTTAGCTTTTAAGTTTGAAAAAGATGACCTTTAAAAAAATCAAAACCAAGAAAAAGACTGAAATAAAGGTTTTTCCTAGACAATTTCTTTAATTAATATTAGATTATGTCAATTAAACACCAGTTTAGAAGTCTCCGTGCACTTTAAGTTTGTTTATAATTCATAATTTGCATATGGCCCAAAATCATCAAAACACGTTTTTTGCGCCTCCTGTAAAATTTGATATGTGTGGGTTACGTCCTTTTTCTTTTCCACAGTCGATATTTAATTACAAAAACTATTGCGGGCCAATATTGTCGGGCGCGAGAAATCAGTTCATTGAAACCATGGCACCCGCTGGCACATGGTTGGGTATTAC
Source organism: Himalopsyche tibetana (assembly GCA_030503985.1). Taxonomy (NCBI): domain Eukaryota; kingdom Metazoa; phylum Arthropoda; class Insecta; order Trichoptera; family Rhyacophilidae; genus Himalopsyche; species Himalopsyche tibetana. Next base: position 491,527 of record JAPJYX010000043.1, read on the forward strand.
TGATCTAACCTTACATTAGAAAATAAAAAAATAAATCTTGCCAATAATTAAAGAAATTTTTTATTTAACCTTTATAAGTTCGCGACGCTTCTCTTTGTCAATTATTTCTTCCTGCTTCACGAGCGCCTCGTATTTGATGTCAAATGAATTGTCATCTTCCCTGGTGTCATTTACATGGTTCTGATAATTATCGCCATTATTGGCGTTCTCTGAACAATTCGGCGACAGAAATTCATCGTCTGGTTCTTTTTTTATATCCATTTGTACTGTCAACACGTGACAAAGGCATCACCATAGACAGCACGTATTTATGAATAAATATTATTGGCATAGACAATTAAATCGATACAAATAGAAAGAAAGTTCTCCTTTTATAAGACGCACCTGTGGACAAAATCTAATCTAATCTAACTACAGTAAAACCCCCGTTTACACTAAAGTCGGGACAGTGTAATTCGGGGTAGTGTAATTGGGGGTGTGAATCTCATACAAAATTGGGAATTTTGGTTTTTTCCGCAAAAAAAAATGCAAAACTAAGATTTAAAATAAAATAAAATATTGACGAAATATTTAGTTACCAAGCGATAAAATGCAAAGCGCGCCAAAATCCCACACATAGACAGTCGCCCGCTATACGTGTATAGCCTGACACTAAGGCATCCGATCCCGGGATCCCGTTCAATTTTCTGATCCCAAAATTCCGGGATTGATATGGCCGCGATCCCGGGATTTAGGGAATGAGAAATTTTGAGCAAATCCCGAAAATTGACAAGAAATTGACAAATTCTTCGGTGAGCTAAAAAATCGCTAAAGCTCGGCTCTGGGATTAAATACCCTACCTGACACGTGTTGAATGCACAGACGCTAGCCGACATTTGACTGTATGCGCGGCACAGATGACCGTCTCGTAGTGACGGCAGTGGAATGCGATCGTGCAATTGGGTGATTTGGGGAGATTTTTTTTTAAGCCAGCGCGTTATTCGGGGTAGTGTAATTGGGGGTTCCACTTAAGAAAAAATAGCCTATGCTTACTATTAGTGTTTGTTAATTATATCCTTAATTAAGTTTTTTAGTGAATTGCCTCAACTAAACTTAGAGTGGCATTGTGAATCATTTTCGCCGATACAATTTATTAAGTATAGTGTTTACTAAAATTTCAATGCTCATATAAATTACAGCAAATCTGTTTTTTAATTCTAAAGTTACATAATAATAACAACTGTGGAAAGGAAAAAGGACGTAACCAACAGTTTTTTCAAAACAGGTTTTTTTTCGATAATCACAATGTATCAAACTTGATACACGTTCTATCAAAAGGATGAAAGCTGCAAATGCCGAATTAGTATCTAAATTAAGCTTTTGAGTTTGAAAAAGATGACCTCGTAAAAAAATTAAAACCAAGAAATAAGACTGAAATAAAGGTTTTTCATAAAAAAATCTTGAATTAATATTAGGTTATGTCATAATTAAGTATTTCAACTTAGGGTGCTTGATGGAATTTCAATATCAAATTTTTTGAATTTTGTACTTTTCCATGAGTTTTGTCGCTAACGACCCGGGTTTCGCCTTTAGGCATCTTCAGGCATTCCAAGTGCACGGATGATGTACTTGAACATTGAACTTGAAGTTCAATGACCTTGAAAAAAAAATCACAAATATTCTCTCCTCGGAACAAAATTCGATAAATAGAAAAAAATCTGAATTAATAAAACGTGTTTTTATTAGATTCTCAAAAACGCACTTAAATAACAAAGTCAAAATTTTTATACATTTAAATAAAATTCATGTTTTACAGAGCAATATAAAAATCATTGAAACAATTATAATAAGTAAGCATATATTTGTATAAATAAAATGTTAGATTTCGTCTAAAGGTGCTTGGCGTAATTTCAATATTAAATAAATATGTTTAATACATGTTCGCTCTCAATGTGGACCAACCAACATTCCAATATAGATATCTTGACATAAGTAATGATATAAAAGAAAGGGGTCCAGATAAAAATCATAATTTCAAAATTTTAGGAAACCAACATTTTGCGACACTATCATCCACGTGAAGTCCCTCCAATCATGGAATCACAAACTGGCAGCATACAATAAACTATCGAGGTAACTTATTTACCCTAACGTTGTACAAGAGAACCCCTTTTTTAGATCAATTAACTACCTAGCAAGAATTAGCGAAAAAAATTAAGCATTCGGTTAACGTGGCATTTAAGGTTAATAATAATAAAAGAATGCAGCTTAAAAACAGTAAAGATAAAATCAAAAACCCTGTCCTGTGGATCGTGTAATTCGATTTACATAGGACAGACAGGTAGAAGCATATGAACACGTGCTAAAGAGCATATAAGATCTTTTAACAAAACAAAATCAGATTCAAAATTTTCAAACCATTTTTGACCGAGTCTCATGACATTTGTTTAAGTTTAGCGCCAACCGTTTTGCATCTTTGTCATAAGGGTAAAAAACTAAATTTATTAGAACAAATTATCTTAAATGAACAAACCATTATAAATTCACCACCGTTGTTAAAACCCCTAATGTAATTAATAATTAGTGTCAGTGTAATCTATATAAATATACCTTGAACTAAAACCATAGTTAATAAATTTAATATAATTAATAATTAACATCAGTTTAATTTATTCAATTGATTTTAAAAACAACAGATTGCTTATCGTTAGTATAAGGATGTTAGAGTGAAAAATATGATACATTGTGTAAAGCTGAGAATAATATAGGTTAAATCATAGTTCTGGCAATGGCGAAAGCCGAAATAGCTATCAAATCATAAATATAAAAAACTATAAAACAAAACACATTGCTATTTAAACCCTATTATGTCGCTGAAAGTCTTTTTAAGTTTCAATATTGTATCACAAGAAAAAATAGTTAAGTCAATCAGATCGTAGAATAATAATAAGCTGACATGATAAACGTTTAGTACCTGCAGTTTCCGTGACGGCATCAATCAACAACTTTTTTTGTTATTTTTTTTTTCCGAGAATCTGTCTTTTTTAGAGTTTTTTTACGATGTGTTTTTTTATGTGTCCTAACATTACCATGGTGAAAAGATCTATAGTCACACTCGTCGCACTTGAACGGCTTCTCTCCGGTGTGTATCATTTGATGTTTTTTAAAACTCGTGGAACGCGTGGTCTTAAATTTACATTTGTCACACGCGAACGGCTTTCACCGGAGTGAAATAACTTATGCGTTTTAAGCTGGCCAAGAGAATGATATTTACAATTGCAAATGTCACAGTGAAAACGCTTTTCGCCAGTGTGATATTTACGGTGAGAATTCAATATTCCAACTCTGTACGTCTTAAAATCACACAGGTCACACTTAAAAGACATGACGGCAGAGTGTCTCTTTTTATGTATCATACAATGTTTACGCGTCTTTGATTTATAGCTACATTTATCACACGCAAACAGTTCCTCTGATGTATGTATCATTTTGTGCTCATTCAGTTTTGCTTTCACTTTCGATTTGAAGCTGCATTGGTCACACTTGTAGGGTTTTTTCGCCGAGTGACACAATTTGTGTATTTGGAGGTCACACATTCTAATGCACTTAAAGTTGCAAATTTCACACAAAAACCGAAACTGGCCGTTATGTCTCATTAAGTGCATTCGCATATCAATCGGGCGCTTACATATAAACGGACATCTGTCGCATTTAAAGATCTCCTTTACAACTTTTGAGACTTTGTGCCAATAGTTTTCGCAATTATTCTCAGTTTCTGGGGTGCACTTGTCACATTTAAAAGGCATTTCTACAGTGTGAATGCTTCTATGGTTGTTATATTCTGATATATCAACATGTTTCTTGTAACAAATGTTGCACTGAAACCGGTTTAAGCAAGTTTTTGATAACTTATGTCGATTTAACGTTGTGTAACATGATGTCTTATAGTTGCAAGCATTGCAAGTAAAAGGCTTAGCATTGTGGATGTTGGCTTTGTGTTCTTTTAACCTACGATCTTTTCCTGTTTTGAAGTCGCATTTGTCACATATAAAAATCATTTCATGAAGATTAGAATGTTTTTTTAACGCTCGAAGACTCGTAGTTGCAAAGTCACACTTTTCACATTTGTGAGGTCTCTTTCTATGATGGGCAAACACATGCTTATGTAAAAGCGATAGATTTAAAAAACTCAACTTGCAGTCTTTACATATATAGTTTTTTTTAATATGAATTCTTTTATGCTTCATCAAACTATAAGACGTCTTCGTTTTATAGTTACAAACGTCACATTTAAAAGGCTTTTCAGTAGAGTGTGTCAACGTGTGGCTCTTAAGATGAACTTTTGATTTGAATTTAAATCCGCATTGATCGCAAATAACCGGTCTTTCATCGGAATGAATCAACAAATGTTTCTTCAAAAAACAAAGTCTCACAGAAAAGAAGCCACATTGTTCGCATTTCAAGATTTTTTTAGCAGTTTTTGCTAGTTTATGTAATTTTGACGCGCACGAACTTTCCGTTTCTTGGTCGCATTGGTCACATTCGAATGGCATTTTGACGTAATGTGTTAGTTTATGATCACTCAAAATCGGTTTGTTTTCAAAGATTTTCTTACAAATATTACAATTAAATTTTTCTTCACAATTACCACTGTGACTCTTTTGGTGACGTTTCACATTGTAGATTTGTGTGGATTTATAATCACACACGTCACATTCAAAAAGCTTTTTCTTTATAGCTGATAGATTTCGCACAGTATGAAAGCTTTTGTGATTCGATAGAGATTTTAACGTTTTAAAAACATCAAAACAAACGCTGCATACAAAATTCCGTTTGTGGAAGATTTCATTTTTGAGTATTATCACAGCAACTGGGCCAAGTTTCAAGATTTCCTTTTTAACATCAGTGACTTCAATGATGATTGTTTCTTCGTGTGATTCGATTATAGCCGAATAATTTGATAGATTATTGATGTCAAGCACGGGTTCGTTGTTAATTCCAGAAATCTTAAAAGAATATTAAAAGTTATTATATATACAAGATAAAAATAAAATAAATTAAAAAACGAAATGAATCGAATTATTTTTTAAAAGTTTATTCAACTCTCGCGGCTCTGAGACTAGAAAAATACTTCTCTGCCGATGGGGGTCGTTTAGGGACCCCAGTGGTTTCCTCATTATTGACCTTATTCTCTCCTAATATCTCTCTGCATCATTCCTCATACATTTTTTAAATAAAAATCCGAGGTTTTTAAATAAATAATCATATTTTAAGTGTCGCGTAAAAAAGACGTCATCCCAGCACACATATTAAATTTCAACTGACGAGTTTAGCCCAGCTATCTTACGAACGATCGCTTATTGCCTCATCACGTTATCGCGTATTTATATAAACAACAAAAGGTCCAAAAAAACTATCGCCCATATTAAAATAGATATTTAAGAAAATGTGGGTATTGGAGTCGCATTTCTTGAGCTTAGAACAGGAAAAGTTAAAATGACGATTATAACTTAAAATTATTATAAATTATTCGTTTTAAATATTTTTGTCATACTCTTTAAGGCTTTTTCAGTTGCGATTAAATGGCTCTGTATCCAATACATACAATTAAATCAATTTGAAAATGCTTTAAATAGTTAAGCACCTTGAAAGTGGACACGAATTTCTGGTAGAATCTAAATAAAAATACGTTGTTTGTACAAGAGTTGATTGTAACATAGCTTCCAAGCCTCATTTTTTTAAAATGAAAATTAAAAAAATACAGCAAGAAGAGAACAAGTGGTAAGTTAAGAAACGGTAAGAATTCTGTACTGGTCTATTTTTGAAATTATATGAGAGAAGAGAGAATGTCAGGCGTCGTCAACAAACAGAATAAAAAAAAAACTAGAAAATCTATTAATTTTACATAAGCAAGTCAATATTACTTTGAGAAGACAAGAAAAAACTAATAAAAATTTAGTTTTAAAAAAAGCAATTAACACGAATTCCAGGAAAAGTTATTAACTAACGACTAGTCCTGTTTTGCTCTATACTTTTTATCTTTACTATTCTCTTTGGAAAAGGCAGGTTAAGTCACTAAGTAACAAAAAATTTTTTTATAAAAAAAAATCTGTTAAAACACTTCCATTAGAGCCATAAAGGCGTAGACATGAATTAAAATATATTGTGTAATTTACTTTCAACACTTTTTTACACGATTTTCTCTACAACAATTTGTTTGTTTTTAAAAATAACACAAATTATTACATAGAAGAAACAAATCTTAAATTTTGTCACGTAATACACGGTTTTTTATAAAACGTGTATACCGTGTAAAACCTGTGTATTGAGAAGCTGCAATTACCTCTCCCGATGTGCTAGTAGCAGACAGGAACTCGCAAATTTCAGACTGTTCATTCTTAATAGAACATACATTTGGAATAACTCCATCATCTAGGTGACTCAGGTATGGGTCATCTTCCGATTCGATGCTCAAGGGATCTCTTGAGATATCCGACTGAAATCAATTTGCATTATTTTTACATATGATGGAAAATTTAATATTTTTCTTTAAAATAAATACTTTTCATGGGCCGCAAAGTAATAACATCAAAGCGTGAATAAACCAAATTGTTTTATATCAAAGTCACAAACGATTTATGGTTTTTTGTTAAAAGGTATAGATGTGTGTGTATGGAGAGTGGCAAAAGCGAATAGCTGACAACTAGTCTTGTCCTAACACATAGTTTGAGTGCATTTTCTTAAAAACATGCTACTTTTTCAATTTAATTTTAAATTTATAATTCGAACTTGGAAAAGAAAAAGGACGTAACCCACATTTTTATCCAAAACAGCTTTTTTTAATTATCACAATGTATCCAACTTGATACGCGTTCTATCAAAAGGATGCAAGCTGCAAATGCCGAACTAGTATCTAAATTTAGCTTTTAAATTTGAAAAAGATAACCTTGTAAAAAGTTAAAAAAAAGAAAAAAGACTGAAATAAAGGTTTTTTCAAGGCAATTTCTTTAATCAATATTGGGTTATGTCAATTAAACACCAGTTTAGAAGTCACCGTGCACTTCAAGGGTCTATATCATTAGATAGGTATGCGCAAACAAAATTAATTAATAACTTTTTCGAAATTCACGAAAGCTTTCGTGATCGACCAAATTTTGCTTTGGGATCGACCGGATGGACACCCATGCTATACATGCTATGCTGTTTTATATTATAAATAAGATAGGTTGTAGCTTATTGGGACAGTACAGCGTACTGTCAGAAATGAAAATGGCGTGGATTCGGTTCACATTCGTCCGTTTTCGGTCCGTTTCCGCGACTCTGTGTGCTAGAGGGGTTAAAGGGAACAGTTATTTGCATGTAACATCTTTAATGTACTATAAACAGCCCGCTAATTACTGTTTGGGATATTTCCACTTACCCCTTTAAGATCATCTTCGATTTCTTCCTGCTTTATGTATGTCATTTGCTCGTGTTCAGTTATTGTATCTGTTACGTCGTAAATGTTACTCTGGCGATCAAACAACGTGTTTTCTTGTCCATCTAATGGCGGTGATTCAACTTTTGGCTCTATTTTAAAATCCATATTGATGTATTTGCTAGATTATGTCAGCTAACTGATTAGCGAGCAATCGAAAGAATAGACAATAGACAATAAGAAGATTTATTTATATACATAGACAATAAATAAATACAATATAATTTTTTGAGTCGGAATTAAAATAAAATTGTTACTATTTAAAAGATGTTTGTTTTTGTCAGACATGTGTATCAACGATTTAAAAAAACTTGATTCACAGAGTCTATGCGAAAATGAGCAAACTGTTATTTATTACCTGGATACTATATTTGTATAAAGTATATAAAGTTTGTGGCTAGATTTAACATTTCATTTAAAATCGGAAGGCTTTGCAGCTGTGCTCTATTTATTTCCAAAATTTCCTGGAAAAAGAGCTTATGACTGTCCGTATTTTTAAATAAATTTTGTAACTTGGTCCGGAGATGAATTGTGGGGTAAAGTGATCCGGAGAGAGCCAGGTTGCATTCTGACAAAAACATATCTGGGAAGAATAAATAGGTAATTCTGCCCTGAGAGGATTTTGACTTTGAATAGTTGTGTGACAAATGCACGCTGGTTTCCCACGGGAAAAGCGATTATTTGTTCCACAAATAATCAATTTCTACAACAATTAATAACGTGTTTTCATTTGCCGGCCATTTCAAGGTGATCAATGTAGCTTTGAAACGGCGCGTTTATCTGGTTTAAAGGACCATAAAATTCAGGACTAAAGTCATTTAAATGTGATCAATGTAGCTTTGCCGCTGTACAGTTGTGTAATTTGAAGCGACATAAATTAAAACATTAAATTGTGAACAATGCAATTTTTAAACGGCGCGTTCGTCTTATTTAACTCTCGCGGCTCGGAGACCAGAAAAATACTTCTCTGCCGATAGGACCCCAGTATTTTCCTCATTATTGGCCTTATTCTTATGAATTTCAAAAAAACTAATAGTCTAAGGGCTTTAAAATATATTTCTGCATCATGTGCATAAAAAATCCGAGGTTTTTAAATAAATAATCATATTTTAAGTCATCCCAGCACACATATAAAATTGCAACTGACGAGCTTATCCAGCTATCTTACGAACGATCGCTTATCGCGGGAGCTTATCGCGTCATCGCGTATAAACTACAAAAGGTCCATAAAACTATGATATAAGAATTCCTTTATTATAAACATTGTATCACCCATATTAAAATAGATATGTAAGAAAATGTGGGTATTGGGGTCGCATTTCTTGATCTTAGAACCGGAAAAGTTAATTAAAATTAACTGAAACTTAACATTCTAGACTAAAGCTATTTAAATGTGACCAATGCAGCTTAAACTGGAGCACAACTTGATAAGTGAATGCACCAGAAAGTCACTTACATATTCGGAAGATTTGACGGTTCACATTTGACTGTGCGCCTTTAGTTGTCAGCATTCAATTCGTAGTCAATATCCTGTATTGGCTCCAAAAGCAATTTGAATCGTTTCTGATTATTCATGGATCCTGGAAATTAAATTTAAAGAATAACAGGTGCATTTAAAGAGTTTCGTGTTTGTTAACCTAATTAAGAGCCGCGTTTTGACATTCCACTTTCTTTAAATGAAACCCATTATTCTTTGTTAACTTTTCCGGTTCTAAGCTCAAGAAATGCGACCCCAATACCCACATTTTCTTAAATATCTATTTTAATATGGGTGACACAATGTTTATAATTAAGGTATTCTTATATAATAGTTTTTTGGACCTTTTGTAGTTTATACGCGATCGTTCAAAAGATAGCTGGATCAACTCGTCAGTTGAAATTTCATATGCGTGCTGGGATGACGTCTTTTTTACGCGCAACTTAAAATATGATTATGTATTAAAAAACAACTGATTTTTATAAAAAAAATGTAAGGAATTATGCAGAAAGATATTTTAAAGACTATATTGTTTTTGAATTCATAATAATAAAGCCAATAATGAAGAAACCACTGAGGTCCCTAAACGTCCCCATCGGATGAGAAGTATTTTTCTAGTCTCCGAGCCTCGAGAGTTAAAATGAAACCCATTCTTCTTTGTTAATAATTGACAATAAAATTGTTATTTTTTGTTTTTCTTTATTCAAATAAAAATGATACATAATAATTATTAAAGGAAAAAATCTCATTCACTAGTGTGCCATAAAACACAAAAATTTGGCAGACACTGCTTTCGATACACTTTTATTTGCCAAAGATTTGTCCACGTTTGCGTCTTTCCCTCATGACAAGCAAAATTATAAACAATGGGATTGAGCACAAATTGGTCCATTAGAATTTGTTAAATGGAATCACCTAGCTATAAAATCATGTCGGCTAGTGGAGTGAAAAAATATTAGACCACAAATAGAGCTTCACCTTCCATACTTTTGTATGGCATCATGTTCAATTCACATTAACCATTAATAGATGATACTAAAAAAAAACAATGAGACGAAATTCATTATTATTCATTCGCAAACCATGGTTGTCAAATAAAATTTAAAACATATGTATAAAATTTAAAATTATTTTGATTATTCCACGTATTGTGCTACTAACTGTGACACGTGTTTCGCTTCTTTCAGATGCATCCTCAGACTTACTATCGCAATGTTTGCTTAAGTAATAAAGCAAGATTAATTGTAACATTTGAAATTATTAAATTACAAAATGGAGTTTGGGTCTTTTTTTTTCCTTTTAAAGGAAGCAAGGAGGGGGGTGATTGAATCGAAATAAAACAAAAAAATAATGATACTAATGAGCTGCAATCAATCAGATTGAGATTTTTCTCTTTTAAGGGAAGCAAGGAATTTTATAGAATCGAAACAAAGCAAACAAATATAATCATTCTACTAATGACAATAAACATTACAAACTATTAAACTAATGAGCTGCAATCAATTAGATAGGTTGTGTGATTACTCTATTAATTGGAAACAATGTAAGTAATGACGGCAACCATTTCTCAGAAGTCAATAGAATCAATCTTGTTTCATGACGTAAGTCTGAAGATGCCTCTGAAAGGGGCGAAACAAGTGTCACAGTTAGTTACACAATACGTGGAATAATGAAAGTTATTTTAAATTTTATATTAGGAATAAAGATGTTCAAATACTGACTATTCAAAACTAAAAAATAAATCAACTCTATGGTGGGTAACAAATTCTTTAGTACGGCATGTAACGGGTTAAGGAGACAGTATCTTTATTTCTTTTGCAATTGTAGTATAAGCCACATTGTTACATGAACTGATATTTTTTTTAACGTGTTGGTAACACTTTAAAAGTTTTTCTCTAGTGTGAAATGATTTTAAGCCTTCTTATGTTAGACACACAGTGGGTATATTTATGCCAGCAGTAATATAGAATAGTTACTTGCTGTTCACTATTTTATCACAAAAACAGAAGGTTTTTCAATTGCATTGGTCACTCAAGAGAGGATTTTTATAATTGTACTGTATTTCATGTTTTGCAGACGTCATATATCTGGACCAAGCTTTATTCTTTTTTATTTATGTGAACAATTCAATGAACTTTGAGTAGCAATAGCAATTCATTAGAGAAGTGGCTTACATGAATAAGGCAATTTTAAAACTAAGTTTGTCACATATGAAAAGCTTTCCTCCAGTGGGTGACATTTTACGATTTTTGAGTCACTGTATGCTTGGCTGACAAAATATGATCTTATGGTATACATATCGACTGTTTAAAGGAAAAAGGACGTAACCCACACGTATCAAATTTTACAGGAGGCGCAAAAAACGTGCTTTGATGATTTTGGGTCATATGCAAATTATGAATTATACACAGCATTGAAGTGCACGGTGACTTCTCAACTGGTGTTGAATTGACATAATCTAATATTAATTAAAGACTTTGTCTAGGAAAAACCTTTATTTCAGTCATTTTTCTTGGTTTTAATTTTCAACAAGGCCATCTTTTTTAAACTTGAAAGCTAAATTTAGATACTAATTCGGCATTTGCAGCTTACATCGTTTTGATAGAACGTGTATCAAATTTGACACAATGTGATTATGGATAAAACCTGTTTTGAAAAAACTGTAAGTTACGTCCTTTTCCCTTTCCAATGTCGATATATATATATAAAACAAAATGAAAATATTGATAAATTTTTCCGGAGTCGGAGTCGTTAATTACTTTAAAGCTGGAGTCGGACAAGTCTTTTTATCAAGAAAGGAAGATGAATTATCTTGCTGTTCATATTTCAAGGTTTTTCTCGATTGTGCAACATTTTATGCCTTTTTAAATGACCAGATCGGGCGAATTTATAGTTGCATTTGTCACATTTAAAAGGTCTTTCTCCAGTGTGTGACCTTTTATGCACTTTGAGATCCCCAGGTCGGGCAGATTTAAAATGGCATTCGTCACATTTAAAGGACATCTCTCTGGTGTGTGTAATTTGATGCGATATAAGAATACCAGATGAGGCAGATTCAAATTTGCATTGGTCACATTTGAAAGCCTTATTTCCGGTGTGTGACATTTTATGCAATTTGAGATAATGAGATCGGGCAGATTTAAAATTGCAATGGTCACATTTAAAAGGCTTTTCCCTAGTGTGTATCATTTTATGCGTTTTTAGATTACCAGACGAGGCAGATTTAAAATTGCAATAATCACATTTAAAAGGCTTTTCACCAGTGTGTATCATTTTATGTGTTTTGAGATTACCAGACGAGGCAGATTTAAAATTGCATTGGTCACATTTAAAGGCCTTTTCTCCGATGTGTGACATTTCATGAAATGTGAGATGAGCTTTTTGGACAGATTTAAAATTGCACTTGCCACATTGAAAAGGCTTTTCTCTGGTGTGCAACATTTTATGCAATTTAAGACAACTAAATCGGGCAGATTTGAAAGTGCATTTGTCACACTTGAAAGGCTTTTCTCCACTGTGTGTAGTTTTATGCAATTTAAGATTACCAAATGAGGCAGATTCAAATTTGCATTGGTCGCATTTAAAAGCCGTTTCTCCGGTGCGTGACATTTTATGCAATTTTAGATTACAAGAATGCGCGGCTCTCTTATTGCATTGATTATTGTTGAAAGTCTTTGGTCGAGAATGTTGTATTGTATTCATCTGCAAAAAATATATTTTTTAAATAACATTGGTTTGAAAAAAACGGCATTTTGTTGCCAGTTTAAGACATATATATGGACAACCACCGGCCCACTGAACAATTTTGTCCGGCCCTGATTCATTCAAGGCAATTGGCATTCAAGTTGAAGGCCAATAATATTAATATTATGTCGTTCATTATATAGAAAAAGATTTATATAAGAAGCAGCAACGTGTTTTATTTAATTTAATATTGGTTTTTTATGTTTAATGATTTGGCCCTTGACGCAAAGACAGAATGATCATTTGTCGTATTTTTTTTTATAAAAATCCGTGGTTTTTTAATAAATAATCATATTTTAAGTTGCGCGTAAAAAATACGTCATTCCACACAAATGAAATTGCAACAGACACGTTTAGCTCAGCTATCTTACAAACGATCGCTTATCGCGTTATCGCGTATTAATATAAACTACAAAAGGTACAAAAAACTATGATATAAGAAAGAATACCTTAATTGTAAACATTGAATAACTCATATTAAAATAGATATTTAAAAAAATGTGGGTATTTGGGTTACATTTCTTGAGCTTAGAACCGGAAAAGTTATAAAGTTTATATAAATATTCAATTTTATTTCTTTTGAATCTTTGAATTGATATGGATTTTGAAAAAAAAAATTTGAATCTTCATGGCTGTCGATTTCGTAAATGTACATTAAAATGTTCATTTCCTATCAGTTGACAATGCTTGCCATGAGCGAAACCGGTCCAGACGATTATCAATTATAACAAAATAATATTGTGATTTTTTCATAATATTATGCCTTTTCACTATGTATTGACATTGAACACTCTAAGAGTGACTTATGTTGAAAAAAATTAAAAGAAATATATCATTAGAAAGTCGTTCCTTTAAAAAATAATTGATAATTGCTAATACCTCTCTAGACTTGTGGTGATTTTTTAGTTCAATTATTTTTTCGTGAACTACAAGTGGCTCATCTTTGATGTCAATTGAATAATCTTCATTACAAATATCATTCACAGCCAATTGGCAATGATCACTTTCATGTGAGTTCTCTTGTGACAGTTGTCTAAGCTTTGGTTGTATTTCGATATTCCTTTTAAGCTTCTCACTTCTTCGGCGCATGAAAACAAAATGGAAGATAAATCTTTTCTATCACAGTGGACAATATATAAATTGTTTTGGAGAACAACTGTAAGAATTCAGTCAAAACATTAAACAAAGTCTTTCCTGTGACATTATCACAGTCTATTGATACACTTCATGTGAGATGTTTAAAACTAAATCAATTAATAATTATTCGACGACGTTTATTTCACTGTGAATATAGCTAACTCTCTTAGAAAAAAATATACAACAATAATGATTCAGACGCGTCTTATTTTAGAGTTGTCACAGTTTTTTAATATTTAAATTTCATAATTCCATTTAGATTATAGATTTCACTGTAAGAAAACAATGCTTAAATCATGTACAGGTGTTGTTTAAAAATCTATAAACTCGCTATTTCGTTAATGTTAAAAAGAATGATGCAGCCAAAAGACAACGCATCGTCACTTCAGTGGTTGAAGAAATACTTTGGAACTGTCTGGGTAGCATACTTTTGTATGCGCGAAAAGCCTTAATGAATGTGTACAACAAAATACATTAAAAAAGATTTTCTCTAGAATGTGACATTTTATAAGCTCAAATAGCAAAATATATATATATCAAAATTAAACAAACCTCTTTGTTCCATAGGATATTGATTTTCCATGAAAAGTCACATGTCGATTGAGTAAATGTGACGATGGAAATATATCCAAACAAATGCTGCATACGAAATTTCGCCTGTTAAACACGCCATTTTCCAACATCACAACAGCTTCAACTTCGCGTTGTAGAATTTTTGTTATTATGTTTTGTTGATCTTGATCGATGATTGTTTCTTCGTGATTCGCCAGTGGCTCGTGTTTGATAACAATGGATTGTTCTTCATTCATATTAATGCAACAGGAGTTATCTGCGTTGGTTGATGTCACCGGGTCATTGTCTGGGTCGATTGACAAATCGCCTTCAAGCTTCAATCTTAATTTATACATGAAAACAAATGCAAAAAGTGTGCTTGATTAATGGAATATGGTATTGATTCAGAATCTTTTAATACATAAGTACGGCAACAGCAGTTATTAAACAATGAAAATGCAACAAACCTTAATTTAGCATGGCGAGTTGAATGCTGCCTAAGAAAGTTTGACGATGGGAATATTTGATAGCAAACACTGCATACAAAATTGTGCTCGTTAAAAACACAGTTTTCTATCATTATTACAGCGACCATTTTCTGCTGTGAATTTTCCGTTTGTGCGTTCAGTTGATGGATTTGAGGTTCAGCTTGAAATTGATTCGGAGGCCAATTCACCGCTGCTAATTCAGTATGAACCGTGGGGTTAACATTCAAAATTTTAAACTAAAATCAAAAATAAAACAAAATTTATTTAACATTACGAAGATACTGTTTTCACATATCAAAACAATTTGATTTTGAATAGAAACAGATAAAAATGGTCTTATATGAAATACTTCGTTAACCTTCATGGACCTGCGGTGAACTTCGATGGCTTCGTATTTGATGTCAATCGAATTTCCCCCGTCACTGACGTCATTCATATTGTTTGTTTGATTATCACTGTCGGAAAACTTAGCTGTTGTATTCGCTAACAACGAGTCATCGTCGAGTGTTATTGTGACATTGGCTTCAAGCTTCACTCTTGATTGTTACATGGAAACAGAAAAAAATGAAAAACCGTTGAATAAAAATCAACATTTGTCATAGACTATGGTTCAATGAATGCATTAAACGTTGAAGGTAAAAGATATTTGAAACATTGTATTTTTTATAACTGTTGTATTTTTGTTTTATAATGAATATATTAAATAAAAGAAATTGTAAAAAAACATCTTATTTCCATTCTCAATAAAGAGACAAAAATAAATTAAACATCCTTGTTCTGAAATAGATTAATCAAAAAAGACCATACTGGCAATCGATCATATGCCCATATCAATAAAAGCCAATGGCATTTAACAAGAGGCAATGGTACTTGTCAAATGAACTGAGCATGTTCTGGTCCTATCTAGTATTGTCAAAGCTTTTCGGTACACTCAAGACCAGCCATACTCAACCTGCGGCCCAGTCAGCTCTTATGTGCGGCCCAAAATAATTATAGTCACCGAATATTTTAAAGAGATATTTAAAAGTTTGACTCAATATCAAAATTTACATTAATTTTTAATTAAACGATTTAATATTTAGGATACATTGGTATTTTTGTGTACTTTTTATTTGTTTTTCATTTATTTTTTTACTATGAAAAATACATGAATACACAAATGTATACATACCGACAGTGGAAAGGAAAAAGGACGTAACCCACAGTTTTTTCAAAACAGGTATTTTTCGATAATCACAATGTATCAAACTAAGCTTAAATTAAGCTTTAAAGTTTCAAAAAATGACATTGTAAAAAATTAAAACCAAGAAAAAAGACTGAAATAAAGGTTTTTCCTAGACGATTTCTTTAGTTAATATCAGATTATGTCAATTAAACAAGAGTTTAGAAGTCTTTGTGCACTTCAGGGTTGTGTATAATTCATAATTTGCATATAGCCCAAAATCATCAAAACACGTTTTTTACGCCTCCTGTCAAATTTGATATGTGTGGGTTACGTCCTTTTTCCTTTCCAAAGTCGATATGTAAAAGGTAGTTTTGTTTTAACATCATAATACATACGTATGTGTGCAGTATGGTATGTGCTATATTTACAGATTATTGTAAATATCTTGCGGCCCACGTAGAAAAGCAAAAATCGGAATGCGGCCCGGAGGAAGGAAGGTTGAGTATGGCTGCTCAGGACCATTCAAATTACCTGACACGAATATGTGTTATTTTCGTGAATATTTCAAATAAACGACAGAAATTATATCAAATAGAATAAACGCTTTCGAGCGACTTGTGACATTTAACAAACCTGTTTTTGGCATCAATTTTCGGTGTTTCATGACAAGTCACGTGTTGTTGAAGTATCTGCGATGATGGGAAAGTATCAAAGCAAACGCTGCAGACGAAACTTTGCTCATAGAAAACAGCGTTCTCAAGCAATACAGCCACGTCTACTTCCTGCGGTGAACTTTCATTTTGTATGTGCAGTAAGTTAATATAAGGTGTCAAAGATAAATAATTCTGAGACAAAATCTTCAATTGAGGCTTAAAAGAATCTGTCGAGTCAGCATTGGTTGTTTCAAACTGAAACAAAAATAACAAAAAATGACGTATTATTTATCGGGTAGCGGTAAGCGCTGTGAGCATCAGTGCAGGATCTAACGGGGTCGAATCCCTGTACAAACAGCATTTTTTCAATCGATTTTTGTTCGAACACTTGGGTGTTTGTGATGTCCGAAAATTCTCTCCCACCCTCTTTCCTGAAGACTCGACTTTGGAAGGGAAAAAGGACGTTGGTTTTGATGATTTTGGGCCATATCCTAATTACGAATTATACACAAACTTTGAAGTGCACGGAGACTTCTAAACTGGGGTTAAATTGACATAATCTTATATAAATTAAAAAAAGTTGTCTAGGAAAATCCTTTATTTCAGTCTTTTTTCTTGGTTTTAATTTGTTATAAAGTCATATTTTTCAAACTTAAATGCTAAATTTAGATACTAATTCGGCATTTGCACCTTGAATTCTTTTGACAGAATCTGTATCAAGTTCAAAACATTGTGATTACCAAAAAAAACTGTAAGTAACGTCCTTTTCCATTTCCACAGTCGATATATATAGAACTTACTAAAAATTTGATTACGGTAGAAGTTATTTAAAGCTAGTCATGGATTATATCGGGGAAAAACTTCACAAAATAAGCTTAAAACAACGCCACGGTTTAAAAATATTTATCGACGGCTTGATAATCGCGTTTAAATCACACATTATTACGTAGAACGCTGATAAATTATGCGAAAAACGATTTTTTTTTCAATACATCGCCTCCATTATTCATCATGGCCGAGCGGCCACAGCTTCAATACAACATTTTGAACACACTTACCAAAGTAACGTACCAACATTTTCATAGTGATAGTATATTTAAAAGTTTTGCGTTCAAAGAAAACTCGGCGGTCATAACCTCAAAAAGCATGCGTAATGGCTACACGTGTTCACCACGTAACAACTATAACAATGTTTTTATGTGATTTTAAAATAACTGACTGAATTAATTATGCTTACGATTATCTTATTAGTCTCGCGGTGATCTGTTTCGTCAACGGTGTCTTCCTGCTTTTCGGGTGTCTCAACTTTGATGTCAATCGACTGTTCCTCATTCCAGATAGCATATACATTGTTTGGCCGATTATCGCAATGGTACGCGTTCGCTGATGCATCTGTCGATAGAAATTCATCGTCTGGGTCTGTTTTGATATCCATTTTGAAGATAATTTTGATTCAGTCAATTGAAATCAAAGAATAAGCTTTATAAAGTATAGTACTACCCACAGACAGTATACTAGAACTACCATAGACAATGCTAGACTTAATGCTTTTTCATCTTAGCATAGACAATTAATTCAATGTATGTTTAGATCTAAAATAATAGTAACAGAGCTATGTAATTATGTAAAAATATTAATTTTTTTACTGATAATTTATCCATGTTTTTTAAATATGGACTGCATATTTAAATAATTGTAATTGAATATTTTTCTAAATAAAAAAAATTTAACTTTGTCTTATAAAAAGTCGTTTTATTTGTTCATAAATTAGAATTGCATGAATTTAAATCAATGAAACGTAGACAAATAAACTGTGCTATAAACAACAATGTTTGTTCATTATAGTTGATAAGTCATCAGTTTAATTTTCTATCTAAGAATTTGATAAGCGTTATTGTCTATGGTAATGCTTTTTAAAACGAGTTCAACAGGCTTATTCTGGCGGAGGTACTTATTTCCGACCGGCCTGTAATATTTACCATAAGCAAAATATTTTTTTTTAAGTTGGTACCAATGATATATCGCGTTCGTCCACACTAATCGTCGTAAACATAACCTCTATCACTATGGTAAACAGAGATGATACTTTGGCTACATTTTCTTCCTGAAAATCAACTAAATGCCGCTAATAGCAACGCAGTTCTGTAGGAAATTGCCAAACTATCATACAAGGAGATCAGGGAAAGCGATAATTTACGCTAAATACGAATATGATATCCGTATGAAACAGGCCATAAAGATGTCGAATTGAATTTCTTATATCCATAATAGAGCAAATTTGAAAAACGTCGACGAATTTCATCAGCTGCATCACCAAACTGTATCCCCCGATTTTGTAATCATTCTTTTTTTTGGATTGCCTCCCTATGGATGCAATTTCAAAGCCGTATTCACGTCAAAAATACCTGAGATCAATTTAACGCTGACAAACATATGCTTTAAAAACTGAGTGTCACTTATAAGATTTCGAAGGTTGTCCTATGAACGCCAGCTATTTTTATATTCTGGATGCGATAATCAATGTCCTAGCAGCGCTTAATATAGGTTTAGTTTTTTTAACCATTCCCACTACCAATGTGGAGCATATTGACTCCTTATAAAGTTAATTTTAACGGAAATGTTTCTACCATAACTTCTTGTAACTCAGTTTCTCAACCTCTCTTTTTCAAAGGAGAGAAGGAACAGGAAGTTAGGTCTAAGACAAGACAAGAAATAAGCTTATTGCTCTCGATACGCTCGTTTCATAGGAAAAGATGGGTCGGAGGGGACATCACACACATCCATTCCTTCCAAAAGAAATTCATAAATCGATTGAAAAATCAAATTAATTAAACTGTCTGTACAGGGATTTGAACCCGTACCGATTGCCGCCTGTGTGTTCAAGTGGTCAACGTCGTTCGCTTCGGTAACGGAATTATCAATTGGTATCTTATTTTGTTTCACATGTTGAGAATCATTCTTACATACAAATACGTGCCTACGTCTTTTTTTTGATTGACAGAATTCATTGAAGGAACTTGGCTTCAATCCGTTAATACTCACAACCGGGCATTTTTTTGGAACCCGTTATTGACATTGATTCAAGCAGGCGAGCCGGTTGTTGATATTGCAAGCGAGCCTCTTGTTCATTGGTGATTTTTTTTATTCAGATTTTAAATTAAAGGAATGTTTCAATTTGAAGTTTTTTTTTGGAACCCGTCTTTGACATTGATTTAAGCTGGCGAGCCGGTTGTTCAATATTGAAAGCGGGCCCATTGTTCAATGGTGATTTTTCTAAATTCAGATTTTGATTCAAAGTAATGTTTCAATTTGAAGATTTTTTTGGGAACCCGTTTTTGACATTCATTTAAGCTGTCGAGCCGGTTGTTCAATATTGAAAGCGGGCTCATTGTTCAATGGTGATTTTTCTAAATTCAGATTTTGATTCAAAGTAATGTTTCAATTTGAAGTTTTTTTTTTGGAACCCGTTTTTGACATTCATTTAAGCTGTCGAGCCGGTTGTTCAATATTGAAAGCGGGCTCATTGTTCAATGGTGATTTTTCTAAATTCAGATTTTGATTCAAAGTAATGTTTCAATTTGAAGTTTTTTTTTTGGAACCCGTTGATGACATTGATTCAAGCTGGCGAGCCGATTTTTCTAAATTCAGATTTTGATTCAAAGTAATGTTTCAATTTGAAGTTTTTTTTTTGGAACCCGTTGTTGACATTGATTCAAGCTGGCGAGCCGGTTGTTCAATATTGCAAGCGAGCCCATTGCTCGTTGGTGATTGGTGATGCCAGGCATCGCGCATTTTTTTGCATAAGCCGCCTGTGTGGTCGAGTGGTCAACGTTGTTGGCTTCGGCCACGGAGGGCCCGGGTTCAAATCCCGGTGCGGACAGTTTTATAAATTGATTTTGCAATCGATTTATGAATTTCTATTGAAAGGCCATGCCTTTCAATATATGTGTTCAATGTATGTGATGTCTTGAATTCCCCCTCTCACCCATCCCATCCTATGAGCGGGGCGTATCGAGAGCGATTAGCTTACCACTTATCCTGTCCTAGCCCTATCCTTCTATCTCTACTCTCTTTGGAAAAAGAGAGGTTGAGCAACTGAGTAACAAGTTGTTCTCGTAGAAACACCTCTGTTGAGATAAACTCCATTAGGAGTCCATATGCTCCACATTGGGAGCGGACATGGTTTAAAATATATATATATGAATATTTACAATATAAATGGCAAGTAATCGGGGAAGTTGGTGATATAGGCAAAGAACAAATATAACATCACAATGAAAAAGCTGTCATTACATAGCGTGTGAAACAATCTTTTGTTCCTCTGTTTAATTAACAAATTTTCGTCAAAATATTTCCGAAATCGCAAAAAATGTCGTTTCCTACGATTCAAACGTAAGATTTTCGATACTTTTGTATGCGCAATTTAGTTTTCTGTGGAATTTCTTTTGAATTTTATTTATTTAAATTTTAAATTATTCATATTATGTATAATAAATAATGATTTTTTATAAAAAAGTTATCAGGGAAAATATTGTAAAATTGCTCCTGCGCAGAAGGCAGAGATAGCGAAATTAATTGTGTCGTCTGTACACATGAAAAAGCATAATTTATGAACTTTTTTTCCTGGATCACATGTTTTTTTTTTATATTAAACACATTTTCATTCAACTTTGATCACGACTTATTATGTTTGTTTGAAAGTTATAGTGTAAATGAAAATGTCGAACGTGATAGTAACTTTCTTTTTTCGCACCCTTAACTCTGTGTGTTGTGGTTTAATACAGTAAAAAATGACAGTAATTATTTGAATTGGTTTACCATAGTCAGATTTTTTTATATTTGATTCAGCTAAGATAAATATTTTAGTCGAGAAATACACTATATCATCTTACTGATTTTTAAATATATAAAGTTGTAGCATTGAGAATCACTTTTATCGATAAAACTTAAAGTAATATTTCATTGATCATATGAATGACAGCAGTTCAATTTCTTTCCACTTAAAATGGTTTCGGCGGTAACTTTGTGGAAGTTCATTTGAATATAAAATAACTTTGATTATTCCACGTATTGTGCTACTAACTGTGACACGTGTTTCGCCTCTTTCAGAAGCATCTTGAGACTTACTATCGCAAAGTTTGCTTAAGTAATGAAGCAAGATTGATTGTAACATTTTTAATTATGAAATTACAAAATGAAGTTGGGTTTTTTTCCATTTAAGGGAAGCATGGAGGGGGGTGATTGAGTCTAAATAAAACAAACAAATAATTATATTAATGAGCTGCAATCAATCAGATTGGGATTTTTCCCTTTTAAGAGAAACAAGGAGGCGGTTATAGAATCGAAACAAAGCAAAGAAATATTATCATACTACTTATGACGTAAAACATTACAAACTATTGAACTAATGAGCTGCAATCAATCAGCTAGGTTGGTGATTACTCTATTAATTGGAAACAATGTAAGTAATGGCGGGCTAACAGTCCTATAAAGAATATTATTTAACAATATTTGAGGAGCAAACATTCAAAAAGTGTTTTGTCACACAAATACAAAGCTTGGAAAATGATGATTTAAGTGTTGCAAAAGTGACGGTTTGTATGAATGTGTCAACTTTATGATTTAATTTTAATATGAAAAAAAACCTTTTTGAACACAAATTTTGATTTCCAATCATAGGTTTTATTATGGGCTATCAGAATTGATATAAAAAGCCATTTTTCAAAATTTGTGACAAAACACTTTTTGAATGTTTGCTCCTCATTTTTTTTTTGTTAAGAGTTTTATTTATTTCTAAAAATTCTAAGCTATTCATCTTTAAACCCTTTTTATTTAATCGGTGGAGTATTTCAAAATGACTATGTTTATATTTCTTTATTAATCACTTTTAAGGTGTTCACTGTCAATACTTGGTGTAATGGTATTATAATAAAAATAATAAAGTATTTTAGTACTTTTTCCACATAAAATTTATTAGATCAGGACCGGTTTCACTAATGATAAGCATTGTCAACTGATAAGAAAAAAATGAAACAGTGATATTTATACAAAAGTAAGGTGAGGAAAACAAGGGATGACAAACAAATGGTAACCAAGCAAAAGAATTTAAGCAAAATACAAGGAAAATAAACTATAAATAAAAAGTTAAAGACCGCTGAGCAATGAAATAATAGTTTTCATTGCTAAGAAAAGATGAATTCAAAGCAATTAAATAATTTGTGCTTTCCTTAATTTTCAATTGGCTTAAAATTATGAAGGGCTTCTAGCCAGTGTGTGACATTTTATGCCTTTTGAGATTACAACAATTCACGGTTTTATAGTTGCATTGGTCACATTCAAAGGGCTTTTCTCGAGGGTTTGACATTTTATGCATTATTAGAACACTAAATTTCACAGTTTGGTA
This sequence comes from Himalopsyche tibetana, assembly GCA_030503985.1. Lineage (NCBI taxonomy): Eukaryota > Metazoa > Arthropoda > Insecta > Trichoptera > Rhyacophilidae > Himalopsyche > Himalopsyche tibetana. Next base: position 514,602 of record JAPJYX010000043.1, read on the forward strand.
ATTGCATCGGTCACATTCAAAAGGCTTTTCTCCAGTGTGTGATAATTTATGAGTTTTTAAACCGCAAGAATTTATTGTTTTGTAATTGAATTTGTCACATTTAAAACGCTTTTCTCCTGTGTGTGACATTTTATGCCTTTTTAAATTACAAGAATTCACAGTTTCATAATTGCATTGGTCACATTCAAAGGGCTTTTCTCCAGTGTGTGACATTTTATGCATTTTTAGAACACTAAATTTCACAGTTTTGTAATTGCATCGGTCACATTCAAAAGGCTTTTCTCCAGTGTGTGACATTTTGTGCATTTTTAAGCAAGTAGAATTCACAGTTTTATAATTGCATTGGTCACATTCAAAGGGCTTTTCTCTAGTGTGTGACATTTCGTGCATTTTTAAGCAAGTAGAATTCACAGTTTTATAATTGCATTCCTCAAATTTAAAAGGCTTTTCTCCAGTGTGTGTCATTTTATGAATTCTTTAATTACTAGAATTCACAATTTCATAATTGCATTTGTCACACTTCAAAGGCTTTTCTCCTGTGAGTGACATCTTATGCCTTTTTAAATTACTAGAATTCACCGTTTTATAGTTGCATTGGTCACATTTAAAACGCTTTTCTCCTGTGTGTGACATTTTATGCCTTTTTAAATTACAAGAATTCACAGTTTTATAATTGCATTGGTCACATTCAAAGGGCTTTTCTCCAGTGTGTGACATTTTGTGCATTTTTAGGCAATTAGAATTCACAGTTTTATAATTGCATTGCTCACATTCAAAAGGCTTTTCTCCAGTGTGTGTCATTTTATGAATTCTTAATTTACTAGAATTTACAGTTTTATAAATGCATTTGTCACATTCAAAGGGCTTTTTTCCAGTGTGTGACATTTTATGCATTTTTAGAACACTAAATTTCACAGTTTTGTAATTGCATCGGTCACATTCAAAAGGCTTTTCTCTTGTGTGTGACATTTTGTGCATTTTTAAGCAAGTAGAATTCACAGTTTTATAATTGCATTGGTCACATTCAAAGGGCTTTTCTCCAGTGTGTGACATTTTGTGCATTTTTAAGCAAGTAGAATTCACAGTTTTATAATTGCATTGCTCAAATTTAAAAGGCTTTTCTCTAGTGTGACTCATTTTATGAATTCTTAAATTACTAGAATTCACAGTTTCATAATTGCATTTGTCACACTTCAAAGGCTTTTCTCCTGTGTGTGACATCTTATGTCTTTTTAAATTACTAGATTTCACCGTTTTATAGTTGCATTGGTCACATTCAAAAGGCTTTTTTCCAGTGTGTGACAATTTATGCTTATTTAAACTTTTTGAATTTATAGTTTTATGATTACATAGGTCACATTTAAAAGACTTTTCTCCGGAGTGTGTCATTTTATGAATTCTGAGATTACCTGAATAAAAAGTTTTAAAATTGCATTTGTCACATTTAAAACGCTTTTCTCCTGTGTGTGACATTTTATGCCTTTTTAAATTACAAGAATTCACAGTTTTATAACTGCATTGGTCACATTCAAAAGGTTTTTCTCCAGTGTGTGTCATTTTATGCATTTTAAGACCACTTGAATTAACAGTTTTGTAATAACATTGGTCACACTTAAAAGGCTTTTTTCCAGTGTGTATCATTTTATGCTTTTTTAAATTACCTGAACAAACAGTTTTATAATTGCATTTGTCACATTCAAAAGGCTTTTCTCCGATGTGTGTCATTTTATGTTTTTTTAAGTCAGCCGAACGAGCAGATTTATGACTGCATTGGTCGCACTTAAACCAATTACCAATAAGGGCAGTTTTATGATAGCATTGGTCATAGTTGAGAGTTACTTTCTCAGATTGAAGTTTTTTATCTGCCTGTAAAGAAATAAAGTATGTTTCAAATAGGAAAAAAACACAGCATCAAACATTCTTTCATCTACATATATTGTGTCACTAAGTCACTCAACTTCTTTTTTTCCAAAGTGAGAAGAAGGGAAAGAAGGATAAGGCTACAACAGGACAAGTGGTTAACTAATCGCTATAGGATATTGCTAAAGGATCAGAAGGATGGGAGAAGAGAAAAAAATGTGGATCTACATCACAAACACCCAGTCTTCGATCACAACTTTGAATTGAATAATTTTTAAATTCACTGTGATAGTACCGCAAATCAACCCCAGAATGCGTGATTGATTCAGCAAGCTGAACCAGCTATGCCACAGCAGGCGATGTTGATGGCGAACATATTAATGGTGGAATACACCACTGACGAACAATTTCTTAAGTAGATTCCTCTTTTTTCGATTAAAAGGAAATGAGGGTTAAGTGAGATTCTCATTGGATGTCACTGTTCCTTAGAGACAAGGTTGTCTCGTGTTGATGGCGAGAAACCAAAATCAAACAAAACATTCTAAACATAATTCAGGTATCAGACATCTTTAACCCTTAAACGCCATAAAAAAAAGTCCTACTGTGCCTTGCACGCTGGCTATAATATGCAATTATTAATTTAATAAGATATTGACGAAATAATTCGTTCATTTTTTCAGTAAGTTAAATTGACGAGATATGTCGTCTGTGCCGGTCATCCAGCTAAGAGATTCATATTTACTGAATTATTTCGCATCATTTCGTAATATCACAAGATATCAGATAAAATTATATTGTTGATACCTTAATAAGTGTCTTGTTTATACCTTTCTAGACTGGTGACCACCATTTTCATGCTGGATTACTTTTTCATGGACTTCAACTGCTTCGTATTTGATGTCGATGGAATGATCTTCATTCCAAATATCATTCTTATTATTTTGGTGACTTTCATTACTATCCGAGTTTGCTGATGGAGTGATTTCATGTTTCGGCTCAATTTTGATTTGCATTTTTACCTTCTTACTGATTTTTTTACATGAAAACAAAAAAAAAAGATTAATCACAAACTGTCAGCTCAACTTTCTGTTCTCCAAGCATATACATCTCTGATATATTGATAAACCTACGAGGAATGGAAATCATTTTAATGAAAATCAAACGTCAAAAAAATAATAAAATCAAAAAAAACAAGACATCGTCAAGTCATGGTTAAAGAGAAACGTTGAAACTGGCTGGGTTAAATTCTGCGGATGCCTCCGGAAAGCCTTTATTCTGGGTGCCTTTTCTACCGACAGGTGGATCCGGAGCCTTGGACGACTGTCGGGTCATTTCCATAGGATGAACTCCGCAGCGTTGAATGATGCTGGTTGTTATGGGGGAAAGCAAAGCGATTGGCGGGAAACAGGAACTATAAAGGTTAGAACTATACGCTATCCTTCATAAAGGGAACGAAAGATGAAAAAAAGATGCGTTCGCAAATTCAAAATAAAACAGTTTTATCAAGAACAGGGGTGGGGAGCCTTTTTGTTTTAAGGGCCGCATTCATTTTTCTGATTCGACATAAGGCCGCAGTAAACATTGACAAGAGAATCTTTGGCCGAAAACAGTTTTATGCTAATTTCTCAAGCCAAAAAAATTGCAAATTTTCCAAAATTACCAGCGTGGGATCTTTTTTTTAAGTCTTTCAGGATTTTCAAATCCAAAATCTCAGGATTATACGGATTCACAAAACTTTTGAGAATAAGCCAGAAGGTCGAAGGTTCCCCACACCAGGACTAGACTCTACACTGTGATTTAAATAAGCGCAAATCTAAGGCTTACTTAATCACATCTCAACAGTTAATATTTTAATTCGATGAAAGAAAAGATTGTCAACTATATTTTAATGCTTTTTTAAGTTTTTACTAAACAAACCTTCTTTGTCCATCGGATTTTGATGTCCCATGAAGAGTCACATGTCGATGGAGTAAATATAGCGAAGGAAATATATCCAAGCAAACGCTGCAAACGAAATTTCGCCTGTAAAACACCCCATTTTCCATCAATACAACAGCTTCAACTTCGCGCTGTAAAATTTCTCCTTCAAAAGATTGTTCGTTGATAAAACGCGTCAAAGCAAGTCGATTCCGAGAAAAGCTTTTGGAATCTGGGTCACTTATTCCTGGACAGCTAAGATTGGTATTTTGAAACTGAAAAGTAAACTCAATATTAATTGACATGCATTTGATGAAACAAAGTTTAACTTCCAGCATTCATTAAATATGGTGACTTTTTTGTAAAAATAATTATTATATTCCATTTGATTTACTGTTAACGTAAAGATTACCTTTTGAGAGTCGTGTTGATCTTGATCGTCGATTGCACCTTCGTGATTCGACAGTGGCACGTGTTTGATTTCAATGGATTGTTCTTCATTCATACTAATGCAGCAGGAGTTATCAGCGCTGTATGATGTCACCGAGTCATTGTCCGTTTCTATTGACAAATCGCCTTCAAGTTTCACTCTTAATTGTTACATGAAAACAAAAACAATGTATGTTGAATACAATTTACTTTTTTAATCGACTATGGCTTAATGTGTTTATTGTCTATAATAAATATTTAAGAGAATAATATTTTATTTAATTGAATGTAAAATGAGAGAATGATATAAATGTTATTTTGAATATTATTTAAAGAAACTAGCTGTAAGCCCGTTGCCCAGCAACGGGTGATTTTTGTTGCATTGTGTTTAATTTTATTTAGTTTAATTTAATTTAATTTAATTTGATTTGATTTAATTTAATTTAATTTAATTTAATTTAATTTAATTTAATTTAATTTAATTTAATTTAATTTAATTTAATTTAATTTAATTTAATTTAATTTAATTTAATTTAATTTAATTTAATTTAATTTAATTTAATTTAATTTAATTTAATTTAATTTAATTTAATTTAATTTAATTTCATTTCATTTCATTTCATTTCATTTCATTTCATTTCATTTCATTTCATTTCATTTCATTTCATTTCATTTCATTTCATTTCATTTAATTTAATTTAATTTAATTTAATTTAATTTAATTTAATTTAATTTAATTTAATTTAATTTAATTTAATTTAATTTAATTTAATTTAATTTAATTTAATTTAATTTAATTTAATTTAATTTAATTTCATTTCATTTCATTTCATTTCATTTCATTTCATTTCATTTCATTTCATTTCATTTCATTTCATTTCATTTCATTTCATTTCATTTCATTTCATTTCATTTCATTTCATTTCATTTCATTTCATTTCATTTCATTTCATTTCATTTCATTTCATTTCATTTCATTTCATTTCATTTCATTTCATTTCATTTCATTTCATTTCATTTCATTTCATTTCATTTCATTTTATTTTATTTTATTTTATTTCATTTCATTATCTATTAATTTGAAAATGTACGCAAACAAAATACATTTCGTAGAAGAAGAAGATGTCTCGAGGACATCATCAGTACGCACACATTTGTGAAAAGTGAAAAGCGAGTGATTATTTTATCGACTTTTAATATATAAATTTAGTATGAATAATAAAGTGGATACTGGAAGGTGTGAAATGGACGCTCACTCAAACAAACACTCACCCACTCAAACACACATACGGACCTTATCGGCTATTAATATATAGATATAGCCACCCCTGCATATACAAGGGGTGCATTGATCAAATTTCACATTGAACGGCCGCTACTGTTCAAGCTGATTACTTGGGGAAATTGGTAATCGAAAGTCTCGGACAAATCGGACATGTGTCTCGGCTTGAATTGCTAGAAATCTGGCAACCCTAATTTGGTAAATCTAATATGAGTGCAAAGGCTTAAAAACATGTTCATGCAAATGTCAATCTGCGTTCATTAAATTAAAATGACATATGACAAATATGTGTTATTGTTTAAATTATGGATAACTTATGAGCCTAATTGTCTACGAACCTGGTTTCCAAAAAAAGATTCGCTTTTCCATGCAAAGTCACGTGTTGTTGAAGTAAATGCGCTGAGGGGAAAGTATCAAAGCATACGCTGCATACAAAATTGTGCTCATAGAAAACACAATTCTCAAGCATTATTACAACGTCTACCTCTTGCGGTAAACGTTCATTTTTCATTTGCAGTAAGTTTAAGTCAGGTGTCAAAGATAAATCATTCTGAGACAAAGTCATCGGTTGCGGGTTGAAAGGATGTGCAGAGTCAGTATTGCAAGTTTCAAACTGAAACAAAAAGAAAACAAAATATCGTATCATTTGTCATGGGTTGTAGTTCTAGCACGAACAGCGTTTTTTTCAAAATATTTATCGAATTTTGTTCGAAGGCATGGATATTTTCAATTCTCTCCCTCAAGATAAGAGAGAGATTAGTTTACAACTAGTTCCTTCCTAGCCTTCTCTAATCTAGACAAACTTCTATCGAGATACCTTCATAACAAGACTTTATGCTTCACATGAAAAGCGGACATGAAAAGAAAAGATTTTTTTTCATAAAGGTTGGTGACATGCCAATAAGTTTGCTTAATCTCCGTTGAATGTCTAGGATTTAAAACATTTATTGATTTGCTCCAAATGATTGATCTATTATTCATTTTGCACGGACTTCAACACAAATCCTTCCAATAGACAAAGAAGACAAAAAATTACTTCGCTTAGTTTATGACCTAATTGAAGCTTTTGAGGTTTCCTACTTTCTATATTTCACATTTTTTTTTACAGTACCATACACCTGGGAAAAACAGAGCAAATGAAGTTCATTCATATTGTATCGAACTGGCAGAATAAGAATGAGACGGCTGTGGTTATAGCATTATACAAAAATCGGAAATATGGAGAAGAGTGACACATCAAAGACATGTAATATTTAATTTTGCCCTCTGGATGATTTCAGTTGGACACCCCTGGTTAAGTTAGTGACGTTAAAAATTGAGTTGCAATCGCTAAGAAGTGAAAGTTGAACTTTACTTCAGAAGCAGAAGCTGTAATAGCCGGTTAATCTTTGCCTAAAAAATGCTTCTTTTCAAGGCAGATCTTCAATATATGTATATCGACTGTGGAAATGAAAAAGGATGCAACCCACACATATCAAAATTTTACAGGAGGCGCAAAAAACGTGATTTGATGATGTTGGGCCATATGCAAATTATGAATTATACACAACCTTGAAGTGGACGGAGACCTCTTAACAGGTGTTCAATTGACATATTCGAATATGAATTAAAGAAATTGTCTAGGAAAAACCTTTTTCAGTCTTTTTTCTCTGTTTAAATTTTCACAAGCTCTTCTTTCAAACCTAAATTAGATTCTACTTCGGCATTTGTGGCAAACATCTTTTTGATAGAACGTGTATCAAGTTTGATACATTGTGAATATCATAGCTGTTTGATACATACTTTTTTCATTCCACAGTTGATATGTTCATTAACAATTTGATAGAAACTAATTGCAAGTATTGCTTTGATTGCGTTAAAAAAATTACTTAACGACATTTACATAGTCATATAATATTTAAAGTTTTGCGTTCAAAGAAAACTCGACGGTCATAACCTCAAAAAGCATGCGTAATGGCTACACGTGTTAACCACGTAACAACTGTAACAATGTTTTTATGTGATTTAAGAAGATCTGAGCGACTCAATTATGCTCAAGATTACCTTATTAGTCTCGCGATGATCTGTTTCGTCAACAATTTCTTCCTGCTTTTCGGGTGTCTCAACTTTGATGTCAATCGACTGTTCCTCATCCCAGATAGCATATACATTGTTTGGCAGACTATCGCAATGATACGCGTTCTCTGATGCATCTGTCGACGGAAATTTATCGTCTGGTTCTGTTTCGATATCCATTTTGAAGAGAATTTCGATTCAGTCAATAGAAATCAAATGTCAAGCTTTATAAAATACAGTATTACCGTAGACAATAGATGCTATTCATAGACAATTGAATCAATGTATGCTTCGATTTAAAAGTATAACGTGTATGAATAAATACAAAGTAAATTGAGATTTTTATGCTATAAATTTTAACCCGTTAACAGCTAGAAAAAAATAAAGTTTTTTGTCTTGTAAGCTAGCAATTTTCTAAAGGCTAATAAAGGAAAACTTAATGTCATTTTATTAATAATTCAAGCACTTGCTATCTACTTGCTAATATTAATTCAAAAGCTTAAAAACAAATCAACTCATTAATAATAGGTCGGATAAAACCCTAGATTTATTTTAAACATTTCTATGTTATTATCTGGTCATTATTATTTTCAAAAAATCCCCATAATTATAACAAACCCACTTAATCCATTGAAAATTGTGTACATTCAATTTTCGCTAATTTACATTTTAATAGCCTTTTAAATTAGTGATCTACTTATATTTTTGTTTATAAACGATACAAACTGTTTACTACGCGTCAGTTCAAGTACATCCTTGCACTTGGAATGCCTGAAGATGCCGAAAGGCGAAACCCAGGTCGTGAGCGACAAAACTCACGGAGAAGTACAAAATTCAAACAATTCAAATTTGATATTGAAATTCCATCAAGCACCCTCAGTCGAAATACTTAGTTATAGCTTAAACATATTTGAGGTATCACTTACGCCTTTATTTTAATTATAAATGCTTAAATAAGGGGAAAAATTAGCTTTAATAAAATTAAAATATTATAAATGCTTGATATCTTTTCCGTTTCTAAGCTCAAGAAATGCGACCCCAATACCAACATTTTCGTAAATATCTATTTTAATATGGGTGATACGATGTTTATAATTAAGGTATTCTTACATCATAGTTTTTTGGACCTTTTGTAGTTTATATAAATACGCGATAACGCTTATCAGCTGATTAGCGCCCGCGATAACGATTGTTCGTATGATAATTTGGAACGCTGGAACACTCTTCAGTAGTCAATTCATATGTGTGCTGACATGACGTCTTTTTTACGCGCAACTTAAAATATGATTATTTATTAAAAAAAACACAGATTTTTATAAAAAAATGTATGAGGAATGATGCAAAGAGATATTTTTAAGCCCTTGGGCTATTTTTTTTTTTGAAATTCATAAGAATAAGGCTAATAATGAGGAAACCACTGGGGTCAAAAAAGACCCCCATCGGCTGAGAAGTATTTTTCTAGTCTCCGAGCCGTAAGAGATATTCAAAACACGGCATCAAAGCGATGTCTCAAGCATGTTGTATACGTTGCGGGCACGGGGCTAAGAACCCATTTCTTAGAGCAATTCAATTTCAATGATTTTGTGCAAAAGACGTTATTTTTTTTTAATTATTTATTAATATTTGGATGTAAAACTATTTTTTATAGAAATACCTGAAATGATAAATAATTATTGACAATATAAAGAGACATATTGAATGACTCAACTGGCTATGCCTGTATAGTGAGCACGGAGGTGTAAAATATGAAATATATACACAGACAGGATTATAATAAAACATTTTTTTTACTTTTTCCAAATAAAATTTATTGGATCAGGACCGGTTTCACTCATGGTGAGCATTGTCAACTGATAAGAAATACATTAAAACAGTGATATTTAAACAAACAAAACCATGTTTAAAACCATGTCCGCTCCCAATGTGGAGCATATGGACTCCTTATGGAGTTTATCTCAACAGAAGTGTTTCTACGAGAACTGCTTGCTACTCAGTTGCTCAACCTCTTTTTTTTCCAAAGAGAGTAAGGATAGAAGGATAGAGCTAGGACAGGATTAGTGGTAAGCTAATCGCTCTCGATACGCCCCATTCATAGGATAGGATGGGTGAGAGGGGGAAATTCAAGACATCGCATACATCCATGCCTTTGAATAGAAATTCATAAATCGATTGAAAAATCAATTTATAAATCTGTCCGTACCGGAATTTGAACCCGGGCCCTCCGTAGCCGGAGCCAACAACGTTGACCACTCGACCACACAGGTGGCAAATAAATATATTCATGAATAAAATTATTGAGCTGCTCTGTACAACATCGACATACCTGCAGTTTTAATTTTTTTTAATTTTAAGAATAATTCAAATGTTTAATTATGCAAAATAATATATTTCGAAGAAGAAGAAGAAGAAGACCCCGGGACGTAACTACCAACGAAAATTATGCACTATGAATAGTCAGATTTGATAGTCTTTCACACATTCATTATAGTTAAAAAGCATACGAAACGACGTAATCGTTTGTGAATGCGCGTGTGTGTACTGACCGCTAATTTTAAATATTGATTAAACTTCTAATGACGTTATTGTACGTAGTTAAAAATAGAATTATTAAAACAGACAGTGATAAAGTTTCTGAATCCAATACACATTAAACTTCATACTAATATGGTGGTAAAATGACAGAAAGGTAACCTGAAAATCATTCGTTGAATCCGCTGGTTGCATGTAAGAGTCAAACGAATCTTCATTTGATGAATGTGTTTCTGCATTATCTTCCTGTTCGTCTGGTTCAAGCTTGATATCCATTGTTTCTTTAGCAGCTCAAAATTGAAAAGAAATGACTTCCAACTTTTTTTTGACTGAACATAGACAATAAAATCATGTTTAGTCGTATATCGTGAAGATAGACAAAATGGACATTATGACATTAGAGATCTACAAACAGGGGCACTGTCGTCCAAGATTAGGTGACGTAATTTCCTTTACGCCTAGTTTGCATAAGGAACTGACATCAGTAAAGCATAGATTACTTCATGCCAATGTAAAGTGCTTTTATGTGTATCAAATTTGACTGAGAATGTTCAAAAAACCACTGCAATTACAAAAACAATTCAAAAGCAACTTGATGCTCAAAATAAGACAATGTCATGTTTGACAGAACTACGCGAGCATATAAAATGTTATAACTTGTTTTTGTTGATATTCTTGAATCCTTACAAACAAAGCTTAAAACGACATGATTTAAAATTATTTTTCAAGGAATTGATAATCGCGTTGACCTGATCTGTGCCGTGCAAAATTTATATAGCCATACACTGAGGGCCGTGATTTTTTTTCAAAAAATAAAACCTAATTAATATGTACTTTTTGGACATATATTAATAGTAAATCACAGACACTTACAATTAAAACACACGATGAGTTATTTCCGCCATCATTTTGTATTGCAATTACTATCATTTTAGGTCTAATCATACATTGAATTAATTGTCTATGCAAATAAGAGGAAAATTTTATTAGAATTATTGTCTATGTTATAACTGCTATTAATAAAGCTTGTAATTGGATTTCTATCGACTAAATCAAAATTATCTTAAAATGGATATCAAAATTGAACCAGACGATGAATTTCCGTCAACAGATGCATCAGAGAACGCGTATCATTGCGATAGTCGGCCAAACAATGTAAATGCTATCTGGGATGAGGAACAGTCGATTGACATCAAAGTTGAGACGCCCGAAAAGCAGGAAGAAATTGTTGACGAAACAGATCATCGCGAGACTAATAAGGTAATCTTAAGCATAATTCAGTCGCTCAGATCTTTTAAAATCACATACAAACATTGTTACAGTTGTAACGTGGTTAACACGTGTAGCCATTACGCATGATTTTTGAGGTTACGACCGTCGAGTTTTCTTTAAACGCAAAGCTTTCAAATATAATATGACTAAAAATGTCGTTTAAAATTTTTTAACGCGTTCAAATTAATACTTGCAACTAGTTTCTATCAAATTAAAGATCTGTCTTGAAAAGTAGCATTTTTTTAATAATACATATTGCCGGATTAATAGGCTATTACAGCATCTGCTTCTGAAGTAAACTTCAACTTTCACTTCTTAGCGATTGCAACTCAATTTTAAACGTCACCAACTTAACCAGGGGTGTCCAACTGAAATCATTCAGAGTGCCAAATTAAATATTACATTTCTCTGATGTGTCACTCTTCTCCGTCTCATTCTTACTCTGCTCGTTCGATACAATATTATGATGGCCTACATTTGTTCTGTTTTTTCCCAAGTGGCTGGTACTGTAAAGAAAAATGTGAAATGTAGAAAGTAGGAAACCTCAAAAGCTTCAATTAGGTCCCAAACTAAGCGAAGTAGTTTAGTCTTCTTTGTTTATTGGAAAATTTTGTGTTTAAGTCCGTGCAAAATGAATAATAGATTATATCATTAGGACCTAATATATAAATGTTTAAAATCCTAGACATTCAACGGAGATTAAGCAAACTTATTGGTATTGGTAAGTTTTAATGATATCATTCGTGTATTAAATATGTACATGTGTGCTGTAAAGAACAAAAGATTGTTTCACAAAATAACGAAAAAGAAAATAGGAAACTGGAAAGGAAACTGGACGTAACTGGAAAGGAAAAAGGACGTAACCCACACATATAAAATTTTACAGGAGGCGCTAAGAACGTGTTTTGATGATTTTGTGACATGTGCAAATTATGAATTATACACAACCCTTAAGTGCACGGACACTTCTTAAGTGGTGTTTAATTGACATAATCTAATATTAACTAAAGAAATTTAAAAACTTTTATTTCAGTCTTTTTTCTTGGTTTTAGTTTAGTAAAGGTGATTTTTTCAAACTTAAAAGCTAAATTAATTAAGACACTAATTCGGCATTTGCGGCTTGCATCCTTTTGATAGAACGTGAACCAGGTTTGATACATTGTGATTTTCGAAAAAAACCTGTTTTGAAGAAACTGTGGGCTTAGTCCCTTTTCCTTTCCACAGTCGAATGCATCGACGATATGTTAATCTAGGTTTTGTAATATTTTTACGTTAATATAATGAAATATAAAAATAAGTTGAAATAAGGAACATACGTCATCCTATCGCGCTATAAAATAGCTGTAGGCTTATACTTTTTACCGTGGTGTAAAGTGCAAACGAACGACAACAGTTGAAACTACCTAAAACCATGGTTTTAAGAGACATATTTTTAAGCATTTCAATATTGTTATCAGATTATTTGCAACCATCTTTTTATACAGTTAACATTTAATGGAAGCTTTTGTTAAAACAATATTTTTTAATCATTTTCTCAAAACGGTTTTTACCGGCTCATTTGTCCAAACTGTCACGCTGCTTATGTACGACAGACAAATACAAAATAATGTTAAGGGTGAAGGGCATATATATATAAGAAATTGGAAATCAATCAATAAAAAAATATTGCAAATATTTTATGTGTTTTCGTTTTACCTCCAACAACAAAAAGACAAAACGTCAAGTGTTTTAACCACTCCAAAGCTAACGACCCACCGGTGTGCCGCACACGCTACCCACCAGTGTGTTCTTATTATAACAACGTCAATGCATATTTAATAGAGTTTGCATTTTTGAAAAAGGGTCCAACATCTCTTAAGGCAAGGATGGCGAACCTTTTTGGGTCCGCGTGCCAAAATTCTCAAATATTATGAATTACCCTGCCTAAAAAAAAGCCACGTGTTCCGTTAAGTATTGCATTTATAAAGTGTTAAAAAATATATAAAATTGGAAAAGCTTGCCCATGTTTGTGGTTCTGTCGACCGAATCACTTGATTAACTCTAGCATCAAAATGGTTTTGAATTCAATTTCAAACGACAGTGTTTTTTTGAACATTCTCAGTCAGAAATCCTATTCGACAGATATTGTAATCTTCATATTGTCTATGTTTACGATAGTCGACTAAAACATAATTTTAGTGTCTATGTCTACGCCAATAAAAGTTCTCCGTCATTGCTTTCCTGAATTTCGAAATTTGCGAAAGAAACGATGGATATCAAGCTTGAACCAGTCGAAGAGGAAGATGATGAAGGAAGACATTTGTCAAACGAAGATTCGTTTGACAATCCCATACAGCCAGCTCATTCCACGAATGATTTTCAGGTGACCTTTCTGGCATTTGTATAATGACTATACTCAGCTATGCATCATGACATATTATTTACAATTTAAATACTGCAGGGGTGTCGATATATGTCCCGAGGTCTATTCCTTCTTTTACGAAATATATTTGTTAGAAACTTGAACATTTCAATTATTCTAAATATTATATTATTTACAATTTAAATACTGCAGGGGTGTCGATATAGTTCCCGAGGTCTTTTTCTTTTTCTACGAAATATATTTGTTTGCAAACTTGAACATTTCAATTATTCTAAAAATTCCATTATTTACAATTTAAATACTGCAGTGGTGTCGATATATGTCCCGAGGTCTATTTCTTCTTCTACGAAATATATTTGTTAGCAAACTTGAACATTTCAATTATTCTAAATATTATATTATTTACAATTTAAATACTGCAGGGGTGTCGATATAGTTCCCGAGGTCTTTTTCTTTTTCTACGAAATATATTTGTTTGCAAACTTGAACATTTCAATTATTCTAAAAATTCCATTATTTACAATTTAAATACTGCAGTGGTGTCGATATATGTCCCGAGGTCTATTTCTTCTTCTACGAAATATATTTGTTAGCAAACTTGAACATTTCAATTATTCTAAAAAATATATTATTTACAATTTAAATACTGCAGGGGTGTCGATATATGTCCCGAGGTCTTTTTCTTTTTCTTCGAAATATATTTGTTAGCAAACTTGAACATTTCAATTATTCCAAAAATTATATTATTTACAATTTCAATACTGTCGATATAGTTCCCGAGGTCTTTTTCTTTTTCTTCGAAATATATTTGTTAGCAAACTTGAAAATTTCAATTATTCTAAAAATTACATTATTTAAAATATTCATTTTTCACGCCAGTAAATTTTCTGACTACTTAAAAACGCAACAAAAAATAACCCCCCCTTATCGAAGTCAACTGGCTTACAGCTTGTGTTATTGAATATAAGATAATATTATTATTATTTAAATTGCTAGAATTGAAATTTTTTCCTTGATTTAAGCAGTTTCGCTTTATATTGCGTCATTATCATTTTTTTACGATGTTGATTATGACACTGACAGCTACCGGTCACTTGGGAACTAATTGTTCCAGAACATGTCCCAGAACACAAAGTGTACCTGCTTGGAACATGCTATTACACCCGAGATCAGCTCCATGTCCACTGTTTGATAGCGTACACATACAGCTCTATCATAGGATTTAAATATATGGCTTTGACGTATCAGCTGTCATCTTGGAATATTAAATAATTGTATTTATAATGTAAGAAGTTTGCATCCAATAAAATAAAATAACGTATGTTCAGATGCGACACGTTTTTGTGACCAGGGGTCATGCTTTAAAACATGTTCTGGGACATTTTTCCCGAGAACATAACGGAAATGTTCAATAATGCTTCCACAGCAATAACCCATTTCTTCTAAAAGCTAGTTTTTTGCTCGTCTGATGCCAAGTTCATTCATATATAACAGAAACATAACGTTGCTATTAGATTTTATGCCATTATTAGCTTTAATTGTGTATTTTATATTTCAGTTACAATCGTCGATACGTTCAAACGTTAAGAGGGAAAGAAGTCCATCGCCGAGTTCTTCTGCTGCCAATTTATCATTGCCTTATCATATGATTGATTTCGTCGAAAACAATGTTAAAGAAGAACTGACAAAAGGAGAACTGGTTGCCGTTATATTATTGGAAAGGAAAACATTCCACGAACGAAATTTCGTTTGCTGTTTTTGTTTTGGTATATTCTCATCTAAACAATTGCTTAAAAATCACAAAACAATTCATTATCATGGCACAAATAATACACAAGTTTCAAATGAATGTGATAATTCTTTGGTAAATGAAAACAATGTTCAACAATCAGGCCTTAAAATGGCGAATTCTTTTAATTTAATGGATCATAAATTGACACATTCGGTACTAAAACCATTTAAGTGTGACCAATGTGGCTTTAAAGCATCAAAGTTGTCTTATTTGAAGAAACATAAAGTTAAACACTCGGGCGAAAAACCTTTTGAATGTAACCAATGCAGTTTTAAAACGGCTCGGTTGTCTGCTTTAAAGGCACATAAATTTATTCATTTAGGAAAAAAACCATTTAACTGTGATCAATGCAGTTTTAAAACGGCGCGTTTGTCTTCTTTAATGTTCCATAAAATGACACATTCCGGACTTAAGCCGTTTAAATGTGATCAATGCAGCTTTTGTACGCCGTATCTGTCGTATTTAAAAGAACATAAAAAGAGACATTCTGGATTAAAGCCATTTAAATGTGATAAATGCAGCTTTAGTGCGATACAAATGTCTAATTTGAAGCGACATGAATTAATTCATTCGGGGGAAAAGTCATTTAATTGTGATCAGTGTAGCTTTAAAACGGCGCATTCGTCTCGTTTAAAGGAGCATAAAACGACACATTCTGGACTAAAACTATTTAAATGTGACCAATGCAGCTATAGCGCGGTGCAGCAGTCTTATTTAAAGAGACATAAATCTATACATACTGCCGAAAAACCATTTAAATGTGATCAATGTAGCTTTGAAACAACGCATTTGTCGTATTTAAGAAAACATAAAAAGACACATTCTGGACTGAAACCATTTCAATGTGATCAATGCAGTTATAGCGCGGTACGGCTGTCTCATTTGAAACAACACAAATTTATACATTCGGGTGTAAAACCATTTAAATGTGATCAATGTACTTTTGAAACGGTGTATTCGTCTAATTTAATATACCACAAAATGGTACATTCCGATTTGAAGCCATTTGAGTGTGATGAATGCAGCTTTAAGACAACACAGCTGTCTTATTTAAAGAAACATAAAAATACCCATTCAGGCAAAAAAATACAATTGTCTGCTTCAAAACGGGGTGTTTTTAATACTTGAAGTGACCTTTTCAATGCATTGTTTGAAAAATAGATTAAGGTTTGATTGTTACATATAATTATTTCAGTTAAAAACTGTTTAATGCTGAAAAAATGCTTAATTTGAAGCCGGGAAACTAATATATCGTCATTTTTGGTTAACATGTTTCCATCTGCATTACTTTTGAATGCAATTTTATTCTATCCGCTTTTATGTTTAAATTCTTAATAAATAAATCAATTTTAAAAACAGAGGAAGGTTAAATCTTAAAATATTTTAAATTTATATAGAGCATTAAATTTTCATCAAAAGTCAGTGCTTAGAGCAGGCGCGGAGAACCCGTGGTCTAAAAGCTACATGTGGCTTACTCTGGTACGGCCTTCATGTTGAATCAAAAATTATTAATGCAGCCTCTAGAGAAGAAAAGGTACCCTACCCCTGATTAAGGGCATTACAGTGATAGAAAACGTCAACTTTTCTATTCGCTTTTAAAAATGGCTGATGCCAATACTAATTATTGCACCAAAATTCTAATGTGTTAATTAATTGTGTAGATTTTTTTTCATCATGTTACCACTAACAATTAATATCGATCGTTTGATTGTTTTTGACATTAAATGGCAACACTTTTTTTTCGATATTCAAAGCGATTTGTTGTGTTCGTTCTAAAAAAATAGATTAAAAAAAAAAAACTAAGATAAAAGGGAGATTGGAGCTAAGCTCCACAGTTCCTCATATAAAATTATAGACACTGATGATGATTTGTTCGTTCTTGCTTTGTAGAACGTCATCGGGACGTGTCCGGCTGAATAATATTTGTTTTCCTTGTGTTGAGGCAATACGTGGTTCGTACAATGGCCTATCAGTTAGCCCGATGTCGAGATGAAAGAACTAATCTTTTTCCATCTCGACAGTATTTAAATTTTGTCTTGTTCTCTGCACGCGTGGTGTTAAGTTTCAATTTTCTTTACTTCTATAGAATCGTTTGTGCAAGCTGTGTATTGTTATAATTTGAATTCTATTTGTTAGATATTGTGTGTGTGATTGTTAAATTGAATGATTATAAATTACTACAAATAAACATTTTCGTAACAATTGAGCGATGTTCTCATTTATTCCTACCTACTTGTTTACTTCGAGTTTAGTACAAACTGTCGTTGGTCTTAATGACTTTTATTAGTGGGGTATAACATCGTGAACAAAATTGAAAATTTCTTACAATGAATGAAACTAGCTCAAAAATAAATTACAATTCATGTCAATATCTCATATCTGAACCCCTCATATGATCACCAAATCGAAAATCAATAAATACGATTTACTTACCATTAAATGTCCTTTCTTACATTATAAATCCATTCAAACTGTCTTCTAAAAAGAAAGCTTGAACGACTGGGTGACAAGCAGTTAATGTAGACATATTTATTTTTAACGAGTCAATGCCTTTACAGACAATATTTAAAAAAAAATCAAGACAATTCAACATTAGAAAGGTAAAGGGAGGTAATCCACATATATCAAATTTTACAGGAAGTACTAAAAACGTGTTTTGATGATTTTGGGCCATATGCAATTTATTAATTACACACAACCCTGAAGTGCACAGAGACTTCTAAACTGGTGTTTAATTGACATAATCTAATGTTAATTAAAGAAATTTTCTAGGAAAAACCTTTATTTCATTCTTTTTTCTTGGTTTAATTTTTTTACAAGGTAATATTTTAAACTAAATTTAGATAAAAATTCGGCATTTGCAGCTTGCATCCTTTTGATAGAACTTGTATCATGTTTGATACACTGTGATTATCTTAAAAAAAACTGTGGGTTACGTCCGTTTTCCTTTCAAAAGTCGACATCTAAAATAAAACATAAAAAATACGTGTGTAAATATTTTTTTATACCATAAACAATATAGTTAACGCTAAAAAAAAGTACTACGTCATTGCTTCCGTAGCCCTTTGTTGAATTTCGAGTTGCTAAACGAACAATGGATATCAAGCTTGAACCAGTCAAAGAGGAAGATGATGAAGGAAGACATTCGTCAAACGAAGATTCGTCTGACAATCCAGTACAGCCAGCTCATTCCACGACTGATTTTCAGGTTACCTTTCTGTCATTTTACCACCATTATCCCGAGACGTTCAATAATACTTTAACAGCAATAGCCCATTTCTTCTTAAAGCTAGATTTTTGCTGTTCTTATTCCAAGTTCTTTAATATACAACAGGAACATAAAGTTGCGATTATTTCCGATAGAAATTCATAGACTTTATGTTTATACCATCAATAATCTTTTTATTATAAGAAGGTTTGCTGATGGAACAAACATGGCAAAATGAAACAGATTATATTCATGTCTGTAATTATTTGACATTACTTGACTGACAACATCATATGCATATGGTCACCACGAAGTTCCTCCATGATTTTCTATCCCCAGCCAGTCTCCTTGCTTCCTCCCAGGTCATCCCAGCGACCCGTAACTCCGCTGAGTACAGCCTGCGGATGGTTATCAGCCTTCCATGACACCGGGTTACATCCGGTTGGAAGAAGAGACAGGCAGGGTTTGGGCTCTCTTGAGGCATCTTTAGCACGTGTCCAAGCCAGGTCCACCGCTGCTTCTTTATTTTGGACGTAACCAAGAGACAGGTTAGTCTGATCTCTAATCTCCGTGTTCCTGACCAAGTCAGACCATTTCACTCATAGCATTCGATGCAGGCATCTTTGTAGGAAATGATTTAAATATACTGTTTTTAAAAACCATGTCCGCTCCCAATGTGGAGCATACGGACTCCTAATGGAGTTTATCTCAACAGAAGTGTTTATACGAGAACTGCTTGTTACTCAGTTGCTCAACCTCTCTTTTTCCAAAGAGAGTAAGGATAAGACTAAGACAGGATTAGTGGTAAGCTAATCGCTCTCGATACGCCCCGTTCATAGGATAGGATGGATGAGAGGGGGTAATTCAAGACATCACAAACATCCATGCCTTTGAACAGAAATTCATAAATCAATTGAAAAAACAATTTATAAAACTGTCGGTACCAGGATTTGAACCCGCGCCCTCCGTAGCCGAAGCCAACAACGTTGACCACTCGACCACACAGGCGGCAAGTAATTTTAGTAGAATTAAACAGAACATGATTATCTATGAATATTTTTTTTATTAATAGTGTTCTGTCCTTAGAATTCGAAGCATTTTGACAATTATTGTTTATGCTCTATAATTATTTATCAATACAGCAATAACCCATTTCTTTTCGAAGGTAGATTTTTGCTGTTCTGGTCCCAAGTTCTTTGTGATATAACAGGAGCATAACGTTGTTGTTTATTCCAATACAATTTTTCATCGACTTTATGTTATCATTGCCTTAAGTTATGTGTTTTATATTTCAGTTTCGATTGTCGATACAAGCGAACGTTAAAAGGGAAAGAAGTCCATCGCCGATTTCTTCTGCTGCCGATTTATCATTGCCTTATCATAAGATTGATATCGTCGAAAACAATGTCAAAGAAGAACTGACAAAAGGAGAACTGGTCGCCGTTATATTATTGGAAAGGAGAACGTTCCACGAACGAAATTTCGCATGCAGATTGTGTTTTAATACATTCTCATCAGAACAATTGCTAAAAAATCACAAAACAGTTCATTATCATGGCACAAATAATACACAAGTTTCAAATGTATGCGAGAATTCTTTGGTATATGGAAACAATGTTCAACAACCAGTTCAAAAACTTTTCAGCTGTGATCAATGTAGCTTTAATACGGCGCGTTTGTCATATTTAAAGTATCATAAAAAAACACATTCAGGACTTAAACCATTTAAATGTGCCCAATGCAGCTTTAAAACTGCAAATTCTTTTTATTTAAAGAAACATATAAATAATCATTCCGGACAAAACCCATTTAAATGTGACCAATGCAGCTTTAGCGCGGTGCACATGTCTAATCTTAATAAACATAAAATCATACATTCAGACGAAAAACCATTTAAATGTGATCAATGTAGTTTTACAACGGCGTATTCTTCTTATTTAAATAATCATAAAATAACACATTCTGGGATAAAAGCGTACAAATGTGACCAATGCAGCTTTGTTACAGCGTATAAGTGTAATTTGAAGAAACATACAATGACACATACACAGCTTTAACACAACACACTTTTTAACCTTTCCTTTACTAAAATGTGTATATAGTACACATTCTTTTTAATCATTTATATTTCTCTGTATATATAATAAAATCGGTCTTTAATTTAGGTATTCCTTACCTATACATTTACAATTTAATAATAGAAGTATTTTTGTAGTGTTATAAGTATGTCATGATTCACTCACGTTTTTCTGATGTGTATCGAATTGACAGCACAGGAGCGCGTGTTTTTTTTGTTGTATAGTAACGAAAAGGTTAAATCGACATAAAGTGAAACATCACTGTAAAATTATATTGGAATGTGACCAAAGACAGATTTAGGTTTTGATTCATCACACATTTATTTAAGACAAAATTCCATTCAAATTTTAATTAAAAGTTATTGGTTTTCAAACCGGAAAGCCCACACATTTTGGGTTTATCGTAAACATGGTTTCCATCTGCATTTTTTACACAAAATAAAATAATTAAAAACCCAGTTCTATTTTATTTTAAAAATATTAAAAAATTGAAATAAATTCATCAATATTCAAAAAAAAAATGTCTCATATGAAAAACGTATTTTTTACAGAGCTCCATATGTCCATTTGAATACCGACTTTGGAATGGAAAAACGACGTAATCCACAGTTTTTTTTCGATAAACACAATGTATAAAACTTGATACACGTTCTATCGAAAGAATTCAAGTTCCAAATGCCGGATTTGTATCTAAATTTAGCTTTTATGTTTAAAAAAGTTGAACTTGTAAAAAATTAAAACCAAGAAAAAAGACTGAATAAAGGTTTTTCCTAGACAATTTCTTTAATTAATATAAGATTTTGTCAATTGAACACCAGTTTAGAAGTCACTATGCACTTCAGGGTTGTGTATAATTCGTAATTTGCATATGGCCCAAAATCATCAAAAACACGTGTTTTGCGCCTACTGTTAAATGTGTTGAAGGACTTCAATAAACGCGTGTTTCATTAATTAAATTAAGGATTTATTATTAAGGTATGTTTGATGCTGACTGTGTGGCCGAGTGGTCAACGTTTTTGGCTTCAGTAACGAAGGACACGGGTTAAAATCTCGGTACGGACAGTTTTAAAAAATTGATTTTATAATCGATTTATGAATTTCTGTTCGAAGGCATGGATGTATGTGATGTCTTGAATTCTTCCATCCCATTCATCTTTTCCTACAAACAGGGCGCATCAAGAGCGATAAGCTTACCAATAATCCTGTCCTAGCTGTATCCTTCTATCCCTACTCTCTTTAGAAAAAGAATGTTTTAGCAACTGAGTAACAAGTAGTTATCGTAGAAACACTTCAGTTGAGATTAACTCCATGAGGTGTACGTATGCTCTACTTTGGGAACGGAAATGGTTAAAAAGAATGCTCTTCAATCCATGCATGCATCATAATTTTAAGAATCACATAACTCTAGCTTAAAATTTTAAATCAAAGTAAGCTTAAAAATTATTCAATCATTATCAAATAAGCTATGGAGCTGAAAACAGGTACTTTTTTCAGATAAGCGGGCCGGATTCATAATGTTCAAAGTAATATCACATCATTATGAAGCCATTTGTTTCTGATATATTGTAGGAAATACATATTTATATTGTAATTATATATCTTTTCAATTACATATTTTTCAAAATAAGAAAAAATCACATTATTTAAGGTTTTTGAAGAAAAATCTCGGAGAACAAAAGCAAACAAAGAAGGCAAATCATTTGATTAAATTTTTTTTTTTTACAATATTTCAATACAGAATATGAGATTGGATAGTTCATTAAAAAAAATCAACGTCATTATTGGGATTTTAATCAATTAATAATTAATCTCAAAATCTATCTGTGCCCACCGGTTCGTTACTCAATTTTTCCAAAAGATTTCTCAAGTCATATCAGTAATCAAAAATCAGTTAGTCAAACTAGGGTAGCACATTTCACTTCATTATTTTTTAATTAATATTATTGATGAAATCATCATTTACTTGGTATATTGCCATTATTATATGATAAGACGCAGCATTTATTTCATAATATCACAATAGGCGTCAAAATCGTATATAATATAATATGGATTCCGCTTGTTACTGTTGTTTTATGTTATTTATAATCAATATTTTATTTGACTGTGATATTTAATAGTGGGAAGTTAAATTTTATTTGTTTTACCACACAACGCATTTCTTGCCATTCGCTATATTTCTTACAATCATAACTTAATTTGCATATATGACCCTTCCGATGTATCGTAAATTGTAAATTAATAACACCAAAGAATCACAGAATATCCATACAAGAAATCTTTCAAGCATACATGTTATATTCAACTTTAATTAAGCTCATAAATTGGAATTTAGAGTTGATCTACGTATAACCTCCATACAAAATGTTAGGAGCGGCTGATATTTAACGGCCCGGTCTTTTTTGCTGTTTTTTCTAAGACACTGCTTGGAACTTAAGACTGCTATGTTATTATCCATATAAAA
This sequence comes from Himalopsyche tibetana, assembly GCA_030503985.1. Classification (NCBI taxonomy): domain Eukaryota; kingdom Metazoa; phylum Arthropoda; class Insecta; order Trichoptera; family Rhyacophilidae; genus Himalopsyche; species Himalopsyche tibetana. The sequence goes on from JAPJYX010000043.1 coordinate 537,850, forward strand.
ATACGTCACGTAATCCTAGACGACAGTGCCCCAGTTTGCAGACCCCAATTGTCATCATTATATTGTCTATGTTCACGATAGACGACAATCCATTATGATTTTGACAGTGCTGCGTCAGGGCTTCCGTTTGCTGAATGTCGAGTTGCTAATCGAACAATGGATATCAAGCTTGAACCAGTCGAAGAGGAAGACGATGGAGAGAGACATTTATCAAATGAATATTCCTTTGACTCTCCCGTACAGCCAGCGGATTCCACGAATGATTTTCAGGTTACCTTTCTGTCATTTTACCACCATGTTATATTATTACGTCAGTGGCGGTTCCTGACCTAAAAAAGCATCGCATTGTATACTATTTACGAAATTGTGCATGTTTCCACTTCACCTTATACATTACTACGACACTACTGCAATGCATAAATTATTATATAATAAAATCAATAAATTCGTCTCTTTCAAAGTGAAATAACAAGTACAAAAAGCGATACAGAGCTGTCACTGAGATTCAAAACCTGTCACTTTCATACAATACAACGATATTAGTATTTGTGTGTTTAATGTATGAGTATGGGTTATGGGCAAATTCAATTAAGCCCCCAACGAATGACAGAAGTTTGATAATTTAACGCACATTCGTGTGAGTTTGATGACGTACCCGTACATGCAAATACAAAAAAAAAACTAATCGTGCTTGATTGCGCCCCAGTGTAAGAAACACGGGCTAGACCTTTAAGCCCCTGAGTCGTTAAAACGTAAGTGTTGCCAGACTGACGTCACATTGCCTGTTCTCTATGAAGTATTTATAGGGTTATTGTTTTTTTTTATGCCGGCTCAGTATAAAATTGTAATACAAAACACAGTCGCGAATATTCTTTATTTTATATTTTCAGGTTACCTTTCTGTCATTTTACCATCATGTTATGTTATTACGTCAGTGGCGGTTCCTGACCTAAAAAAGCATAGCATTGTATACTATTTACGAAATTGTTCATGCTTCCACTTCACCTTATTCATTAATCTACAAGTAAATTAACAAATACTACGACACAAAGCATAAATTACTATATTATAAAATCAATGGTAATATAAGTAAGAAATAATAGAATAATAATGTCCGTGCAGATCTCTATTGTCAAGTGACCCGAGATCGGCTCCCATACCGACGGTCCGAGAGCAAGTGTATACAGCTGATCCATAAGATATTACTCTATGGATAAAAGTATATTGTCTTTGGTGTATGAGCTATTTTTTTAGTAAATTTTAAATAGTTTCCCTCGATTTTGACACAATGTCTTTCTTCAATTTGGACAACTGTTCGATGCCTCTTTTCTAAAAATCTAGCTTTTGACGTGAATACGTTTTTAAAATTGCTTCTATAGGGAGGCAATTCAAAAAAACACATGATAACAAAATCGGGAGATAAGCTAAAGAATCAATGAATTCATTGCGTCATGTAAGGACTGTGATACATCGCGCGGGGTGGCGGGGGAAACGCCGCAATTTTGCTGCGTATCGAGATTACTATTTACTATAACTTTTGACTCAGAGAAGTTACGATGCTCGTTCAAGTTTCAATCGTTAGCTCTTATCTAGCTCTATCGATTAATGGTATTTTTTTAAAAAATATATATAATGTCGGGCTATACGCGTCAAAAACCCAAATCAAAATAAAGAGATCGCATAAAACACCATATGACCTAGTCAAGCAGTGCCGGGAACGTAAAAATGGGGCGTAATATCACCTATTACGAGACGTATTCACGTACAACACACGGCCGTGTCCATGACACAGCCACACCCCATTTTTTATGATTTATAAAATGCATCTAGACTATTTAGACTTGGTTTTCTTTTCAATTTATCCAATTGCGCACAGCCAACCTCTGGTGTGATTATTTGTCAGGTTTAAATAAATTTTGAAGGATTCATTTTTCGTTACCTTAAGTTACTTTCCTTCTAAGTAAATCATCGATTTCATACTTGCTCAACAAAGGGAGCAAATAGTCACTTATTGTTCCAGCCCGACAGCGATATATCATGCGGCACCCAAACTCCTTGTCTATGTTTTTTTCCCAACAATTTTAAGTAATCTTTAACAATTGACCAGAAACAGCCGATGTCTTGAGATAGTTCTCAAATTGTTGTACAAAGATTGGATTACACTTTTTTTGTGGTTTTAAAAAGAATAAAGATAACTTTAAGTATCTGGATCTGCTTTAAAACATATTGATTGTATCGTTCTGTTGTTTTTTTCATTTATTAATTGTAAACTCTCGCGGTTCTGAGACTAGAAAAATACTTCTCATCCGATGGAGGTCGTTTAGGGACCCCAGTGGTTTCCTCATTATTGGCCTTATTCTTATGAATTTCAAAAAAAAATAGTCTAAGGGCTTTAAAATATCTCTCTGCATCATTCCTCATACATTTTTATATAAAAAATCCCTGGTTTTTTAAAAAATAATTATATTTTAAGTTGTGCATAAAAAAGACGTCACCCAGCACACATATGAAATTACAATTGACGAGTGTAGTCCAACTATCTTACGAACGATCGCTTATCGCGTTATCGCGTATTTATATAAACTACAAAAGGTCCAAAAAACTATGATATAAGAATACCTTAATTATAAATATTGTATCACCCATATTAAAATAGTTTTTAATAAAATGTGGGTATTGGGGTCGCATTTTTTGAGCATTTTTAGAACCGAAAAGGTTAACGCGTATTTTTTGTGTAAAATAAAATATACATAAACGCAACTGGTGAAGTTTCTGTATAGTTTCCTAGACCAGTGTTTCTCAACCTTTTTGGGAGCGTGGCCCCTTTAGAGTGTCTTTATTTTTCTGTGGCCCCCATACCATTGTTTTGTCTTCCCATGATAATTATAATTTTAAAAATCCACCTTTTTTATAGCTTTTCCGAGATTTTTGAATCTAGAATGCCAGTAATTTATTTTATTTACGGAATTACAAAAAAAAGCTGCATGACGTCCGCCATTATGCTCTTCCCTGTATCATTTTATCAATATCCGTGGCCCCCCTAAACTGTGCTGTGGCTCCCCAAAACAAAAATAAATCTCTGTGGCCCTTTTAGAAAACCCTGCCCTAGACCATAACGTACATGTTGAGGATCATTTGTTCCCAGGTAAATGGCGAGCATGAGTATTGCTTGTACAGCAAAGAACGATTTCTTCTCAAAGCTAGATTTAAGCCGGTCTGTTTCCAAGTTCTTAAATATATAATAATTAAGTGACTTTACTAGTTTTTCAGATAGAAATTCATTGATTTCACATGAGCTGTAATCATTTCCTTTAATTGTGTATTTTATATTTCAGTTTCAAACTTCGATACAAGCAATCGTAAAGAGGGAAAGAAGTCCATCGCCGATTTCTTCTGCTGCCGATTTATCATTGCCTTATCATGAAGTTGATATCACCAAAAACAATGTTAAAGAAGAACTGTCAAAGGGAGAACTCGTTGCCGTTATAGAATTGGAAAGGAGAACATTCCACGAACGAAATTTCGTTTGCAGTTTTTGTTTTGGTATATTCTCATCTGAACGCTTGCTTAAAAATCACAATTCAAGTCATTATTGTGAGACGAAAAATTTAAAGAATTCAACTGAATGTGAGAATTCTTTGAGTGATGAAAACGATGTTCAACAGTCAGGCCTTAAACCTTACAAATGTAACCAATGCAGCTTTAAAACGGCGCGTTTATCTGCTTTGAAGCAACATAAGTTTATTCATGTAGGAAAAAAACCATTCAATTGTGATCAATGCAGTTTTAAAACAGCGCGTTTGTCGTATTTAAAAAACCATAAAATGACACATTCGGGACTTAAACCATTTGAGTGTGATCAATGCAGCTTTAGCGCGATACAGTTGTCCAATTTAAAGCGGCATTTACTTATTCATTTAGACGAAAAACCATTCAATTGTGATCAATGTAGCTTTGAAACGACGCATTCGTCTTATTTAAAGGACCATAAAAGGATACATTCCGGACTAAAACCATTTAAATGTGATCAATGCAGCTATACCGCGATACGGTCGTGTAATTTGAAGAAACACAAATTAATACACTCAGGCGAAAAACCATTTAAATGTGGTCAGTGTAGTTTTGAAACGGTGCATTCGTATCGTCTAAAGGAGCATAAAAAGACACACTCCGGACTGAAACCATTTAAATGTGATCAATGCAGCTTTGGCGCGGAACGGCTGTCTCATTTGAAACAACACAAATTAAAACATTTAAGCGTAAAACCATTTAAATGCGATCAATGTACATTTGAAACGGTGTATTCATCTAATTTAAGCTACCACAAAATGGTACATTCCGGCTTAAAACCATTTGAGTGTGATCAATGCAGCTTTAAGTCAGGACGTTTGTCTTATTTAGAGAAACTTAAAACAACGCATTCAGGCTAAAAAATACAATTAACTGCTTTAAAACGGCGTGATTTTATTTCTCGAAGCGACGTATTCAATGCATCGCTTGAACAACAGATTAGGTTCAATTTAACATACAATTATTTCAGACAAAAACCACTTAAATGTGCTTAAATGTGTCAAAAAAGCCAAAAATTATAATTGCATCAAAATTCATATGAAGCTATAGAGAAATATTAAGCGAGACAAAAAATTAGGCGGTCACTCTTGAATTATATTTTTTCGAAAATATATTAAAAAAAACAATGGTCTATTTACAGTCCTTTGTAATAAAAATCGATATTAACTCTAGAAAAATACTTCTCATCCGATTGGGGTCGTTTAGGGACCCCAGTGGTTTCCTCATTATTGGCCCAATCCTTATGAATTTCACAAAAAAAAAATGTCTAAAGGCTTTAAAATATATCTATGCATCGTCCCTCATACATTATTTATTGAAAATCTGTGTTTTTTTAATAAATATTCATATTTTAAGTTGCGCGTAAAAAAGACGTGATCCCAGCACACATATGAAATTGCAACTGAGTTTAGACCAGCTATCTTACGAGCGATCGCTTATCGCGTTATCGCGTATTTATATAAACTACAAAATATCCAAAAAAAACTATGATATAAGAATACCTTAATTATAAACATTGTATCACCCATATTGAAATAGATATTTAAGAAAATGTGGGTAATGGGGTCCCATTTATTATTTATTTAAACTGACATCATTAAACAAGATTTAAAATACAGTTAAACCCCCATTTACACCTAAGTCGGGACAGTGTTATTCGAGGTAGTGTATTTGGGGGGGTGAATCTCGTACAAAATTAGGCATTGTGTTTTTTTACGCGACAAATAAATATGGACGAAATATTCAGTCAAAATCCAACACATAGACACTCGTCCGGCTATACTCGTATAGCCTGGCACGCGTTGAATACACAGACGCTAGCCAACATTTGATTGTATCCGTGGCACAGACGACCGTCTCGTAGTAATTAGAAATAGTAAGAAAGAGTAGAAAATGTCTTTTATTTCTAATATTTAATAAAAATAAATATGTTGGACTTTCCAAAAAGCTGTGTAATCGTGTTTTAGTTCTGTTATTTCGTTCTAACATAACATTGTTTATGAACCACAGGGTATACTTTTTGTTTTAGTCTTTAGACCAGGGATTCCCAAAGCTTAGACCCCGGCTTAAATGTAGTGTGTTGTTTTAGTCTTTTAAGTGGAATTTATTGTTAAATTTTATTTCAAAATGAACATTATTTTTTATTACACTAATAACATTGTATATGAACTTACTTGTGTCATAAAAACTAATAAATATTAAAAAAAAAACACAAAATTTCTTAATTCTATTTTCATTTTGGCCATTATTCACAAATTCCAGTATAAATTAGTGACACTTAAATGATTCAAAATAAACATAACTTATACAAAAGAACCTTTAAACACTTGCTGTACACAGCCGGGCGGCTCTCTGCGTGTTGCATATAGTTAAACGTTGGCGAGAGCTATGCTTTGTACCAAATATTAATTTAATATTTTTAGATTTGACAGTCTCAGTAAAAAAACATTAAAATTAATTTTTGTATGTAAAAAACACCACCAATTACGCGAATGCCCCAACTTTTGCGTTAATGGGGGGAGGCTTAACTTATTTTGTAATTCTCTCGTCATCTTTTACTGTTTGATATGAAACCGATAGATCCTTTACTACCCATCTACCCATTTTTTAACCTTTATGAGCTAAGAAGCAATAAATTGATTTAAAAAACATAGGTAGTAGCTGTGTCATGGACACGGCCGTGTGTTATAAGTGAATACGTCTCGTAATAGGTGATATAACGCCACATTTTTACGTCCGGCACTGCTTGACTCGGTCATATGGTGTTTTAATGGTACCATTCGATTGCTCTTGAAAAGCTCTTTCCAACCGTATACAATCTATGTATTTTGATTTGGCTTTTTGACGCGTATAGCTCGACATTACATATTTTTCATATATTTTAACACCTAATTCTAGTCACAGTCATAATATTTCACTAATGTTTTATATATAATCGATAGATTTTGTCAAGAGCTAACGATTGAAACTTGAACGAGCATCATAGCTTCTTCGAGTCAAAAGTTATAGTTAATAGAAATCTCGATACGCATCAAAGTGGCGGCGCTTTCCCCTCCGCCCCGCGCAATGTATAACAGTCCTTAAATAGCGCAATAAATTTTATGATTCTTTAACTATCTAGTGGTGCAATCGAATTTTGAATAGCGATGATAGATATGAAGCTGCAACATCAAACTGTATCCCCTGGATTTGTTATCATTGGTTTTTTTTGGATTGCCTCCCTATGGAAGCAAATTTAAAAACATATTGACGTCAAAATGTAAGGAAAAATGTATTGTATCACATTATCAGCATGCCATTAACATCGGAACCATACAATAAAATCAATCGTATGGAGAAACCGCAAGATTTTTCTCAATTTTACCAACAATCTGTGTTATGACACAACTAACTTAGTTATATTATGGCCTCCATCTTGCTGAGGCACAAAAAAACATTTATTTCGTGCACCTGGGATACTCGTATGAAACAAACTTATGCATTGAAGTATGCGAATGAAAGAGTCAACCGTTTCTTAGACTAATTTTCTAATTACAAAGTCTTGGTTTCCACACCACAAAAATTCGGTTATTTTTTTCAATTATTGACAGATTTATTGAGAATTTTAATTAAATTTGAATTGTTCAAACTATGTACATTCTCACAGATTTTGTCACTAACGACCCGGGTTTCGCCTTTCGGCATCTTCAGGCGTTCAAGTTCACGGATGAACTTGAACTGACGTTTAGTTTATGAATGTTTCGTGTTTATATAAGAAATAAATGTATCATCGAGTTCAAAGCCATTGCTGGCGAAAAGGTTGGGAATGCCCACAGATTTGAGAAGTAAGTAGTTTCAAGAACCATATTTTATTTGTTTGTCGGCAAAAGTTTTATGATTATATTTATATAGGGTACAAAAGTGGAGACCCAGGTAGGTTGACTATTTCATTTAAAATCTAAAGACCATGCAATTGTCCTTTATTGATTTATTATTTATCTCTATTAAGGATTTTAATGTTTTTTAAAAGCAGATATAACGAAATTTTTATTGAAAATAAAATAATGTATTAGATTTGCGGTTTCATCACAAAAACAGAATCAATTTAAACACATTTAAATGGTTTTTTTCACAAAAAAATGCATTTTCTATCAAAACAAGTATTTTTTTTAAAAGAGTGCATTAAATCTATCGTTTCCATGAATAAGAACTCGCCGTTTTTACGCTGTACTGGTCACATTCGAATAGTATTTTTCAGTAATGTGTCGACATTCTATGTCTCTTCAAATAATACAACTGCGAAGTTTCAAAGCTGCATTGGTCACATTTGTGTGGTTTTAATCCAGAATGTATTACTTTGTGTTCCTTTAAATAAGACGAATGCGCCGTTTTAAAGCTACATTGATCACATTTAAACGGTTTTTCGCCTGAATGTATTATTTTATGTCGCTTCAATTGACACAAATGCGTCGCTTTATAGCTGCATTGATCACATTCAACTGTTTTTTCTCCTGAATGTAACATTTTATGAAATTTTATATAAGATAAATGCGCCGTTTGAAAGCTGCATACATCACATTTGTACGGTTTTTCACCCAAATGCAATATTTTATGTTTTTTTAACTTTGACATATTAGGTGCGCTGTGGCTGCATTGGTCACATTTAAATGGTTTAAGTCCGGAATGTGTCATTTTATGATCCTTCAAATTAGACAAACGTGCTGTTTTAAAACTGCATTGATCACATTCAAATGGTTTTTCGCCTGAATGTATAAATTTATGTCGGTTCAAAGCAGACATATTCGCCGTTTGAAAGATACATTGATCACATTTGAAAGGTTTTTGACGTGAATATTGAACATCACTTCCATCTGCCAGAGAATTACTGCATTCGTTTGAAACTTGTTCATTTTTTGTCTCACGACAATGAATTAATTTATGACTTTCAAGCAATCGTTCAGATTTGAATATACCAAAACAAAAACCGCAAACGAAATTTCGTTCGTGGAATGTTCTCCTTTCCAGTGATATAACAGCAACAGTTTCTCTTTGTTCCTCTTCCATTTTTACATTGTTATCGACGATATGCAATGATAAATAATTTCCAAGAGAAATCGGTGATGGACTTCTTTCCTCCTTAACGTTTGTTGGGTTCGACAATTGAAACTGAAATATATATAAAAGAAACAATGATTATGGTGTTGATTAATTCCTTAAAGTACTCAAAGTTGTACCCACCACTACAACGTTGTACCCGCTACGGTGTATTCCGTAACGCAACAGCGTTACACGTGTTCAAAGTTTTGCAAGGTAGATGTCATTAGAAGAAATTCTTCAACACTTTCTTGCGTGCACTGCACTTCAGTGCATAAGACGCGGTGAATTATGCGGGCATTATGAACCATTTTTTAAAAATTAAATCCATTTCAACGAGATCTGTTTGTTACTCAGTCGCTCAATCTCAAAGTAGGGAGAGATAGATAAGGCTATAGCAAGACAAGTGGTAAGCTTATCGCTTTTGCTACACCCAGTTATTAAACGAATTGAAGAATGGGGAGAGAGAAAATTATGTAAATTGACATCACAAACACCCAGTCTTCGTCCATTTCATCCAATACGAGGCCATATGCTACACATTTAAAGCGGTTATGGATAAAAAATGAATAAATAAATATATTTTACAATTAAACATTATTCTATACGAAATTAATTAATTTCTTAATAAAAGATACTTTATTTTGACTCGACTAATGAATGTAAACGATTAACAGCCATAAAATTTAAAAAAAAAAACTGTACGTCATCTATAACTTCAAATTAATTCTTTCGCCATGGATATATGCAATGATATTATGAAAAGAATGTATAACTTTGATTTGATAAGCAATTGAGCGATGTTTTTATAGTTTTACTATACCTTGATAGTGTCGCAATGATCTTGAACATCATCAACTATTTCCTGCTTCAGGACTGGCTCGAATTTGATTTCAATAGTGTATTCCTCATTCCAGATCTGATCCATACTATTTTGATGATTTCCACCACCATTTTCGTCTGCTGGTGAATTTGATGATGCTAATAGTTCATCGTTGGGTTCTATTTCAATATCCATCTCAAAAACGATGCAGAAATCAATGACACCATAGACAATCGAAGCCTCACATAGCCTTGCATAGACAATTAATTAATGTAAAGCTGTATATACAGTATAAGTAAAAAAAAAAAATAGGTGATTAATTTTATATTATTTATCATTTCTGTGATCTGAAAGAACGAACGTAGGGCTTACTGTCGTACCTATATATCAATAGTGAATATCAATTCTATTCTGACGATGGCAAAAGCCGAAATAGCTATATAACTAATAAATATAAAAACTGTAAAATTAAATACATTACTATTTTTACCCTATGTGGATAATTTTCGTCATGTAACACGATTCGCAACCGTAAACAAGCACTGTCAGGATAAATGCGATACGGTGCGGTCAACTGTTTTAAGAAGCACAGTACATGGTTACTCTGCCCTTTCGTAAGGTGCAATTTATCGCAACCGTAAAGCAGCCCTGTCAGATACGTGTGAATCAGCGAAGGTATCTGTTTACAAGCCACAGTATATGGTAACTCTGTGTTTTTAAAAAGTGCCATGAATCGCAACCGTAAAGCAGCTTTCCCAGAATGTGTGCGATTCGGTGTAGGCATAATTTTTCAAGGCACAGTATATGGTAACTCTGTGTTTTTGAAATGTGCCATGAATCGTAACCGTAAAGCAGCTTTCTCAGAATGTGTGCGATTCGGTGTAGGCATATTTTTTCAAGCCACAGTATATGGTAATTCTGTGTTTTTAAAAAGTGCCATGAATCGCAACCGTAATGCAGCTATGTCAGAATGTGTGTGATTCGGCGAAGGCATATGTTTTAAAAGCACAGTATGCAATTACCCTGTGCTTTCGTAAAGCCATGATTCGCAACCGTGAAGAAGCTCTGTCAGAATGCGTGTGAATTGAATGGCAAAGGCATCTGTTTTTTAAACACAGTTTTCAATTACTCTGTGCTTTTTTAAGGTGCTATAAATTGCAACCGTAAAGCAGACCTGTCAGAATGCGTGTGATTTGGCTAAGGTATCTGTTATCAAGTCACAGTATATAGTGCTTTTTTAAGGTGCCAGGTCTTTACATATTTTTTTTTAATTTCCACTGTTTTTTTATCTATTTTCGCTCCCAATGTGGATCATATGTCCGTATTTAAGCGGAAGATCTTTTCAAGAACTGTTTGTTAGTCAGTCATTCAACATCTCTTTTTTAAAGAGACATGTAGGGAAATGAGAACTATGGTAAGCAATTCGCTTTCACTACGCATAAGTATTACAGGATCAGAAAAGGTTGGAAAAAAATTGAGGTGATCAAAAACACCCAAGCCTTTGAACGGAATTTGATGAATCAATTTAAAAAAACGTGTTTTTAATAGTTTCCAAAGAAATTTCATATTCAATTCATATTTTACAGTTATATACTTAACTCATTTATGGTATCTATTGCAATAATATTGAGTTCATAAAACTATGTTTGATTTTCTATACGAATAAGTTCATAATTATCAAGTAATGACGATAGCGCAAAGCCGAAACATCCATCAATCGATCAATAAAGAATTTATATTGTCTTTGTTCGCTCTCAATGTGGACCAAACGACGTTCCAATGGGGATATCTCGACAGAAAAAGGGATACAAAAAAATAGAAGCAGGACAAAAAGCTTCAATAAATTGCAACAAGACCCCAACATACTTAAATAGTCAAGAACTTAATATAACATATATTTTTAGTTAATTTAAAGAAAAAAAATCATTATGTTTAGTTGGTAAATAAAAATTAATATAAAGTCAAAACTTATCCTAATAATAAACCGAATTCTTTCAAACTTTTAGATCAGTGCTTTTTAACCTGGGATTTACGGAACCCTGGGTTTCCGCAGGCTTAGTCCACGAAACTTTTCATTCATTAAACATTCTTTGGGATAAAATGAAAAAAAAATCTGTTTATTGTTTTCAGATTAAAGGCATAAAATTGTTGAAAAGCACTGGTCTAGATCAGCGTTGCTCAATCACTGTTTCAAGTGTAACAAACTGTAAAAAGTAAAATCACTAAAATAAACGTACCTTAAAAAATAACATTACTAACTAAAGTTACAAAAGACAATAACAGACAATGAAATCTCTTATACAGTAAAACCCCCAATTACACTAAAGTCGGGACAGTGTAATTCGGGGCAGTGCAATTGAGGTGTTAATTTCTTACAAAAAAAGGTTTTGGTTTTAAGATTTCTTTAAGTTTTGCAAATTTCAACAAAAAATCTTAAACTAAAAGAAAAATTGACGAAATATTAAGTTAACATGTGATAAAATGCAAAAGGTGCCAAAATTCTACAAACAGACAGTCGCCCGCTGTACGTGTATGGCATGGCACGTGTTGAATACACGGACGCTAGCCAACATTCGACTGCATGTGCGGCACAGACGACTGTCTCGCAGTGACAACGATGGAAGGCGACCCTGCAATTGGGGTATTTTGTATATTGTACATAACATAGACGAAAATCAATCAATCTTTATTCTTTTTTTGTCTACCCTTCGAAGGGTCTCGTTTTGAATCTTTTTTACGGTGTGTCTTCTTATGTGTCCTCACATTACCAGGGTGAGTAGATTTATAATCACACTCGTCACACTTGAAAGGTTTCTCTCCGGTGTGTGTCATTCGATGCTTTTTCATACTTTCCAAACGCGTGGTTTTAAAGTCACAACTTTCACAAGCGAAAGGCTTTTCACCTGAATGATTGAACATATGTGTTTTAAGCTCTCCAGGTGTAAAATATCGATTATTGCATATCTCACACAGGAAACGCCTTTCTTTTGAATGGGATTTACGGTGGTGATTCAAAAGTCCAACGGAATAAGTCTTGAAATCACAAAAATTGCATTCAAACGTATTGACAGCGTTGTGTCTTTTTTTATGTCTTTTGACCTGTCCGGGCGTTTTCGATTTGAAGTTACACACATCACACGAAAACAGTTTCTCTGATGTGTGTGTTATCTTGTGATCTTTCAGTTTTGATTTATCTTTTGATGTAAAGCTGCATATGTCACACTTGTAAGGCCTTTCTCCTGAATGGGTTATTTTGTGTTTTCGAAAGTCACCAACTCGCACACATTGATAGTCACAACTTTCACACAAAAAACGAATTTGCCCGTTGTGTTTCATTAAATGCATACGCAATTCAACAGTGCGTTTAGTTATATAAGAGCATTTATCACATTTAAACAGCTTTTTAACAACTTTTGACTGTTTATGCCAAAAATTTTCACAAACATCTTCAGTTTCAGAGGAACAATTCTCACATTTAAAAGGCATTTCTACAATATGAATTAATTTATGAGAGTTATAAGCTGATATATCAACAAGTTTTTTACTACAAATTTTGCATTGAAACTGTCTTGTTTTCAAACAAGAATTCGTTGATTTGTGTCTCTTAAGCATATCAAAACGTCCTGTCTTATAGTCACAACTATCACACTTAAAAGGCGTTGCTTTATGAAGGTTAGCTTTATGTAATTTTAACCGATGATCTGTATCAGTTTTGAAGTCACATTCGTCACATTTTAACAGCATATTATGTATATTAAAATGCGTTTTTAACAAGCGACTAGTCTTTGCTGTAAATTCACACATATCACATTTGTATATTTTTTTTTCATAATGAACGTACAAATGCTTTTTAAAAAGTTGTAAATTTAAAAATTTCATACTACAAACTTTACATACATAAAAGTTATTTAAATGTATTTTTTTATGCCTTCCTAATTGCGTTAACGTTTTCGTTTTATACTCACAAGTATCACATTTGAAAGGTTTTTCAGTAGAGTGTGTCAGAGTATGCTCTTTCAGATGAGTTTTAGTGTTCGATTTAAAATCACACTGGTCACAACTGAACGGTTTTTCACCTGAATGTTTCAACATATGTATCTTCAACGTGGTAACCCTCAAACAACGATACTCACAAACATCACATTTCAAAGGCTTTTCACCTGTGTGTCTCATTAAGTGAAATCTTAAATCACCTAAACGTAAAGAAAAATACTCACAGACACCACATTTTAAGATTTTTTTTGTGGTTTTCGCTAGTTTATGTAATTTTGACTCACACAAACTCTCTGTTTCTTGGTCGCATTTGTCACATTCGAATGGCATTTTGACGTAATGTGTTAATTTATGCTCGTAAAACACCTTTTCGTTTTCAAAGTCTTTGTTGCAAATTTTACAATTAACTTTTACTGCACTATTACAATTGTGAGTCTTTTGGTGTCGTTTCACGTCGGGGTTTCGCGTTGACGTAAAATCACACAAATCACATTTAAAAATTGCTTTGGTTGACTGATTTTGCCCAGTATGTAATTTTTTATGAATTGACAGTGATCTTAACGATGTGAAGACATCAAAACAAACGCTGCATGCATAGTTTCGCTTCTGGAAGGTTTTCTGTTTCACTTCCATCACAGCGACTGGGTTGGCTTTCGAAATTTCTTTTTTAACATCTGTTTCTTCGATGACAATTTTGTCTTCAGGATATTCCATCTTGGCCGAACAATATGAAGAATGATTGATGTCAAACAAGGAAGCGTTGTTTATTCCAGAAATCTAAAAACAATTAAAAAATATATTTAAAATCATCATTTAAGTCATGCTCCAAAATGTAAAAAATAAATGAAAAAAAACTATGTCCGCTCCCACTGTGGAGCATATGGACTCCTAATGGAGTCTACCTCAACAGCAGTGTTTCTACGAGAACATCCTGTTACTCAGTTGCTCAACCTTTCCTTTTCCAAAGAGAGTAGGGATATAACGATAGGGCTAGGACAGGATTAGTGGTAATCAAATCGCTCTCGATATGCCCCGATAGGATGGGTGAGAGGGGGGAATTCAAGACATCACACACATCCATGCATTTGAACAGAAATTCATAAATCGATTAAAAATCAATTTATTAAACTGTCCGTACCGGGATTTGAACCAAGGCCCTCAGTAGTCAAAGCCAACAACGTTGACCACTCGACCACACAGACAGGCATACTAAATAACTACTTGATAAAAAAAAAAAAATATTTTGCTACAAAGTGTGACACGTGTTTCGCCTCTAAAGGCATCCTCAGATTTTATTAATTGACTGGGTGTTTGATATGTGAATTCACATAAATTTGTCTCCTCCCATCCTTCTGCTTCTTTAACAACTGGGTGTAGCAATAGCGATTAGTTAACCACATGTCCTGTTCTAGCCTGATTTTTCTTTCCTTATGTACTCACTTTGAAAAAAAAAGTGAGACTTAGTAACAAGCAGTTTTCGTAGTAAAAACTTCTGTTGAAATACCTTCATTATTAGGCAATATGCTCTAAAATGAGAGCGGACATTGAAAATTTTTAACCCAAAACAACGGTTTCCATGAAAAGTTATTAACTAACCACTAGCCCTGTGTTGCTTTGAACTTTCTTTCTTTACTACTCTGTTTGAAAAATACAGGTTAAGGCACTAAACACTAAATAACAACCAGTTTTCGTGAAAACAATTCTGTTGAGATACGTCTATAAAAAGGCCTAGATGTGAATTAAAATAAATTGCACAATTTACTTCAAACATTTTTTTACACGATTTTCTGAACAATACTGATGTTTATTGTTTAAATAACACGTATTACACGGTTTTTTGTAGAACGTGTCTACCGTGTAAAAACCGTATGTGAACCAACTCCAATTACCTCTCCCGATGTGCCAGCAGCAGAAGAGAACTCGCCAACATCAGACTGTTCAATTTTAATAGAACAGAAATTTGAAATATTGCCATCTTCAAGGTGATTAGATTTTATATCAATTTCAGATTTGATGCTCAAAGGATCTCTTGAAAAATCCATCTGAAATCAAGAGTACTATTTAAACATATGGTTAAATTTAAGTTATATCAATGTCATGGCATTGGTTTTAGCGATATTATTAATTATTTCCCAGAAAAAAGTTATTTACTTTAGTAATATTGACTGTGGACAGGAAAAATGACGTAACCCACACATATAAAATAATACCACACTATCCATCCATAAAACCACACATATAGTAATATTCAAGGCCTAAAAGGCATTTTGCAGTACACATTTCATGTATATGCTACAGTCTGGCATGTTTTTTGTGGTTATGAACACGTCAAAATAAAACAACACAAAATAAATGATGTATTTTTGATTAATTCTTGATATTGGCAGACATTAATTGACATATCTTATTGTTTTAGTTCAATAAACACTAGACACATAGCCAATTAGTGTCAGTCATAAATCATATCGTCTGTGGAAAAGAAAAAGGAC
The DNA here is from genome assembly GCA_030503985.1 of Himalopsyche tibetana. NCBI lineage: Eukaryota > Metazoa > Arthropoda > Insecta > Trichoptera > Rhyacophilidae > Himalopsyche > Himalopsyche tibetana. The sequence continues at coordinate 553,798 of JAPJYX010000043.1, forward strand.
GTAACCCACACATATAAAATTTTACAGGAGGAGCAAAAAACGTGTTTTGATGATTTTAGGCCATACGAAAATTATGAATTATACACAACGTTAAAGTGCACGGATACTTCTAAACTGGTGTTTAATTGACATAATCTAATATTAATTAAATAAATTGTCTAGGAAAAACCTTTATTTCAGTCTTTTTTCGTGGTTTTAATTTTATACAAGGTCATCTTTTTCAAATTTAAAATCTAAATTTAGAAACTAATTCGGCATTTGCAGCTTGCATCCTTTTGATAGAACGTGTATCAAGTTTAAAACATTGTGATTATCGAAAAAAACTGTGGGTTACGTCCTTTTTCATTTCAAAAGTCGATACAAATTTAAAAATGTTCAAATTGCCATCATTCACCATTAATAATTTTTTAATTGCATGTTATAGGTGTTGGGCATTTTAATTTTGCACTTATTTCTTTCCATTGTTAATTGTTGCTTACACCTTTTATTTCAATTTAATATTGTATAAATATCACTTTTAAAATATTTTTCATTTAACAGTTGACAGTGCTAGCAATGAGCGAAACCGGTCCTGAGCTATTAAACAAAATTAAATTAATTACAAAGGAATATCTTGTTTTTATTAACCGACAAATTAACATAAACTTTGACAGTATTTGTCCTGTTAAACGAGAATAAGGTCGTACACGCGTTTTGTTTTAAAGTATACACAAAAAACTATTCGAATGTGACCTATCCTTTGTTAACAGCCCGTTTATTACTGTTTTAGATATCTCTACTTACCTCGTTAAGATCTTCGTCGATTTCTTCCTCCTTTACGTATGCAATTTGCATATTTTCAGTTATTGGAAAACCCGTTTTACAAACGTTATTCTGGCTATCAAAAAACGCGTTTTCTTGTCCATCCGATGGTAGTAATTCATCGTTTGGCTCTTTTTTAACATCCATGTTGATCTACTGAATGGATTGTAACGGCTAACCGGAAGCAATCGATCGTAAAAATAAACTTTTACAATGGACAATAAATAAGAATGAACATTTGATTGTCTATTATATACATAGACAATAATTAAAGATGTGATTTCTGAGTCGGCATTAAAATTAAAAGGTCACTATACTATGGCCTCGTACAACACGGTCATATATAAAATATTTTAAAAACACAAAGAATAATAAAACATATAAATAAATCTTAAAACCAATTTATTAATTTATTTGATATTGCATTGATATAACTTTTCACTTTTAGGGTGCTCATTGTCAAAACTTGATAGAAAGGCATTATATTAATAAAAACACAATACTTCTTTTTTCTTTATTCCACTTTATTTAAAAGGTCACGACCGGTTTCGCTCATTGCGAGCATTGTCAACTAATAAAAAAAAAATTAACAGTGCTATTTATACAAAATTAAATTGAAATAAAAGATGTAACAAACCATTCACAATAAAAAATAGTTTACAAATTACAGTATAAGTGAATAAAATTACACAAAATTTAAATGTTTAACACCTCTAATATGTGATTAAAAAATCATTAATGATTAATTAATTTTAAAAGGTGAGTGATTGCAATTATAAACATTAATAAAATTTGGGAAATTTTTAACAAAGTTTAATTTTACATTACTAAAGTGAATAACCTAATCGTAATTTTGCTTAAGTCTGTGTACTTTAAAAAAATCGACACCAATGAAGATTCTACAATAAAGACATTTTAAAAAACCATATTTATTCTTATAAAAAAAATAAAAATATATATATTATATAAAAGAACAGCTAACATAGGCTAATGCAAAGGATAACTGAATCCGAAACCGGTAAGTGAAACTATTAAATAGTGGAAAAAACCTATTAATTAGTGGAATAAGGCACAAAGGAATATTGTATTTTTATTGATTTAATGTTTGTCTATGAATATCTTAAAGATTTATAATTGTAGTCTATGGTGATACTATTATTCTGAAATTTATCTCGTCGGTCACTTTCCATCTCATACGAAGCGAAGAGCTTGTAATGGATATCAAAATAGAACCGGACGAAGAGCTCTTGTCATCAAATCAATCAGGTTACATCGAAAATGATGCCTGGAACGACGGAAATTCCATTGACATCAAATACGAAGCTGCTGTTTCAAGTGAAGGAATAACCGGCGACGAGAATTGTCGCGAGCCTGAAAAGGTAATCATACACTTTTCAAACATAAAACCATTCATGTTTTAATAAGACCTGGAAGGCATTTTTCAGTGCATATTTCATGTAAATGTCTGGAATGTTTTTTGTTGGCTATGTACACGCTGTCAAAATAAAGCAACACCAAATAGAATAAATTATATTGAACACAGAAAGGAAAAAGTACGTAACCCACAGTTTTTTTTCGATAATCACAATGTATCAAACTTGACACACGTTCTATCAAAAGGATGCAAGTTGAAAATGCCGAATTAGTATCTAAATTTAGCTTTTAAGTTTGAAAAACATGACGTTGTAAAAAATTAAAACCATGAAAAAAGACTGAAATAAAGGTTTATCCTAGACAAGTTCTTTAATTAATATTAGATTATGTCAATTAAACACCAGTTTAGAAGTCTCCGTGCACTTCAAGGTTGTGTATAATTCATAATTTGAGTATGGCCTAAAATCATCAAAACACGTTTTTTGCGCCTCTTGTAAAATATGACATGTTTGGGTTACGTCCTGTTTTCTTCGTCGATATGCTTACCTAATATTTTAATTTTTTAGCTTCCGAGAACAAACACTTGGTCTACAGTCACTGTTGAATCACCAGCGATGAGTTCATCCCAAAACATCATATTGAAAGAAGAGGATGTCCAATATCAAAACTCAAGTCAGGCAATGAAAATTGAAAAGTTTGAATTCATAGATTGCAAATATTCTCAACAAAATCCGGAGATGGTAAAAATTAAACCACTTATATAATTAAATTGTTGTCAATTTAGTGTCACTTTTTCATATTTTTTAATCAAGATGTAAAGAGATATAAATATAAACAAGCAGCTATTGATTAAACCCCTTCTGTTAAGATGCTTAAATATCACTATATAGAGTGTACTAAAAATCATTCTTTTTTTTAATCCATATCCGCTCCCAGTGTGGAGCATATATGGCTTTCTAATAGAGGTATCTCAACAATAGTTTTTTCTACGAAAAATGTTTGTTACTCAGTCGCTCAGCCTCACTTTTTTCAAAGTGAGTAGTAGGGACAGAAGGATAAGGCTAGAACAGGACTGGTGGTGGACTAATCGATATTGCTACACCCAGTTTTTAAAGGATCAGAAGGATGGGAGGAGAGGAAATGATGTGAATTGACATCACGAACACCCAGTCTTCGATTACAACTCCGAATTGAATAATTCTTAAATTTGCTGTGTTCTGACCGGGAATCGAACCCAGACCTCCGTGATCAGTGGAGAAAGCTCTTACCAACTAGGCCACAGGCGACAAAACAACCATTATTATATTTTTAATATTAATATGTCGCCCGTTGTGGTCTAGTTGGTTAAAGCTTGCTATACTGACTAGGTGGGTCTTGATTTAATTCCCCGTAAGGTCAATGTCAAATTTAAATTTGAAATTAAGGGGATGGGTGTTTGTAACAGATTTAAAATAACAAAGTATTTTAGTTCTACAGTTTTTAATAGTTTTATGCGTTGATAGCTATTTCGGCTTGCGCCATCGTCAGAACTAGTTCTTAAATTATTAAAAACTGTATTTTTAAAATACTTTGTTATTTTTAATCTGTTATTAATGGAGTTCTACCAAGTAAATGCCAAATCAATTAATAAATGGGCGTTTGTGATGTCAATTTACTTCAAGTTGATCTTGACTGACTTACAATAAATTCTCATCGAGTTTTACTCGTGTTTTCTTTAAATCTTAAAATATTTGGCGCATTGGCATTAGATGAAATGCCAAATATATTTTTTAAAATATTTTAAAAAATATACTGTAAAAACGGACTTTTTTCGATAATCACAATGTATATAACTTGATACACGTTCTATCAAAAGTATGCAAGCTGCAAATGCCGAATTAGTATCTAATTTTAGCTTTTAAGTGTGAAAAAGATGACCTTTCAAAAAATTAAAACCAAGAAACAGACTGAAATAAAGGTTTTTCCCTGTCAATTTCTTCAATTAATATTAGATTATGTCAATTAAACACCAGTTTATAAATCTCCGTGCACTTTATCCTTGTGTATAATTCATAATTTGCGTATAGCCTAAAATCATCAAAACACGTTTTTTGCGCCTTTAAATTTTATATGTTATGGGTTACATCCTTTTTCCTTTCCACAGTCGATATGTTTATAATGACACCCACAAAGAAAAAAAAGTCATTTCAATATCAGTGATTAATAATGTACCACTTACAATGCCACTGCCCCAGAATCTTTACCCTTATATTATATTTGATCATTTAGTTCACTGTTTAATAATTAATCTTTTGCAGCATGCTGTACTTCATAGAACCACAGACCACGTTATAAACTGCCTTTTAACTTTGTTTTAATATAATGTATATATTTTTGTTTTTAGTTTCCGAAAATCCCTACTGAATCGACTGCTTCTATTGCCCAACAATCGGTTATCTTGCCTCAAAATAAATCATTACCAAACACTGATGTAAACAAATATGTGGAGATAGAAATTTCACCACGTGAAGAGGTCGCTGTAATTGTACTGGAAAATAATGTATTTCACGAGAGAAATTTCGTATGCAGCGTTTGTTTTGCAATATTCCCATCAGCTCAATTGCTTAAAAGACATAGAATTGTTCATGGTACGTTGACAAAACACATCACAAAAGGTGTCGAGAAAACATTCAATTGCTTGCAGTGTGATTATAAATCTAAGCGCACATCTGATTTAAAAAGGCACAAAATGACACACGAGAATGAAAAACCATTCAAATGTGACCAATGTTCTTTTGAATGTATTACTTTATATAAATTAAATATACATAATATGATACATACAGGTGAAAAACCTTTTAAGTGTGACAAATGTGATTATAAATCAACACGCGCTTCTGACATAAGAAGACATAACTTAAAACACACGGGTGAAAAACCATTCAAATGTGACGTTTGTTCTTTTCAATGTTTAAGCAAATCTTCTTTAAGACTACATATAATGTCACATACTGGTGAAAAACCATTTAAATGTGACCAATGCCATTTTCAATCAAAGCGGGAAAATAGTTTAAAAGCACACAAATTGAAACATAATGGTAAAACACCATTTAAATGTGACCAATGTCGTTTTAAGTCTGTGAATGAATCGTTATGGAAAGTACACAAAATGTCACACACAGAAGAAAAACCATTTAAATGTGATAAATGTTTATTTCGAGCTGTGAGTGCAACTCATTTAAAACTACATGCTATGTCACACAATGGTTTGAAACCATTTAAATGTGATCAATGTGATTTTGTAACAACACGCGCAACTTACTTAAAAAAACATCAGTTGATTCATTCAGGGAATAAACCTTTTAAGTGTGTTCATTGTCACTATAGATCTTTGAATAAATGGAGTTTAAAAGTACATCAGTCGGTGCATATTAAGGAAAAACCATTCAAATGTGACCAATGCTCATTTGAATCCCGTTGTTCATCTTATTTAGAACAACACAAATTAATTCACGCTGGAGATAAGCCATTTGAATGTGATCAATGTAGTTCTAAATTTACGCTTGTGAGTTCTCTCAAAAAACATAAAATAAAACATTTAAAATAGAAAAGGTTGTGATCTCGAACATATTAAACCGAGTCATTAATAATTTTGATGTGTTTATATATGATAGTTTAGATTTAATATTTGTACGTGCACCTATTGGCCAAGGATCATGATTCATTTCATTTATTATGCATAATAATATTTGCTTTGTTTGGCTTACATTTTCTAAGAAAGATTTTTAAATAATATAAAGGCAAACCTGCAAGTAATGATTCTGAATTGCTCTGTTTGAAAACTCCTGTAAATTTCTCATTCCAGATAATTTAGAAACTTTGCTATTTTAAAGTTGTTTAAATGTTTAATATCTAAGTGTCGTACATATATAATAATGTAATAAATTTATCCCAGAATTATTTTTTGTTTTTTTCACACTTGTACATTACGAAATCATATTTTTGACGTGAATAGGTTTTTAAAATTGCTTCCATAGAGAGGCAATATAAAAAAACGAAATCAGGGATACAGTTTGGTGTTGCAGCATTATTTCTATCATCGCTATCCAAAATTCAATTACACCACTGGATAGCTAAAGAATCAAAGAATTGCGCTATAAAAAGACTGTGATACATCGTGCGGGGTGGAGAGGAAAGCGCCGCCATTTTGAGGTAATTTTGCTGCGTATCGAGATTTCTATTTAATATAACTTTTGACTTAAAGAAGCTACGATGTTTGCTTAAGATTCAATCGTTAGCTCTTGACAAAAGCTATCGATTTTAGATAAAACATTAGTGTAATATTGTTGCTGTGACTATAACTGCTCAATATTTTTTTTGATTCTTTAGCTTTCCAGTGGTGCAATTAAATTTTGGATAGCGATGATAGATACGAAGCTGCAACACCAAACTGTATCCCCCGATTTTGTTATCATTTGTTTTTTGAATTGCCTCCCTATAGAAGCAATTTTAAAAACGTATTCACGTCAAAATGGCATACCAAGGTATCTTGAAAGCCAAGTTTCCGTTGAAAGAATCAACTTGTCGCCTGCTGCGGCCCAGTTGGTTAAAGCGTGCTCTGCCGATCACGCTGGTCTGGGTTCAATTTTTTTTTTTATCAAGGTCAGGTTTAAATGATTTTTAAATAAATTAGGAACCCAAGGAATTCTAAATTGATTTACTCAAAAAATTAAAGTAGTCTTGTGGCAAAATATGGAACTAACAAAAATATGGTAGGTATATGGCTTAAGACAATAGAACAAATTAAAATATTCACACATGACGTTAGAAAGAGAAGGAGGGAACTGTACTCAGCTGTTAAATGGTAACTTCGCATATTTAATAAAGGATAAGCGGAAAGCTAATCATAAAATGGCAAATTTAGTTGGCTAAGTGAAACCCCCATTTACCAGAATATTCGGACTGCGTTATTGGGGGGGTGAATCTCATACAAAAAGTATATTTTTCGCGAAAAATGCAAAATTGCCAAAACTAAAAATAAATGAATATATATATATATATATATACGAAATTTTAGTGTTAAGGTAGTAAGATGGATAGCGCTCGCCTACGCACCACACAGACAGCTGCCCGGTTGTGTGTGTATAGCCTGACGCGAGCCGAATAAACAGACGCTTGCTAATGTTTGACTGTATCCACCACACAGACAGCCGTCCAGCTGTGTGTACAGCAGCAACGACAATGGAATCGGAGGATTTGTGGCGAACATTCTCACTCTTATAAAATTCGCTCGTTTTTCACGCATTTTTCTTTTTGTTTGTTTCGTTAATAGCACGCTAACGTGCATTAAAAAGATTAAAATAAATGTAATATTAATCTGCCACGAAATCATATGTTGATAATATTTTATTTTGCACTATTAATAATAGAGTGAACTAGAATGACTGCTGACCTGAACGATTCCAGACACACTTACCTTCGAATAAACCAGAAGTGTGAGATGTATTCAATAAATTCTTCAAATGAAAAGTGTATGAAGGAATGACGGGAAAGTGTAACTTAAATAAAAAAAACAATGTTTATTTTTATAAATGACATTGCTTGTTCAAATAATTGACGAAAAAACTACAAAAATCATAATTCTCCCTTGCCTAGTCGCGGGAGTTCAATTTACAAAGATTTTACTAAAATGTTATGCTACCCAATGAACAACAATACCAAATTTGAATTGTTTGAATTTTGTACTTTTCCATGAGTTTTGTCGCTAACGACCCGGGTTTCGCCTTTCGGCATCTTCAGGCGTTCCAGGTGCACGGATGTACTTGAACTGACGCGTAGTAAACAGTTTGTATCGTTTATAAACAAAAATATAAGTAGATCACTAAGTTGAAAGGCTATTAAAATGTAAACTAGCGAAAATTGAATGTATAAAATTTTCAATGGATTAAGTGGGTTTGTTATGATTATGGGGATTTTTTGAAAATATTAATGACCAGATAATAACATAGGAATGTTTAAAATAAATATAGGGTTTTATCCGACCTATTATTAATGAGTTGATTTGTTTTTAAGCCTTTGAATTAATATTTAATGGTAGCAAGTGCTTGAATTATTAATAAAATGACAATTATTTAAAAGGGGTACAACAATGGAGAATTTGGTAGATAATATTCCTCGTTTAAAATTGGCAAACTGTTGAGCTGAGCTCGATTAATCTCTAAGATTTATTGGTAAAATAATTTAAGCTCGCCCCTGTTAGTATGTAACAAATCAATACCTGAGTCAAAATTAAACGTATGGTTTTCAAGAATTAAATGATTGGCAAAGGTGGACAACAATACATTGAATTTTAAAGAGACCTGAAAAAACAGGTAGAGATGTAGCGTTGGGTGCTTCTCCACTAACAAATTTTTACGTGTGACGTTTGATAATTATTCCACCTATCGAAGATTCTAACACTCTTTGTGTTACCATTATTTGATTTTATCTACATTCATATTAAAAAATTTTTTAGATAATTCAAGCTCATCTGTAGACATATTCTGTCTTTTTTTACCTGATCTTTCAAGCAAATTCGAGGTCATTTTCTTTCAGTTTAGCTCTTCTTATACGAGTTGCTTTAGCAGATTTTTTTCTAGATAATTCGAGCTCATCTGCAGTCATATTCTTTCTTCTTATACATTGTTTTTCGGCAGCTTTTTTTCTAGCAAGTTCAATGTCATTTTCATTCAGTTTTGCTCTTCTTATACGAGTTGCTTCAGCGGATTTTTTTCTAGATAATTCGAGCTCATCTGCAGACATATTCTTTCTTCTTATACATTGTTTTTCGGCAGCTTTTTTTCTAGCAAGTTCAATGTCATTTTCATTCAGTTTAGCTCTTCTTATACGAGTTGCTTCAGCGGATTTTTTTCGATATAATTCAAGCTCATCTGCAGTCATATTCTTTCTTCTTAAATTTTTTTTTTCAGAAGATTTTTTTCTAAAAATTTCAAGCTCATCCGCGGTCATATTCATTCTTCTCATACGAGCTGTTTCAACAGCTCTTTTTCTAAAAAAATCAAGGTCATTTTCATTCATGTTTGCTCTTCTTATACGAGCTGCTTCTGCGGCTCTCTGTCGATTTTTCACTTTTTTTTGTTCCGTCCATAAAGCTCGCCTTGCACGCGAACGCGCATTATCTTTTATTCTTTTATGTTCAATTTGTTCCGCCGTTAAGGGTGCTTTACGGTCACGTCTTCGCTCCTCACTATCTTGCGGCGCAATCTTCCACAGAGTCTCAGGATCACATTCATCAGTCACTTTCAAATACGTACGGGGGTTTACTACACTTGGATCACTACTCCTATTTGACCCACAGTTATGTCTATGTTTATGTGCGCTATAACTTTGATCGGATCGTAACTCTATTTGTTGGTTATTATAAAGAGTAGCATGTTGATTTAGTATATTTAAAGATGGGAATGTCTCAAAACAATCGCTGCACACGAAATTTTGATCAGAAAACACAGCATTTTCCAGCATAACCACAGCGATAATTTTGTTTTGTAATATTTCCATTATAATTTGTTGTTCATTAATATGCAACAATGCACGTAATCGATTTTGAGGCGAATTGCTCGATGGCAATTCATGGTTTATTGTATTAAGAGACTGAAACAAAAAAAAAACAACAGAGAAACGGTTTTTTTTTTAAATATATCACAATAAAATTTTAAGATAAATTAAGATTTTTTTAATTAATTTAAAATTTAGCATTACAGCTAATTCCAATACGTCAAATATTTAAAAATTCAAAGATTATAAGAGAAAAACTCGATGAGAATTGTTTGTAAGTAAATCGAGATCAATTCGAGGTAAATTAACAGCACAAACTTAAATTTAAATTGAAAAATTTAAACTCAACATTGATCTTACCGGTTATCAAGCCCAGACCCGCAAAGCTCAAGCTTTTACTAACTTGTCTAACAACAGCGGGCGATGGTCGTGATTAATAACGTGGTCATAAATATGCCCATATTTACAATAATTTTAATCAAAAAATAATAAGTGTTTTGGTTTACCTCTGTTGACTTGTGATGAACACCACTGGCTTCGTATTTTATATTAATCGGGTGTTCCTCTTTACAGAGATCGTTTACATTATTCTGATGATTATCGCTATCATAAGAGTTCTCAGGTGTATTTGCTGACACTGAGTCATCGTCTTGTTATCGTATTATGTCATTGGCTTCAAGCTTAACTCTGATTTGTTGCATGAAAACAAAATAAATTGCACACGTTAAATAGTAAATGACTATTGGTTGAGTAAATGCAATCAAATTTGGACGGTAAAATTACCGCCTTCTGTCAAATCAACACTTTTTTGTTTATTTTTTTAAATATTATAATATTTTTTATCGCATTTAATAAGGATACAATAAAAAGTCAGTTAAATTCTATTCGGTCGGAAACAGAGTAGAGAGATGGAATCTTGTTATATGATTAACGCCATTGCTAAATAAGCCAAGTGGTAAAATGTTGAAATATTTATATTGGCCTTTACTAACGTTTTTAATTAATGTTTTGGCGGATTGCATATTGTTTTAAAGGGGAACTAACTATTGTTGTGAGGTCACCTCACTTTAAGACGTATTTAGTATGAATCATGTAACCCATTTCTTACTAAAGACAACTAAGCTCATTTTATCTCTTATTGTCTTTAATAATCAAATGGCTTGGCACAAATATGTGTAATTTTGTGTAATAATTAATTTAACAAACCTGTTTTCCAAATCAAATCTCAGTTTTCCACGACAAGTTACGTCCAAGTTAGTTCCACTGGCTTGCATTACAAGAGCAGCTGCTTCAGGTTTTATATAGATGGACGAAAATAAATTACTTTGGGACGAAGTAGTAGGTGGAAGTTCAAGAGGATCTATAGAGTTAGTACAGGTTGTTAGAAACTAAAACATAAAAGAACACAAAATGTTTAATCATACATTTGACATAGTTACTTAGTAGAATTGGCATAAACTTGCTCAATTTCCATTGAATGATGTATTAACTTTTCCTGGACCCAGACTCAAGATGATCAGAACATTTCTTAAAAGATAGCAAAGTTCTATACAAAAATGAATTTTGAATTTCATACAATTTATGATAATAGTAAATTCAATTTAAGATTTCGACTGAAGGTGCTTGGTGGAATTTCAATATTAAATTTTAATCGCTCAAACTATGTACATTCTCACAGATTTTGTCACTAACGACCCGGATTTCGCCTTTCGGCATCTGCAGGCATTCAAGTGCACGGATGAACTTGAACTGACGCTTAGTAAATGAATGTTTCGTGTTTATATAAGAAATAATTGCATCACTGAGTCCAAAGCCATTGCTGGCGAAAAGGATAAGCTCATGGGAATGCCAACAGATTTGAGTAGTAAGTAGTTTCAAGAATTATATTATTTGTTTGTCGGCAAAGGTTTTATGATTATATAGGGTATAGAAGTGGAGATGCCGGAAGGTTTAACATTTCATTTAAAATCGGAAGACTATGCAGCTGTGCTCTATTTATTTCCAAAATTTCATGGAAAAAGAGCTTATGACTGTCCGTATTTGGGTGTAACATTTTTATCCCTTGTTCCTGATTGAACACGTGTCCTTCCGAAATTAAGTGATTAGCAAAAGTAGACGTGTCTTTTTTCAATCTAAAGGCTGCCATATGTTCTAAAACTCGGATGTTCAGTGTCCTTTCTGTTTTGCCGATATAAAACTTTGTACAACAAGAGCATTGCAATCTATAAATCCCGGATTTATTTAAGTAATGTATTTTATCTTTAATATTAACTAATGATTTTCCTAAAGAGTTTTTACATTAAAAAGCTGGTCTAACACTATCAGCTAGCTGTTTTTTTAATTTTAAGACTTGTATTTCCTAAATAAATGATTCTACGCCAATACCTAGTATGATCTATGTCCTTTGACACTATACCTTTAAATAACATTTTTTCTGCAAGTTTAGTTTGTTTTTTTGATAAAAGATTGTCTATAAGAGACATATCGTATCCATTGTTTCGTTGAACAAGTAGCATATTGTAAAAGCTTATATATATATAAAAGAATAAACTCGATGACTGTCATAACCTAGAAAAAAACGATTGTCAAAAAGATGTGATTGCTACAGATATAAACCACACAATAACTAAGCAATAGTAATGTATTGCTGTATTATGAAACACATCTAAATGATTTATTATAGTTAACAAATACCCTGCTGGTCTCGTGATGATCATCATCGTCTTCAATTTCTTCCTTCTTCACGAGTGTTTCGACCTTGATATCATATATTGGCTGCACCGCATCCAAGATAGCATTATTATGACTATCATCGCTATTGTAAGCGTTCTCTGATGACAACAGTTCATCGTCTGGTTCTTTTTTGATATCCATTACAAGATACTTCGATACTATTAACGATTATAGATTTTACATGCGTTTTTATGGCACAACCATAGACAATTATATTATAAACTCCACAACTCCTGTCATAGACATTTGAATCCACTAGTATATTATAAATAAATCAAAGCATATTTGTATTTAACATACAATTGAATGAAAATTGTGATAGCATGAATCATTATGAAGTGTGAATCAACCGATGTTTGTTATATGAAAGTGTATTTTTAAAATATAATAATAATTCGACTATGGAAAGGAAAAAGGACTTAACCCACAGTTTCTTCAAAACAGGTTTTTTTCGATAATCATAATTTATCAAACTTGATACACGTTCTATCAAAAGGATGCAAGCTGCAAATGCCGAATTAGTATCTAAATTTAGCTTTTAAGTTTGAAAAAGATGACCTTGAAGACAATTAAAACCAAGAAAAAAGACTGAAATAAAGGTTTTTCCTTGACAATTTCTTTAATTAATATTAGATTATGTCAATTAAACACCAGTTTAGAAGTCTCCGTGCACTTCAGGGTTGTGTATAATTCGTAATTTTGCATATGTCACAAAATCATCAAAACTCGTTTTTAGCGCCTCCTGTAAAATTTGATATGTGTGGGTTAAGTCCTTTTTCCTTTCCAAAGTCGATTATGACAATATTCAAAAGAATATGTGGAGGGAATAGATTTTAGAAATTGCAGACATCCATGGCTTTGAACAGATATGGACAACCTTTCTTAGGTCTTGGGCCAAATTGTCATTATGTTACCGAGTCAAGGGCCGGACCAAATTATTAAACATAATAAATGAATATTAAATTAAATAAAACACTGCTATTTCTTATATGGTGGTGATCATGAACTAGTAGGGTGGAGCCACTGCAAGCGCCCATGTCATCTCCATTATTTCATCTCTCCCTGGAACTATTAATTTCTTTCTCTATTACTTTGCCGAGATGAATCAGGGCCGGACAAAAGAGCTCGGAGGGCCGGTGGTTGCCTTGGCTTTGAAGATGTAAATCATTTGCCCAGTTTGGTTCTTACCGACTATCATATAAGAATAATGTCTACTTAAATACAGTGGAACCTCTCACAACGAGATTTAATTCGTTCCAGAATCTTGTTATGTGAAACACTCGTTAAAAAAAACAATTTTTTTCATATAAAACAATGTAAAATAAAATAATGCGTTCCATGCCAAAAAAATAAAATGTGGCAGCATTATCATTGAATAAATTTGTAAAACCACCTCCTTATTAAGGTGATGCTTTTCAATGTACGATGCAACAGTTTTCCATGCTTTCAGCATATCTTTTATTGTGGCAGAAGATTGTTGCTCTGCAATTTCCTCCTCCTCCACGAACTACATGCTGTGAAAAACAATGCAAATCCACAAGCTCTTGACTGTACTCTTTTACAAGCTCAACAATATCGTTGTTATCCACCAACAGTCCCATGATATTGGCCTGAGATACAACCTCGTCGACTGTTAACTCCACAGGTGCTGTTTGAAATCCTACAAAACCACATTCTAGAACCCTGGCTAAAGCTTTCTCCAAGCAGAAGTGAGGGTCCTCTGAGTAACCCCACCCCACGCTTTGTCAATCATCTTGAGGCAAGTAAAGATGCGAAAGTGATGGCGGAAAGAATTTCGTTGAATTAGATCAGAATCTTTAAATTACATTTTTTAAATCCACAACCGCTCCCAATGTGCAACATTTGGCCACCTTATAGAGGTATCTCAACTGAAGTTTTTCTACAAGAACTGTTTGATACTCGCAGTCGGTTAAGCTTTCTTTTACAAAGTGAATAGAAGGGAAATTAAAATAAGACTAGTGGTTAACTAATCGCTCTTGCTTGCCCAGTTGTTTAAGTATCGGGAATGGTGAAAGAGACATCACAAACACACATGCCTTCGAACAGAAATCGATCGAAAAAACTGTTCGTAATGGGACTTGAACCCGTGAGGTCTGGCACAGACTCCAACAAAGCTAACCGCTACTCCGTATATATATATTATTCACCCATTAAATTAAAAAAGATATTTTGACTGCGTTTTAAAAAATCAAGTCTCCTATCGTTGACAATTGAAGGCATACTCACTTTTAAATAAACCAGAAGCGATCAATTTAATTCATTCTCCGAATGGAGTGTATGAAGGAATTACGGGAAAGGGTACATAAAAAAAACAAGTATTTTTTATAAATGATTTTGCTTATTCAAATTGTCAGAATTAATTTACGAAAAAAACGACTATGTATAGGCCAAACTGTAAAAAGATTTACCAACTAGTTACTGGATGTAATTTTATATTTAAAGCAAAGTGAAATGCTCTCAAATGGTTAAAAATACATAGAATCTTTAAGGGACCCACAAAGACAGGTGGAGAAGTGGTATTGGGTGGTCCCCCACTAATACATTTTTACGTTTGGCGTTTGATAATTATTCTACATATCGAAGATTCAAACTCCCTTTATTTAGCCGTTAACTGATTGAATATCGACTCTGGAAAGGAATAAGGACGTAACCGACGTAAGCTTTTTTCGACTTGATACACGTTCTATCGAAAGGATGTAAGCTTCAAATGCCGAATTAGTTTCTAAATTTAGCTTTTATTTGTAAAAAATTAAAACTAAGAAAAATGAATGAAATAAAAGTTCTTCCTATACAATTTCTTTAATAATTATTAGATGATGTCAATTAAACACCACTTTTAGGGTGTTCACTGTCAATACTTGGTGGAAAGGCATTATATTAATAAAAACACAATAATCCTTTGTACTTCAGTTGACAATGCTCGCAATGAGCGAAACCGGTCCTGACATATTAAATAAAGTGGAATGAAGTACAAAGGATTATTGTGTTTTTATTAATTAAACACCAGTTTAGAAGTCTCCGTGCAGTTTAAGGTTGCGTATAATTCATAATTTGCATATGACCCAAAATCATCATAACACGTTTTTTGCGCCTCCTGTAAAATTTGATATGTGTGGGTTACGTCTTTTTTCCTTTCCACAGTCGATATAGATTCATGCACATTTCGCCTGTTAGTGATATTAGCTCAATTTTTATCTAACAAAGATTGGGTTTTCATTCACAAAACCTCGTATTTCTCGAGTGGCTTTAATCGCCTACCGTTAAGCATTTTTTTTCTCGTCTAATTTCGCTCGTTTTTCACGAATTGCTTTGGCCGTATTCAGCTTACCACATTTAAGGCCTTCCTCTTTCATACTTGCTCTTTTTTTACGATTTGCTTCAGCAGTTTTCTTTCTAGATAATTCAAGCTCATCTGCAGTCATATTCTCTCTTATTTTACGAATTCTTTCGGCAGCTTTTTTTCTGAATAATTTAAGCTCATCTCCAGTCATATTCTTTCTTGTTTTACGATTGTTTTCAACAGCTTTCTTTTTTTTAATTTCAAGCTCGTTTTTGCTCAGTTTTTCTCTTCTTATACGAGCCGCTTCAACACTTTTTTTTCTTGATAATTCAAGCTCTTCTGCGGTCATATTTTTTCTTTTTTTACGATACCTTTCAGCAGCTTTTTTTTTCATCAATTCAAGCTTATCTGCAGTTATATTTTTTTTTCTTTTACGAGTGTTTTCAGCCCTTTTTTTTCTTCTAATTTCAAGCTCATCTGCAGTCATATTTTCCCTTTTTATACGAACTGCTTCATAAGCTTTTTTTTTGAATAATTTAAGTTCATCCTCAGTCATATTGTCTATTTTTTTACGGTAACTTTCAGCCTTTTTCTTTAAATAAAATTCACGTTCTTCCGCTGTCATACTTGCTATTTTTTGACGAATCTGTTCAACATTTTTCTTTTTATTAAGTTTCAACCTATCCTCATTCATGTTTGCCTTACGTTTACGAGCTTCTTCAGATTTTTTCTTTCTATAAAATTCAAGTTCTTCTGCAGTCATTCTTGCTTTTCTTTGGCGAGACTCTTCAACCCTTTTCTTGTTAAAAAGTTTTATCTCCTCTTCAGTCATATTTGCTTTTCTATTACGAGCTAGTTCAGCCTTTTTCTTTAAATAAATTTCATACTCTTCTGCAGTCATATACTCTTTCCTTTTACGGCTCTTTTCAACCGCTATCTTGCCATCAAATTCAATGTCATTTTCATTCAGTTTTTCTCTTCTCTTACGAGCTACTTCTGCGGCCGTCTCCTCTTTTTTTTGTTCCCTTAATGAAGCTCTCCATTCCCGCTTACGCGCGTTAATTTTCCTTCTTTCAAGTTTTTCATTTTGTTCCGTCGTTATGGCGGCTTTACGCGCACATCTTTGCTCGTCGCTCTTTTGCGTCGCAATCTTCCACCGATTGAAAGGATTTATACGCGAAGTTGCACTCAATCGATTTTGAGGTGAGTTGATCGATGTGAGTTCATCGTTTATTGTATTTTGAGTCTGAAACAACAACAAAAAAAACACAATTTATTGCATACAAATAAAAAGCATGTGTCGTTGTGTTTTGGTGTCAATTAAAAATGCTCGAGTCACATAAAATGGGTTTTTTTTAAATATCACGATAAAATTTCATAAATAATTAAATTAACCCTCGCTGCTCGGAGACTAGAAAAATACATCTCTGCCGATGGGGATCGTTAAGGGACCCAAGTGGTTTCCTCATTATTGGTCTTATTCTTATGAATTTCAAAAAAAAAGTAGTTTAAAGGTCTTTTAATATCTCTCTTCATCATTCCTCGTACATTTTTTTATAAAAACCGTGGTTTTTTAATAAATAATCATATTTTAAGTTGCGCGTAAAAAAGACGTCATCCCAGCACACATATGAAATTTCAACTGACGAGTTTATTCCAACTATCTTAGGAAAGATCGCTTATCGTCTTATCGCGTTACCGCGTATTTATATAAACTACAAAAGGTCCAAAAAACTATGATATAAGAATACCTTAATTATAAACATTGTATCACCCATATTAAAATAGATATTAAAGAAAATGTGGGTATTGGGGTCGCATTTCTTGAGCTTAGAACCGGAAAAGTTTACAATAAAAAGTGTAAAAGGTAAAACACAATACATATTTGGCATTAGAGCTGCTTCCAATACGACAAATATTTTTAAGTTGAATGATCATATTTCAACAAATTAGGTCTCAAATTAAAATTGAAAAAGAATCTAAATGTGACATTGACATTAACGGGAATCCAACCCAAACCAGACCCACATGATCGGAAAAACAAGCTCTTACAAACTAAACAAACCCAGAAGATGGTCCTGATTAATGTGTTCATAAATATGCGTTCGAAGTACTTCTCAGAATATTAATAACACAATAATTAATGTTTTGGCTTACCTCTGTTGAATTGCGATCTATATCAATGGCTTCGATCTTTATATCAATCGAATGTTCCTCTTCCCAGATGTCGCTCACATTATCCCGATGGTTATAGCTATTAAAGGAGCTCTCAGGTGTATTTGCTGACACTGAGTCATCGTCTGATTCTATTGTGTCATTGGCCTCAAGCTTTATTCTGAATCGTTACATAAAAACAAAAGAAATTTTACAAGTTTAATAGTAAATGATTAATGGCTGAGTGAATGCAATAATGATCTTTATTATTTTCTGTCAAATTAACACTTTTTCATATTTTATTTTATTTTTAACCATGTCCGCTCCCAATGTGGAGCATATGGACTCCTAATAAAGTTTATCTCAACAGAAGTGTTTCTACGAGAACTGCTTGTTACTCAGTTGCTCAACCTCTTTTTTTCCAAAGAGAGTAGGGATAGAAGAATAGGGTTAGGACAGGATAAGTGGTAAGCTAATCGCTCTCTATACGCCCCGTTCATAGGATAGGATACGTGAGAGAGGAGAATTCAAGACATCACATACATCCATGCCTTTGAACAGAAATTCATAAATCGATTGAAAAATCAATTTATAAAACTGTCCGTACCGGGGTTTTTAACCCGGGCCCTCCGTTGCCGAAGCCAACAACGTTGACCACTCGACCACTCAGGCGGCATATTTTATACCATATTATAATATTGTTTATGCTTCAGCTATCAATCAGAATATAACTAGCTGATTAAAATTGCTTTTGGAGAATATGAGAAAAGGAAGGTTTTATCGCACTTCCTCCCCAGCCCTGTATGAGAAAATTTTAAAGTTTACAGATATCCATGCCTTTGAACACAAATCCATTAGGAGTTTGATGAAACTGGTCGAGCTGGGATATGATCTTGCGAGCTCAGAAATCTAAGGCAACAGTATAGTTTTTAATAAAAACACAATAATCCTTTGTACTTCATTCCACTTTATTTAATATGTCAGGAACGGTTTCGCTCATTGCGAGCATTTTCAACTGATCAGTTGACAATGAGCGAAACCGGTCCTGACATATTAAATAAAGTGGAATGAAGTACAAAGAATTATTGTGTTTTTATTAATATAATGCCTTTCCACCAAGTATTGACAGTGAACACCCTAAAAGTATAGTTTTTCAATAATTTACCACATGATTAAACGATTTAATTTGTGCATTTTATGCAAATGCTAAACTGCAATCTTCATTGAACATTCGAGAAGTTAAGTGGGCCAAGTAATAGAATGGTGAAACATTTTTATTAGAATTTTAATGACGTCTTTACTTGGTGTTTTGGCAGATTGCATATTTTTTTAAGGGAGAGCCAACAAGTGTTGTTAGTATATAGTTAGTTCACTTCACTTTAAGAGTACTTAAAGACATGTTTAAAAGTATTTAGCATGCAACCCATTTTTTACTTAAATACAACTTGGCTCATTTCATTTCTCGTGGTCTTTTATGAACAAATGGCTTGTCACAAATATGTGTCGTTTTGAATAATAATTAATTTAACAAACCTGTTTTCCAAATCAAATTTTAATTTCCCATTACAAGTTACGTGATGTGATTGCAATGACGAGAATGTTTCATTACAGAAGCAGCACACACCACTGTCTTGACATATTAGAGCAGCTGCTTCAGGTTTTATATAGAGATTCGAAAAACAATTACTTTGAGACGAAGTCGTAGATGGAAGTTCAAGAGGATCCATAGAATAAGTGCAAGTTGTTCGAAACTAAAACATAAAACAACACAAAATATGTTGTTATACATTTGACATAATTGGTGAAATTGGCATTAACTTGCTAAATTTCCATCGAGTGCTCATTATATACAGCGAATCATTATCTATTAGCTTTTTTGTAAAAACTCGATGACAATTTATCATCATATGATTGCTACAAGTGTAAACCCAGTGGCGGTTCCTGACCTGAAATCTTGGGTGGGCTAGAGAAAAGCATAGCATTGTATACTATTTACGAAATTTTGCATGCTTCCACTTCATCTTATACATTAATCTACGAGCAAATTAACAAATACTACGACACTACTGCAAAGCATAAATTACTATATAATACAATCAATGCTAATGTAAGTAAGAAATAATAATACGTGACCTTAAATTTGTCTCTTTCAAAGTGAAATAACAAGTAAAAAAAGCAATACAGAACTGTCACTGAGATTCGATACCTGTCACTTTCATAGAATACAAAGATATTGGTATGTTTGTATGGGCCATGGACTAATTCCAATTTAGCCCCCGATGAATGACAGAAGCCAGTAAATTTGAAATACAGTCCTGTGTGTTTGATGACGTTTCCGTACATACAAATACAAACAAAATCGAATCGTGCTAGATTGCGTTCCAGTGTAAAGAAATATTGTCTATGGTTTTGGGCTGGAAAGCGGTAGCCCCTGACCAATAGCATGTACATAGGTGTTGCCAGACTGACGTCACGTTGAAGGTTTTCTATGAATTATTTATAGGGTTATTGTTTTTTTTTATGCCGGCTCAGCTTAAAATTGTAATAAAAAACAATCGAGAATATTATTGTAGGTAGACATGCCATTGTCTTATATTGATAGAGGAAAATTTAAACAAAGATATTATATTCATTTGGGGAAGGTTAGTGACGCTTATAAATGTATTTATTTTGTTCAGCGGCCGAATTGCTGTTCACTTTTATTCAGCCATCTAAAGTTTTGGGTGAAAAATGCAGGTCGGGCTTAGCCCACCTAGCCCAGTACCTAGAACCGCCACTGTGTAAACCATTCAATAGCCTTACAATAGTAATGAATTGCAATAATTTTAAACGATGGCGGTCATGACCTCAAATAACAGTTGTCAAAAGGATGTGATTGCTACAGATATAAACCAAGCAATAACTTTACTCATGTTATGTATTGCTGTATTATGAAAAACATCTAAACGATTTATTATAGTTGACAAATACCTTGCTGGTCTCGTGATGATCACTATCGTCTTCAATATCTTCCATCTTCACGAGTGTTTCGACCTTGATATCACATATTGGCTGCATTGCATCCAATATAGCATTATTCTGACTGTCATCGCTATTGTAAGCCTTCTCTGATGACAATAGTTCATCGTCTGGTTCTTTTTTGATGTCCATTACAAGATTCTTCGTCACTAGTAACGTTTATAGATATTACATGCGTTGCTATGGCACAACCATAGACAATTATTATACAAACTCCACAACTCCTGTCATAGACATTTGAATCCACTAGTATATTATGAATAAATCAAAGCATATTTGTATTTAACGTAAAATTTTATGGAAATTGTAACGGCATTTATAATAATTAAGATTGAATCAATTTTAAGATTGTTATATGAAAGTATTTTTTCAAAATGTCCGCTCCCATTGTGCAGCATATGGACTACTAATGGAGTTTATCTCAACAGAAATGTTTCTACGAGAACTGCTTGTTACTCAGTTGCTCAACCTCTCTTTTTTCAAAGATAGTAGGGATAGAAGGATAGGGCTAGGACAGGATTAGTGGTAAGCTAATCGCTCTCTATACGCCCCGTTCATAAGATAGGATGGGTGAGAGGGGGGAATTCAAGACATCACATACATCCATGCCTTTGAACAGAAATTCATAAATCGATTGAAAAATCAATTTTTAAAACTGTCCGTAGTGGGATTTGAACCCGGGCCCTCCGTAGCCGAAGCCAACAACGTTGATCACTCGACCACACAGGTGGCAAATATAATAATATGACAACATTCAAAAGAATATTTGGAGGCAGCGATGGGCTGCCAATACGTCAACAGCGAGCTCGCTTAATCTCAAAGCAATTTTTGGTGTTCTGGAGGAGTGATTTTTTTATCACTCCTATGCAATTATATGCAATAATTAAATAAGCAATCAATTATTACTAAATACACTTGTAATATATAATAATATGAAATTTATAGTGAAATTATCAATGTAAATGGCGTAAAATGTACTGCTGTGTATACTGAAGCTGTTGTAGATAATATAAATGTCCAGAAATGCATTAGTTAGATCTGGGAATACTGTGTTCTCCGAAATTAGCAAGGGGCTCGCGCGAGCCCCCTCCAGCCCACCCCTTTTTGGAGGGAATAGATTTTAGAAATGGCAGACATCAATGGCTTTGAATATATAAATCATTTGGTTCTTACCAACATCAATGTCAGAATAATGACTTTTTAAATACTTGTCAAAAATCGACTTAAATGCCAAGTGCCAACTAGGGTATCCAATCCCGGAGCCTTTTTCCAATCCCGGGATTGATTTATTTTGAATCCCGGGATTCCGGGATTGAGATTTTCTCACCGAGGAATTTGAAATCCTCAATTTGGTATGCTTTTTCCCAGAATCTCACAGAAACTCTTTTTTTTTTTTTTTAGCTCACCGAGTAATTTGAAATCTTGAATTTGCCAATTTCGTGTATATTTACGGAATTTCCTCAAAATTTCTAAATCCCGAAATCCCGGGATCGCGGCCATCTCAATCCCGGAATTTTGGGATCAGAAAATTGAACGGGATCCCGGGATTGGATGCCCTAGTGCTAACCGATTAAAATAAACGACCGTGCCTGACCATCCAAAGCTTTTAGCACCGCTGACGGAGTCATCTTCTGACGTGGACAATTGAAGGCATACTAACTATCGAATAAACCAGAAGCGATCAATTTAATTCATTCTCAAAATGGAGTGTATGAAGGAATTACGGGAAAGGGTACATAAAAAAAAACAAGTATTTTTTATAAATGATTTTGCTTATTCAAATTGTCAGAATTAATTTACGAAAAAAACGACTATAGCCAAAATCTAAGAAGATGAATCTACACTTACAATTAGTAACTAAATGTACTTCAATATTCTGTATTCTAAGCAAATTGAAATGCTCTCAAATGGTTAAAACTACATATAATCTTTAAGGGACCTACAAAGACAGGTGGAAAAGTGGTATTGGGTGGTCCTCCACTAATACATTTTTACGTATGGCGTTTGATAATTATTCTACATATCGAAGATTCAAACACTCTTTATTTTGCAGTTAACTGATTGAATATCGACTTCGGAAAGGAATAAGGACGTAACCCACAGTTTTATTCGACTTGATACACGTTCTATTAAAAGGATGTAAGCTTCAAATGCCGAATTAGTATCTAAACTTAGCTTTTATGTTTGAAAAAGATGACCTTGTAAAAAATTAAAACCAAGAAAAAAGACTGAATTAAGGATTTTCCTATACAATTTCTTAATTAATATTAGATTATGTCAATTGAAAACCACTTTAGAAGTCTCCATGCACTTGCAAGGTTGTGTATAATTCATTATTTGCATTTGTCACAAAATCATCAAAACACGTTTTTAGTGCATCCTGTAAAATTTGATATGTGTGAGTTACGTCCTTTTTCCTTTCCTCATCTCGGCTGTTACAGTGATATTAGCTCATTTAAAATCTAACCAATATTGGGTACTCATTCACAAAACCTCGTATTTCTCGAGTGGCTTCAATCGCCGACCGTTAAACATTTTTTTTTTCATTTAATTTCGCTCGTTTTTCACGCATTGCTTTGGCCGAATTCTGCCTAGCACATTTGAGCTCTTCCTCATTCATACTTGCTCTTTTTTTACGAACTGCTTCAGCAGCTTTCTTTCTAGATAATTCAAGCTCATCTGCAGTCATATTCTCTCTTCTCCTACGAATTCTTTCGGCAGCTTTTTTTCTGGATAGTTCAAGCTCATCCGCAGTCATATTCTTTCTTCTTTTACGAGTTTTTTCAGCCCCCATCTTTCTATAAATTTCAAGGTCATTTTGAGTCAGTTTTTCTCTTTTTATACGAGCTGCTTCAACAGCTTTTTTTCTGGACAATTCAAGCTCATCCGCAGTCATATTTTCTCTTTTTTTACGAGCTCTTTCAGCCCTTTTCTTTTTAAAAAATTTAAGCTCGTCCACTGTCATACTTGCTATTCTTTTACGAAATCTTTCAACCTTTTTCTTTTTTAAAATTTTAATCTCATCCTCATTCATGTTTGCTTTTCTTTGACGATCTTTTTCAACAGCTTTTTTTCTAGATAATTCAAGCTCATCTGCAGTCATATTCTCTTTCCTTTTACGAGCTCTTTCAGCCGACTTTTTTCTTTCCAACTCAAGGCCATTTTCATTCAGTTTCTCTCGTTTTTTTCTTCTTTCAATCGCTTTCTTTTTTAAAATATCAATCTTATCTAAATTCATGTTTGCTCTTCTTTTACGAGCTGCTTCAGCAGCTTTTCTTTTAGACAATTCAAGTTTATCCGCTGTCATATTTTCTATTTTTTTACGACCCCTTTCAACCGCCATCTTTCTATCAAATTCGAGGTCATTTTCATTCAGTTTTGCTCTTTTTTTACGAGCTGGTTTAACAGATTTTTTTCTTGACAGTCCAAACTCATCTGCAATCACTGTTTTTCTTTTTTTACTAGTTTTTTTATTCGCTTTCTTTCTAGAAAGTTTAAGCCCATCTTCATTTTGATTGGCTCTTCTCTTACGAGCTGCTTCTGCAGCTTTCTGTCGAGTCTCCTCTTTCTTTTGTTCCGTTAATAAAGCTCTCCATTCCCGCTTACGCGCATTTATTCTTTTTCTTTCAAGTTCATTTTCTTCCGTCGTTAAGGCTGCTTTACGCGCACGTCTTCGCTCGTCTCTCTTTTGCGTCGCAATCTTCCGTCGAGTGACAGGATTTGTATGTGACGTTGCACTCAATCGATTTTGATGTGAGTTGAACGATGGTAATTCATCGTTAATTGTATTTTGAGTCTGAAACAACAAAAAAAAAACACAATTTATTGCATGTAAATAAAAAGAATGCATCGTGTTTTGGTGTCAATTAAAAACACTTGAGTCATTTTTTTTTTATAATAAACGTTATTCAACGATAAATTTTTAATAAAAATAAAATTAACAATAAAAAGTGTTTGGTATTAGAGCTGATGCCAATACGATACACATTGTTAAGTTAAATGATTATATGAGAGATCATCTCGAGGTAAATTGACATCACAATATATGTTAATAAATATGTTTACAAGTCGCCTGCTGTGGCCCAGTTGGTAAGAGCTTGCTCTACTGATCACGCAGGTCTGCGTTCGATTCCCAGTCAGATCACAGTGAATTTGAGAATTTTAAATTCAAAGTTGTGATCGAATACTGGGTGTTTGTGATGTCAATTCACATCACTTCCTCTCTTCCCGTCCTTCTGATCCTTTAATAACTGAGTGTAGCAATAGCGATTAGCCAACCACCAGTCTTGTTCTAGCCTTATCCTTCTTTCCCTACTACTAACTTTGAAAAAAAGTTGAGCGACTGAGTATCACACAGTTATCGAAGAAAAACTTGTTGAGATACCTCCATTAGGAGGCCATGTGCTCTAGTGATGTCAATTCACATCACTTCCTCTCTTCCCGTCCTTCTGATCCTTTAATAACTGGGTGTAGCAAAAGCGATTAGCCAACCACCAGTCCTGTTATAGCGTTATCCTTCTTTCCCTACTACTAACTTTGAAAAAAAGTTGAGCGACTGAGTATCAAACAGTTCTCATAGAAAAACTTGTTGAGATACCTCCATTAGGAGGCCATATACTCTGCATTAAGAGCGGACATGGATTGAAAAAAAAAGTACTTTTCAAGACTTTAAGAACAAAACAATTAATCTTTTGATTTACCTCTGTTGACTTGTAGTGAATATCAACGGATTCGATCTTTATATCAATCGGGTGTTCCTCTTCCCATATGTCGCTCACATTATCCCGTTGATTACTGCTATAAAAGAAGTTTTCATGTGTATTTGCTGACACTGAGTCATCGTTTGGTTCTATTATGTCATTGGCTTCAAGCTTAACTCTGAATTGTTACATGAAAACAAAAGAAATTTAACACGTTAAATAGTATTTGACTAAATTCATTGACTAGGGCTGAGTGAATGCAATAAAATTTGTTTATTTTTTGCAATCAGAATACAATTCGGAGAATAGGAGAAAAGAAGGATTTTATCGCCCCTGCTCATCCATGTAGGAGAAAGTTTTAAAGTTTACTTGCCTTTGAAACTGGTCGAGCTGGGATATGATCTTGTGAGCTTAGAAATCTAACAGCTTTTACAATATATTCCTTCAATAATTTATCACATGATGAAAAGATTTAATTTGTTAATTTTATGCAAATGCTTAACTGCAAGCGTTATTGAAAATTCGAGAAGTAAAGTGGGCCAAGTAGTAGAAACTTTTAACAACGTATTTACTTGGTGTTTGGCCGATTGCATTTTTTTTAAGGGAAAACCAACTAATACGACTTGGTTCATTTCATTTCTCGTGATCTTTTATGTACAAATGGCTGGTCACAAATATGTGTCATTTTGAGTAATAATTAATTTAACAAACCTGTTTTCAAAATCAAATCTAAGCTGCCCATGACAAGTTACGTGGTGTGATTGTGGTGACGAGAATGTTTCATGACAGAAGCGGCACACACCGCTGTCTGGAATTATTAAAGCAGCTGCTTCGGGAGGTATGTAGACGGTCGAAAATAAATTATTTTGAGACAAAGACGTAGATGGAAGTTCAAGAGGATCTTTAGAGTTAGCGCAGGTAGTAAGAAACTAAAACATAAAAGAACACAACATATGTTATTATACATTTGACATAATGCCCCAGATCACAAACATGTATTATCTGGACCCGTTTCGCGGTGAAAGTATAACTGTTTTTGTATTAAATTTTCAAATTGTTGGTAGCACTTTTGTACTCGATGAAAAAACAGTTGGCAGCTCTGCCTACCGTGATATCTGAATGTTCTGAACAAAAGAACAAACCACGGTTATCTTAAAGAATAGCGTCATTGCCGCTATCACAGAAATCGTTTGTGAATTATTTGTTTTAATTAATTCTACAAATCTACAACGATTTATGTGTTGGCTGCAATTTCGATTAAACGTCAAATGCTTCACGACGCTATTCTTCGAGATAACCCAAACACCTAGGGGTGGGCTGGAGGGGACTCAGAGGGGCTCGCGCGAGCCCCTTGTTAATTTAAGAGAAAACAATATTCGCAAATCAAATTAGTACATAGCGACAATTTCTGACATATAAATCGACTGTCGAAAGAAAAAATGACGTAACCCACACATATCAAATTTTACAGGAGGCGCTAAAAACGTGTTTTGATGATTTTGGGACATATGCAAATTATGAATTATACACAACCTTCTAAGCATGGAGACTTCTAAACTGGTGTTTAATTGGAATAATCTAATATTAATTAAATAAGTTGCCTAGTAAAAACTTTTATTTCAGTCTTTTTTCTTGGTTTAAATTTTTTACAAGGTCATTTTTTTCACACTCTAAAGCGAAATTTAGACACCAATTCGGCATTTGCAGCTTGCATCCTTTTGATAAAACGTATATCAAGTTTAATACATTGTGATTATCGAAAAATAACTGTTTTTAAAAACCTGTGGGTTACGTTTTTTTTCTTTTCCACAGTCGATTTATATATATTATCTGCGACAGCTTAAATATACACATTAGTTCATTTTTAGCCATTTGCATTGATTGGTTTGTAAACTGCATATTGTTGCATATTAAATTATTTCATATCGACTGTGGAAAGGAAAAAGGACGTAACCCAAAATTTTTTTTAAAACAGGTTTTTTTCGATAATCAGAATGTATCAAACTTGATACACGTTCTATCAAAAGGATGCAAGCTACAAATGCCGAATTAGTATCTAAATTTAGCTTTTAAGTTTGAAAAAGATGACCTCGTAGACAATTAAAACCAAGAAAAAAGATTGAAATAAAGATTTACCCTAGACAATTTCTTTAATTAATATTAGATTACGTCAATTAAACACCAGCTTAAAAGTCTCCGTGCACTTCAAGGTTGTGTATAATTCATAATTTGCATATGGCCCAGAATCATCAAAACACGTTTTTTGCGCCTCCTGTAAAATGTGTGGGTTACGTCTTTTTTCTTTTCCAAAGTCGATATAATTGCATAGAGTGATAAATTGCTTTGAGATTAAGCGAGCCCCTTGTTAACGTATTGGCAGCGCACCGCTGCAAACACCACACTATAATTTTTGAAGTACGGCAATGTATAGTGGAAAATATTTCATATTTTGCATAATTTATTAGTTATTTTCATTTTAATGTGTAATTTTAACGCGACTATCAAGCCCACAAAAAAATGATTCAAAATCATGGCGTTGTTTTAAGCTTTGTTTATGAAGTTTTTCGCCATAATTTAAATACGTTTCGACTAAATATAGTGGAATATGTGAATTAGCTTGATGACGGTCGTAACCCCAAACAACGGTGTGATTGCTGCAGATATAAGCCACGCAATTACTTTACTATAGTAATGTATTGCTGTATTTAAAAAAAAACATCTAAACGATTTATCATAGTAAAGAAATACCCTGTTATTCTCGTAATGATCACTATCGTCTTCAATTTCTTCCTTGATCGCGAATGGTTCGACTTCAACGACAATTTGCTGACCTTCATTCACATTATTCTGACTATCGTTGCTATTGTAAGCGTTCTCTGATGACAATAGTTCATCGTCTGGTTCTGTTTTGATATCCATCTCCAGATTCTTTCCCTTCACTGACGATTAAACATATTAGATGTTAGTATGGGACTACCATAGACAATAATTATATATATTCCACACTGACAATTGAACCCACTAGTCTATGAATAAAACAAAGCATTTCGATGGTTTCGGCGGTAACTTTGTGGAAGTTCATTTTAATAGAAAATTTAAATTAACTTTGATTATTCCACGTATTGTGTTACTCTGTAAAACTCTTAACGAAAAAGAAAAATTATTAAATAATATTCTTAATAGCACAGGTGGTTCCTCATTACTTAAACTGTTTCCAATTAATAGAGTAATCACAAATCTAGCTGATTGATTGCAGCTCATTAGTTTAATAGTTTGTAATGTTTAACGTCATTAGTAGTATGATTAAATTTGTTTGCTCTGTTTCGATTTTATAATCCCCTCTTTGCTTCCCTTAAAAAGGAAAAATCCCAATCTGATTGATTGCAACTCATAAGTATCATTATTTGTTTGCTTTATTTCGATCCTACACTCCCCTCCTTGCTCCTCTTAAAACGAAAAAAAAAAAAAAAAAAAAACTCCATTTTGTAATTTCATAATTTTAAAATGTTAGAATCAATCTTGCTTCATTACTTAAGCAAACTATGCGATAGTAAGTCTGAAGATGCCTCTGAAAGAGGCGAAACACGTGTCACAGTTAGTAACACAATACGTGGAATAATCAAAGTTAATTTAATTTTTTTATTAAAACAAAACATATTAATTGTGTTGAACGTACAATTGGAAGAAAATTTTAACTGCACTAATAGTAATAAGGAGTGACTAAATTTAAGGTATTTTTTAAAAATACTTAAAAAAATTCAAATTTAAATGATTTTACTTTATAGAAGCAAACATTAATTGAAGATTAAACTAAAATAAGATTACTTTATTAAAGTACTTGTCAATTTAACTTTTTCGGTTCTAAGCTCAAGAAATGCGACCCCAATACCAACATTTTCTTAAATATCTATTTTAATATGGGTGCTACAATGTTTATAATTAAGGTATTCTTATATCATAGTTGTTTGGACCTTTTTTTAGTTTATATAAATACGCGATAACGCAGTTACGCTATCAGGCGATAAGCGTCCGCGATAACGATCGTTTGTAAGATAGCTGAGAATACTCGTCAGTTGTATGTATTGGAATGATGCAGAGAGATATTTTAAAGCTCTTAGACTATTTTTTTTTGAAATTTACAAGAATAAGGCCAATAATGAGGAAACCACTGGGGTCACAAAAGATCCCCATCGGCAGAGAAGTATTTTTTTTGTCTCCGAGCCGCGAGAGTTAAGGTTAGCTCTTGCGGCTCGGAGACTAGAAAAATGCTTCTCAGCCGATGGGGGTCTTTTTTGACCCCAGTGGTTTCCTCATTATTAGCCTTATTCTTATGAATTTCAAAAAAAAAAATAGTCCAAGGGCTTAAAAATATCTCTTTGCATCATTCCTCATACATTTTTTTATAAAAATCTGTGTTTTTTTAATAAATAATAATATTTTAAGTTGCGCGTAAAAAAGACGTCATGTCAGCACACATATGAATTGACTACTGAAGAGCGTTCCAAATTATCATACGAACAATCGTTATCGCGGGCGCTAATCAGCTGATAAGCGTTATCGCGTATTTATATAAACTACAAAAGGTCCAAAAAACTATGATATAAGAATACCTTAATTATAAACATCGTATCACCCATATTAAAATAGATATTTACGAAAATGTTGGTATTGGGGTCGCATTTCTTGAGCTTAGAAACGGAAAAGTTAGGATAAATAAAGCAAGAACATTTTTGACATTGCAGACAACTATGATTTTTAAAATGTTGATCATTGACTACACAACAGCTACTAAAATGCGCATTTCTTTATAAAAATATAAAGTATGGTATAAGCCCAAAAAAATATGATTTATTAAAGTTTCAAGGGAAAATTGGTCTTAACTACATTTAAATCTTTTTTCCAATTATCCGACATTTTAATTCTTCAATTTCATAATTATTTTTTTTTAAATTCATTTGTCTTTTGTCTAAATGATCAAAGTTTTATTACAAGAACTGCTTGTAACTAAGTTGCTTAACCATACTAAACTTTACATAAAAAAGAGTAAAGAATTTGACAAAATTTTAGTTAATCACTTTTTCTTCAACTCATTTTCAGGTAAGGCCAGGAAGTGTTTTTTCAACATCACAGACATCCATGCCTTTGATTAAAATAATACAAATCGATTGATAAATATTCTGTCCTTACAGGGATCCAACCCCGTATTTTTTTAAACTTAAACCAAAGATAACCACTTGACGAGAAACCAAAAAAAGAATTTAAGATTTCGACTGAAGGTGCTTGGTGGAATTTCAATATTAAATTTGAATCGTTCAAACTATGTACATTCTCACAGATTTTGTCACTAACGACCTGGGTTTCGCCTTTCGGCATCTTCAGGCGTTCAAGTGCACGGATGCCTGAAGATGCCGAAAGGCGAAACCCGGGTCGTTAGTGACAAAATATGTGAGAATGTACATAGTTTGAACGATTCAAATTCCAAAAAGAGAAATTGATTTTCATTTAATAATATAAACCTGAAGATTTATTACCAAAAATGTAATATTATTTTTTTTTTTAAAGTTGATTTAGTCCCTTATCATTTTAAAAGCATAATCGAGACCCGAGTACTACAGAGTTATATGTAAAAAAATTGACAAAACAAAAATGGCAATTTATACTAATAATCGTACTTGAAAGTCTGCCGCATTGCTATTTTTGTTTCGTTAAAATTTTTCACAGAGAACCTTGTAGTACTTGGGTCGCTTACTGTCTAGCTGATGTCTAGCTGAAGTGATGGTGAACCTTTTGCAAGTGGGTCAAATTTGATTTAATTTTTAAATAAAAATCATTTCGTGGCTTACATAGATTAAATAATTAAATAAGGCTTTAAATAAAAATAGTCATTTCTAAAAGTTCAAGCGGGTCAGATAATTTCTCACGAGGGTTACTGTGTGACCCGCGGGTCCCTGGTTCACCATCTGTGGTCTAGCTCATAGGTTCCAAACCTTTCAGGGTGGCGACTCCTTTTTATAAAAGAAATGTGACCCGCGACACCGATGCAATTGAAATGGGCATTTTTTTTCAATAAGGTAATTTTAGTTTACTGTTGTTCAAATCCAAAACCGAAAAAAGTTGGCGTCCCTCAGAAAACCCGTCACGGCCCCCTTGGGGGTAGCAACCCATAAGTTGGGAGCCCGTGGTTTAGTTTAATGCAGGACGATCAAAAGAAATCTAAATCAATTTATGGTTCCTTGAATCTTTCGTACAACTTCTATCGATCCCGCAATTTCTAGTCTTGGATTATTTTGTGCATTTTAATGTAACGTGTGTTTTAAACAAAAAATATTTTTTGAAGTTTAAATTTCTAACCAAAGGCATATGTGTTTGTGATGTTTTTAATTCCCTTCAACCATTTCAATGCGTGTAATAATGGCATAGCGAGAGCGATAAGCTAAGCACTAGTCTTTTTATCCAACATTCTTAACCCTCTCAGCAGAAAGATGTTTTGAACAACTGGGTAAAGCAAACATTGTTTAAAAAAACAATATCATTCCAAACAAATGTCCGTTTCTCAGTTAATATACAATATGTCACCTGCCCAGTTGGTTATAGCTTGCTCTACCGATCACGCAGGTCTGGGTTTGATTCCCGGTCACATCACAGTGAATTTGAGTATTACTCAATTCAAAGTTGTGATCAAAGACTGGGTGCTTGTGATGCCAATTCACATTATTTCCTCTTTTCCCACCTCTGGGTGTAGCGATAGTGATTAGTCAAACCACTAGTCCTGTGCTAGCCTTATCCTTCCTTCCCTACTACTCATTTTGAATAAAGTGAGGTTGAGTGACTGAGTAACAAACAGTTTTGTTGAGATACCTCCATTATGAGGTCACATGCTCCACATCGGGAGCGGACACGTATTAAAAAATAAAAATAAAATTGTGTGATAAATTTATTTGATGACACTGATTTTATAAAACATTAATACAACTATAAGTTAACTAAAAGCCTTAATTTTCTAAATCGAGAACTTAACAGAATTTGGTAAAAACCACTTTTTATGACGAAGGAAAAAAGCACTTCAAAGAAGATGTGCTAAAAAATGTGATACGTGTTTCGCCTTTTTAAGAGGCATCCTCAGACTTTCTTACTTTCACAAATGCTTGCTTATGTAAAAATTCTGATATATTATAATGAAAATCAAATAAAATGGTAGGTAAGGAGTTTGTGGTAGAATAAGATACAAACAATAATGCTAAAACAAATGACATTTACATTAAGAAATAATAAACAAATGTATTGCATCAATTGGCACGGGTTAAACCGTTGGAAAATAAATTCAAAAGTGGCGAACAACCTGTTTTATTCAAGATAATAATATTATTATATTTGACTTCATACTTCGCAGGTCAAGTCCGCCTGATCGAGGTGTAGCTGTTGGTCCCGGTCTGAAGCTGTGTGACTTTGAATGATGCTGTCATATTCGATAAATCCATTGAGGGCATCCAGGAGACTATTGATGGGTTAGGAACTAACTCAGGTGGCATTGGTCTAAAAATTAATACTAGTAAGACCAATGTGATGTGTAACCAAACCTGTCATGACTCTGATAGGACCCTGACCAGCGCGGGACAGATCATCGAGAAGGTTGACAGCTTCAGATACCTCGGCGTACATATCCCCAAAGACGGTAGTACAAAAAACGAGCTCGCCATTCGTTTAGGAATGGCTGAAGCCACATTCAACTCAATGCGGACTGTCTGGGACACACAGCTGTACTCGATTAAAACCAAATGCCACTTGTTCAACGCTTGCATTCTGCCGGTAATGGTTTACGGTTGAGAATCATGGCACCTGACGAAGACTCAGGATAACCGTATACTGTGTTTCGAGAACAGATGCTTGCGTCGGATAATGGGGGTGAAGTGGTTTGATTTTGTGAGGAATTCAGAGATAAGGGAGCGTACAAGACAGCGTCCCGTCACGTCAGTGGTTATGGAGAGACGTTGGAACTGGCTGGGTCACGTGCTGCGGATGCCTCCGGAAAGCCTCAATCCTGCCTGCCTCTTCTTTTGACCGGTGGGATTCCGGCGTCCCGGACGTCCGTCGGGTACTATCCATAGGATGTACTCGGCGGAACTGAGGGATGCTGGCATGTCATGGGAGGAAGCAAAGCTATTGGCGGGAGACAGGGAAACATGGAGGTGCCGCGTGGCGGCCATATGCTCCACATAGGTAGCGAACATGGCCAGAGAAGAAGAAATATATTTCTTTATTTTTTGTCCTTTTATTTATTTCTTAAAAGTCTACAATATTAATTTTTAAACCCTTTTTATTAATTCGATTTGCATTTGCAGTATTGATCATGTCGTACAAACAAATCAATTCTTATTATTCTAAAAACATACAGTAGGAAAATTAAAACTATGTCTACATGATTCATTGTTTCGTCCACGGCAGACAACCGGTTAAATTTATTTTTTAAGTCGCTTAAGAGAATGTGCTCGGGAATGTCTTAATTTATGTTTTTTTATGTTAATAGAATAGCGGGATTCAAATGAGCACACGTCACACTTGAACGGTTTATCCCTCATATGTACCAATTGATGTATTTTTAAACTCGAGCTGGTTAACGATCTATAAACACAATAAGAACATTCAAAAGGTTTTTCTCCTGAATGAATCAATTTATGTTTTTTTAAATAAGTTGCGCGAGTTGTTACAAAGCCACATTGATCACATTTAAATGGTTTCCCTCCAGTGTGTGACATGTTATGTATTTTTAAGTGAAATCTACTTTTAGCTCGAAATGCACATTTAACACATTTGAATGGTTTTTTACCTGAATGTTTTAAGTTATGTCTTCTTATGTCAAAAGCGCGTATAGATTTATAATCACATTGATCACATTTATAAGGTTTATTACCTGTATGTATCATATTATGTATATTTAATTTATATGCAGTCATACATTCAAACGAACACTGGTCACATTTGAATGGTTTTTCATTCTCGTGTGTCGTTTTGTGTATTTTTAAGTCAGTGCGGGTAGAATTATAACTAAATTGCAAGCAATTAAACGTTTTCTCGCCACCATATGTCTCTGTCGGATTTACGTTAACAATTCTATGTTTTTGAAGTGATTGAGCTGATGGGAATATTCCAAAACAAACGCTGCATATGAAATTTCTCTCGTGAAATACATAATTTTCCAGCACAATTATACCGACCGATTCTCCTTGTAAAATTTCCGTTTTTACATATTCGTTTATATAAGAAATTCGTGATGATTTATTTCGAGACAATAAAACTGATGGCCTTGCAATGGAAGCAGTCGAATCGGCAGAATTTTCCGGAAACTAAAAACAAAAAATATATTTTTTTAAAACCATGTCCGCTCCCAATGTGTAGCATATGGACTCCTAATGGAGTTTATCTCAACAGAAGTGTTTCAACGAGAACTGTTTGTTACTCAGTTGCTCAAGCCCCGTTCATAGGATAGGATGGGTGAGAGGGGGGAATTCAAGACATCACATATATCCATGCCTTTGAACAGAAGTTCATAAATTCATTGAAAAATCAATTTATAAAACTGTCCGTACCGGGATTTGAACCCGGGCCCTCTGTAGCCGAAGCCAACAACGTCGACCACTCGACTACACGGGTGTGGTAATATTTAAATAAAGTCTTCTTTCAAGGCTGTTTATATACTTGTCACCCGCTGTGGTTCAGTTGGTTAGAGCTTGCTCTACCGATCACGCAGGTCTGCGTTCGATTCCCGGTCAGATCACAGTGAATTTGAGAATTATTCAATTCAAAGTTGTGATCGAATACTGGGTGTTTGTGATGTCAATTGACATCATTTCCCATCCTTCTGATCCTTTAATAAATGGGTGTAGCAATTGCGATTAGCCACCCACTAGTTCTGTTCTAGACTTATTCTTCTTTCCCTACTACTCACTTTGAAAACAAGTGAGGTTGAGCGACTGAGTAACAAACAGTTTTCGTAGAAAAAAACTTCTGTTGAGACACCTTCATTAGGAGGCCATATGCTCCACACTGGGAGCGGATATGGATTTAAAAAAAGAATGATTTCTAGTACAATCTATGTAGTAATATTTAAGCATCTTAACAGAAGGGGTTTTATCAATAGCTGCTTGTTTATATGTATATATCATTATATCATAATTAAAAAATATGAAAAAGTGACACTAAATTGACAACAATTTAATTATTTAAAGTGGTTATTATTTTTACCATCTCCGGATTTTGTTTAGACACCTTCATTAGGAGGCCATATGCTCCACATTGGGAGCGGACACGGATTGAGAGAGAGTATTATACAGCGAAACAAATAATCAAAGATAATGGTGTGGAATCTTTGAAAGCCATGTGCAATGACACTGTAAAGGAAGTCCTTCAAAAAGGGGCCCGGTGCTTCAAAAGTGACTGTCGACTTGGAACAGGTTGTTAAAAACTAAATTATAAACAGATAAATAAGCTGTTTTAGTCAGTCACTTTAAGAGTGTTCACTGTCAATACTTAGTGGAAAGGTACACTGTACAAGACCGGTTTCACTCGAAGCGAGCTTTATCACGTAACGGTGCAATCACTATCTGAGTTTTATACCAAGTCTCTGACGCGCTCACTTTTAATTAATATAACTTCGGAAATAGTTTGAATTTAAAAAAAGGTTAACCGCCTAAAATATCTAAAGATGGTGTTACCATTAAATTTAAATATTTAAATATAATATTAGTTTTACCTTCTTCGGTTTTTGTTGAGAATACGCGCACTCTATGAATTCAAACTTTTCTATGTTCATCTCATCAAAGTTTTGATATCGGACTTCCACTTCTTCCATTTTAATGTTTTGTAAGGAAGACATCGTTGGGGATCCAGAAGTGGCTAAATGGCCATTATTCGTAGTTGGAAGCTTAAATACAAAGAGATCATCAATATACACTATATCAATATAATCATAAAACCTTTTCCGACAAGCAAAATCAATATAATTCTTGAAACTACTCACTACTCAAATCTGTGGGCATTCCCATTGGGCTAATCCTTTTTGCCAGCAATGGCTTTAAACTCAATAATACATTTATTTCGTATACAAACACGAAACATTCATTTTCTAAGCGTCAGTTTAAGTTCATCCGTGCACTTGAACGCCTGAAGTTGCCAAAAAGCGAAACCCGGGTCGTTAATGACAACATATGTTCATAATTTGAACGATTTAAATCAAAAATCTTTAATAACTAAACCTTTATTGTGAAATGGGCTCTTTAATTGCTTAGTTAACTATATTTAATAGAATACATAATAAATAGATATAATATTTTTAAATATGTCGTGGGACAATTTCTGAATCCATCACTGAACGCTGCTGACTTTAATTCAAGTATATTATATAACAGGCATTGAAAAACATGAATATTGACTGTGGAAAGGAAAAAGGACGTAACCCACAGTTTTTTTTCGATAATCAGAATGTACCAAACTTGATACACGTTCTATGAAAAGGATGCAAGCTACAAATGCCGAATTAGTATCTAAATTTAGTTTTTAAGTTTGAAAAAGATGACCTTGTAGACAATTAAAACCACGAAAAAAGACTGAAATAAAGGTTTTTCCTAGACAATTTATTTAATTAATATTAGATTATGTCAATTAAACACCAGTTTAGAAGTCTCCGTGCACTTCAACGTTGTGTATAATTCATAATTTGCATTTGCCTCAAAATCATCACAACACGTTTTTTGCTCCTCCTGTAAAATTTGATATGTGTGGGTTACGTCTTTTTTCTTTTCCACAGTCGATATGATTTATGGCTTACACTAATTGGCAATGTGTCTAGTGTTTATTGAACTAAAACAATAAAACATGACAATAAATGTCTGCCAATATCAAGAGTTAATCAAAAATACATCATTAAATTTGTGTTGTTTTATTTTGACGTGTTCATAACCACAAAAAACATGCCAGACTGTAGCATATACATGAAATGTGAACTGCAACATGCCTTTAAGGCCTTGCATATTACTATATGTGTGGTTTCATGGTTGGATAGTGTGGTATTACTTTTTTAGACCCGCTACGATCTTCATCGTCGGTTATGACTTCACTTGTCACAAGAGCCTCGTATTTGATGTCAATGGAATTTTCGTTGTTGCAGACGTGATTTTCGATGTTCTTTGATTGATTTAATGAAAAGAGCTCTTCGTCCAGTTCTATTTTGATATCCATTACAAGTTCTTCGCTTCGTTTCAGATAGATTGTTCATAAAAAAATAAATTTTAGAATAATTGTATAACCATAAACTACAATTGTAAATCTTTAAGATATTCATAGACAAAAATTAAATCGATGGAATAACAACCTAACAGTTTAATTAAAAAATATTAATAATATATATTAAAATATCTGTATATATTTGCTGCCTGTGTGGTCGAGTGGTTAACGTTACTTTGGCATCGGAGGTCAAAGATTCGAATCTCAGTACAGACAGTCTTTAAGATATTGATAGACAATAAATAAATTAATGCAATACATACTAGTGCAAGGGTAGGGAAGCTTTTATTTTCTAAAGGCTGCACTCATTTTTCTGATTCCATGTAAAGTCACAGTAAATATTGGCTAGGGAATCTTTGGTCGGAAACAGAAATTTACGGTAAGAATATAACAGGAAATTACTTTAATATATAGAATTACAGAATCGGCCAAAAGGCCGTAGGTTCCCCACACCTGTACTCGTGGATTGAATTGTCTATGTCAACATGCGATGAGTTTTTATAATTATTGTCTTTGGTAGTGACATACTAACATGTCACATGTTTAATCGTCGCTGAAGGAAAAGAATATTGTAATGGACATCAAAACAGAACCAGACGATGAACTATTGTCATCAGAGAACGCTTATTTCAACGATGATAGTCAGAATAATGCTATCTTGGATGAGTTGCAGCCTATATATGATATCAAGGTCGAAACACTCGTGAAGATGGAAGATATTGAAGACGATAGTGATCATCACGAGACAAGCAGGGTATTTGTTAACTATAATAAATCGTTTAGATGTTTTTCACAATTCAGCAATACATTACATGAGTAAAGTTATTGCGTGGTTTATATCTGTAGCAATCACGTCTTTTTGACTCGTTATTTGAGGTTATGGCCGTCATCGAGTTTATTCATAGATTATGTTCCATTATATTGAGTCAAAGCGCATTTCAATTCAAGTAATACAAGGCTTACAATATGCTACGTGTTTTCTTTATGAAAATCAACGAAATGCCGCTCTGTGGAATATTAAAATACGAAAAAGAAAATTTGTTTCTATGGTTTTCCAGAAAACGATAATGTACGTGACAAACAGATTGATTATCGGTTAAAAAAAATCACTTAACCTAAGCATGTCAGTTAGTTATTTCAGAACAAACCATAGACAAAATAACGCAGAATTTTCGTAGAAGTAATTCGCATAAATTGTCGATTTCCTAATTCCGACGTAAAGTTATTTGATTACCTTATTAAAAATAAAGCTTCTTTGGGTATAGCAATTTTTTAAGCGGGATTTAGCTATTTTTACAAGGAGATAAGATAAGCATTTTCAAAAGCAAAAATTTGATGCAAAAAATCAAGAATTTTCAACGTGATCAACAGAATGAGAATTATTGTTTTGGTAAAATTGTCATTTTCGCGTGTCGCAGATTATTTCGCTCGAGAAACAACGCCATGATTTAAAAACTTTTTTTTTGCAGACTTGATGATAGCAATAAATCCACTCATTATAATATTTTTTTTTTAACCATGTCCGCTCCCAATGTGGAGCATATGGACTCCTAATGGAGTTTATCTCAACAGAAGTGTTTTCTACGAGAACTGTTTGTTACTCAGTTGCTCAACCTCTCTTTTTACAAAGAGACTAGGGATAGAAGGATAGGGCTAGGACAGGATTAGTGGTAAGCTAATCGCTCTCGATACGCCCCGTTCATAGGATAGGATGGGTGAGAGGGGGGAATTCAAGACATCACACATATCCATGCCTTTGAACAGAAATTCATAAATTGATTGAAAAATCAATTTATAAAACTGTCCGTACCGGGTTTTGAACCCGGGCCCTCTGTAGCCGAAGCCATCACCGATGACCACTCGACCACACAGGTGGCTATAAATTTACTAGTATCTTAAATTGTGTTACATACGAAATAAATTTTAGTAATAAAATGTTTTAACAGAACAGATCTCTAAAACACGGAAGTTGCCAGGTGCAAGAAAAACGCATTTGCTCAAATATGCACTTTGCTATGAGAAAATTCTACTCATCTTTTGTGCTCGAGTAGTTTGCAGGTTTAAGTAGTTTGCAGTAGTTTGCAGTTTGAAGGGTCTGGGTCCAGGCAAAAATAATATATCACTTAATGGCCAATATCTATAGCAACTGATTACAAGTGTAACTATGTATAATAATAACATATGTTGTGTTCTTTTATGTTTTAGTTTCTAACAACCTGTACTAACCCTATAGATCCTCTTGAACTTCCACCAACGACTTCGTCTCAAAGTAATATATTTTCGACCTTCTTCATACCACCCGAAGCAGCTGCTCTAATAATGCAAGCCAGTGGTGTGTGCCGCTTTTGTTGTGAAACATTCTCATCATTACAATCACACCACGTAACTTGTCGTGAAAAACTCAGATTTGATTTTGAAAACAGGTTTGTTAAATTAATTATTACTCAAAATTAACATAACTAGCTATATATATATTCCGATAAGCTTCGTTTTGAATGAGAAAGCATAAAAAATATTAGAGTATTAAAAAATAAACGAAAAGGTCGTTTACTACTCTATTCTATTTGTTTTGTTTTCATGTAACGAATCAGAGTAAACCTTGAAGCCAATGACATTATAGAACCATTCGATGACTCAGTGCCAGAAAATACACCTGAGAACTCCTATGATAGCTATAATCATCGGAATAATGTGGACGGCCTCTGTCAAGAGCATGAGCCGATTGATATAAAATACGAAGCTATTGGCATCCATCACAAGTCGACGGAGGTATTCTAAAACACTTATTATGTTTTGATTAAAATTATTATGTGCTTTATTTGAAATTTAATTAAAAAAAGAAACTAAAAAAACTCTTATTCTTTATAATTACTATTTTTTTTTAAATCGGTTTTTACGTTGTTATTTTTGTTTCAGCATCAAAATACAACTCACGGTAAATTACCACCGATTATCTCGCCTCAAAATCGACAACGTGCATTGCCGCATATTAATGAACAACAAATAATAATGGAAATATTACAAAAAAAAACTGAAGCTGTAGTCAAGCTGGAAAATGCTGTGTTTTCTCAACAAAATTTCGTGTGCAGTGATTGTTTTGAGACATTCCCGTCTTTAAATATACTCAATCAACACGTTACTCTTTATAATAACCTACAAATGGTGTTACGATCCGATAAAAGTAATAGCGCACATAAACATAACAGGAGTAGTGATCCAAGTGTAGTAAACCCCCGTATATATTGGAAAGTGACTGATAATTGTGATCCTGAGACTCGGCGGAAAACGCCCTTAACGGCGGAACAAATTGAACTTAAAAGAATAAAAGAGAATGCGCGTAAGCGTGCATGGCGAGCTTCGTTGACGGAGGAAACTCGACAGAAATTTGTTGAAGCAACTCGTATAAGAAGAGCAAACATGAATGAAAATGACCTCGAATTATCTAGAAAAAAAGCTGCTGAAGCCATGCGTATAAGAAGAGCAAAACTGAATGAAAATGACATTAAACTTGCTAGAAAAAAAGCTACTGAAAA
The DNA here is from genome assembly GCA_030503985.1 of Himalopsyche tibetana. NCBI lineage: Eukaryota > Metazoa > Arthropoda > Insecta > Trichoptera > Rhyacophilidae > Himalopsyche > Himalopsyche tibetana. The sequence goes on from JAPJYX010000043.1 coordinate 595,221, forward strand.
ACAATGTATAAGAAGAAAGAATATGTCTGCGGATGAGCTCGAATTATCTAGAAAAAAATCTGCTGAAGCAACTCGCATAAGAAGAGCAAACATGAAAGAAAATGAACTCGAACTTGCTAGAAAAAAAGCTGCCGAAAAAAAAAAAATAAGAAGACAGAATATGACTGCGGATGAGCTCGAATTATATCGAAAAAATGGTGCTGAAAAGAAATATATAAGAAGAAAGAAAATGAGTGCAGATGATCTTGAATTATCTAAAAAAAATAATGCTGAAGCAGCTCGTAAAACAAGAGAAAATATGAATGAGCATGAGCCCAAAAATTTTAAAATGAAAGCGGCTGAAAAAGCTCGTATGAAAAGAGCAAATATGAATGAGGGTGAATGTAACATAACGGCAACATAGACAGTGCTAGAATCTTCGATGGGTGGAATAGTTATCAATCAAACGTCACACGTAAAAATTGAGTTAGTGGAGAAGCACTCAATGCTACTTTTGCTACATTTTGCTAAAAACATTGGAAATTTAACTACCCCGACTAGGCAAGGGAGAGTTATGATATATGTTGTCGGAAAGGAGATATTCAAGTGATTTACATCTTCAAAGCCGTGATGTCTGCAATCTATGAAAACTCTTCCATCCACATATTCATTTAAACCTTGCCATATTATTACAAATATTACTAAATGAAGTATTTTTTTGTTTGTTTCATTTCTTAGTTTAGCTTTGCTAAAACACTTTCAAATTAACATTACAATTTTTTTGATTTTTAAGAATTCAATTTAAAATATCATTCATGAATCCCTATAAGGACAGATATTTCAATCGTTTTATACTTTTTTTTCGAAGGCATAGGTGTCTATGATGTCGAAAATTTGTTTCCGCACCTCGGCCTGTCCCTATAATGGGTTGAATCGACAGCGATTTACTTTTCTTTTGTTCAGTTTTTGAATCATTTTGATATCTTTACTCTTTTCAAAAAATATAGGTTTGGCAACAAGCATTTTTTGTATAAAAACTTTGATAGAGATAAACCGCATGCTTTTTTGAAAGTGGATTTGGCGGACATCGACAAAGAATGATAATTTGTTTCAATGCCAATTGTTGCGTACACCTTTTCATTTTTTTTTTTTTTTTTATAGTTCAATTATATTTCTTATCAGTTGACAATGCTCGCAATGAGCGAAAACGGTTCTGACCTATTAAATAAAGTACAAAGGAATATTGTGTTTTTATTAATATAATACTTATCCGCCAAGTATTGACAGTGATCACCCTAAAAGTGACAAATATTGATTGGATTATTCATTTTTCAAATAGAAATGTAATAATTTTTGTAATGTTAGCGCTGAAAATTGTCTAAAAACGCATACGACATTATACATGCTACTAAATCGTGTGCCGGCCGCGTCGTTTTGTACCAGACAATGTCAAATACGCACACAGCAAGGTGCACCGGCAAACATTTCTGTTTTGGTAAGTCTATCCCCGATATGTCGACAAATTATTTATTTCCCTTGCTCCAGGTGAATAATTAAACACGACAACATTTTTATATTATTTGTAATTATATTACAGAGGAGTTCATTGTAACAACCTTCAATGAATTCATTTCAAATTATTATTAGTGCCGTTGCACTTTCAATACAAATATCCTATGATTTATTTATAGACAGTGGATTTAAATTGTCTATTTGAAGGTGTGTGGAATATATGTAATGATTGTCTATGGTAGTGTCACAGTATCGCATGTTATATCTATAATCGTAACTAAAGTCAGGCAATCTTGTAATGGATATCAAAAAAGAACCAGACGATGAACTATTGTCATCAGAGAACGCTTACAATAGCGATGATAGTCAGAATAAAGCTATCTTGGATGCATTGCAGCCAATATGTGATATCAAGGTCGAAACACTCGTGAAGATGGAAGATATTGAAGACGATAGTGATCATCGCGAGACAAGCAAGGTATTTGTTAACTATAATAAATCGTTTTGATGTTTTTCATAATACAGCCAAACATTACTGTAGTAAAGTTATTGCGTGGTATATATGTGTAGCAATCACGTCTTTTTGACGACCGTTGTTTCTACTTTATGACTGTCATCGATGTTTTTCATAGATTATGTTCCACTGTATTGAGTCGAAGCGCATTCAAATTCAAGTAATATACAATATGTTTTACAATATGCTTCTTGTTTTCTTTATGAAAATCAACGAAATGCCGCTCTGTGGAATATTAAAATACGAAAAAGAAAAATTGTTTTTATGGTTATCCAGAAAACCGATAACGTTCGTGACGAACAGATTGATTATCGGTATTAAAAAGATCTCTTAACTCTCAACATGTCGATTAGTACTTTTAGAACAAACCATAGACAAAATAACGCAGAATTTTCGTAGAAGTAATTCACATAAATTGTCGATCCCCTAATTCCGACGTAAAGTTATTTGATTACCTTATTAACAATAAAGCTGCTTTGTGCATAGCAACTTTTTAAGCGGGATTTAGCTATTTTTAAAAGGAGAAGCGAGTAGCATTTTCGAAAGCTAAAATTTGGTGCAAAAAATCAAGAATTTTCAACGTGATCAACAGAATGAGAATTATTGTTTTGGTAAAATTGTCATTCTCGCGTGTCGCAGATTATTTCGCTCGAGAAACAATGCCATGATTTTAAAAAAAATCTTTTGCAGACTTGATAGCAATAAATCCACACATTATAATGAATTTACTATTATCTTAAATTCTGTTACATACTAAATAAATTTAAGTAATGAAATGTTCTAACAGAACAGATCTCCAGAACAGGAAAGTTGCCAGGTGCAAGAAAAACGCATTTTCTCAAATATGCAGTATGCTATGAGAAAATTCTAGTCATCTTTTGTGCTCGAGTAGTTTGTAGAAGGGTCTAGGTCCGAGTAAAAATAATATATCATTTAATGGCCAATAAATGAAGCAACTGATGTCAAATGTTTAATAACATATTTTGTGTTCTTTTATGTTTTAGTTTCTAACAACCTGTACTAACTCAATAGATCCTCTTGAACTTCCACCAACGACTTCGTCTCAAAGTAATATATTTTCGACCTTCTTCATACCACCCGAAGCAGCTGCTCTAATAATGCAAGCCAGTGGTGTGTGCCGCTTTTGTTGTGAAACATTCTCATTATCACAATCACACCACGTTACTTGTCGTGAAAAACTCAGATTTGATTTTGAAAACAGGTTTGTTAAATCAATTATTACTCAAAATTAACATAACTAGCTATATATATTCCGATGAGCTTCGTTTTGAATGAAAAAGCATAAAAAATATGAGAGTATTAAAAGTAAACGAAAAGGTCGTTAACTACTTTATTCTATATGTTTTGTTTTCATATAACGAATCAGAGTAAACCTTGAAGCCAATGACATTATAGAACCATTCGGTGACTCAGTGCCAGTAGATACACCTGAGAACTTCTATGATAGCTATAATCATCGGAATAATGTGAACAGCCTCTGTCAAGAGCATGAGCCGATTGATATAAAATACGAAGCTATTGGCATTCATCACAAGTCGACGGAGGTATACTTAAACACTTATTATTTTTTGATTAAAATTATTGAAATGTACTTCCTGGGCATATTTATGACCACGACATTAGATTAGGGTCTGGGATTGACTACCGGTTAGATCAGTGTCGAGTTAAGACATTTAAATAAAAGTTTGTGATGGTGATTCACCTCGAAATGATTAACTTACAAAAACTGTAAATTAACCTTAAAAGTAAACTTTAAAATTTGAAATATTTGTCGCAATGGCATCAGCTGTAATGCTTTTATTTAAATTTATTAAAAAAGAGAAACTAAAAAACTCTTATTCTTTATAATTACTATTTTTTTTTAAATCGGTTTTTACGTTGTTATTTTTGTTTCAGCATCAAAATACAACTCACGGTAAATTACCACCGATTATCTCGCCTCAAAATCGACAACGTGCATTGCCGCATATTAATGAACAACAAATAATAATGGAAATATTACAAAAAAAAACTGTCGCTGTAGTCAAGCTGGAAAATGCTGTGTTTTCTCAACAAAATTTCGTGTGCAGTGATTGTTTTGAGACATTCCCGTCTTTAAATATACTCAATCAACACGTTACTCTTTATAATAACCTACAAATGGTGTTACGATCCGATAAAAGTAATAGCGCACATAAACATAACAGGAGTAGTGATCCAAGTGTAGTAAACCCCCGTATATATTGGAAAGTGACTGATAATTGTGATCCTGAGACTCGGCGGAAAACGCCCTTAACGGCGGAACAAATTGAACTTAAAAGAAAAAAAGAGAATGCGCGTAAGCGTGCATGGCGAGCTTCGTTGACTGAGGAATCTCGACAGAAATTTGTTGAAGCAACTCGTATAAGAAGAGCAAACATGAATGAAAATGACATTGAACTTGCTAGAAAAAAAGCTGCTGAAAAACAATGTATAAGAAGAAAGAATATGTCTGCGGATGAGCTTGAATTATCTAGAAAAAAATCTGCTGAAGCAACTCGTATAAGAAGAGCAAACATGAATGAAAATGAACTCGAACATGCTAGAAAAAAGCTGCTGAAGCAACTCGCATAAGAAGAGCAAACCTGAATGAAAATAACATTGAATTTGCTAGAAAAAGAGTTGCTAAACAACAATGTATTAGAAGAAAAAATATGACTGCGGATAAGCTCGAATTATCTAGAAAAAAATCTGCTGAAGCAACTCGTATAAGAAGAGCAAACATGAATGAAAATGACATTGAACTTGCTAGAAAAAAAGCTGCTGAAAAACAAGGTATAAGAAGAAAGAATATGTCTGCGGATGAGCTCGAATTATCTAGAAAGAAATCTGCTGAAGCAACTCGTATAAGAAGAGCAAACATGAATGAAAATGAACTCGAACTTGCTAGAAAAAAAGCTGCTGAAGCAGCTCGTATAAGAAGAGCAAACATGAATGAAAATGAACTCAAATTTGCTAGAAAAAAAAATGCTGAAAAAAAAAAACTAAGGAGACACAATATGATTGCGGATGAGCTCGAATTATATCGAAAAAATGGGGCTGAAAAATATATAAGAAGAAAGAAAATGACTGCGGATGACATTGAATTATTTTTAAAAAATAATGCTGAAGCAGCTCGTAAAAGAAGCGAAAATATGAATGAGCATGAGCCCAAAAATTTTAAAATGAAAGCGGCTGAAAAAGCTCGTATGAAAAGAGCAAATATGAATGAGGGTGAAAGTAAAATAACGGCAACATAGACAGTGCTAGAATCTTCGATAGGTGGAATAGTTACAAACGTCACACGTTAAAATTGAGTTACTGGAGAAGCACTCTACGCTACTTCTCCACCTGTTTTTTATGTCCTTTTAAGATTGAAATTATTGTTGTTCTTTGAAGAGCGTTACATTTTGCTAAAAACATTGGAAATTTAACTACCCCGATTAGGCAAGGGAGAGTTATGTTACATGTTGTCGTTTTTTTGTCAATTGTTTGAAAAAGCAATGTCATTTATAAGTAAACTTTGTATTACCCTTTCCCGTTATTCCTTCATGTGTTGTAAGTAAGAGTGCCTGTTATTGTTCAGGTCAGCAGTCTTGATTTTTAATAATCCCAAAGAAATATTATCATACATTAATTAACAGCAAAATACTCAAGTTATTCTTTTACTAATGAATTAGCAATAGGAAAATCAATTATCGGTGAATCCAAAAAAGTTAAAATGCGACTCTGTTCGAGTATCAATCTAACCCATCATTTATTTTATTTTATTATCTATTTACACATTGTTGTCGGAAAGGAGATATTCAAGTGATTTACATCTTCAAAGCCGTGGATGTCTGCAATCTATGAAAACTCTTCCCTACACATATTCTCTTAAATATTGCCATATTATTAAAAATGTTACTAAATGAAGTATTTTTTTGTTTGTTTTCTTTCTTAGGTTAGCTTTACTAAAACACTATCAAATAAATATTATTATTTTTTTTTTTTTTTGATTTTTAAGGATTCAATTTCAAATATCTGTCGTAAATTAAAGTGATTTTGATTTGTTTTGAATCCCTATAAGGACAGATATTTCAATAGCTTTTTATTATTTTTTTCAAATGCATAGGTGTCTATGATGTCGAAAATTTGTTACCGCCCCTCGGCCTGTCCCTTAAATGGGTTGAATCGACAGCGGTTTACTTTTCTTTTGTTCTGTTTTTGAATCATTTTGATATCTTTACTCTTCTCAAAAAGTATAGTTTAGGCAACAAGCATTTTTTGTATCAAAACTTTGATATAGATAAACCGCATGCTTTTTTGAAAGTGGATTTGGCGGACATCGACAAAGAATAATAATTTGTTTCAACGCCAGTTGTTGCTTACACCTTTTCATTTAAATTTATTTTTTTATAAATAGAATTGTTAACACACTCAATGTAGACTTTAGTGAACTATGCATTGTTGTATGCTAATTTTGTCATATTAATAATAATAATAATCTCGTTCCCAAATATCAGGACTGCGTACCGGTCTCCGGATAATTTATGGTAATAACCGTCTCCTGCATAAAGGAGCGTTTACAATGCAAGATTTTTGTAAATAAATTAATTGCATGTTAGCTTTTTGATTTATATAATACTAGCGAGTACCCGGCATGCGTTGCAATGCCACTCAAAGAAATAACGTGCTTGTTTTTTAATTCTGATTATTAAAGTACTTTTGGATATCTTTTGTTTTTCCGTCTGATGCGTATACGAATAGATCTGAAGGTTTTCCAACGGGTGAGCAGGTCACATACAGCTGTCCATGTGAGAAGCATAGATTTTATAAATTTAGTCCACACCCTTGTAGCGATTGTCCCTGTGCTTTGTTGATGGTCATTGCAAATGCGAGTCACACCGGAAACTGCAAACATTTAAATTCGAATGGCATATCTGTTGGAATTATTGAGATGCTTGGAAACAGTACATTATCCCCTTTAAATTTTCCTTTTAATTTGTTTAGCTTCAATGATATTGTGCATTATCTTTTTCACTGAATGTCTGGTACCGTTGCAAAGTGGTGGATTTATATTTCGGAGAAGAATGATAGGTACGCCAATTTTCAAAACGTGTAACGGCATGGCTGGCAAATCAAGTGAATTTAAGAATTCAGAAGAATTAATTGCGATATTTTTGGGAAAACTTTGTGAATCAATTCTCTTATTGTTTTTGTAATTTTACAGAAGTTCGTTGGCAATGTAATACATTGTGTGGATTCATCTATTTCCAATGTTACATTCCTAATATCTAACAACTATTTTGCGAAACGTTCAGCGGATGTGTCATATTGTAGTTCTACACGCATGCTGGCCTTGAAAACCAATTTCTGCACGTGTCGCCATAAAACTGATGATTTGAGACATGCATTTAATTCATCAACAGCTGTTGAACGTGGTATAACTGGTAGGGTTTGTCGAAAATCACCAGACAATAAAATAAGTGCGCCACTAAAGACCACTATTCATTTCCTCTCAAATCTTTTAGTGCATAGTGTAGAGCTAACAATGCCTTTTTGTGCGCCATAGTACATTCGTCTCATATTATGAGTTGGCATGATTGAAGTACTTCACCTATTACGATTTTTTTTTTGATATTGCATGTTAGTGTCTCAGTTATTTGCATTAAAATGCAATTTCAGTGCTGAATGCGCTGTTCGACAACATCCAAAAATGTTAACACCAAAGGAACGCGAACTGACGCTAAACTATATGAAATACACACATTAGTTAAATTGATAAAAGTCACCAGAAAAGGCGATAATTATTAGAAAATGCGCCACAGAGAATCCTAAAAATAGCCAATCAACGGGTCCAAATTTGACTTTTCGTGACCTATGATTTGCCATGAAACTGATAGCCGTGGCACGCAGGTCGCTTTATTCGGCGAAATTTCTCATTGTAAAATGGCTGCACTCTGAGGTGGGCTGGAAGAAGCTCAGAGGAGCTTGCGCAAGCATTTTGTGAAATTTTGCTAAGGTCGGCCAGCTCCTTGTTAATCTAAGAGAAAACAATATTCTCAAATCAAATGAGTTCATAACTGCAATTTCTGACTTAAATATGACATCTATGACAGCATCAGTATACACAGTAGTACATTTTCGGCCATTTAAATTGATGATTTTACAGTAAATTGCATATTGTTACATAATGTAAATGTATTAAGTAAAAATCGATTGCTTATTTAAGTAGTCCATCAGAGTGATAAAAACCCCACTTGTTCCCAGAATAACGAGAATTACTTTGATATAAAGCGAGCCCCTTGTAAACGTATTGGCAGCCTACCGCTGGCTGTGATAATTTAGAAAACTTTAAGGGCGTCCGCACAACAAATCATCAAAGTTTTATTGCAATCGAATGAACGGTATAGATACAGGAACGCATAAAGGAAAAACTACAAAATTACCGTATTGGCAGCCCATCGTTGTATGTTTTGATTCAAAAACCTTTGCTGGTGTCCGCAAAGCAAATCACCAAAGCTTTATCCCAATCAGATGAACGGTATAGAAACGCATACGGAACAAACAAACAAATTAACTTATTGGAAGCCCACCGCTGACTGTATTTATTCAGATACCGTTGCGAGTGTTCGCACAACAACTCACCAAAGTTTTATCGCAATCGGATGAACGGTATAGGAATAGGAACCCATAAGAGACAAACTAACAAATTAACGTATTGGCAGCCCACCGATGATTTATATACATTTGCGGTCGTCTGCACAACAACTCACCAAAGTTTTATCGCAATCGGATGAACGGTATAGGAACGAATACGGTAAAAAACGAAAACATAACGTATTGGCAGCCCACCGCTGATTTATACACATTCACGGGCGTTTTTACAACAACTCACCGAAATTTTATCGCAATTGAATGAACGGTATAGGAACGCATACCAGACAAACAAACAAATTAACGCATTGGCAGCTTACCGCTGATTCATAAACCTATTCTGGCGTCCGCATAACAACTCCCCAAAAAAATTATCGCAATCGGATGAGCGGTATAGGAGCGCATAGGTAACAAACATACAAACATTCATTTTTATATATATAGATAGATTGTATACATAAATACATAGCAAACAACAGATTCATTTATCAATATTAAAAAATAGCATACAAATACTTTCATTTACGTGAGTAAAATTATATCTTATATATGTAAATTGAATATAACATAATACTAAAAAATAGGTTAAAAATAACTTGCACTAAGCAATATTAAACAATACTTGGCATTTGTTTGTGATATAACAGAAAACATGTATTCAGACAAAAGCCCGGTTCATTTGGATATTCCGGACAAAAAAAGAGAGGCTTTTCTCTCCTTTTTTCATTCCAACAATATTTGCACCGTCTTCTTTTGGTTTTTCTATCTGGTTATGTTTCGCAGAAAATAGGAAGATGGACTCTTTTAATTTTTTGTTTTGAAGTGGGGCATACTAATTTTTCAATAACTTGTAGCCTGTATATAATGATATTTTAGTTGAATTTTGAAAATTGGACATATAATAAGAATTAAGTATCATTGTTTGAAATAAATGAATTTTTGAAAACATCTTCATGTTTTTTTTCTACATGGGAAAATATGCATTTGATTATCGTAGCCATGCCAAGTATGCATTTGACCATCGTAGCCACTCCAGCCATGAAATCTCCGACGAAATCGTCAGAACGTCTCAGCGGTCTTTCCATTTAGTTGCACATATTCCTTCTGGGGTATATTTTACCACGGACTGACTCTAAAAAAAAATCAAAAAATATTTGTAGCTTTTCATGTATAAAATTCTAGACAAAACACTTCAATACTCAAAGTATTTTAAAGAATGTAAAAAAAAGAACAGTAAATAATGAAAATTAAAATTTTAAACTTATGTAGTAAACGTATTCTAAGCGAAAGTGTAAACCAACCTTTATGTGAAAAAAACAAAAAGAAAAACACGACTTCTGCTGGCTCGCACTACCGATTCGATATTTATTTGTTTTTTTGTTGTAAAACAATGAAATAATAATAATATCACTCCAAGGCAATGAATAAATCAATCGTTAGCACTTAACGAGTTAAATTATATTTCTTATCAGTTGACAATGCTTGCAATGAGCGAAAACGGTTCTGACCTATTAAATAAAGTGGAATAAAGTACAAAGGAATATTGTGTTTTTATTAATACAATACCTTTCCACAAATTATTGACAGCGATCCCCCTAAAAATGGCGAATATAGATTGTATTAATCATTTTTCAAATAGAAATGTAATAATTTTTGTAATGATTGCCCTGACAATGTCAAATACGCACACACCAAGGTATTTACACAGCAAGGTACCAAAACATTTCTGTTTTGGTAAGTCTATCCCCGATATGTCGACAAATTATTTATTTCCCAATGAACAATTAAACACGACGACATTTTTATATTATTTGTCACTATATTACGGAGGAGTTCATAGTAACAACCTTAAATTAATTCATTCCAAATTATTATTAGTGCCGTTGCACTTTCATTACAAATATCCTATGATTTATTCATAGACTAGTGGATTTAAAATGTCTATGTCAAGGTGTGTGAAATATATGTAATGATTGTCTATGGTAGTGTCAGAGTATCGCATGTTATATCTATAATCGTAACTAAAGTCAGGCAATCTTGTAATGGATATTAAAAAAGAACCAGACGATGAACTATTGTCATCAGAGAACGCTTACAATAGCGATGATAGTCAGAATAAAGCTATCTTGGATGAGGTGCAGCCTATATATGATATCAAGGTCGAAACACTCGTGAAGATGGAAGATATTGAAGACGATAGTGATCATCACGAGACAAGCAGGGTATTTGTTAACTACACTCCTAACGCTCGAGAAACAACGCTATGATTTAAAATCTTTTTTTTTTGCAGACTTGATAATCGCTATAAATCCACACATTTTTATGAATTTACTATTATCTTAAATTGTGTAAAATACGAAATAAATTTTAGTAATGAAA